>OX457139.1:19887490-21087490 GCA_949752895.1 Dendrolimus pini
CTACTATAATATTATAAATGTGAATGTAAGTTTGTTTGTTACGCTTTTACGCGAAAACTACTCAACCGATCATCATTAAACTTTGTACAGATATTCTTGGAGGCATTAGAAGTAACATAGGATACATTTTATGAAGAAAAAAAACCACGCGGACGAAGTCGCGGGCAGAAGCTAGTTATTAATAAATAAATCCACATAGGGGAAAGTAAACTAAAATTTCATACACTACAATTTCTCAACTTTTATGTTTTGGATTTTTTTCTAATAGGTCTTCGTAGAGTTGGTATAATTACTGTATTTTTACGTTTACGCTATCTTCTAGTTGATAATTATTATACATAAATGAAAGAGAACATTCAAAAATCATTATCACATCCAATAATAAAACTAAGCATCACTAAGTTTTATTATTCTTCAATGCAGCTTCAACCTTGCTGTCTACCAGTAAATATTTTATTGTTAAAGCCGAACTGGTAATACGACAAAGTGTAATAACTACAAATTATTTGTTAGTTTCTTCGTTGGCTGCTCTTTTAAATAATCGATATATAAAGAATACCACTTACCTTTTTTACTTAAGTTGTGTCATATTTTTATAAATCCGAATAATGAATAACATTTAATAAGAAATTTTAATATTAATAGACAGAAAATCTTAGCATTTTACAACAGTTAATAAGCAACAGGCAACACTTTTATTTATCAACAATAGAATAGAAACAAGACAACAATTTAAATACTATCTCATGAATTATTTACACTAGTCCGAGGGATGAGCGTCTGTTGATTTATTAAGCGCAACATTCGAAAGGCAACATTGCTATCAAAATTTGGTTAGGCTCAAAATTTATAAATACTTCTAATTCAATATCATGGTGTTTTAGCACGCGAGTCTGTCATATTTTGATGATATGTAGATTTTGTGAATATTTAAGAAGGTTTCGAGGTGTTAGTGGGTAGACTGCGACGGTCAGACTGCCGGGCTCAGCACCTGTGGCTGAATCGACCGTTGCGCGCGTGCGTAAATTGATGACGTACAGAAAAATTGCAGAGCTTATAACATTATAGAACTGATAACACTAATTTAATAGAATAGAACAGAATAATAATTTGCTGGAAATGTATGTTTGCAAAGGTGCTTTTTGTGGTAATTGGCTCAATACATTTTGCCTTATTAGGCGTTTTTCAGATCTTATAACTGAATCTAAATTGAAACTAATTTATAATAATAATTAAATAAATTAGGTAATAATATTAAATGTCAAGCAAAGTATTAATTAAATAAGTGTACGGTGTAACCGCACAAGTTAGTTATGACTTCCGCGGACGAGTTGAGTTAGTTCACGACCATCACGCGCCGATGACACTCATGTCATTTTGAACTCCAATAAACTCATTGACTATCAAGTTATCTTTCATTTATTACGGTTTTGGGCCAACAATAAGGATAAATTAATAATCATTAGAATTTATCACTTAAATTATCTAAAATTTATTTAGACTCGTATTGTCATCCTCGCTTGACTGCCTCACCCCTCCGTTCAGGCATTGTTATATAGTAAACTGTCCAATACAACAATCGACTGCGTGGACTGAGTTTTTCCAAGAAAACGTAATCTGTACACCTGGTTAATTAGTCCTGCGAACGGCCATAAACGAAAACAATAACAATAGGCTATTGATTAATTGCAAATTTTAAAAACAAAGTAAACAAAAGAAATCTAAGTGCGGGAAAGGTAATAAACCAGGTGCGCATTTCTTTGTCGATATGTAGCAATATATTTTATTGATGAACGTACTAAGGTCACGCGGGTTCAGTACTTTTTGCCCCATTCCAAAAGATTCAAGGCCCAATCTATTTTTTAGTAGGTATACCACCGTTTGCTCAGTGAAACGCAGTTTCCACGGCAATAAAACTCCTGTGCTCGCATCATCGTTACACGCGCCGTGAACTTGCCTCCCATCCTTACACATAACCAGTATACTTACTCTACGTGTAATATACTTACAACCCTTACAGGGATGAAATAAGTATTTATTTTATATTAAATAATTGAAAGTTACCGAGACTGTTATTATAGAACTTCAGGGTACATGATTAGTCGTTATTCTTTTAAGAATGAAACGGACATCGCGTATAATCTGTAGTTTATACATATAAATAAAATTGAAGCTGCAAATATGCTACCATTGGAAATGGTTACACATTGCGGCATTAGTGGTGGAAACTCTGGTGCCGTCGCCAAGCGTCTGGTAGACGTCACACGCGACCAGAAGGTTGGCGTTTATTTTGCGCAAAGATTGAGCGTTGCTATACATCGTGGTAACGCCCCCAGCCTTTTGGGAACGTTCCCGGTAAATGACAGTGGCTTGGGACCATTAACTCATCTTTAAGCGTTTTTTATTTAGTTTTAGTTTTTATATAGTTCATAATTTGTAGTTTATATTTAGGTTTATCCTTATAAGTTAATTTATTTTTAAGTCAGTTTTACTTTGATATTAATTATTATTTGATTTGAGGTGAGATTACGTACAAACGAAAATAAAACAATTTGAGTGTCTATTTGTAATGTGAAAATAATAGCTTTTTACTAAATGCGTATGAAAACACATGCGGTACTTATATCAAAAAATCAACTTTTAAATTTGGTCTGTCAGTCTGGATGTTCCGGCTAATCTTTAAAACGAGTGGACCGATTTTGACTAAACTTTCACTGGCTAGCTAATGTTATAAAAAGTAACTTAAGCTATTTTTATTTTTTTTACTTTATCTGTTTCCATTATGAAAAAAGAATACTTCTTTCATGCTTACATTAATAATTATCTTCATACATGGAAGTTCATTTGAAGTGCTTTTTACCTCAATTTTCTACAAAATAAAATTATTTATATGGACTTTAATTATCTGTAATTACTGTTTAAACTATAATAATTAATACGCTATTTGACTCGTTATAGAAATGACGTCATAATTTGCAACGCTCATACAAAATGTAGATGGCTTCGGCGTTTTGTAAGTTAATAAAAAATATCCGCGTTGACTATCAACTAACCTATTATTTGGGTTTGGCGGCACAATCTGTATTTTCTTTTCTCCTCAACAACTTCTCTATTTTGGCATACGTACACTGTCAACACACAAAAATGTGAATCGTCCTTAACACAACTAACCTTGAAATTTTTCAAAATAAAAAATTTCCATTCACTTCAACTATGCAAACTTTGAACTAAAATACAGAAATATAATAAATCCCAGTGCTGAATTAAAGAAAAAAAATACAAATAATAAATAGGTCCCAAATACCGTCAGTAGGGAACGTTCCCAATACGCTGGCCGCGTTACCATGTTGGATGGCAACGCTCATGCGTTGCATTAAATGAAAGCCATACTTTTGGTGGCTGATTTATTATAGATAGACTTTAATTATCTGTAATACCTATTAGTTAGTGTAGTTTGAACTAAATAAATAAAAGGCCGTCCTAAATCCGCCCCCGCAGCTGATATACGCGCAATAACAGTGAAGGACTCCCATCTTTTAAAGCCTTCGGGCTGTCTAGAAACGTCTATAGAGTTTTCCAGGACACGCGCCCTCTTAATTGAAATAAGAAAGAGACAAAATTTATTGCATTGAATTACTTTTTATTAAATTAAATTTTCCAAGTTAAAGTATTCTTTACGTAAGAAAATTGTTAGAGTATGCTACCTATACAAACTTTTGATAACCACCAGTTTTTTATTCTTTTTTTTATTGTACTGACATGTTCCATTTTTTATATATATATTTGCTGCTGTCATATTTTTGCCTTTACCGTGTCAATATAATTTTTACCACAAAATTATATTTTATTTTCTTGATTTCGGAGGGCAAAGCTTATGCCCATACATCGCGGGGTGAGACAGGGGGATGTGATTTTCCCGAAACTGATCGCCAACCCGATGGAATATATCTTTAGAACTCTGGACTGGGCATTAACATCAACAGCGAGTGCATCTCGCACCTCCTTTTCGCCGACGATATCGTTGTCTTTGCAGACTTTGGAGGAACTTGCCGAAATGCTGGGCAGCTTAGCTGAATCTTCCCGACGAGTCGGTCTCGGCATGAATGTGCACAAGACGCAAGTCATGTTCAATGAACACGTCATGCCGAGACAGGTAAACGTCGATGGCACCGGTAAACCCCTCTGGAATTTGTGTAGGAATATGTCTGCCTTAGACAGAAAATACAGGTAGGCAGGCACAACTTCGAGGGCGAAGCCAATAAGAGGATTCAGTTGGGATGTGCAGCCTTCAGTAAGCTTCATCGACTCTTCTCTTCGACCATTACGCAATGATTGAAGACAAAAGTCTTCGAGCAGTGTGTCCTCTCCGTCCTGGCATACGGGGCCGACTTATGGACACTGATAGCAGGATTGGTGCACAAGTTCCAAGTCGCTCAACGGGTTATGAAGCGAGCTATGTGTGTGTTTCTTGATATCCGTAGGAAAACCAAGGTAACCGACATACCTAACTCCTAAAATTAGCAAGTTGAAGTGGCAGTAGGCCAGTCTCGTCTGCTGCAGGACCGATGGCCGATGGACCAGACGAGTCCTAGAGTGAAGACCGTGTCTCGATAAACGTAGTGTCCGACGCCCACCAGCCCGATGGACCGACGACCTGTGCAAGGACGCCGGTAGGCGCTGGATGAGGAAGTCGGAGAACAGGGATGAGCGGCTTCGACTTAGGGAAGCCCACGTCCAGCAATGGACTTCGAATGGCTGACGACGACGACGGTCCAGGGGCTTAAGAGAAGTTCAGTTACATACACACTAACATTATATTATTTTATATATAAATAGGAGTATTATTTATATATTTGTGTGAAGGATGAATATGTCTTGTAACCGTCTTAAATTCTATACATTCATACGTTTGACTATGTGTATATATTGAATCAATGAAAACCAGCGAACCATTCTAATTTCTTGTTGAACTTTATTGGCACAGTGCGTACGCGCTAATGTTGTTGTTAACTATGTTATAAAGTCTTGTTTTCAGAGCTAGTGATTAAAAACAATATTGACACAAAATGTCAATGTCAAAATTGTCAAATGTAATCAAATTTATTTTTTACCTCTTTCAGTCGAAAGTCAAAAGAAGTTTCTTCTTGCTAAACAATAAATTGAGAGTAATTACCTTAACATATCAACGTAAATTACATTCTAACTACAAGATATTTGTATAACATTTTATATTAAGACATCAAAAGTGGGTTAATTGTGTTGCGGAATCTTGCTACCGGCTTTTAATGTGATGTTTGATTATTGATAACTTCTGCGTTATTATGGCGTCGGGATCTAAAAACGATATAGTAAATAGATTGTTGAACGTGAGACTAGATAATGGTGGTGATGGAGACGAGCTTCCACCTCAGAACATGCTCCCAACTAACCAACATTCTAGACAAATCGGGCATCTTCACGACGATGATAGTGTTCAAGCGAGTGACGCGATACCTTCGTCCTCGGCTATAGAAAATCTTCAGCTCACTAACAACACTGGTGGTCGACTGCACAACTGGCAGGCAACGAAAACAACCGTAAAAGAGCGTCTGTCTTTCCTTTTCAACAACGAAATACTGTGCGACGTTCATTTCATTGTAGGCAAGGACACAAATCAGCAAATAATTCCTGCTCACAAATTCGTACTTTCTGTTGGTTCAGCAGTCTTCGACGCCATGTTTAATGGAGTACTAGCTACTAAATCTGATGAGGTAGAGCTGCCTGATGTTGAACCTGCAGCATTTCTTCATTTACTCAAGTTCTTATATTCAGATGAAGTGAGAATTGGTCCAGAAAGTGTCATGACAACCCTATATACAGCTAAGAAGTATGCTGTAGCAGCATTAGAAGAGCATTGTGTGGAATTTCTAAAGAGTAACTTAGGAACAGATAATGCTTTCTTATTGTTGACTCAAGCAAGGTTGTTTGATGAACCACAGCTGGCAGCATTGTGTCTGGAAATGATTGACAAAAATACTGCAGATGCTTTGAATGCTGAAGGATTTACTGATATAGATCAGGATACTCTAAATGCTGTTTTAGAAAGGTATACAATTGTTTATTACATTAATGCTTATAAAACATTAATTTCATCTGAGATTACTGAATTATGCTTAAAATAGATTGCCTTTTAAACATTGAGATGGCATATACTTATGAGACACCTTTTATTTATTATGAACAGATCTTTAGAAGGCTAAGGCTCCCAGAGAATTGAAGCTCCCTCCACTTTAGTCTTTGTGGTTTTTTTTTATAACCACCCAAAATTCACTTTATATCTCAAATAATAAATAAAAGTGTCTCATATCTACACCATACTCAAACATTTATATATCAATAGACCTTATGTAGATAGGTATACTACTTTATATTCCACTGTTTTCAATTAGAATTAAGACCCTTTTTATAGCAAAAGTACAGCAGAGAGATTGGTTGTTACTCAGATATCTGGTAGACAATTTTTTAGCAGTGGGTGGGCAGAGTGGGAAGGGGGAAGGTATACTTACCCTTTCTGCAACCCCTATGGAGTTCTTAAAATATTATTTTTTGGTAAACATAACCTTACCTACTTTTTCACTTATATTCTGATTCTGATATTGGGTGCTGAAAGATCACCATCAGTGACTAGAACAGTGATTTAGGTTACGTAAGCCAGAACCGACTGGTAACCATTTACTATTTATTTTATATACATGATTTCTTTGTTTTTATGGGTTTAGTTTAGATTTTTTCATGGTCTTCTCTTATTTTTTTGATGACTTACACTGTTTTTTTTTACTCGATTTGATTTTTTAATGACTTACGGTAGTTTGGACCTCAGGCCCCGCTGCGGTGCTCCAGTATTTGATATTTTTATAATAAATGTTTATTTTATTAATATTTGAAAAAAATGTAAAATATGGAGTCAAATAAAGGAATAAATAAATAGTAATTTATTGTAAAAGGCCAGATACAGTGACAAACATTTGTAAAATTAATTATATATATATATATATATACACACATATGTAAATTAATTTGTGAATGTTAGCACATATGTCTTGGGGGTTTGTTGTAGGTAGTTCTCGTGGGTGTGTATTACAAAATATTATAAATATAAATTTACAATTAAGATCCAATTTTACTAGATACTGAAAAAATATAGGAGATTTGGAAGATTATTTTTAAATAATAAAATAAACATAATATGTGATATTATTATATTTAACTTTATCATGGTTATTTCTTGCTAATGATATTAAGAAAAGTGGTAGTATATGTAAATTAAAATCATTTTTACTGCATTCAGAGTAGTATTTACTTTCTAACATGAATTTTAATATGGCATAAAAGTCATCTTGGAAGAATAAGCTAGATATAATCATATAACATGCATATTAAACTAGCATAGTGGGCTGGCACATATCTTGTGTAACCAATACTTAAGCCACAAGGCTCATTATGTAACGGAGTGGCTTCATTCAGAGTTTACGAATCGTAAAAATGAAGTAAATTGTAATTTCTAATGGTGTATGGTCTGAGACTCTAGGAACCATGATAATTATAATAATTTTTATATAGCCTGGAATCTGAATGGTGTTACTAATAAAATAAATAATTATAATAATTGCCCCATTGCTTGGCTCAGGCCTCCCAGTTTCTTAAGTTTCTAGACCTATCATGAAATGTTTCGTAAACATATTTACTATGGTCTGAGTGTCTGGGATCAGCCTTGGAGTCGTCTGACCAATAACACAAGTATAACTTTCTTAGCTTGAAATTTTAATTTGTTATAAAGTTATATTTTTATCCATGCAAGAACAGGGAAAGAATACAATTTCCTATGGCCGGGCAGCCTGTTGTAAAAGGCGCCAAAATAACCCACAGCCAGGTGGTAGGGTATTTTCCTGTCTGGATGGCTACTACCCCTGGTCTAGAGTATGCCACCATAACAACCTTGAGTTGTGTTCTGGCATTAGTGGCAGAAGTTCCCTTTAGAGAACAGCAGCAGATTGGTAGTGCCTTTGCTGTTACAAACATCCATAGGTGGCAGTAACCGCTTTCCATCAGGTGGGCCACCTGCTGTTCTGCTGAACTCTGCAATAAATAGAAATAAAAAAGGGATTGTAAATATTATAACACAGTAGAGCTTCATTATCTGAACTTCAATTATGCGGATTGGAAACCCCTATAATTAAAGAAAATATGTAGGTAAATGAAAATGTATGTCTATTTTTTGAACATTGAAAACACACATTGATAAGTTTTTTGTTATTTTAAATGAACACAAGTAATTGTACACATGTTTATTTAAAATATAGTGTATATACCAGGAGTTGACAAACTTTTGGGTCGGAAGAGTCAAAAATACAATTTACGAAATTTCAAAATTTTTACAGAGCCACAATTTTTTTCTTGACAACAATAAATATAACTTGCATAAAATAAGTGTTTGATAATAACAAACAAATCTATTTATTCATACATAACTAGTGTTTTTTACAACAAAAAGATAATACATTATTAGATAATTACTTATTATTAAATAAAAAAATGAAAACAATTAACTTACAAGACTAACTTGTGCTTCAACAACAAACAATTGGGCAAACAAACTCAATGAAAGCCATGTCTTTTTTACATATCAAGAGCTTCATAACATATAGGGGTATACATAAAAATGCCATTTTTTGTTGTTTACGTTGTTATGAAGCCTGTGGCTTGCGAGCAGCAGGTTGCCGACCCCTGGTATATACTATATAATTTAAAATATATAGTGGGTGTGTCAATAAAGTAAGTTATCTTTCTAGAGTTAATAATATAGACAAAAATCACTATTATTCTTATATTCAAGTATCCAGATTTTCGATTATTTGATTGCTTTACAATGACAATCGCTCAACTCACTCCGTTAATCGAGTCTCCACTGTAATTAAAATGTCACTGCTATGCATAATACGGTTTAATGTAGAGAAGAAAGAATTTAATGTATTATATAAAAAAACATATATATTCTATATTTAAAAATGATTATTATTGACCAGTCCAATGCCTTAAGGGACCTTTGCACGATCCTGCATAGCAGGCCTGCAGTGGGCTGAACTTGCAGGACTCAAGAGGCATTTCGCTCTGTGTTGCCGGACACAATGTAGGCTGCAAGAAAATATTGTTGCACAGTTCTGCATTATGCAACGGACTGAATGCAGGACCAAGCCACTTTACTGACTAGATTAAAAACTCTGTTGGAGTTTTTAATACTTGGTGATATACAATGTGTTTGTCTGTCGAATATTTAAAAAAATTATACATTTTAATTGATTTATATAATTTACTTCTCCACAGAGACACATTAAGAATCCGTGAAGCGAAAATCTTCTCCGCAGTCCTCAGATGGTCTGAAGCAGAATGCATTAGACGTCAGCTACCCGTTACACCATCAAACCAAAGAACTGTGCTAGGACGAGCATTTAACGCTATTCGTTTCCCATTGATGTCTGTAGAAGAATTTGCTATGGGTCCAGCTCAAAGCGGTCTTCTTGATGACCGAGAGATTGTACAATTGTTCCTATATTTTACTGTTAACCCTAAACCAAATGTAGGTTTTCTGGACACACCAAGGTGCTGTATGACTGGGAAAGAACTGACAGTGAACAGGTTTAACCAGACTGAGTCGAGATGGGGTTACAGTGGCACTACAGATAGAATAAGGTTCACAGTTGACCAGAGAATTTTTGTAGTCGGTTTTGGACTGTATGGATCTTATTTTGGGCCTACGGAATATGAAGTTCATTTGCAGGTTAGTATTATGTCACAGGCTTCTCTATTTCAAAATATATATTTTTTTATAATATTTATGGCTTGGCAACTAGGCCTTTAAGCCAATTTCAAAATAAATATATAATACTGCACAGACATTTTTTGTTTGTACTGTTATACATTGGAGGATTCAAACTGAACGCCAATTGGAAGATCACAAACTTTATTTGAAGTATACACACATAACTTACAGTTCTTACAAACAACTAAATCAGCAGATCATAATAAAAAAGTGCACAGTCTTTCGGAGTGAGATTCGGTTCTGAATGTACACTTAATAACGCCTCGATTGTATTTGAAACTCAACTAATTCTGACTTAGGCCAGATAATTAACGCAAACATATGGCCGTGAACAATTAGGACAACCATTAAGAGTCTTACAGATAATAAAACATATTCTTCCAAGGAGTAAAAAATAATAATCTCAAAATACGCCAATCGCAGCAATACAAGCAAAGGATTGATGTTACTTGTTCTATTTAGATAATCCATTTGGCGACGAAGAAAGTATGCGGCTCGAATACAACGACGTTCTGTTGCGACGGCAGCGACGACACCTTCCGCGCCATGTTCAAGGAGCCCGTGGAGATACTCCCAAACACCTCGTACATAGCCAGTGCTAAGTTAAAAGTAGGTTTGAGAAAACTGTTTTCCTTGTCCATACCGGAACAGAGATAATATAAAATCTCCTGCGGCTAGGTGACCCATTGTAAGAGGCGACAAAACTTGCCCGTCTGGATGGCTACCAACCTTGGTTGAGAGTATGCCACCATAGCAACCTTGAGATGTGTTCCGGCATTAATGGCCAGATTCCAGTCTACCTTTAGAGAGTGGCAGCACATTCTTAGCACTTTTGGTGTTACAAATTGTCCATAAGCAATAGTAACCGCTTTCCATCAGGTGGGCTGTCTGCCTGTCTGCTGAACACGTTCAATAAAAAATAACAGTACAATAGATAAGTTCTTGCGGCAGCTCAAAAAGGGTTCATACCACCAAACAGGTGAAATTTTTAACACAGAGATCCTATTAATTTTTAACCAATAATTTAAAGTTCAATTGTACAGCAAAATATTAAAAGTAATGCCAAACTCCATTGGTAGTACATACAGTAGTTACATAAAGAATACAGATAATTCGCTTTGAGACGTTTTTGCTTTTGTAGTTTTTGTACATTTATAGAATTTCTTAACTTGAAATTTAGTATAAAAAATTATATATTTGTTTTAATATCGTATAATATTATTAAAGTAATTGCCTATAAAAATATATAAAAGTATTAGTTAATTTATTTATCTGCTGACAGTACACTACTACAAACGCAAAACCGTCTAGAAGCTAGTTTTCTTGACGGTGGAATCTGTGTATGAACGGCCCAGTCGGTGTTGCCTATAAAATTAAATAAATTAGTAATAATAATATAACTTAAATATACATATATAAAATGTAAAATATTTATGTATTTACCTGTGTTTTGTTAATAAATCATAGCAAATTGATTGCCTAATGAGTAAGAAACAAAGAAAAATATTTATTTCTAATA
The DNA here is from genome assembly GCA_949752895.1 of Dendrolimus pini. Taxonomy (NCBI): domain Eukaryota; kingdom Metazoa; phylum Arthropoda; class Insecta; order Lepidoptera; family Lasiocampidae; genus Dendrolimus; species Dendrolimus pini. The sequence continues at coordinate 19,898,866 of OX457139.1, forward strand.
GCGACACACAACACAAAATAGTACTAACATAACAAAGTATAGATAAAATTATACAGAAATTGTATGCTGCAATTTGGAAATGAGGTTGGCACTCGGCATTTTGCTGTGCCCAAACGTAGTCCGACACCACTGATTTTCAGTGCCCACCTCCTAAATCACATATGGCATGCGACCCGTACTAAACATAAAAAACAACTAATAATTATAAAAAGTAAGTAAAGAGTAAGCGAATGCACACGAACTTCACTCGGGATTGGCTTGAACCGTTGCCTGCAACTGCTGACTGTGCTATACATGCGATTCTCTCTAAGAACTCAACGGCTGCCTTTAAAATGCAAAAAAGCTTTATTTCAATTCACCTTTGCACAATTAAACTTTGTATCCTTTACAACTCCTTTACAGTATAATCTTACTAATGTTCACTTTTTCCAGGGCACTGATTCCTACTACGGTACGAAAGGTCTCCGCCGTGTGACAGTCGACTGCAATAACGGCGAAAAAGTAGTCTTTCAATTCTCATACGCTGCTGGAAACAACAATGGCACTTCAGTCGAAGACGGACAGATACCAGCTATCATTTTTTATATATAAATATTAAGAAGCAATGGATTCACGAAGGTAGTATTTATAAACTATTCACTGCTGTACTCAGTGAGGTTAATGATATATATTACTAACACAAAACAATTTTCTTGAGGTGGATATAATTTTTTAATACAAATCATGAGTTCATGACGCGAGTTCGCGTGACTATATGAATTGCAACGTAGCCTGATCACTCGACGTCGCGCGATGAGCATTAAAGATTTTTGTAATTTTAAGTTCATGAACAGTGTTTGAAGGTTATGCTTTAATTTTCTTGTAAAAATATAATTATGAATGTTTTAAAAATAAAAGAGAAATTCGTTTATAGCTATTGAAGTTTAATGACCATTATCGCACTCTGAGTGCGGCAGTTATTCTAGTGAAATTTAGTTCGCCTTGTCGGTAAATATAGAAGTTATTTTTCGTTATACACATATTATGTTTATGATAGTAAACTCACATGTCAGAAAAATCAGACTATCAAAGTTTTTAAATAGATTTTTTTATTCCATAAATGCAGCAGACAGGCACACGGCCCACCTGATGGAAAGCGGTTGCCGTCGACTATGGACTTTTATAACACCAAAGGTGTATCAATGTTCTGTTGCTCTTAAGGGAATAAATAAATTTACGATGTTTTCAACTCCAACGATATATAAAAAATCTATATTAAAATAAATCATAGTTAAATGTATGTAAGCGATGATTTGAAAATGACCGTATCGATTTTGATGGAATTTTTGTCTGTGTTTGTGTTGTTTCCCGGATGGTTTATATTCACAATTGGAACCGGTAGGTAGCGCTGGGACCGGGTTCTAAGAACCTCATAATCTCCTAGACCGATTTTGATGGTTAAGTTTTTGTGTGTTTGAGTGGGTCCCCGGATGGTTTAAATTCACAATTAGAACCAGTAGGTGGCGCTGGAATCGGGTCCTACATTTTTATTTTTTTAGGACTTAATATACTTCAGTCCTTTATTTACTAATTATTATACTTTATAGCTGTTATTAGCTAAAACAAGATCGCCAGTTAAATATAATATTTCATACAAAACCAGTTACTCTACAATAATCCATTGAAATCTTACAATATAAGGACCGAATATTGCATTTATTAGAGGACGCAATTTTATTTTTGGGACATGCGTTGGGGGTCAATAGAAGCTTAACCTCAAGTTTGTGGGGTCGCCACCCTTGTCCCCCGGCCGCCATCTTGGAAAAAGGGGTGAAAACACTTTTTTCGCGATATCTCGGAAACTATGCGTCTTACAAAAATTTGTAAAGTCATAATTTGTAGCAAATTGTTTTGCCTACAAATATGTTTATATAACTTTTTGCCCTAAATTAAAGATTGGATTGGATATGCCAAGGCGTTTTTTAATGCTGAAATACAGCAGATACGTTGACGGCCCATCTGATGGAAAGTGGTTGCTGTCACATATGGACATTTGCAATACCAGATGTGCTACCAATATACTGCCGGCCAGGAAGAGGGTCTGGAACCTGCCTATTGATGCTGAAGCACAAGGTTATGGCGGCATTACCTAGACTAGGGATGGTAGCCATCCAGATAGGCAGGTACCTTTGGCATTTGCCATGTTTTTGGCCAGCACCATACGTGTCGATAAGAGAGCACCGAAAATGCGAGAAGCAAATAAAAAAGAATCTATATGACAACAGGATTAAACACTACGATGATAATATATAATACATGCTATAAGAACAACGAAACTGCTTGTTAGAAATTGTTTTTTTTTTTCATTATATGTTCTCTTAAACATAATCTGTGATAGTGTCGAGTGATTGCGAAATTAGACAGTTTTTCAATCAAAATTTATTTCCAAAACTATTTTTTTTGGGACCGAAAATCTGATTTGGTCTTTTCTCGAGTGATAAATAATTTCATATCAACTTATTTTCCCTTCATGAATAATTATTAGACTTGTAAGACTTATTTATTGCTGTATACTTTGACTTTTAATTACCTGGACTAAAATGACAGTTACAAGCTTGGAGCAACTCACCACTGTGGGTTGAATACTATAGAAATTCTATAGGACTCAACTCACAGTGATATGTTGGTGATTCAACTCGCACAAGTCACTTACGAAAGAAATGCTTATCGCAGCTGTCACTTTAGTCCGGTTAATTAAAAATCCGAGTATAATGTTTTTATTTTATTTTTGATAATACATAACATAGATAAGAGAGGTGCCAAAATTAAAAAAAAATTGCTTGGTACATAATAAAACGTTATATTCTCAACAAATATATTCTTTAGAAGTTTAGTTTATTTTCACTTTAAAGCCGAAATTGACTGATCATTTTTGTTTTCAAATTTGGAAAAAGTCGGGACAGTATTGGTAAAAAATCTTAGTCTTTTTCACATAACTACTACCTTTTAACGGTTTTCAGCGTGGCATATTCTTTGTCATGTCAATTATGATCATGGAAGACAAAAATGTCAAGTGTCAATGAGTAATGTTAGTTATTATTAAGCCTACCCCCAACTTGTTCATTTAAATTGTGTAATTTTGCCTCGTTATGGTGAAGATATTTGTTAGAAATGTTTTGTTAATTTTATATATACAATTGGTACTCTTCTAGTCAATTTAGAAAACAAAAATCACATCGGTAAATTAATTTCTAGACTTTCTAGCCCACTGAAAATTACATGGACGCAATAAATTTTCTGTTTCGTTATAAATTATTGGGCAAATTAAATATGAATAACACTATTTTTACATAGAGATTTTCTTTATATCAAGATGGAAAATCAAACATTGCATTATATAATATCTTTTTATTACATACAATTAAATACTAAACATAATACATAATTAATCTAATACAATGAAAGAAAACTTATTTGTACTGTCTTCTACCCATAGTCCCACAAAACTGTAAGTAGAATACTGAGCCTAGATCAGCATCTTCTATGGATAAGGTGCCCAGAAGAAGAAGCCTTCTGGCAGAAGGCTGGCTACGTTTCCTCGCTGGCCACCAGCCTTCTGATTACCTGAAGAGTCAATGAGTGGTTTTGATACATTTTGGTAGAGGCTCATGGCCTCAGGACTCCACGGTCCAAGCGTTTTCTTTGCTATATTAAAAAAAAATACAGTGTAAACTCCATGTAACGTACCTCGATTTAACGACAAACTCCCTTAAGCCTCCAAATCACTTGGCTTTAGTTGCTTTAGCTTATCTTCCATAAGTGATACACTCTATATAGCATTACACCCACTCTCAATAACGACAACAATTAAGTAATTAAAAGTACCTTTTAAGGCCGAAATTAGTCAAAACTGCGCAGCTGTATACGTTATTTTATCGCTTTATTATAGCCTGTAATAAACTCGACTGTCAGCATCATGCATACCGTAATTTCTAAGTATTTACTTTATCACCAAGATGCCTTAATATCGCAAGATATGATTAAAATAAGTAAAAAATAATACAACAAAATTACTGGTGCAGCAAAAGACGTCAGACAAATATAACAGGCTTCTCTCCATTTAACGACAACTCTCTATAACGCCATAAAATTCACAGTCCCTTCGGTGTCGTGATATTAATGTTTACACTGTATTTTAATTTTTGTGGATCTAGGGCTCTTATATATTGGAGCAGCTGTTTTCCACCGCTATATTATTTCAATATTGATTATAAATGTGTTGCCAGCGATACAGCTTTACATAAATTATAATTACTTTCGGCAGTTTTCGAACCTATATTAAATATTGAACATTATTCACCGGCGCAAATGGCCAGTGTGTGTATGCTTTCTAGCTCCCTCTCCCGCTTACACGATTTGTACTGTCGCGTGTAATAAAATTAGTCTACCACGCAGGTACATCAGGCGTAATTATTAGTTATGTAAAACTGTATACGGCTAGAAAATTGGTAACATGTATACTCCATGACAATGTTTCGTTAGTCAAATTTGGTTTGCCCTATAAAAAATAATAATAATTCTGTAATAGGATTTTTTGTATAATGGGAGGAATTGAATTGTACGCTAAACTAAGCTTAAGGTGTGTATTAGTTAAAAGAAAATTATTTTATATAGAAGCGATGGTTCAGTAGTCGTCATTTAAATAAAAATAACAAATTAATATTTGTTTTTCATTTATAAATACATCCCATCATTTCATATCGCGGGCTTCAAGCTAGAGGGGCGTATAAGCAAAAACCAACTTTTCAGGAGATACAAAAAACTTAAGTTTTTTCAATGTATTCAATGTGTGTCTATGAAAGTACTTCTACTAGTATTAACCTACTATTAAGAAAAAACAGAGGTGGTGTATCGATAAAAATATAAATGATAGACGAAATAAAAAAAAACGTATTTTTTTATACGCCACTGTGGCTTGAAGCCCGCGATATATGCATTCCTTTAAAATAAAAAATACGTTACCAGCCGATAAATGTTCAATTGCAATCTCGAATCTCCCCACTTTAGGTAAATAGAGTATAGTCAAGGTGGGGAGGTTCGTCAGTGGGGAAACTTCGTACACATCTTGTTATGTCTGTGTTTAAATAGTTACGCCGACGACAAATTGGCCAGTAAAGCTAAGACACCATTTAATTCTATCATCAAATTGTAGTTAGCTTTAAGTTCTATTTAAAAAAGTAAAAAAGCGAAAGGTCTACGAACTTACCCCACTGCCGGACTTTCCCATCTTCACTATATAACGCTTATCAAAAGTGGACAAGCATGCTTCATCCATTTGTTATCGCGATGTGCAAGTTTCTTAATATTTTCATTCACCGTCAGCAACAAGCACATCAGATCATCATTGACGATGTCGATGACGAACTTTCTGTTATTTATGGTCTGGGTGTCTGGGATCCGCCCCAGAGTGGTCTGTTGTGTATCACCCATAACACAAGTGTAACCTCCTTAGATTGGGGATATACAATGTGTGTTTGTCTACCGATTATAATTAATGAATTATAAATCATGAAATGATGAGAAATGAGTTGCTGAGCTACTACGTGAACTTATACACTGGCAACATTTTGCCGCTTTTGCGGTAAAACAACCTATAATCTGATAACTATCTGATCTAGAGTATGCCGCCATATCAATCTTGATTTGTGTTCCTGGGCATTAGTGGCCAGGTTCCAGTAGTTAGTCTCCCTTAAGAGAGCAGCTGCGCATTTGTAGCACCTTTGGTGTTGCATATGTCCATAGGCGATGGTAACCGCTTTCCATCAAGTAGGCTGTCTGCCCGTCTGCTAAACTCATGCAATAATAACTCATAAAATAAATTGATTATAATAAAGTACGAATGGTCGAACGGTAGCGTATAATGATTGCTTCTACTAGTGCCGGTAGACGCCAGTGAACGATCATTCTGACAATATTGTAATAGCAGACTAGGGACCTTGGAATATACTGTGTACCTACTGAATTATATTAGAACTGAGTGCTTAGTCGTATGGCACGATTCGTGTTCCCTTCACGCTCACGAGATGGCGCTAAGTAGTTTCCATACAAAATTGCGTTAACTTAACGTAATCGAGTAGTAAAAAGACTATCACTAAGCACACTGGTATAATTTTACTAATAGATTAAATTGAAAATTTAATTTAATATAAATATGCTTATGACGCATATATTATGACCAAAAAATTCATAAATATAAAACTTGCTTCTTGGGAGTAGTTTTAGGAACAGCCCATTTCGCTTTGCCACTCTTCATGCCTCTGGGTTAGGTTCTTCGAGACCGGTTTCGTTTTTTCTATAGCCGTCAAGATGTCGGACAGGGCCAATCTGTCTTTTCTATTAAGCTGGATTCCTGTAATGTGAAATATTTGATTAATTCATACTTGACGACGAGCCAACGAAGGGGTTCGCTGGCGCAATGTACGTTTCAAATTCAAAAGTTTTTATAAATAAGTCCCACTGAAGAACAATTTTTGAAGATGATACATATAGGTTAAAATTTAATTTTACTTCCTAGTCTATGTGCTGTGAACATAGACTAGGAAGTAAAATTAAATTTTAACCAAACGCAAAGAAAGCTAAAATTTTGTTTTTCTTTATATTTCTCTTATTTTTTTTATACGTATTATACAGAATATGTTACAGAATGACTTTTGAAGAAATAACGGAGCAAACAGTGCATATTCAATAAAACAGACACACAATTAATGTAAAGAAAAATATTACTATAGTTATAATAAAGACGATGTACTAAATTTTTTCCGCAACGGGCTTTTTTATTTCGTCTGGCAAAAGCTGCGTGTCATGGAGATGAATATGCGGCGGATGTGTGGCGTCACGTGGAAGAACTGCGTTAGGAATTCTCGCATCTGCGACATCCTTCATGTCCGTGACATAGTGGACAACTGCAAGAATGTCGCCTACGTTGATACGGCCATATTTTACGGGAGCCAGCCAGTTACGTGGGGAACGAAGGTTTAGACACGCCGCCTCCTTCAGGTACGGGTACAATGGGTAGGCCAAAGAAATGCCAGCATACTTGGCGTTATGAGGGATGAAATGCATACCAATGGTCCCACAAATTACATCCAGGAATTTCATGATTTTTGACCCCTCCCACGTCGTTGTCACAATCGTGGGACCCTCCCTTCATAAAGTGACATTTGACATTGACCCTACACGACAGGCTCAGCAAGTGACTCTCGTCGCAAACTCATCGCCTTTGGTCGCTCGCGCCACAAAAAAAGCTAGTCTAACCCGATCGAAATGGAGACACGAATGGCAACGGTCAAGTGGAAAAACGAATCGTAAGCATCAGCAGGTTTACTGCAAATTATGATTTGGTTAGGTTAGGTACATTTTAATGAATGCAATTTTATTTTATCAAACCAAAATACTGATTTCGATCCGTAACCAAAAAAACATCCATAGCCTACTCTAAATTATGCCGCCTCTCACTACGCGGTATACCTTCTACTCCCTCCACGCGGCCGTCATACTTTTTTGTGAAAGAAAAATCTAGATTCCCTCCGTTTATATAAAAGTTTCACTTTAACAAATACAAATGAAGTAAATAAACTATTTAATTTTATTAAATCAAATAAAAATCAATGAACCAAAACTATTGATAGGAGCACGGTTTGTACAGATATAATTACCTTTCCCATCCATATCGGGCAATAACTTTCTCACGGTTGACATTAAAGCCTCCTTGCAAACCAATTTTATATCACTGCCAGAATAGCCTTCAGTCTTCGATGCTAATTCTTGAAAATTAATTTTGGAATAGAGTTCGATATTATCTACGTTGAGCAACTTCTCAAACAGCTCCGTACGCGTCTTGAAGTCTGGTAACGGGATGTAGATACGTTTCTCCAGTCTACGAAGCATCGCTGGATCTAATTCCCTAAAAAAACATCATTTATTACTGGTAGTAAACTCAAATTTCGGATGTAAAAGAAATAAAAACAATCACGTCGGGATCACCAATGAAGAGAGTGCTATGATATTGGGCGTGATGTAATGCTCTTGAATAAATATCGCTTCGATCTTAAAACTGCTTTTTATTTTCACTCTAGTATCTTCAATAGTACAAAGGTCCTCTCCTTACTGAATTCACAATCCGTGTCTTTTTTACATTTTTGAATTCACACCAATGAGCGAGTTTTATACACAACTCTCATTGGTTAGTCGTATTCTTACGTCCTGGCTAACACAGCTATATAGGCATGCATAAGCGAATAATTAAGTTGGAAACCCGAACACGTGGTAACCAGAATCATGGTATATGAAGCAAAGTAAAGAATACAAAAATATCTACAACTATGGACGTGGTAAGTGTATCCACTACAGTTACGATCAATACACTCTCACGTTCTTTAAAATAAAGTTAAACTCGTCCGTGCTTTGACATATAACGGATATATCTGATTTTTTGCAAAACACGGAACATATCAATAAGGACGCCTCCCATTAGTAGAACACAACTCCTAAAATGCTCCATCAGCCGTTCCACATGGCGACCACGGCTGTTATGATCGTGGCGAAAACGCCACTAATGACGTCATCATTTTTGATCACAGAGCGCTCACAACGATCCAAGTCAATAGGTGTTTCGAAGTGGGCGTTGAGCACAGAGCATTAATTCTCTCTATCGCTTGAGATTGAAAAAAGCGCAATATTCAAATCAAGATACATATTGTAAATATTACTACCATGGCATATTAGAATTAGCAAGTAGAAACACTATGCCCTCTCTGTCAGTGATTCCGTCCAGTTCTGTCAGGAGTTGGGCCTTCATTCTTCTCGAGGCCTCGTGCTCGCCTGATGCGGATCTATCTGAAGCCAACGTCTCTACTTCATCTATGAAGATTATTGAAGGAGAGTAGTATGTGGCCATTTCAAAAAGAACCTGTAAGTTAAGTTAATATTCAATTAACTCAAATGTCTAATTAATGCATCTGAAAACATCAGTAGTTGCCACTGCAGAAAAAAAAACTTCAAATAAGGATGACACGAAATCAATAGAAATTAAAACAATAAATATGAAAGAAAGAAACAGTATACAGGAAATTAATTTTGAAAAATCTTCATTACTTTTTGAGATATTTGCAAAAAACTAAACCCCCCTTCTTTTTTTTAGTTAATTGTTAATAACTTTTTCAATTTTTGCAAGCGGAACTTTATTTTTTTCAAAAATCATCTAGATGCCATTCCGAATCGAATGACACCTCACTTATAATTTTCGGAGACTGCTGAAAAAAGTTGGTCCAAAAGGCACTTGTTTACTAGTCTATTCGCTAGCGATATATAAAAACCTAAATAAATTTTTAACAGCTATTTACTAGTATAGTATAATCTACGTTGAGTACCTATGTATAGATTTCAGATATGAGAGACCCAGACATACCAAGAAAGTTCAACTTACTTAAGAGAAATCTCAATTCACGACAACTTTTATATCGACATAAAAATCGCGTCCTTGAAGACTTTATCCTTATAAAATATGTAAAATCTATTTATTATATTTTTATAAAATGGTATGGTAGAAAATATACATTAATAATTTTCTCGGATTCTCCTCTCCATTTGTTCACAATAGTGCTGCATGATACGTTAAAGAAAGTACAACAGCTCTCGTTGGCGACAGCCTTCGCTAGCATCGTCTTCCCAGTTCCAGGTGGACCGTGCAGCAACACTCCACGCCATGGCTCCAGCAGGCCCGTAAATACTTCTGGATATCTGTGGAAAAGTTACCATTTCTCTTGCCAAAAAGGATAAAAGAATTTTTCCTGGTGGTAAGAAGGTAGACAAGTCACCTATTAAAATTATAGGTGGTCAGCATCGCCTAAAGACATTTGCAACATGAGAGGCGATGACAACACGTTGCCAGCCTAAAATATACTTTATTGTGCTCTTCTTGAATGACCCCGCGCCGTGGTGCAAACAGGAAATCTCGATAAAAAGTTCCTCATAGATGTTATTGCACTCAGTATAAATATATTGTACTGTATTGTATTGTTGTTATGTTGTTATATTGTATTGTTCCGGCCCCAAATAATAGGGAGAAGGTGAAGGAAAACAGAAAGAGGACAGCAGTGCACCATTGAGATTGATAATTCAAACAACTGAAGTTGAACTTCCCACCGATGACAAGTGCTGCGGCTGTGGAAGTGATATGGCATAGGTCTTATTGATCTATCATACGACCGTAATAAACAACATACAACAACTCAACGTGGTTTAGTTTAGTAACACCCTTCAAATGGGGACTATCGTTATCGATGTTTAACCCTGTGCAAACCGTACATTTAGTGGTCCTTCGAGTCGGATGTATGAGGTCTCGACTATGTCAATTTTCAAAAGTCCAACCCGTAAACGTCTTGGCAATGGGGCGTTTTTAGTCTAGGACGGTGAAGGAAGAAAAATTTTTGGTGATAAAATTTCATCGATAGCTGATCGGTTCTTTAGGACTGCGAGCTGCTGTTTTGCACTCCACGAGTTTCTCTCTGAAAGTTTATAATATTCCACGAATTGCATGGAATCGTACAGCCACAAATTAAAACGACGAATTAATAAAGCTGTAGTGGTCGTTAAACTACGCTAATTTAGGACCCCTTATTAATTCAGGGTGGTGTAATAAGACTCTTACGTACCTGACTGGGTAGACCACAGATTCCATTAACAAGCTTTTAGCCGCTGACAACCCTTTGATATCACTCCAAGACACCTTCGATGGTCTTACAATGTCCTGGTACAGCAACTCCACGAGTTGTTTCTTCTCTAATGGTAAGTTGGTGAGGAAAGCCGACAGCGGTTTTCTTTCTATCGGTGGGATTGAGTTTTGAAGATTTGTGTCATCCTGAAAATTTTGGCCAACAACATATATGTATTTATAATATATTAAAAGTGATGGTTTGGTGTGCTGTTATACACGATAAGCCGCCTTAGACAGTATATAATGTCCGTTTTCTTAAAAGATTGTGAGCCAAAAGCCCAGCAGCGGGACTTTTGTGGTCTATTATTATTATACTATGATATGCCCGCGACTTTGTCTACACTTCACTTGATATTCCCGGGACGCAATATGCCTTACCATTCAAAAAATAATGTAAGCTATCATTTTAGTGAAAACTGTGTTGAGATAAGCTAATTTTACGCGCTCGAACAACTACAAACCTCTCCCGGGATAAAAAAAAAAATATCCCACTTTTTATGCATTTAAATTAGCTATCGTTCAGTGAACAACACCACACTGGAATTCGATCTTTTTAAATCTCGCCATTTAAAACCATTCCCAGAAAAATTCCCATCGGATTCCCACAGTAAAGAGTAGCGCAGATTTTAAGTCAAAGAATTTACTGTCGATCAGCGAAAACCGCATCAAAATTGGCCGAGTAGTTTTTACGTGAACCCCGAACAAAGAGACAAACCAAAAAACAGACAAGAAATCTAAAAAAAAATGCATTGTGTTCTTCATCGTTTATATAGTCTATTCCAGTTTTTTTTTTATAAATAGCTTAGCTTTAGCATTTTATAATATTATAGATTTCTATGCTATATTTATAATGCAAATGACGTGTAATTTATTTAAAAACAAAAACATAGAAACTGAACCTATAAATATTTTTTTAAATATATTTCTAAATCCTTACCTTCAACAACTTGGTAATAGTGAATGTAGATGGAAGGTCATCATCAGTCTTCTCGCAGACCATACCACCAGGTTCTGGTCTGTGCCGCTCTTTCCTGGTGACAGGTCTTTTAGGTTGCTGCCTCTCCTCCACTTTCCGGCAGAACTGTGGCTGTTTGTTGAAACGCATCAAATAGTAACTGCAGTAGTCCTAGAAGAACACGAAATTTAAGTATCTGTCTTTGTCGTTTCAAACTGTGAAAATGAGGTCGTATAACTTAGTACGGGCACCACAGATGTCAAGATATTTTTTTTACCCACCTAAGCTTCCTCTCATTAGAGACTCACAACGACCATGTTAACGACCGCGATTTTGACCATTCCACTTGCTTGCGCGCGTTACAATCGTTAACCCAAGTGGAACGGTTATTCGACCACCTCTTGACATAGGTCGTTGTGAGCGTTGTGTGATCGAAAATGATGACATCATTAGTGACGTTTTCGCCAAGACCACAACGACCGCGGTCGTCAGGTGGAATGGCTATCGGAGCATTTTGGGCGCTATGAGCTACTTAAGGAACGCGCTTTAATGCTCATAACGACCTATGTCAAGAGGTGGAACGAATAACCGGTCCACTAGCGTTTGTGACGCCCGCAAGCAAGTGGAAAAATGGAACTCACTGTGGGCGTTGTGAGCTCTTCTATAATTTTGTCCTGTCACGTCTGTCGTCTAATCGTGTAACATTAAGCTTATTTCATGGCTTAATATTCTTTATGTTGCTCATTATTTATATTCAAACACTTGACCACTGCCTAATCAAGACTTTCTACACCAACGTAACGCGCAAAAATAAAATTTCGTTTCTTGTCGTAAGAGGCGAAAATAGAACCCGCAAGCAAATCACATTAGAATCTGATTCTTTTTTAATCTGACCATTTTAAACCATTCCCAGAAAAAGTCCCGTGGTATTTCCAGGATAAAAAGTAGCGCAGACTAAGTCTAAGAACTTACTATCGATAAACGAAATCGGCACAGTAGATTTTACGTAAATCCCGAACAAACAGACAAACCGACAAATATACAAGAAATGCAAAAAAATATACATCCGTGTTCTCCGTCGTTTATATAGTGTATTCCAATTGTTTTCTTTAAATAGCTTCAATGTACAGACAAGTCATGTTTAGATTTTTATAGTATTATAGATATCAGTTAGTCTTCATTCTCACTCAATAAATTATTATATCGGGTATCTACCTGTAAACGATTCCAGGCAATAAATATTCGAGATAAATTGATACGTTATTAAACGTCCCGGCGTCTCGGCCATCAGGCAAATTTCCGAACGCCTTTATGTCATTATTACGAAGTTTCATTCAATTTATTATTTCAGTGACGAATTTAGCAAAAAGAAATTTAAAAAGCGCCAATCTCAGGAACTACTCTCTCAGGTCTCATTTGAAAAATTCTTTCAGTGTTAGATAGCCCATTTATCGAGGAAGGCTATATATTATCACGCTAAGACCAATAACAGCGGAGCACGAGTTAACAATGTTGTTTCACTATTCCACGCGGACGAAGTCAGCTAAGAATGGATATTACGGCACCCGAAGCGGGCGGGTATCAGCAGTACTTCGATAATCACAAGGCACACTATTAATTTGACACTGTTAATTTGACTTGAACAATAAACAAAAGAGTATATATGCGTGTTTGTGTGTCAAATACATGGTAGTGTGTGTACTAATGTTTTTTTTTATTATTAAATGTATTTTTTATGCATAACTAGCTGTCCCGACAGACGTCGTCCTGCCCAGAAAAGCTTCAATCGATATTCCAACAGCAGCGCCACCTACCGGGTCCAATTGCTAACCAACTCAGAAACCTTCTCTGCCTCATGCACAACAACTTTGCTGAAGATCACACATGATCAAATGTATGTAGTTTACGATTCTATAAAGGACATACAGACAAACATTCATTTTTATATATAAGAAGATTTAAAAAATATTAGCATTCTGCACTCCTTCTCTTCATAAACTGTAATTGTGCGAAATTTCACACTCCGTCCACGTAATTTTCGTAAAAAGGGGAATAAATTTTTTGCTTCACGTATTAATAATATTATATATTAGATATTCACGTTATTCTTTATTGCGTAGGTTCATATGGAAATAGTACAGACGCAAATCTGAAACGATATGAGATTACAGCTTCCGCGTGTGCCAAGCATTAGTATAGCAATTTATACGTTAGTATTATGAAAATGTCGCAAGTTATATCTATAATATTACAAAAATTTAAAGCGTATATTTTGTTTTATAGACTTTATTATGTTTGTCTATTGTTTGGAATTCATGTTAAAACTACAGGGACGATTTCGATACGGTTTTCGCTGATCGATAGCAGAAAATCTTCGACATATTATATCCCGGGGATCCTGCGGGATTTTTCCTGGGAGTGGAGTCAAATTGTTAGTACTAAAAAGAGCGATTTAAAGAGGCCCGGTTGAAAAACAAATCGGATTCTGATGTAATATTTTCGCTGATCGATAGCAAATAAACCGACTTATAAAACACAGATTGGCGTTAGCAATTATTTTTGACAAGTAAGCATTCAACCTGCTTACCAGCTTCGAGGCAATAAACAAAAATAATTTAAATAATACATAAGGGCGACAGCACACTAGCTACTTTTAGCATCGGCGATCGGCAATTTTGCGACTGCATCGATGCTGCATCGCGTTTTAGCGACTCGCTGCGTTCGATCACGGTATTAAAATCGCGCGTCATGCTGCATCATTCGCGACTATAAAGTGTATTTATATAAAGTCGCGATTTTGATACCGCGTCGAACGCAGAGTCGCTAAAACGCGATGCAGCATTGATGCAGTAGCAAAATCGCCGATCGCCGATGCTAAAACTAGCTACTAGTGTGCTTAGGGCCCAACACAACTGAAATGAATTCAAAATGAGTTCAATTTGTGGGCTACGTTTTCCACAGACACCAGTTTTAAAAGTGTTCACGCGAGAATTTGTACTTAATAATTCAGTGTGTGGATCTCTAAAAATGTGTTCGCTCCGGGTCCTTTGACGCGCTGCCAGGATTGTTAGCGCAGGTCGACGCCGTGTCACGTTACAACATTTTTGAAAAAGCAAATTTTTGTGACAAAAATGTAAGGACCAATGACCACTGACTACGTAAAATATGGGTTAGCTGCTGAAAATTGAGCCAAAAACTACGTTCATGCGTACGTACGTACGGTGTATATCAGCAACGTGTTGAAGACCGTCAGTGGGGGAACTCTATACAGCTGTACTTCCGTGTTTGAATAGTTAGACGACCTAAAATCAGTCAAGGAAGCTACGACACTATTGAATTCGGTCTTTGAATTTTACTACGCGTCAAATTCCGTTTAAAAAAGTTAAAAATCGAACGGTGTATGAACTTACCCACTATAAAGAGGTAAAGTTTGTGAGTTTGTGACGTTGTAGGTGGTAATTAATCTCTGGATCTACTAAACCGATTTTGAAAATTTAGAATATGCCACCGTAACATCCTTGAGTTAACAACCGGCGTTAGTGGCCAGGTTTCAGTCTCCAAGAGCGGCAGCATTGGGGTAGCACCTGCTGTGTTACAAATGTACATAGGCGATGGTACCCGCTTTCAAAGTAAAGGGTTCACGACGTTTTTCTTTATGGTCATTTCGTGGTCATTGTAATAATATATAAATATATATATATATATATATATATATATATATATATATATATATAGGTATAGACATAAGGCACACACTGCACATGCACTTCCTCACACACCAGCATGTAACTGATACACTCTACATTACTATAAGTTTAGTATTAAAATTATAATAAATTAATATAATAACTTATTCGTAAGGTAACACAAATATCATTGAATAAATGTCACACACAATAACAAAAATAACCAATAAGCGTGTATACATTCTAAAAACTTTTTTCGAAATTAAGTTGTAATAAATGGTACGGAACTCGAGTTAAAAAACTTCAACGGACAAGTGGAAAAACAAATCGCAGCGGACAAGTTGAAAAAAAATTGGCAACGAATGAGTGGAAAAACGAATCGCAACGGACAAGTGGAAAAACGAATCGCAACGGACAAGTGAAAAAATCTTCAACTGACAAGTGACAAAATGAATCGCAAACAAAATTTTAACTTGAAGTTTTACGGGCAGATTTTTAATGTACTTGTCCAATTTGAAGAGTTAACTCACTAGTGAGTTATAATTATTTTTTTTTGTCACTGTTTGATTATGGGTGTCATTCTGTGCCTAATTGCGGTGATCATAGAGCAACTTTATGAGCAAGTGTGTTGAAAATGTTTATTGCTTTGCAAACAATAATAATAAAGGCATGATAGCTCAGTGGATAGGATGCTCCTATATTATTCTAATAAGGTGGGTTCGAATCTTGAGCATTGTTTTTTGCTGATATGTATTTTTTTTTGAAGTGAAACTTCTGTATAGACGGGGTCTTACGATTTTTCGCTCACGAAAAAGCGTCACGGCCGCGTGTGCTAATTCTTACACTTGTAACTCTTCAAATTGGACAAGTACATTAAAAATCTGCCCGTAAAACTTCAAGTTAAAATTTTGTTTGCGATTCATTTTGTCACTTGTCAGTTGAAGATTTTTTCACTTGTCCGTTGCGATTCGTTTTTCCACATGTCCGTTGAAGTTTTTTAACTCGAGTTCCGTACCATTTATTACAACTTAATTTCGAAAAAAGTTTTTAGAACTTATACACGAATAAGTTATTATATTAATTTATTATAATTTTAATACTAAACTTATAGTAATGTAGAGTGTATCAGTTACATGCTGGTGTGTGAGGAAGTGCATGTGCAGTGTATATATATATATATATATATATATATATATATATATATATATATATATATATATATATCTGTGGCCTGGTGCTAAAAGGGCCAAAGTACGTTTTTTATGAAACGACATTGTAATGCCAGTTTATTGTAAAAGTATGATATTTTTTGTGTTAAAAGGGCGTTAGTGTATTAAAAATCTTTCAAAAGTTACTATGTAAAAAAGACCAATGTAGTGTAAAAATGTAAATAATAACTATTAATGCTGAATCATTGATTTAACGCTCATTACTGATAATAATGATTATTGATATTGGCCCTTTTAGCACCAGGCCACAGATATATATATATACATACAGTAATACATAAGTTATTATAAGTATAGGCCATGCACAAATAACGTGACACGAATTTCATCAGAAATCTATAAAAAGTGGCTAAAACGTCGGATAAACATCAAATAAAATGCTGCGTTCATAACGGTTAGAATGTAGTTTTAATTGTTTCCAACAGCTGTTGATTCTTTTAGAACTATGTTTTTTATTACAACTCCAGCGTATAAAACATATTATTACATACTAGCTGCGCCCCGCGGTTTCACGCCTGTGGTGACGGAAAATCGTTACATTTTGGATCATTCACACTATATCTTTATAAATTATAGCATATGTGTTATTCTGATGTGTAAGCTATATTATTGTAAAGTTTCATCAAAATCCATTCAGTAGTTTTTGCGTGAAAGATTAACAAACATACATCCTTACAAACTTTCGTGTTTATAATATTGGTAGGAGTAGGATAACAATTATATAACCTGCAATATGATATCCAGGTCAATATTGTCGCAGATTTCATATTCTCCAGTCAAACTGGCTTCAGACGCGAAGGTATCCGCGGTGTGGAAGTAGCCTTCTTGCTTCAAGTAGGAAGACACCAAGTACTTCAGGATACGCTTCCTGGCCCGAAAGAGGGCTTCTTTCTGTGAACAAAATAAATTGAACACTTCATTGACAATCCAGCTAACTCCACCGTTTTTTTGTGTGTTGTCCAAAGTTGGATTGACTTATTTACGCGATACCGACTTGCACACATCTAACCACTTTTTGGTTCTTACTTACATGGGAGTCAGTACATAATATATTGTCTTCAAATAAATAAATTATTATTATTATTAAAACAATGTGGTAGCATGTAAAGTGAAGTAAATAATCTTCGAAGATATACCACAGAAATAGGCTTAATAATTACCATAAATCTACGATAATTACCATAAAGAAATGAAAGAAACAAAGAAAATAATACTTGGTCTTTAAACATAGCGAGACACATCGAAAAAGAAAATAAAATGAGTATTAAACTATGTAGGAGTATAGCAAAAAAATTATTCTCGCGGTAGAACCAAAAATGACGCAACGGGTGCCCTTCGCTGGTTTTCAACTGCACCCTAGGTCAGACGGATGTTGCACTGTTATATATTTATATACATAGTGTGAATAATAATCAATTACGTACATAGATATACAGAAAATACATAGAATTACTGTAAAAAAAAATTGAAACAAATAATTTTTGTACATACACCTTAAGCACTTACGGTTTCAATTTTCCGAGTTTGACTCAAAGGTCTATTAACGCAGGCCATTTTCGCTGTTTACGACCACAATATATAGAAAATCTCGTAAAATAGGCAATAAATTGGCCGGTATGGACTCAACACGGTGATCGACACAGCCATGTGTTGCTAGGGGTTGTTTCTCGTTGCTACACAACAGTTTGACGGTTTACCATAATACTATTTGGCAATCATTATATT
Organism: Dendrolimus pini; assembly: GCA_949752895.1. Taxonomy (NCBI): domain Eukaryota; kingdom Metazoa; phylum Arthropoda; class Insecta; order Lepidoptera; family Lasiocampidae; genus Dendrolimus; species Dendrolimus pini. Next base: position 19,917,214 of record OX457139.1, read on the forward strand.
AATACGTGAAGTGAAGCAAAAACTGTGTACCCCTTTTGACGAAAATTGCGCGGACGGAGGAGTATGAAATTTCGCACACTTATAGTTTATATAGAGAAGGAGTGCAGAATGCTTATATAAAAAAATGCAAAAAAAATACATTAAATCAATAAAAAAAACATTACACACACTACCAAGTATTTAACACACACGCGTATACAATATACTCTTTTGTTTATTGTTAAAGTCAAATCAACAGTGTAGCCTTGGCGAAATCTGTGATTATTCAAGTATAGTATTTGACAACAGAACCTTAATGATGTTCAAACTAATAATTTACATAATAATACTTTATGGTTTTTCGCTCATTATCAAGCTACGTGTCCTCTATATTGACCACAGCTATTTAATTAATTCCTTTGATTATTATTCTCAACTAGCTGAACCCGACAGACGTTGTCCTGCCTTCAAAAATAAAAAATCTAGAAACAGATTGCTGCGCCATCTACCGGGACCTAATGTTAATCTATACTTTTCTCCAATCCACTTGAAAAAAAAAATTCATTATAATCGGTCCCACCCTTTAGGAGTAGTTTAGCGGCACCACCTACCGGGTCCAATCGTGAATCTAAACCATCCCGGGACCAACTTGAACAAACACCCAAAAAATAATTTCACCTAAATCCTGGTACCTGATTGAAGCGCCATTTATCTACCTGGCTCAAATTTGAATCTAAACCATCCCAGGACCCACTTGAATACACTGTGTGGATTATAACACAAAGTGTGATAATTGACTATAGACAATTATAATCATAGAGAATTTGCTTCATTTTAGTTTCATGTTGGCAGAATCGCTAAATGTTTTCTTAATGGGTTCGATTTATTTATAAAGATAAATTAAATATGGAATTTTATACAATATCTTTTCAAAATATTATTTAAATTTCTCAAACAGTAATGTAACAAATTATTTGTCACTTATATTCTTTCTTTATTAAAATAGTTTATCAGAAATGATTTCAATCTACTATCGGTTTGCCAATCACAAAGAGAATACTTAGGTTTCCTGAACTGTGAAATAGGTGACTGAATTTTAGTGAAATATGTGTTAAAAAATGTGCATCAGCGGATGCAATTACTGTATTTACTTACTGTATTTGAGCCGAACGTTACTCTTATTAAAACTTTAGTAACAAGTTGCTCTTCTTTTTTTGCCCTAAACCCTTCTAAGCTGTTCCAAGTGTTACATAAGTTAAATTAAAACATATAGGTACTACTTTATTATCGAACTTTAGTTATTCCTTAAGCTGATTTTTGGCCGATTCTTATACTATCTTACCGACTGCTCATTTGTCTTACTATCAGTTAATTTTTGACGTAAGCGCCATACAAGTAATGTCGAAATTCAACTTAAGACACCTTTGGGCTTACAAAGCCGATATCAGATGGTTCTATCTAAGAATTTGGCATCCAGGCGAAAGATTGCATTGGTCTCCTATTTAAATTTTTAAGAAAATTATTTAACCCAGGTATATTAGCTGAAATCAAATTGAACATTCCAGCGAATTTTGTGATAAGACGTAGACAGCCAACCAATGTTCGTAGTACCATACGACAGGACCAACTTGCTTAATAAGGCGCCGATGGCACAGACCTTGCGAACATTGAACAAGATATCTCAACAAATTGACATTTTTATTTGTGCTGTGACTGAATTCACAAGAACTGCATATTATATTATATGTTACGAGTATGACGCCTGAATATATATTATATATGTATTATGTGCTATCGTATTGGTGACAACTATAATGATAGCAATGTTTGTAAGTTAATAAATAAATAAATCTTTCAATTGGGATCTGTGTCTATGCTTTTAACTAATTTTATTTAATTTGGTTGATCCGTCTAATTTCAGTATAACAAACAAACATTAATCATTTATTAAGTAAAACATAATTCACAATTTTTAAAACTCATTGGTCCCCAAACTAGGTATCTCAGGGACCTCCTAATGGTACAATTCAGATTGTGAAATTGTTTATAGTATAACAAAGTTAGAATTTTAAAAAGTGAATATGGTACAAATAATTATAAAAGTTAACTTTGAAGTTTCCCCACTGAAATCACAATTTAACATCTTAACTTGACCAAAAAGTTCTTTATGGTCTCAGTAACAATGTTAGTAAAAAAAGTTATAATGCAGTATTTAAGGACTGGCTGAAAACTTTTTAATTTGAAGACCGCATTAGAGATGAGAATTCGACATAGGAGCGGGGGGGGTGCTCGTTTGAACATAATGAAGCCGGCACGCCCGTAACTGCAAAACGGGATATTTTACAAGCTTTCCTCTGAATTCTTATTACACGTATATGATAATGTTGACAATAATCTCAAATCTTTTCAGAGCTTTTTTTATTGCAGAGTTCAGCAGACAGACGGCCCACCTGATGGAACACGTTTACCATCGCCTATATACATTTTTAACACCAAAGGTTCTATACATGCGCTGTTGCTCTCTTAATCCATTAAGGAAAGAGCTGAATACATCGTTCTGAAGTAAACGTTTGAAATCTATACTGTTCGGAAATAAAGAACGTACCAACAAAAACAATTATTAACTTTAAAAAACACTACTACGCAAAGTAATTAAATTGAATGTAATACTTATTCAAAAAGTCTTGTAAAGAAGTAGAATAAAAAATCCCAAGGGGCCACACGGGTAAAAAAGTTCGTCGTGCCTAACTACACGTACCTACATGCCCGCGCGTGTATTATCGGTTTTAAGCATTATTCCCTTGAAATAATTTAATGTACTTGATACACTTTGGCATAAGTAGATCCAATTCTCTTCCTAACGTGGGGGGGCCGGGGGGTGCGACGCGGAAGCTTTATTCCGGCATCCTGAGGAGTATGGCGCTCTACGGTGCGCCCGTCTGGTCCGATTCGCTTCACCGCCACAACCGAACCCTGCTGCACCGCGCGCAGCGGGTTCTGGCCGTGAGGACCATACGGGGGTACCGCACAGTGTCGTGGTCGGCGGCGACTCTCTTGGCAGGCGAGCTGCCCTGGCCTCTCCAGGCAGACGTCCTGTCCAGAGTTCGTCGCACCCGGCAGGATGCCCTAGCTAGAGGACTGACCTTCTGTCAAGTCGAATTAGAGACGGTCAGGAAGCGGGAAACCGCTTGCTGCCTCGTCGCCTGGTCTTGTAACCTCGAACACCCTGTGGCCGGCGGCTATACGGTGGATGCAATCAGGCCGCAGCTGGAGAGATGGGTGAGCCGCACCAGCGGAACCCTGACCTTCAGGACGACTCAGATACTGACCGGACACGGTTGTTTCGATCAGTATCTGTTTCGCATTGTGGGCTGCTTGCCTTCCCCGGACTGCCGCCAATGCGGCGCACCCGATACGGCGTTACACACGCTTGTTGAGTGCGCTGCATGGACGCCTCAGCGTTTCGAGCTCGAGACACACGTAGGAGCCGTCCGATCACTTGGCGACTTGGTAACGGCCATGTTGCACAGCGACGACCGCTGGGAGTCTGCGGTTACTTTCTGTGAGGCAGTAATGTCTCTCAAAGAGGCCGCAGAAAGGGACAGGGAGCGAAGTCCTGCAGCGCGTGCTAATGTCTCCACCCGAGGTCGCCGGCCTTCAGCTAGCACCCGGAGAGGCAGGTACGCGCATTACTTCCCTCCCTGAGTTAGGTTCCGGTACGAGGGGCCCCTTGCTACTAGGCAACGCAAGGGATTCAACTGCCCCCGTTTCGAAGTGGGGTGTGTTCTCCCAGGGCACACTCCAGGCACTTTATTGCGCTGGATCGACTGTTGCGTAACTATGTTCTATATCTCAGTCTTTCCTTCACAACAAAGCGCAGGGTCGACGGGAGGAGGGGGTTTTTAGTGGGTATTGAGGTTGTTCGCTCGTGTAACATCGCTCTGAGTCTTCCACACTCCTCAGTGTCAAGCCATCGCGGACGAAGCGCAAACAAAGCATACTATTGCTAGCGTTATCGCCCCCGGTGGATGCGCGCCGTTTCCTAGTGACGGCCCTGAGAGTGCGTAAATCGGTTAGCATTTTCACACGCCTCAAAAAAAAAAAAGAAAAAAAAAGTAGATCCAATTCTAAGATGTATAATTAAAACTTCCTTGCTCTGTTAGCATTCTTTCTTTGTTGAAGGTGAAATGTTAATACACCTTCTTTACGTAAAGGGCTTGTTCAAGATAAAACAACCAATTATACTTTACAATTACCTCCTGTAAGATAATATTTAAGGTTTGAATTTTCATTAAGGCCTACTTTAATCTCGTTTTAAACGAAAGTTCGAGTTTGTATATTTTTAATTCTTATCCAAAGGCAAAAAGAAGGGTTATGTATTTTTTTTTATATAGCAGTACAATGCCTATTTATTAAAGTAGATCCTTTTATGGGCAATTTATATCAATTTAAAACCCTTTTGTTTGTAATTTAGAATAATTTATAATGACTTACACTTTTTAAAATAAATAATGCAATGACTTACACTTTTTATGGTTTACTTTCTTTCTTTAGTTTGTTAGTTATTTTAAAAATTAAACTGCACTATTAAATAGAAAGAAGGCTTCCTAGGATTTGTATTAGTTTTTATGATTTCGTGCTATAGATACATAATAAGGCAAGCTGTGTCTTCATATAAAAGATCACAATCTACAGAGTACTAAATATTATTAGTGTCCATGTTGGAGGAAGCTATGAGTCGGGTTGATTGTTGTTTGAACGTATCACGCACAATATTATTTGTTTACATTTTAATTACTTTTAAAATTCTAGGATGGTCCTAATGGCTCGTTGACGTTATGCCTATTTCTACAGCAGGGAGAAGGACAGTGGCGAGGGAATTAGGCAGCGCAGATTCTTAATTAAATTAAATTAAATTCTTAATTTAATTTGATTTGTTAAATCTTTCTATAACTTAAAGATCGTCCTAACCTAATAAAAGTTATGAATAATATCATTTAATAAGCGACCAATCAGAGCAGAGTATATGCCACGAGCGGGCTCGTGGCGACATCTGTACTTAAGGTAAACGGGTGAGTTTTTCTGACACATTGGAGCGATAGCAACGGATCGAGTTGGATCGTTGAGAATTTAAAAGAAAAAGTTGAAGTATGATCTGTGCCCTGAACCCACTGCTCGGTCTACTGTGACGAAATATTGTTTCAATCTACATTAAAAGTGATGGATGAATTTTACGTGATGATGCCCACTAAACCATCAACCACTAAAGACGATGCTTTCTCCGAGATACATATTTAAACATGTTTATGAATGTGTTCAGTTTTGAAGACCGTAATAAAAACACATTAAAAAGCTTAGTTCGCATTAAACGATTTGATTAGGCAATGAAATATAGTCTCCTAGGTCTAAAGCAAGCGTAGCCACATGAAATCCTCCAGTTATGTATTCACATAACAACTATATTACACGAAATGAATCCAAAGTCAAATAAAACACTGGATTGTTCGCAAGGTATAAATGTGTTGTCATATATTTTGGCGGGAAAGCCGAGGGGCATGGAGCACTCACTTGTCTCCACAACCTCTTTCTCGAGACCATTAATCAGGCCCGCTCACATATGCGCGGATCTCAGATTCTTCCTACATTCTAAAAAGGCCTTCTGTAAATCTATTGTTACGAATTGCAGGACACTAATTAAAATGACGTTGGAATTATTATTTTAAGAAGAAGCGGCGAATGCTAATTTTTTTGTAGATTATGCATAAAAAGCGATCCGATCTCTTCCAGACAACCCGTCTGGAAGAGATCGCTTCTTAGCGATAAGACCGCCCATTGTGCACATATAGAATATTTTTAGGCTATAAGATCATCTGTGTTTTCTGTAATGGTGTACAATAAAGTGTTATCTATCTATCTAAAAAATACATTAAATCAATTTAAAAAAAACATTATACACGCTACCATGTATTTGACATATATACTCTTTTGTTTACCTATTATTAAATTCAAATGAACAGCCTTGGCGAAATATGTGATTACAGAAGTATAGTCTTTGATATTAATTATTATGGTTGAATTTCGACCATGGGCGAGCACTAGTAATTTTAAACGCGTGCAAATTGAATTCGCTTTAACTAACAATTTCTGTTCGCTTTACTCTGAACGGTTTTCCACTGGTACAGTTGGAAAGTATATTGCAAATATTTATTATTTTGCTGAATACCAAATAGAGAAAGGGAACGCACTTACTCGTATTGCTCAAAATTGTACATATTTACATCATTTATAATTAAACTATGTTTTAACAGTGTTTAATGCGATTTTAAATATATTTTTTATATAAATATTACGTTGCGGCCAATTTTTAAAATATCAAAATCAAATAAAAATAATTTACAATCAAAAAAGCTTGTTATTAGAATAGGGATGGAATGGAGCGATTTTAATGGAATGCTACGTAAATTGTAGCGCCTATCTGTGTAGCAACGTAGCACCGTAGCATGTATATAATACCGCCGCACGGCATTCAGCACTTGGAAAATAGAGTATTTATTGTGCCTCGTTAGCAAGTAACCGCGCGAGTATATAAGCACAACTTATTTGAACATTTGCGCCGTCCACCTTAAATTCTTGAAATTTATTGTTACGCGGTCGAATATTGCGTCGAGACATATTGTACATTAGTATAAAGGAAAGCCCGGACGGAGGGGTGAAGCAGTCTAGCGATAGGCACAAGCGAGACAAGACGTGTGTACATTTGATAAGCTATATAGTGACGGACTTTGCGCGAGTTATTGAATCATGCATCACGTTTGTACTGGTTGCGTCCAGTTATATATACGTGTACCTGTGTTATACGTGTTTGTATAGTTCTAATAAATTCTATAGTGATTCCAACGGCATTTTTATTCGTGTCCCGCAACTCGTAACAGTATATATTATCAATTCTGATTAGAGTGACTGTACATAAAGGCACATACGCGATGCTTTAAGATAGCTCTTTCTGCTATATTTAATTAGTTGTGGTATACACTGTACATGGGACTTTATTAAAAATGTATATACATACGTATATTGTATATATAAGTATATACGTACTCATGGTCCTACCTGTCTGAGTGGTAAAGATTTGTTTTGGAAAATTTGTACCTACCCTCACCAATGTTCCTAGAAAGCAAGCTACATTAGCAACCAGACTAATTTCTTCTTTACATTTGTTTTATATCGTGGAAACTGTCCAGTGGAGAAGGTGCCTCTGGAGCGCAGTGCCGCATTCGGGGGCGCGGCGGGCGGCGCGGGGCTGCCGCTGCGGCCACGGAGACTTGCACGCGCCAGTCATGGCGACGAGACGCGAATGGCCGCATGTTGCCCTCATTGCGGCGACACTAGCGCTACTCTCCGCGCTCGTCGGTGAGTTGTAATTTCAAATTTGGAATTCTGTTTTTTTTTTTAAATAATTCCAATCAGTCTTGCAGTTTATGGTATGTGATATTTAAATTACGAATTCTTTATCGAGTTTAAAAAAAGTTGGTATGTAAATTATTTTCCATTAAGTTAATATGATATTAGAATAGTGGTAATAATAATAATATTGAAACTTTATATTTAATACATCTATTACGAAAGTGGTTAATTTAATATGTGATAAAAGGTAAGATTGTTTACGTGTTTTATACTCAAGCGACAGATTTATACACAGTATTTTGAATCATTTGTTAATTTAAGAATAAAAAAAAAACTAATAATACGACACGGTCAAGACATAACTCACAAGAGCTTTATTTTATAAAAAAGTTGACTCAATATAATGTCATCATTAGGTGATTGAAAAAATAATAACAATATATTAAATACCTATTACTAGACACCTCCCGTGACCCAAAAGACTGGAGTCTATTATGCTTAAACATTAAGCATTGCTAAATTGCTATATAGGTAACGTAGTAACGCCGCCAGCCTTTTGACAACGTTCTCATAAGTTGCGTGATTTGGAATCAATATTTTACCTATAATTATTATCTTTTTATTTAGTTTCATTCCATGGTTTTATTTTTAGTTCTAGTTTTTTATATGGCTTATTTTATCATTTATTTTTAATTTTATATTCTATTTTTAAATATTTTAATTATGTTTATTATTAGGTACTTAATAAACATAAAGTTAATTACTACCTTATAGTATTGAAGACTTATGATAATCTATATCCCTATTAATATTATAAATGCGAAAGTAACTCTGTCTGTCTGTCTGTTCCGTTTTCACGTAAAAACTACTGGACCGATTTGGCTGAAACTCAGTATATATATATTTTCGATACCGAGGATGAACATAGGATACTTTTTCTGTAGTCTGATTTAGAGAATAAAAAGAATCTACAACATATTAAGGCCTTGGAGCAAAAATTAGATAAATATGAACGCAGCTCTCGCTCCTCCTGTATTGAAATTAAAAACGTACCTCCTGTCACTGGGGAGTCTAAGCAAGATCTTTTATTAAAAGTGACTTCTATCGCTAAGAAAATAAACACTGTCATCGAACAATGCGATGTAAAGGATATTTATCGCATTAACACAAAAGTACCTTCTAATAAAATAATCATCGTTGATTTTGTGAGTGTTATCAAAAAAGAAGACTTAATTTATAAATATAAACTTTTTAACAAAGGTAACATAAAATTAAACACGGATATGTTTAACTACAACTGTGCCAGACAGCCAATATTTATTTCTGAGAATTTATCACAGCACATGAAACGCCTATATTATTTAGCGCGCGATTATGCGAAGTCTAATGATTATAAATACTGTTGGGTAACAAATGGAAAGATTTTCCTACGAAAAATTGAAGATGCACCAATTAATTGGATACGAAATGAAACTGACCTAAAAAACTTGTCAGCCCCACTGTGACTATCATTATTGTGTTATGATCGAATTTTGTATTGTTATTTTTCCTTAGTAGATAGTTTTTCTTTTCTTTACCTACTTGATTTTGTGCTTAAAATAATTCATACACATTACATACTCAAACCATTTTACACCTCATTCACGCCTCTCACAGAGATTACACACACATATACACACTTACTAATACACAATAACAAACATTTGCCCTCTATATACGCCAGTTGTTTATACCTTTTCATTTATATAACTTTTCACTATAATTTAATTTCGGTGTTCACTTTTTTTTCTGTCAATAAGGTTATTAAATTATATTTATTCTGGATTCTATAAACATTCATAAAGAAATAGAGGATGTATCTGTCTCTAAAAGTTACCTCTGTTCACCTGAAAATTGCACTGACTATGTCTCCTCTCAAATCGATTATTTAAAGATTTTTCATGTTAATATTAGGAGCATTGGAGGAAATTTTAATGAGTTAATGGTGTTATTAAAACGAACAAGTATAAATTTTGATGTTATACTGTTATCAGAATGTTGGCTTAGCAAGTGTCCATTTTTACCAAAGTTAACAGGATACTATATTTTGGAAACAGAGCATACAAATCAAAATGATGGTTTAGTTGCTTATGTAAGGAATAATTTACCATGTACATTTGAATATCCGTCTTTAGAGGCTAACTGCCTTATTCTTAAGTTTGGCAAAGATATTGCTATTATTGCTATCTATCGTTCCCCATCTTACAAAAATATAACTAACTTTAATACTTCCCTTAATGATATACTGAAGTCGCTCAAGAAATATAAAACAATAGCATTAATTGGTGACATTAATATAAATATATCTCAAAATAGTACCAATTCCGATAGTGACTACTATTTAAACTTGACTGCATCACATGGATTATTACCTGCTCACTTGTACCCCACTCGTTACGATAATTGCATTGATCATATATTATTAAAAACCAAATTATCTGCTATATCTCTTGTACTTGATACATTGATAACTGATCATACCCCATTGGTACTGTACTGCAGTCGGAAGCCTCCTGTACACAAACCCTCTCGTAATCAACTTTATTTCAATGAATCCGCTTGTATCAAAGATATTGAAAATATAGACTTCACTCCTGTAATTACATGTGATGACCCAGAAGAAGCGGCTTATAAATTTATTAATACTTTAATGGAAACCGTAAAATCACATACAGTTGTTTCTGTAATCCCAAACAGAAAGAGAATAATCAAGCCTTGGATTACGCCCGGCCTTTTACGTTGTATCCGAAATCGAGATAAACTCTATAAGAACTCAAAAAAAGATCCTGATAATCTTATACTTAAAACTACATATATGAGATATAAAACTTTTTGTAATAACCTCTTAAAAAAGATCAAAAATAATTATGAGAGTCAAGAGTTTGATAAGGCTAAAGGTAATCCAAAAGCTACTTGGAAGCTTATAAAAAGCATTGCTAATCTTAAAACAAATAATGAGTTGCCTACTGAGTTGTTGTCAATTTCATCTAACGCAAACTCTTCTGTAGACTTGGTTAATAGTTTCTTTGGGAATATAGGTGCTTCTCTAGCTTCTAAAATTACCCCTCATACCAACCCGAGCCTCACAAAATCTAATTTATGTTATTCACAACTTCATTCTATGGCTCTTTTAAATACGGATAATGCTGAGGTTGAACAAATTATCTTGGACTTGAAAAGCTGTGCTCCTGGTTGGGATTTAATTTCATCTTCATTCGTCAAAGCCGCACGCCATGTTCTGATTCCTATTATTACGTATATCATTAATTTATGCTTTTCTTCAGGAGTTTTCCCTAAAGTTTTTAAGAAAGCGGTTATCTATCCTATTCACAAGGGTGGTGCTAGGGATAGTGTTAACAATTATAGACCTATTGCGATTCTATCAACTTTTTCTAAAATTATGGAAAAAATCCTGAACAGCAGACTCATGGAGTTCTTGAGCTTTAACAACATTCTTGCCGAAAACCAATATGGCTTTCGAAGGGGCTGTTCAACTGAAGATGCTGTTTTGAAACTCTGTGACTCTGTTGTTAAAGAACTAAATCTGAAACGCAAATCAATTGGAATATTTCTGGATTTATCCAAAGCTTTCGACACTGTCTCTGTCCCTATCCTTGTGAATAAACTTAACTTGATTGGCGTTAGAGGATTAGTTCTGGATATCTTTAAAAGTTACTTGAGCTCTAGGTCTCAGTATGTCAAAATTGGTGATTATGTTAGCCAAGATTTACAAATTAATTTTGGCGTACCTCAAGGCAGTGTCCTCGGACCCACATTATTTTTAATATATGTGAACAACCTGTGTCAATTAACTATACCTAACTGCAAAATTTTAAGTTATGCAGACGACACGGCTTTATTAGTTAGTGGTAGCTCTTGGGATGAAGTGGCTAAGAACGCCGAGACTGCAATGCATACTGTCATGCTGTGGCTTTCAAATAACCTACTCACAGTAAATATTGATAAAACTAAATTTGTACCTTTTGCCCCTAACATCTCTTTATTGCCTCCTGTGTCCTTAACAATTCTTGCTCATAATTGTAAGCTTGATCGGTCCGTTATTTGTACATGTCCTCCACTAAGCCGTGTAGATTTTATAAGGTACTTAGGCGTTTTAATTGACAACACATTGAATTGGAAACCACAAATACAAGCGTTAATTTCTCGTGTGCGTAAACTGATTTTTGTTTTCAAATCACTTAGGAATGTTGTTGGTATTGAAATTTTAAAAACAGTGTATTATACGCTGGGACAATCAATCTTAAATTATTGCATTACAGCCTGGGGTGGAGCGGCTAAATCAATTCTCTTAAGACTTGAAAGAGCTCAACGAGCAGTTCTCAAAGTGATTTTGTTTAAACCAATACGGTTTCCAACTTCCGAACTATACATTTTGTTTAAGGTTCTTTCTGTAAGGAAACTTTTTATTATGCAGTTAGTTCTTCATAAGCACCGTATTTTGCCGTTTGACCCTAGTATATATAATAAAAGAAGACACGACTTAGTTTGTACACTTGTACCATGCCGCCTGCGATTAGCTGACCGACATGCTTATTTTCTTAGTCCCAAAATTTACAACCGACTTAATAAGTTACTAAATATATACTCTCTTACTCATCGCGAATGTAAATTAAAATTATTCAACTGGCTAATAGAACTCCCTTATGACGACACCGAGAATTTACTAAACTGACTACACCAGTCTAATAAGTCTGTAACCATACACTCACTCGTTTCACTTGTACACATATCACACACATACACACATAACATACACACCACATACACTACACACCACATTCATATACACACCACAAACACATCTATGCATTTCCATATACATTACAAATATTAACACGAAAATTTCAAATGTATAAACTTTAAAATTATTTTCTTTTAATTGTAAAACAAACGAGTTGTCTGGAAGTGGGCGCCAACAACTGCAACACAGTATTATACTACAGCAGTTGTTTGCGACACCAAATTGTTTCTGTATACTTTGTTATTGGTTTCGAATAAATTCTTTAATTTAATTCTTTAATTTAATTTTTATCCCGAAAAATGGGATAGTTTCCGGGATAACATGATATTTGTCTGTTTGTTTGTTATGCTTTTACGGAAAAACTACTGGACCGATTTGGCTGAAATTCGGTACGTATGTAAATTAAATACTGAGGATGGACAAGGGATAATTTTCATTTTGGCCTTTTTGGTAATTTTGGCCTATTTGGTCATTTTGGCCTTTTTGATCATTTTGGCCTATTTGGTCATTTTGGCCTATTTGATCATTTTGACCTTCTTGGTCATTTTGGCCTATTTGGTCATTTTGGCCTTTTTGATCATTTTGACCTTTTTGGTCATTTTGGCCTATTTGGTCATTTTGGCCTTTTTGATCATTTTGACCTTTTTGATCATTTTGACCTTTTTGGTCGTTTTTGCCTATTCCGTCATTTTGGCCATGTCGGTCTCTGTGGCCTTTTTGACCATTTTGGCCTTTTTGGTCATTTTGGCCTATTTGGTCATTTTGGCCTGTTTGGTCATTTTGGCCTATTTGGTCATTTTGGCCTTTTTGGTTATTTTGGCCTATTTGGTAATTTTTCCTTTTTGGTCATTTTGGCCTATTTGGTCAAGTTTTGTCATTTATGTTGTTTACAGATAGACGGGGGATGGTATAATTAGCGATATAAAATGAAGTGAATATTCCGTGGGCAAATACATACAAAATTAATATAATATAACCTGTAGTGCTTGCTCTATAAACAAGAGACACGCACTAGAGGTTAACCCGCGGCGCGGCCGCGGGGTAAACTCTAGTTATGTATAAAAATCAATTGCTGTTCGTTAGTCTCGCTAAAACTCGAGAACGGCTGGACTGATTTGGCTAATTTTGGTTTTGAATTATTTGTGGAAGTCCAGGGAAGGTTTAAAAGGTGAGTAAATATGAAAAATGCTTGGAATACAGTAAAAACAATTTCGCTTTCCCCTAGAAACTATCCTACCTGTCAAACATTTGATTACTCACCTTTTGTAAATATGAAAAAAACCGACTTCAAAAACTAAAAAACTAAAATGTATAAAATAACTTATTTCTAAAGCTATTATTATTAATATATATTATCTAAGACACCTTAAAGTCGGTGCATAGTAATTTTCAAAATATAGTAATTTTTATGTTTTACTTTGCACCGACTTCAAGATGTTTTAGATAATATATATTAATAATAATAGCTTTAGAAATAAGTTATTTTATACATTTTAGTTTTTTAGTTTTTGAAGTCGGTTTTTTTAAACGAAGTTTTATTTTTATTTGTTACTTTTTAGTGTCTAGCTATGTATGGGAGGACCTACGAATGGTGCCGCGCTTCTTAAAAAATATAGATTCCAAGAACCGGGAACAAAAAAATGTACGTAAAATGAAAACTACTGGGCCAAACTATGTCAAATTTTTAGGGGACCACATGGCAGCTATTCTGCGTCGAACAAAAAAGAATCACGTAAATCGAATCATAAATCTCAGAGTAATCGGTGTACATATGGAACGGAGTGAAAATTATTTTCATGAAAAATGTTCATAAAATGAAAACTACTAGGCCAAACTGTATACAATTTTTAGGGGACCAATTAGAAGCTATTCCGCGTCGAACAAAAAAAGAATCACGTAAATCGGATCATAAATCACGGAGTAATCGGTGTACATATGGAACGAAGTGAAAATTATTTCCATGAAAAATGTTCATAAAATGAAAACTACTGGACCAAACTATGTAAAACTTTTAGGGGACCAATCGGAAGCTATTCCGCGTCGAACAAAAAAAGAATCACGTAAATCGGATCATAAATCACGGAGTAATCGGCGAACATACATTTAAAAAAAAGCAACACAAAAAAAAAAAACCCCCCACGAATTGAGAACCTCCTCCTTTTTTCGAAGTCGGTTAAAAAAAGGTTGGAATATAGTAAAAACCACAATTTCGCGCTTTCCCTTAGAAACATACATACATACCTGTCAAACATTTGATGTTCGTCCCGTCGTTTAGAAATCAATTATATTTAAAAGTCGTTCAGAAATCAAATTAAATTTAAAATTCAAGTTTTTTCATCAGCTTTTTTATTTACTGATTCTGAGGCGGTACGAAGTTTGCCGGGTTAGCTAGTTTATAATAAAAAATCCTGTGCGTCTCGGGACGCCCAACAGAAGTGATAACTTAGACTAATCTAAGTTAAACTATTTAATATTGAAATTGTTTAATTTGAGGAGCCTGCCTACCTGCGGGAAAAAAAACCAGACAGACTGGCGCCGTTACGCGTTACGTAACGAAGCGGTTTACCCTCTCATAAGAAGTTATCACTTCTAAATATATATAAACTCACACAGTATACATTTATATTCCTACGCTAGGCAAGTCAAGTTACATTTATTGTATCAAATATAAGATACGGAATTATATTTTGGGGCAACTCTACAGATGTAGACAAAGTGTTTAAACAGCAAAAACGATGCGTAATGCCCATATTTAATCTTAAATCAACAGACTCGTTCAAACCTTTCTTTAAAAAATGTAAGATCCTAACTTTACCGTCTTTATATATTTTTGAAACTGCGGTATTCGTCAAGAGCATTGATGTATAACATGACGTTTATATGATCTAAGGTCAAGAGTAACCCGAACTTATTTCCGAAGCTCTCCGATGTAGTTGTTCGGAACAGACGAGATCAGCATAGTCTGTATTTGCTCTTCAAAAACGACCATGATGCGCAAAAGTATCTTTTGTATGCCCCTAACATATTTAATAAACTCCCAGAAATGCTACAAGTGCAGCCTTTACATTTCTTTAAAAAGTCACTTAAGAAAATTTTAATGGAAAAAGTTTATTACACAGTAAATGATTATGAAAATGATAAGGACATGACTAATGATATTTTGTAACATATAATTTTATTGTATTATTTTATATATATTATTTAATGTGAATATATTAGTATAATTATTATGACATTATTTGGACATTGCATGCCTAATAAGGCAAAATGTATTGAAACAACGCATACTTTAACATCTTGTGTACTTACATTTTGGCAATAAATGATTCATTCATTCATTCATTCACATCGTAATATATAAATGACAACCCTGGAGCTAATTCCCTAAACCCAGACCATAATAATTTGCTAAACATAGTTTCCGAGAATCTAACCCGATTTGACAGAGTTGTAATAAACCACGCGCCCAAAGGTATCACAAACAAAAGCAAGCCCTCAAATATTTTTTATGGTAATAAAATTTACGCATGCAAGTACTAGCCGTACTTGTAACGGTGTACGTAACACGTTACTACACTATACTACTTACTGTTACGAGCTACAGGACTCGAATTAAAATAAATGCCGTTGGTATTACTATAGAGTTTATTAGAACTGTACAAACACATATAAAACAAGTACAAATAAATCTGGGTGCACCCAGTTCACACTGCACGATTCGATGCAATTCAACACGCACAAAGTCCGTCACTAATATGTACACACGTCTTGCCTCACTTGCGTCATCGCTTTGACTGCCCCACCCCGCCGTCCAGGCATTGTTTTATACTAAACTGTATAATACCGACAAAGGGGCCCCCGTTCACGCACACCTGGCAAGCTTCGACGCAATGCAATAAAAACTAGGGTTAATTCGTTCGACACTAATTACAGCCATAAAATAAGTACGAATTCGTTCGGTCTTTGTCGGTACCTATGTAACATTATTATTATACTCCTAAAAGTTCTACTTGACTTATAAATCTACTTATACTATAATAACTAAGATGTTGGAAACAGTGTAATAAGGGAACTTTGTGTGATTGAAAGACGATGTAATGTATAGTTTTAACAAGAGTTAAAACAGGAATGTTAAGATGGTTAGGCATGTAGAGAGAATGGATGATTTTTGAAGTGATAACTTCTTATGGGAGGGTAAACCACTTCGTTACGTAACGCGTTACGGCGCTATTCTGTCTAGCTTCCCATTCTCTCACGCATACGGTAGCGGTAGGCAGGCTCCTCCTCTCTCTCTCTGTTGAATCCTCACAATTTTTCTAATGTGGGTAGTTTTATAAGTGCCACTGGCTCTCGGTTTCGCCGCCATTGCGTGGTGGCGAAACAGTCTCCAACGCACGCGAGGTCTGTCCGGACGTTCCGTTTTCTCCGTGCACGTGAACGTTTCACATCCCATTCTTGGAGCTTTCTATTGAACTTTATACAAGCCGTGCTTGCTATTTTGTGTGAGTGTGCCAATCTTACAACCCGACGTGCCATTCGAGGACCTGTTCGTGCCGTGCACTATCAGGAGCTGTCTAGCTGCCCCATTGGAGGTGGATTCCGAGGTTAGTGGTACTTATTACCCCATTGGTTTTGTGCAGGATTTGGCATACCTCTCACTCTCTCATATATAAACCTATACAGTCCAATTACTAGAACCAGCGAAGCTGTGTATGGATCCGTGATCCAGCATTGCACAGTTTTTTTGGCCTTACGAGCCGTGATTACTCTATATTCCTTCCTTTTATATATTATATACTTTATTGGCCGTGCCAAAATATCATTATTTCATGTAAAAAGTCCCATATTCATAGTTCATTATATTTTATGTAGGTACTTTTTCATTTTCATATATTACATATTTTAAGTATTTAAGCCCGTATTATACGTATTATATTGTATTTATAGTGTTTATTTATACATATTTTACGTATTTCTTGTCGTACAAGGTCATAAATACGTATTTTTACGTAAAACACTTTATATTTTTTTGTTTCAAAGGAAGTAGGTAGGGTTTCAAAATGTCGAAAAAACGCGTAGATGAATATTCTTCTCCTACTTCACCTGAACTTAAATTACTAGTTATTCAAAAGGAAAGGTTAATTGAAGATTTGCAAAAAATATATGATTTATCAAAAAAGCTAATTGATAACGATTCTGAGCAATTATTTTTGTTACAATGTTCAGAAATCGACGATATACGTCAATCTTTTAAAAAACAAGTATTTAAAATCTTTGAATATGAACTTAACTTAAATCCTAATGCTTTACTTAATAACCAAGAACTCAACAGTTTTGATGAGATTTATTATAAAATAAAAATGTGTTCTACAAAATTGTTGCCTACAACTAGTGGCAATAAGGTTGAAACTCCTTCGGAACTTTCTCATTCTCGACCACGTTTACCGAAGCTAGAATTACCTATATTTGATGGTAATATTGAAGACTTTGTGACGTTCTACGAGACATTCTGTTCGTTGGTGCATAATCAACCTAATATACCAAAGATTGACAAGTTTCATTATCTATTATCACGCACAAGGGGTTCCGCTTTAAACATCGTAAAAAGTGTGCCTATTACTGCGAGTAATTACGATGTTGTTTGGCAATCTTTACTAGATAAATATCAAGATAATCGCATGCTTGTCGGTAGATATCTTGATAAAATGTTGAACTTTTCACCTCTTTATAAGGAGTCTTCCTTTCAATTAAATTCATTTTTAGAAACTTTTGAACACTCATATAAAGCTATTCAGGCGCTTAAAATTGATAATTTGGATAGTTACATACTTTGTCATATAGCCTTAAGAGCTTTAAATATCGAAACTCGTAAATCATTTGAACAAATTCTAAACCAAAAATGTTTACCCGACTTTTTAGAACTTATTTCTTTCGTACACAATCAAATAAAGATTCTCGATCACAGTGAATCTTATAACATTAATTCAAATACACAAGAAAATAAAAGACAACAAAATTATAATTTAACTAAAAATAATAAAAACATTTTTAATAAAAGAGTTTCGCATTCTTCTTCTTCGCGTTTAAATGTTTTGCATTGTTTGCACTGCGGTGGAAATAATCACATGATTTATCGTTGTGACAAATTTAAAAACCTATCAAACAAAGATCGGGTCAGCCGTGCTGACGCGCTTAAATTGTGTCACAACTGCTTAAAACCAAATCATAATGCAAACAATTGTCCTAGCGAATATAGATGCATAGTGTGTAAACAGCCGCATCACTTGTTACTGCATATTGATATCTGCGATTCGGCTGATAAGAAAACCGGTTTCACGCGTCGCAGCCGCACGCCTCCCTTGCCAGCCGCGATGCCCGCAGCGCCCGCGCCGCTGACGCTTACCACCACCGGCTTGAGTACTTGCCATGCGTCATCGGTACAAAATGGAAATAATGCAGTTATATTAGGGACCGCACTTGTTCATGTTTTAGATGCGAATAATAAGTTTCAATCATGCCGTGTTATGATTGATTCCGGCGCGCAATCTAATTTTATTTCATTGTCTTGTGCACAACGGCTCGGCTTACCAGAACGTAAATGCCCTTTTAATATTTACGGTTTAGCCGGGGAGAATGTAAGGAACTGTGGCATGACGTCATGCATAGTACAACCGCGCGACAATAGCGAGCCATCCTTTAATGTTGATGTAGTCATCTTAAATAAATTAACTTCTAATTTACCTACCGTCCAAATTCCAGAACAAGTCATTAACAAGGTGATAACAGACAGAATGCGTTTTTAGATCATTTTCTCAACAATTTTTACAGTAGTTATACACACTTTATTGCGGTGAAAAAAATATATGTCAATCTTGATCATATTTCTGACGTAAACTTTGTACTCAGAACGCATTTACGATAAATTTTCTCGATAGAAAATAATTGCAAAGTAACCTCTAAACGAGTTATTCAATCTTGGTTATTGTTATTACTGTTAATCGTACATCGCTAAAATAAATAACAGTAACATATTATATTATAACAAATTCAATTATAGATTTTTATTGGATTACTTAACTTAATTTGGAAGTAATTAATTATTTTATTAAAAATGACTGCAAAAATCCCGCCTGCCGGTCCCAATGTATGGAATTTATCATAACGCCCGAGGCTTTCGTCTAAACTGCACGCGCTGCTCTGCTCCGCGACCGCCATTGAAAAATAATTTTAAATAAACGAAGGAGCAATAATAACAAGAATTTTGAAGCGGTCGCGCTATACTTGTTTGGCGTATACGGTAGAGGTCTGGTCTAAATCACTAGCTGTGTGGGTTCGAACCCTACTAGTTTCACTTGATCTAGAAGATTTCTTTATTTTGATATGAAAGTTGATAAAATGCTCTTTTTCTCTTCCTAAATAATTTTATAAAATGCAATAAAAATACTTTTCTAAATTTTTATATTTCATTTCATCTGGACTTTTATACTATTGACAATAAAACGTATTTAAATCAATCTTACCGGTAACATTAAAATTCGAAAGCGCCATCTATGATTCTTCATAGAAAATTACGTTGACACGTGGATAAGTAGAGTTATAATTATTACAAAACTTTCAATACTTTCTCCAATGTTATTGTGGTAGAGTGAGTTGATACTAGTACACGTACGATTAGAGTTCATGGTTCGAGTGCTCATTTCATTTTTCTGTCTAATTTTTTTATGTTTTATCTTTTATCTATTATAATTTATT
The DNA here is from genome assembly GCA_949752895.1 of Dendrolimus pini. Taxonomy (NCBI): domain Eukaryota; kingdom Metazoa; phylum Arthropoda; class Insecta; order Lepidoptera; family Lasiocampidae; genus Dendrolimus; species Dendrolimus pini. The sequence goes on from OX457139.1 coordinate 19,937,150, forward strand.
TTAAAGTTCTTATCTATACAGATAAACAAATGGTTTGTTTGTAATGTCAAAATAAAAACTAAAAAATTGGACCAGGAGATTCCAAAAACGCAAAGTGAAGTGCCTGTTTGAAATCTCAAAATAAATTAAAAAAAAATCGGACCAGGAGATTCCGAAAATGCTATTTATAGAATTTTTGTCAGTCTGTCTGTGTGTCTGGATGTTCCGGATAATCTCGGACACAGCTGGATCGATTTTGACGTAATTTTAAATGGCAGATAGCTGATGTTATAAGAAGTACCTTAGGCTACGTTTTTAGGGTTCCGCGAAAAAAAATCCAAAAGCATATTTGTCTTTCTGTTTGTTATCCTTTTATGGACAGACTATTGAACCGATTTGGATGAAACTGGGTACATATGTTATTTTAATATCGAGGGTGGCCAAGAACTACTTTTCATCCCGAAAAATGAGATAGTTTCCAATATGAAAATATATTTGGCCGAACGGGCCTAAATGATCAAACGGCCGAATGACACAAATGGTCGAATTGACCGAAACGACTGAATTGGCTGAAATGGCCGAAATGGCTGAAATGACTGAAATGGCTGAAATGGCCCTAATGACCGAAATGGCTGAAATGAATGAAATGGCTAAAATTGCCCAAATGGCCGAAATAGCTGAATTGACTGAAATGGCTGAAATGGCCGAAATGGTTTAAATGGCCCAAATGACCGAAATGACCGAAATGACTAAAATGGCCGAAATGGCCTAAAAGGCCCAAACGGCCGAAATGACCGAAATGGCCAAAATGACTGAAATGGCCCAAATGGCTGAAATGACCGAAATGGCTGAAATGGCCCAAATGGCCGAAATGACCAAAATGGCCGAAATGGCTGAAATGGCCCAAATGGTTGAAATGACTGAAATGGCCGAAATGACTAAAATGGCCGAAATGGCCGAAATGACCGAAATGGCCAAAATGACTGAAATGGCCCAAATGGCTGAAATGACCGAAATGGCTGAAATGGCCCAAATGGCCGAAATGACCAAAATGGCCGAAATGGCTGAAATGGCCCAAATGGTTGAAATGACTGAAATGGCTGAAATGGCCTAAATGACCAAAATTACTGAAATGGCCTAAATGGCCAAAATGACTGAAATGGCCCAAATGGCTGAAATGACCGAAATGAATGAAATGGCCCAAATGGCCGAAGTGACCAAAATGGCCGAAATGGCTGAAATGGCCCAAATGGTTGAAATGGCTGAAATGATCTAAATGGCCAAAAATACTGAAATGGCCTAAATGGCCAAAATGACTGAAATGACCGAAATGGCTGAAATGGCCCAAATGGCCGAAATGACCAAAATGGCCCAAATGGCCTAAATGGCCAAAATTACTGAAATGGCCTAAATGGCCAAAATGACTGAAATGGCCCAAATGGCAGAAATGATCGAAATGGCTGAAATGGCCCAAATGGCCGAAATGGCTGAAATGGCCGAAATGGCCAAAATGACTGAAATGGCTGAAATGACCGAAATGGCTGAAATGGCCCAAATGGCCGAAATGACCAAAATGGCCGAAATGGCCGAAATGGCCCAAATGGCTGAAATGGCCCAAATGGTTGAAATGGCCAAATGGCTGGAATGACCGAAATGGCCGAAATAGCCCAAATGGCTGAACTGACCGAAATGGCCCAAATGGCCGAAATGGCCTAAATGGCCAAAATGACTGAAATGGCCCAAATGGCTGAAATGACCGAAATGGCTGAAATGGCCCAAATGGCCGAAATGGCTGAAATGAATGAAATGGCTGAAACTGCCCAAATGGCCGATATAGCTGAATTGACTGAAATGGCTAAAATGGCCGAAATGGTTCAAATGGCCCAAATGACCGAAATGGCCGAAATGGGTGAAATTACTGAAATGGGCCAAATGGCCAAAATGACTGAAATGCCCCAAATGGCCGAAATGGCTGAAATGACCAAAATGGCCGAAATGGCTGAAATGGCCGAAATGACCAAAATGGCCGAAATGGCCAAAATGACTGAAATGGCTGAAATGACCGAAATGGCTGAAATGGCCCAAATAGCCTAAATGGCCAAAATGACTGAAATGGCCCAAATGGCCGAAATGGCCGAAATGGCTGAAATGGCCTAAATGGCCAAAATGACTGAAATGGCCCAAATGGCTGAAATGACCGAAATGGCTGAAATGGCCCAAATGGCCGAAATGACCAAAATGGCCGAAATGTCCCAAATGGCCTAAATGGCCAAAATGACTGAAATGGCCCAAATGGCTGAAATGACCGAAATGGCTGAAATGGCCGAAATGACCAAAATGGCCCAAATGACCGAAATGACTGAAATGGCCCAAATAGCTCAAATGACCGAAATGGCTAAATGACTGAAATGGCCCAAATGGCCCAAATGGTTGAAATGACTGAAATGGCTGCAATGACCAAAATGGAAAATCACAAAAAACCTACCCCATTTTTTGGGATAACCCATAATATTGATTACATAAATCCATTATACCGAATTTTAACTAAATCGGTTCGGTAGTTTTTCCGTAAAAGGATAACAAACAAAAAAAGACAAATATATTTTTATCCCGGAAACTATTCCATATTTCGGGATAAAAGCATCCTATGTTCATTCTCAGCATCGAAAATATATATCAAATGAATTTCAGCCAAATCGGTCCAGTAGTTTTTCCGTGAAAACGGAACAAACAGACAGACTTTCGCATTTATAATATCAATAGGGATAATATGAATTCATTGTTGTTCCATAATACAATGAAATGATTTTTATAACATTTACATCTAAAAACTAATATCATTAGAATAAAGTTTAACGTATCAAAATTAGTTACAAAAAGAGAAAAAAAAAACCACCTGTGTGCGGGATCGAGTCTTCAACCTCCTCACTACCTTAGTATTAGAAAACCACTAGGCCAAACATGTTTAGTACCTCGTGTCGAATTTTCAATACCTATTATCCACGTGAACTTCTCTCACTTTATCATGTTTTGTCTCGCTTCCTCTTGTTCTCAGCCGCATGAATAGTGTGATATCGGTGCCGTGCAATGTTCGTTAGCTACGTATACACCTATTTATGTTACGTAGCGTATATTCGGTGATATACAATATTTTACCACACGCACGCACGCCTTAAATTGGCGCTGTCCCATCGAAGTAAACATTGGTTGCGCGGGGGTAAACTATGTGAAACGCCGATTTGAATTAGTAGTATACAGGCTCTTAATCGATATAAAAATCTAAACTTAGCGGATCCTTACTTTCACATTACGTCACCGATCGATATAATTCTAGGCAGTGACGTATTTCCCTATGTTTATGACGGTAGAAAATTTATATTTAGCCGCGACATTCCTCTTGCATTAGGAAGTGTTTTCGGTTACATTATCACTGGAAATTTGACCGTGTCTCACTCCAGTGACAATGTAGATTGCCATACAGTTGCAACCACATCTGTAGTGTCGTACACTACTGAACACAATACAATTAATGAGACTATTAAAAAATCTTTTATAGAGAAGTCTTCGCCGTGCGAAGTTGTTTCTAATTTAAATAATACAATTATCAAAAAATGTACGGGAAGACAACAAGACGCCACAAGTGCTGTAGTTTTACCTTCATCCCATGAGTCACCTGTGTCGGGGCTCAAGCGCCGTGCGCATGTTGGACGACGTTCTGTTCAACCCTTAGATCTAAAAACAAATCATTTACAATGTTTTTCTCAGTAACCTGCTTGGTTGTGCTTCGCATTGAACGACATTATAGTGTAGTACTGCAATTTGTTGACGTTCAACTTTAAACCTTTGTGAGGCGTCCTCACTAGGAATTGCAATTACTTTCAGTTATTTTGTAAATTAGAAATGCCGACGCTTCTTACGTCAAGTTTAGGTTACTAATTAATAAGTTTAGTTAAGTTTAAGGTAAAATCTTGTATTTTTAAATGTAATTTAGTGTTGCAAGCGGCCGTGCTGCGTTATTAAACTTGTTAGTTTTGTCGTACAAAACATCAAGTAGTTATTTGTAACCATTTACATAGTCACTCTCAGTGATTGAACAATAGTTTTATCCTAAACTTAAACACCTACTTATGAACTAAAATCTTATATTGCTAACCGTGTTAGTAACATAAAATAAATAAAAAAATTACGATGTAATTCTTACTATATTATTGGCATCCTTAAGAAACGAAACATGTATTGTAGATATCTACTCTTGTGGTTATCTCGTAGATTACTACCGAGGAGTGGATCCGTGGTTCCGTGTGGCCATCGTCATTTTGGAACATGGCCTACAAGTACATGTATTATTTCGCAATAACTAAATTTCTCCAAACAACCATTATTGATTTATTTTATATCCCAAGTAAGTTACTAAATAAATTATTGATTATTTAAATTTAGAATTAATTTAATAGATTGATATTAACTTTTATTTATTTTGTATTAGAACATTGCTAAATTAAAGCTACGTAACTTTGCGTAAGCTCCCTTATTTCAAATTATATATAATTAAATAAATTCCTCAGGGCGGGGGGTTACTAAGCGTTTTCTAACCGACCCCTCATTTAACATTTTGTTTCGAATTAAATGTCAACCAACAACTATTATACTACCTTAACAGCAATAACACGTTGCGAAGCGGTGTACATAGACTAGGATGTAAAATTAAATTTTAACCTATATGTATGACCTTCAAAAAGTGTTCTCCAGTGGAACTTATTTTGAATAAAAACTTTTGAATTTGAATTTGAATTTTGAATATAAATAAATAATTTAAAAAAAAAATTATCTTAAAATTATATTTATATGTAGAACCATGTACGTTACATGGCAATTTATGTAAACAATATTTATTTTGTCAATTAATGTTCGAAACGTTATTTGATCAGTTCTTTTGCAAACCGTTAATTATGATTATTACATTTAATCCCAGAGGTTCTCAATCTCTCTTTGATGGGTCCGTGACCCACCTCACGTCTTGAAACTTCTAGAGTTGTCAGTCACGTTGACTGCAACCTACGTGGTTATTACTGTAATAATTAAATTAAATGTTTTTTTAAACTATATTTGACTGGTTCGTAACCTGTCTTGATATATTCAATCGTTTACTACGACTGCAGATCAAGTATCTTGCTGTGCGTAAATTATAAAGATAACTTAAAGTTATTATTTAATATTAAACCCATATAAGTCTTTGATGAATTCTCCTTCTTTATAAATATAATTTTAGATTTTGTAACAATTTGCTAACTTTAAGAAGTTGATTACAATGATCGACGTGCCTTCGAATAGATTGTCTCGATAGCAATTATTAACGAAGGCTTTTGGAGATGTTGGTCGAAAGATTACGTTTATACTCTCTACAATAGAGAGTGAAATAGTTTTCTTCTGCTCCATTTGTAACCATTCGCAACTTCAACCTTTTAATATTCTTTAACAAAAGTAGAGGAGATTCGTCTAGATAAAAATATTTATTTGTATGTACGTCTTGTAACTTTACGCACGGATATTGGTCTCTTTCTAAGACCCATTAATAAAATCTGTCTTTTACCCTATTGTTAAACCTTAATGTAATGTTAATTACAGTATCTCATACTTTATATTTATTTATGTATCGGGTATGAGAATATTATTTGTTTTAATTATATAATTATATTTTACATTATGGCACTTATAACATTCCCACATCCTACCTACGTTTCATTTTTTTTTCTGGAAATCATCATAGTGATTTCGGCGCGGGGTATGTTGAATCCTCACAATTTTTCTAATGTGGGTAGTTTTATAAGTGCCACTGGCTCTCGGTTTCGCCGCCATTGCGTGGTGGCGAAACAGTCTCCAACGCACGCGAGGTCTGTCCGGACGTTCCGTTTTCTCCGTGCACGTGAACGTTTCACATCCCATTCTTGGAGCTTTCTATTGAACTTTATACAAGCCGTGCTTGCTATTTTGTGTGAGTGTGCCAATCTTACAACCCGACGTGCCATTCGAGGACCTGTTCGTGCCGTGCACTATCAGGAGCTGTCTAGCTGCCCCATTGGAGGTGGATTCCGAGGTTAGTGGTACTTATTACCCCATTGGTTTTGTGCAGGATTTGGCATACCTCTCACTCTCTCATATATAAACCTATACAGTCCAATTACTAGAACCAGCGAAGCTGTGTATGGATCCGTGATCCAGCATTGCACACTCTCTAACCCACAACGCTAGCCGTAATAAAATAAAATAATGATACTAATAATGTATGTATAATACACAAGATTCTTGTACATACTCAAGAATTGTAACTAAGAAAAAAATATATTTTATAATCAAAAATAAATAACCTTTCCTTACATTATCATATACATATAATATACATAAAATTTAAGCAATAACCTAAACTGTTCTCAAGTGAAACAATTTCAATATTGAATAGTTCAACTAAGATTAGAAAAGAATAGAATAAAATATACTTACTTTATTGCATAACATTAGGATTCAATTCAAGAAGTAGTAGATTAGTTTAAAATACCTTTTCTCTCGGGCGTCCCGAGACGCCCACGTTTTTTTTTTGCGTGAGTTTAGCACGCAGTGGCAGTCGGCCCACCTGATGGAAAGTTGTTACCATTGCTTATGGACATTTGTAACAACAAAGGTGCTACCAATGTGCTGTCACTTTCTAAAGAGAGACTGGAACCTGGTAACTAATGCCGGAACACAACACAAGGTTGTTATGGTGGTGTACTATAGACCAGGGGTGGTAGCCATCCAGACGCGTTTAACGCTAATGTCACTTGCTTACTGGCTTAAAGGCCCAGTTGCCAAGCCATAATTTTTTTTTTTTTTAATGTCACTTGCTTAGGAGTTTTTGGAGGGAACTAAAAGGAGATGTTGTGCTGTGCTGTTTTATTCTCTAAAAATGTGTAAAATTACTAATTTAGGATATTGATAGTTTTTGAGTAGTTATTATGTGTTTTGTGAGAAATGTGAACAATATAATATATAAACTATACAGTCAAATGTGGCTTTTGAGTTGTCACAAGAACTCCGTTGAATGGCACCAGCTGATAACCTACAGTTCAGCTGTGCTACACATAAGGCATAAGAAAATGAAGAAACTATATTGTAAACTAAGATCTGGCTTAAAGGCGCAGCTGCCAAGCCATAAACTTAAATAAACAACAACAGAACATTAAAACAAACACACTGCATAAATATATTTCGAAAAGTTAGTATTTTCAGTAATCAGGTAGGCCTGACTTATTAATGTTGAACTAAAAGAAGTGGACCGTGAAAAATGTTATAGTAGGTCTGTGGAACCCTTTATGACGTCGAAGAGATATGCCGGAGAACCAACCCTTTAGGCAGCGAGTGTGAAATTAGGTGTCACTTTGTGATATTTAATGCTTTTTCTAGTGCCGTGTTTTCGTAGATTGTCATAAGGTTTATAATGTTTTCCTGCTGTTTGGACAAAACCGGAAAGTTTATAAAAATGTCAAGGCAATTAATTATGTCTACATATTGTTACGCCCTACAAGCCGACAAAAGTGGATTCACACCTGTATACCATAAAAGTACACTTCATTACATTTCCGCATTTGGACTTCTTTTGTTTACTTTGTGTTCAAAATATGTGATTAGAAAACATCTATCATCTATATGATCTATCTATTTACTCACTAGCTGTACCCGGAAGACGTTGTCCTGGCCTTAGAAATGAAATTCTAGAACCCAACTGCAGCGACATTTATCGGGGCCAATAGTCACTTTAAACCATTCTCGAATCCACTTTAATAAAAACAAAAAAATCATCAAAATAAGTCTCATAGTTTAGGAAGAATTTAGCGTCGCCACCTACATGTAGATCTATAATCGTAACCATCCCGGGACCCACTTGAACACACACAAAAATAATTTCACTTAAATATTGGAACCCGATTACAGCGCCATCTACCTGGTTCAAATTTGAATCTATAACTTCTCGGGACCAACCAAGACACACAAAGAGCCTAAAAAATAATAACCTAGGCACAAAAAGAAAAAGCAACATACATGGCACTAGTTAAGATAATATATATAGGTATAGACATAAGGCACACACTGCACATGCACTCTCCCACAACACCAGCTTGTAACAGATACACTCTACATTAGTATAAGGTTAGTATTAAAATTGGAAAAAAAATATAAGTTATTCTTAAGATACACAACACCACATAAAAACCACAAAATCAATGTCACACACAATGACAAAAAATAACAATAAGCGTGTATAAACTCAAAAAATCAATATCAGTAATCAAGTTGTAAGAAGGGTACGGACCTCGAGTCCGTAGTATTGTTATTAAAAAAAACGTCTCGGGACCCACTTGAACACACACAAAAATTATTTCACCATAATATTGGAGCCCGATTACAACTAAATTATTTTACATGTACTTTATCAATAAAATAACGACCGAAGCATCTGTTTTTTTTACATCCTCTGATGATATTTGCAGCACGTTACATTAAAAAAGTTTATATTGTCCAAAGCGCTAAAGTTAAATTAGAGATAATTTTATATGGTAGTTAAGTATTATTAAATTTTCTAATTTTCCGCGTCATTTTCTTAACTTTTTCTTTCATAAGAACCTTCTCCTGACAATAAAAAACACAACAAAAAAAGAATTAGCCAAATCGGTCCAGCAGTTAACGCGTGATGTCGTGACCAAGGGAACTAGGGATTCATTTTTATACATACACTAGCTGACCCGGCGAACTTCGTATCGCCTATTTTCTGAATTGGTAAAAGCCTTTGTTCCATGACACAAAAACAAAATCACCAAAATCGGTCCAGGTGATTAGGAGGATTCTGGAACACGATCTCAGCGCCACCTACCGGTTCTAATAGCGAATCTAAACCATCCGGGAACCCACTGAAACCCACAAAACAAAATCACCAAAATCGGTCCAGGTGATTAGGAGGATTCTGGAACACGATCTCAGCGCCACCTACCGGTTCTAATAGCGAATCTAAACCATCCGGGAACCCACTGAAACCCACAAAACAAAATCACCAAAATCGGTCCAGGTGATTAGGAGGATTCTAGAACCCGATCTCAGCGGCACCTACCGGTTCTAACTGTGAATCTAAAGTCTAAACCATCCCGGGACCCACTCAAACACACATACAAAATTTCATCAAAATCGGATGTATAGTTTACGATTCTATAAAGGACATATAGACAGACATTCATTTTTATATATCAAGACTAGCTGAGCCGGCAAACTTCGTACCGCCTCAGAATCAATCAATAAAAAAGCTGAATGATAATTGCACAAAGTTTTAACTTTAGTAAAAAATGTGGTCAAAACTTTTAACTTTAATTGACTCCTGAACGACGGGACGAACGTCAAATGTTTGACAGGTAGGATAGTTTCTAGGGGAAAGCGAAATTGTTTTTACTGTATTCCAAGCATTTTTCATATTTACTCAACTTTTAGAACTAAAATTATCCAAATCAGTCCAGCTGTTTTTGAGTTTTAGCGAGACTAACAAACATCAATAGATTTTTATATATATAGATATACACTGACGGATTCATAAACTGCATCAAAGTAATAGACGACTTTGAAATAAATATTTTAACCACGTATGCAAACTTTCTATACAGATTTAAATTGAAACCTCTAGATTGGTTCGTGAACTTTAAAACAGCGTAGGGTCATATCCTTAAGTTTAAGTTTGTGTACTGGAAAGGACCTTAAGACTTTTTTTGAAGAAAAAACAGAAATTTAATGAAAAATGGTTTAATTAAAAAATTGGTTTTAACAATAAACACAAACTTTATGCAAGGGTTTATTTATGTTTTAATAAGGTGTATTACCTCCACGTGCCCTTATTACGGATTCTAATCGGATCCGCATAGATTTTATTAGTGTTATTAAAAGATCTTGCGGAATATTGTCCCATTCTTCTGAAAGTGCTGTTCTTAGTGCTGCCACTGTCGTGGGCAAAGGGTTTCTCGCATATACAGCTCTTTTTAAATTGTCCCAAACATGCTCAATGGGATTAAGATCCGGGCTGCGTGCTGGCCAATTCATTGTACGTATCCCAACCTCTTCGCAATATTGTCGAACTTGAGCAGCAGCGTGCGGCCAGGCATTATCCTGCATTAAAGTAAAATTTTCGCCTATGAATCTCATGTAAGGCACCACGTGATCTTCTAAGATCTCTGTTATGTAGCGATGTGCAGTCAAACCCCCTCTATTACCGTTGTGACGGACCATGTCTATGAACACAAGTTCTGTTCGCCCGTTCATCGATATGCCACCCCAGACCATACACGAACCGCCTCCAAAAGGAACACGCTCCTCAATGCAACTTTGAGCATATTGCTCCCCACGTCGACGATAGACTCTTCTGCGACCATCTGCACCATATGAACATGTCCTACACTCGTCCGTGAACAATACGGAGGTCCATTGCGCTTCTGTCCAATTCAGGTGATCACGCGCAAATCTTAAGCGAGCTTGTATGTGAGCTACAGACAACTTTGGACCATTTGCTGGTCTAAAAGGGGTGATATCCGCTTCCTTTAACCTTCTTCTTATTGTTCGTGCACTCACGTTTACTCCACGCACTTCATTAAGCTCTGTTTTGATGGTAACAGACGTGAGGAAACGATTTCACAGGGAAGTTGTAACAATAAATCGGTCATCACGACCGGTGGTTGCTCGAGTCCTGCCTGTACCACGTCTCCTTCTTCTAACCTGTCTCCACAAACCTTCTGTATATTCTAGAAACCGTAGACTGGTTTAAATTTAAATTTCTACCAATCGTTCGTTGATCCAAGCCCTCCCGCACCAATGCTACAATTTGAGCCGCTTGTTCGGACGAAGTATCCATATTATGGTTCAAAAACTCTCGATGAGTTAAAAAACTAACCCAACAATTCTGCTGGTAACAATAATTCAATTGACAAAAGAATAAAAAATCAATGAGAATCAATTTAAATTATTATTTATTAAAACTTTGCTATAAATAACACGCAAATCTGATACTACGAGTAAATTTTCTTTTCCCGGCTATATTCATTTGTTTTACTGCAGTTCTATTTTTAAATTTTCCTTTTTTTTGAGATTAAGAGCCAGTTTCTTCATATTTATATAATTTAATCTAAAAAGTTTGCATACTTATTTAAAAAAATCATTTCAAAGTAATCCTGAACTTTGATGCAGTTTATGAGTCCGTCAGTTTAGATAATAATGCGACGTTGTCTTTAACACCTGTTTGACACCTTTGCAATAAAAAGCAAGTTTTTAGATATCTCCTATATCCCCTGACCTTCAGGTACCCAAGCAATTTATGCAGTGTCGTCCGTCAGCAGGGTTCTCGTAATAAATGTATGAGACTCCACTTTGAAATTCAATGGCTTAAACGTCACGAAGCCGTATCGTAGCAGCCTATTCAATACTTCAGAATGAAATCAGTCCGACTTGCAGAGATGTTATTTAAAACTGACATGTATAAAACACTTGTAGGTATTGTTACGAGTTACGCAGGACTCGAATTAAAATGCCGTTGGAATGACTATAGAGTTTACTAGAACTATACAAACATGTATAAAACAGGTATAAATATAACTGGATACAACTAGTACAAACTGCACGATAACACGCGCAAAGTCCGTCACTATATCGCTTATCGAATGTACTACACACGTCTTGCTAGTATCGTAATCGTCGCTTGACTGCCCCTCTCCGCATTGGGACATTGCTTAATAATGCACCGATGCCATACCTGGCCGGCTTAGACGCAATACAATAACAACAAGAATTAATTCGACAATAATGACGGCCATAAAACAAGTACAAAAACAATAGAATTTTTTTCTTAATTACAAATTCTAAACACAAAGTAAACAAAAGGATTCCTAAATGCGGGAACGTAATAAACTGCGTTTTATGACAGGCAGGTGTGCGTTTGCCTTACGCCTTGTTATATCGGAAGCTTCGGAGATCGTTTAAAAACAACTTTTCCGAATAAAAACTGTTTAATTAAAAGTAGTGGTCGCCCGTGGTCGAAATTCGACAATAATAATTAATATCAAAAACTAACTTCTATAATCACAGATTTCGCCAACGCTAGACAGTTAATTTGAATTACACAATAAACAAAAGAGCATATGCTTGTGTGTCAAATACATGGTAGTAAGTGTAATGTTTTTTTTATTTAATGTTTTTTTATGCATAATTCAAAAAAATATAGCATTCTGCACTCCTTCTCTATATAAACTATAAGACGTGTGCGAAATTTCATACTCCTCCGTCCGCGCAATTTTCGTAAAAAGGATACAAAGACGCCCAAACACTGCGGGCCGTGAAATCATAGCATTAATTAGACGAAAAAGAAAAGCAGGAAAAAGCAGTTTCCCTACTCACGTCGTTAGCGAGCTTTCAATGAGGGGCTGAAACCAAAACAAATGAACCTGTTTCGATTCTGGCACACACTGCGGAAAAAACGGGGTTTTGTTCCATAAGGTTCTGCCGCAAACGAGATCTTTGTTCAGGGACTCATAAGGTACAGATTTTATAATAGGGTTGTTGGTTAGGTTTTTTTAGTACGACAGCTTATTGCTATGTTTTTGGTAAGACTCTTCTGGAACGAGCCAAATATCTCGTATTTTTTTCCACAAGGTAACCATCAAAATTGCCGCGCTGTCAAATTTTTGCCTTTGACATGATTTATTTAGGTTTATGGCTTGGCAGCTAGGCCTTTAAGCCAGATCTTAGTTTACAATATAGTTTCTTCATTTCCTTAAGCCTATGTGTAGCACAGCTGAACTGTAGGTAATCAGCTAGTGTCATTCAACGGAGTTCTTGTGAAAACTCAAAAGGCGACTTTTGACTATACAGTTCACATTTCTCACAATACTATAATTACTACTCAAAAACTATTGTTCATTTTGGCGGGAACTAAAAGGAGATGTCGTGTTGTACAGTTTTATTTTCTAAAAATGTGTACTGAATATGAAACTTCTCACGCTTATAGTTTATATAGAGAACGGAGAAGGAGTGCAGAATACCAATATTATTTTTTATCATGTTTAAAAAACATTACACAGACCACCATGTATTTGATTTGACACACACACGCATATATACTCTTTTGTTTATTGTTAAAGTCAAATTAACAGACTAGCCTTGGCGAAATTTGTGATTATAGAAGTATATCCTTTGACAACAGAACCTTAATAATGTTTAAACCTTCGATCAACAATAGTACTAGATACCCGGTCGGTGCAAAAAATACGTCTCGTTAAATAACAGCTCACTTGAAATGCGAGCTGTTATTTTTTTTAGTTTACTTGAAACACAGCCAATGTAAACAAGTCTCACAATGCCGTATTCAAAAGTTGCAAAATAATACCCGAAAAAGCAAATTAACGGCCGGAGTATCTTACTTTCGGTAAGTACATGAAGTATAAGTTATATTTTAAGCTTTAAAGTAATAAATAATATTAATTTTTGAATAAAATTACCGATTTTAAACCACAGCTACAAATGTTTGGCCAAGGCTCGCCAACATATGGACAAATTTTTGTTTATCAGAACAGTGAATGCATGGAGTAAATATGTGTTGTAATAATTTTTAAAAATTTGTTAGCAGAACTTCAAAATTGGTTGGTTTAAATTGGTTAATGCTTTTGTGTCTGTTTGTTGGACTCTCATTAGATACTTAGCTTTCCTTTTTTATTTTAGCTTTCTTAGCAATCCATTTACGTGTGCAGAATGGATCTCGATTGTCACCAGAGAAAGAAGAGATGAATTTTATAAGCCAGCTAAGAATTCGATCATATGTTCGGATCACTTTGATAAATCGGATATATCCGGAAATACTAACCGACGTCAATTGGTTAAAACAGCATTTCTAAATTACAGGTACATTCATCAAATTGTAATTTTTTATGTGTTTTTATTTTGTGCTTAAATGTATTTGTGACACGATAAATCATCGTGTTATTGGAATTCATGTTAATCTATTATAAAAGAGTTTTTTCAAAAACACAGAGTCCTCTTAAAGGACGCACAATTGGCAGCACCCAATACTAAACTCTCAGTATCTGATATTGACGTGCAAGTGAGTCATTTTTTAGCAGTAGGTGTTGTCAATTTATTATATGTGATGCTAAATTATTATTTTATTGAAAATATATATTTTTTAAAATTCCTTTAAATCTTTTCAAAATTATTTCAGCAAAAAAATGGACTTAATATTTCTTATACTCTAATAATTTCGCTAAGTGATAATTGAGATTTGTAGTTACTTTCAGTAACGTATATTCGCGCCATTGCAGATAATTAATTAAGGACATACATTATTATTATTATTTTCAGCCTCTATCATCGAGTTCTGATGTTCTGTTAGACATGACACCACCAAGCAGAGCATATTTCTGTTATGACCTCTCCTGTTGCATCATTATCAGATTTAATATCAGTTTTTCGAACACCCAGAACGAGGTTTCTGAATAAACAGTTACTCACTGCTCGCAAAGTCATAGATAATAAAACAAAAAAATTCAAACATTGCAAAATGTTAACAAGAGACTGATGAAAAAAAACATTACCTATTTGTTGTTATAGCGGCAATGTAAAATAGTATCTACTACTGAATCGGTCAAAAATATTTGCTACCATATAAAACAAACCTGAAACAAAAAATATATTCTGCAACTCTACGCCTTTCAATACTTACTGTGTTCGGAGCATTGGAATGTAATACCAAGAACTACACTGGCTTAAAGGCCTAGTTGCCAAGCCATAAATATTTAAAAAAAAAACCAAGAACTACATCTAGTTCCACAATACAATAAGCACGAAATTGTAAACAAAATGTTTTTAACCTTATTGCGATTATGATTTAAGTATCATTTTAGAATAAATATTTTTGTACTGATGACTTTTTATTTTCAAGCGACATTTTAAATTTATTCCATCTCATTTTATGTGACGAATGATCGTAAGTATTCGATTATGTTTTGGAGATTTGTGACTTTATTACTAGGTGCGATAGCTTTAATTAGGTTGAACTTAAAACTGTTTTAAAACTTTTTTCTCCGTTTGTTAGTAAACAAATGTGGCTGTATAAATGTATATTCACGCGGACAGCTTTTGCTTTGATTTTGTACGTGTCCCTTTATCTAGTACTATTGTTGATCGAAGGTTTAAACTTATAATTTGAATTAATTTTGGTCGAATTTCGACCACTGGGGGACCACTGATAAATATAATTACTTTAGCCTACATTCGTCAACATATTATACATCAAAAAATTCTATCTAAATTACACTTTCAATCACTAGAATAAAGTTCTAAATTCAGTGCACTGTTACGCACAATTTCCTTAGATCTACGTATAAAAGAATATTTGCCTTAAGTATATATGCATAGAGCTAAAATTCATTTTAGCTTTATTTTCATCTTTTAAGTTTTATTTAAATTGAAAATGAATAATAACAGGTAAAGAGAAATATGTTTTATTTTGAATTTGAATAAAGTTGAATTTTATGTATTTATCTGTTTTTAATGCCAATTTTTCGTTTCATCGATATTTAAATCACAACGATTCAAAAAAAGTTTCACAATTAAAACAAATTGTTTATCTTTCTTTTATAAAGACAGGGTAAAATGGTTTCATATCAATTATTTGGATGTAATTTGATGGATTTTTTCTTAACTTAAAATTTCTATCGAAGAGTTACAAAATTAAACACGCTACGACGGAACCACCACTTTGTTCTCGAGTGTCACACACGGCTAATTGGGAAGCACCACAAATTTGTGGTCAAATACAGGTAATTGAAACGAACGTTGAACTGATGCTTTCTCCCTCTTACTACAAATAATTTGTATTAGAGTAATAGAGACGATGTAATTATCTCGGTTTTGGCTCGGCAATTTTGATGGCAGCTTTGGACAAAAATAATATTAACTTTGCATCCTCAAAAGGGTTAAGAAACTTGTACAAGCGTGGCGGGTATACTGTCCGCTCCCCTATGACAGTTCGCCCGAGCACAGTAGAGGGACGTTTTACGCGATGTTATTGAAGCAAAGAGGCGATTAGCATAATAACTGTTATCTCTGATCTCTCCAATGTGGACGAAGTTACGGGCAAATGTTAGTTAATAATATTTTCGTTTTATAAATAAATAGCTTTAGGACTTTCTGAGTACTAATACCCCTGTAAGAGGCTTCATAAGAACGTAATTAAAGTAGAAACACGCTGAAGGTTAAATAACTGCGACACAACTGCACTTTAATCCAATATATTATAACAACATGTGTTTAACTTTATTAATAGCTGTGTAAACAAGTTAATGACGCAGATTTCAGTTTGTGAAGATTGTAAAATCTAGCTAGACTTCCAAACCTCATTGGACACGTTCTTTTTAATGTTTTTATTTATTTATTAACTTCCCACAAAAAAAAGAAAATAAATACAAACAATACAAAAATTAGGAAAACTATTAAAGTGGGAAAGATAGTAATGTATGTTATATATATTGTGGGTAGTTTGTATTTTAGTATAATATAATCACATATAATCTTCTAAGCCTTGCGACTATCTGCTCAGTGCGAAACAAAGTAGTTGAAATCCTTTACAGGTTCAACTATTATTATCTTATAAACCCGGAGATACAAATCTGTACAATACCTTATGTTTCCAGATGTATATAATTACATTGAAAAAGAGTGGAGAATGCTTATACTTTTTTTTAAAATATGCGTAAAAAATACATGAAATCAATAAAAAAGTCATTCCAAACCCCACCATGTATTTAAAGAAGCAAGTGAGGTGTGTAAGAATAAGCCTGTATGGCGCTCTGTTGTTCGTGCCTACCCCGCAAGGGACATGGCGTGAAGTTATGTATGTATGTACGCATATATACTCTTTTGTTTATTATTAAAATCAAACTAACAGTGTAGCCTCGGCGAAATATGTTATTATAGAAGTTTTTTTATTTTTTATTGCAGGAGTTCAGCAGACAGGCAGACGGCCCACTTGATGGAAAACGGTTACCATCGCCTATGGACAATTACAACACCAAATGTGCTACAAATGCGCTCTTAAAAGAGTTTTAGTTATAGTCTTTGACAACAGAACCTTAATTATGTTCAAACTTATAATTTAAATTAATTAGTATGGTCGAATATTGACCATAGGCGACCACTATATTAAACATTAAATGTGTGTATGTTTTTATATACTACCCAATCTAAAATCTAACACGTGCATGCGTGTGTGCGTGTAGATAGATATGTGAATGTGTGTAATTAGGATTACAAGTGTGGCTTGCTGTGGATGATGTAAGTGATTCTTTAAATTATTATTTTTCTATTGTTTTTACTTTTGTCAATATGGTTTCGCAATAATAATAACACGTATTACACGAAACATCACCTTTTACATTAACATTATATTGTCTAAACATCAGTTTTTATACACGGGCGGGAAACTTCTAGGTACATTGTTTACGCTGCAAACCTTTTGCGGAAATGAGGTCACGTAAGGAAAAAGTAACTAATCATTTTACTTTTGTTGTTTCTAGATCTCTTCTTTAGTTTACTACCACGCTATTATGAATGCCTAGCGGTCCCGGCAGACGTTGTCCTGCCTTCATAAAGATTTTAAACACTAGTATTTAAATTAAATGTAGCCTATGTTACTCAGGGGTAACGTAGCATTGTAATGGTGAAAATAATTTGTAATCGGTCTAGTAGTTTTTGAGTTTATTCGTTAAAAACATAAAACAATAAAAATGTTCCGTCCCGCTCCCGTGGTATATAACGTCATCTTATATAGCCTATGACACTCCCTGTTAACGTAGCTTTTGGACAGTAAAAGAATTTTTAAAATCGGTTTATCAGATCCCCCCCCCCCCCCCCCCCCCCCACTACAACGTCACCAACTCACAAACTTTACCTCTTTATAATCTTAGAATAGATTGGTATTAGTATTGATAGGTTAAATGGTGAATCTTAAACTAATTATTTACATGATGGAAAGTGGGGCCATCGCCTATGAACATTTGTAAAGCTAAAGGGACCAATAGGTATGTTATCCCGATACATAACTTGAGGTTGTTATGGCGATATGTTCCAGACCATGGGGGGTGGCCATCAACACAGGCAAATGCCCTACCACCTGACTGCGGGTTATTTTACCACCTCTTACGACAGGCCATCTGACTATGTCCTGTTTACTATACTCCAGCAATTAAAAAAAAATGCAGTTCTTACTTGAATTTAGGTATTTGAATCCCAGATAGACACAACGTTTGTTCCGCGTACGACAATGATCTGGAGGGAAGTTCTCGCCAAGGTTTCCTTCAGCGCTATAATATGAGGCTGTTTAAAAAAAAAACAATTAGAATACACTATATCAGTGCTTTTCAATCTTTTTGAATACGCGACCCCTTTACAGGTTGAAAATTTTTGGCGACCCCCTTGGGCTATAGACAGACAAAAAATTAGTAATTTCAATGACTACGTTTATGTCTTTCCCTATTTTGCTACCGATATTAATTATTATGGCCTTTACTCTAGAAAATGCTGCTGAGCCTAGAAAGTACCTAAGTATGAGGTATAAACTTAAATTGCCTTTTCCCTTTTGCCGGCGACCCCCCGAGCAAGGCTCTGCGACCCCCCGAGCAAGGTTCTGCGACCCCCCTAGGGGACCCACAGGTTGAAAAACACTGCACTATATAAACGAACACGGTGCATTTTTTTAGATTTCATATCTGTTTGTTGGTTTGTTCGGGATACACGTAAAAACTACGAGGCCGATTTCGATACAATTTTTGTTGATCGGCAAATTCTTAGACTCAAAATCTGCGCTATTTTTTATCCTAGGAATCCCACGGGAATTACTTAAAATGGCCGGATTAAACGAATACCAATGTGATATAATAAAATGTGTGTTATCTTTATACCGGGAATCCCACGGGAATTTTCCCGGAAGCGGTTTGTAGTTGTTCGGGTGCCTAAAAATTTGCTTATTCCGACAGTTTTGACAAAAACGGTAGCTTACATTATTTTTTAAACGCTTCGGTACTTAGGGTCTCGGGAATCCCGCGGGAATTTCAAGTCGAGCGTGGATGATGTCGCGGGAATATCCTAGTATTTTATATAATGCTTGGAGCGGGGACCTTTTAATATAATGTCAATACATTTACCAAAGTAGGGACAAGTGACACGCACTCAACACTCTGAGACTATGACTGAGCGCTTTTCGAACGATCTTCCAAAGTACCTGCGTGATTTATGGACGTATTTATTATATAGAGCGCTTTCCCCGCGGCATCGCCCGTTTAATTACAAGCTGCATATCTTGCACCATATTTCATTTTTCGGTAAAAACAACTGAAACAGCCTTGTAGAGATTTGGGTAAGAGTGTACCAAATATATCAAATATTAACTATTTGGGCAGGGTTTCCCCTTTATTGTTCAGCCTCTGATGCGACTATTATGTCTAGATGATAATTTAGTGGACTTATAAAATCAACTCACTCGTAGAAAATGGTAATTAAATTATAAATCGAATTATCTGATAAATCGTCTAAAAATATTATTATCTATGACGATTGTCTATGTGATATTAATTTACCCTATGGTTCTCATGATTACTGTGGCGGGCATCGTGTAACATGAGTTATGTATATTGCACTTAAAAAAATTAGTTATACTCGTCTTACCTAGTATACTAATATACCAGTCCCTGTAGACAAGAGGAATAGCGCTAAACGAATAGAACGGAAAATGTATAAGAATGACATAATACTTAAGGTGTATGGGATAATGTTAAATATAATAAAACTACGTTTTAACAGTTTTAAGCGCGGTAATTTATTTAATTTTTATTATACCGACGTTTCGGCCACTGTTCAGTAGCTGTGATCACGGAAGCCAAAGATGTCAAGTGTCAATGAGTATTGTTAAAGTTTTATTCTTTTCATCATTTTACCAATTTAATTATTTTGTTTATTTTGACGGGACAACGTCTTATAATTCGGTGGAGCCGGCTGCACGCACGAAAAAACATGAATCATGCGGCGTTACCTCGCTCTGAGGCATTCCATTTAAGGCTTGAAGTGCAAGCGAGAGCGCGGACCGAGCGACAAAGAGGCACAATCGGCCTCCGCGTTCGGCAGCGTAATTGACATAATTGTATTTATGCGTACAAATAAATGTAACTTGATCAATTCAATTGTGATTTCCATTTACCTCCTCTATATCCATACAAAATATCTATCAAATAAAATTAAAATTTTCTTTTGAAAAATGAAGCCATTCCATCAGTATTTTCTTATGACGTTGTCACGTTCAACTATCGTCAGTAAACCGACTTTACAGACAACCGATTTTTTTTATAGGAGGACAGGAGTTCAGCAGACAGACAGACGGCCCACTGAATGGAAAGCGGTTACCATCGCCTATGGACATTGGCAACACCAAAGGTGCTACAAATGCGCTGCTGCTCTCTTAAGGGAGACTGCAACCTGGTCACTAATGCCGGAACACATCTCAAAGTTATTACGGCGGCATACTCTAGACTAGCTATCCAGTCGGGCAAACGCGCTACCACCTGGCTGTGGGTTGTTTTGTCGCTTCTTACGACAGGCCGCCCCAAAGCAGGAAATTGTATTCTTTCTCCGTTCCTGCACGAATAGAAACCGGAGGAATGTAAAAGATTTTTGTAACAGCATATCGTAGAATCAGACGAGGCACTATATTAAATAGAAACACTACGATGAAAACCATAATAAAAAAGCAGGAAAATCCATTACATCTAATGCTGTCGGCAGCGATGGCATCAGTCGCAATATGGTCTTACCCATACTGGATGTCATTAATCCTATCCTTACTCATATCCTTAATGCTTCTATTACCTCTGGTGTATTTCCTACTGCCTGGAAGGAGGCCCAGGTCATTCCTCTTCCAAAAAAACCAAATCCTACCTTAATTTCTCATTTTCGTCCTATTTCTATACTCCCGTTCCTTTCTAAAGTCCTTGAACGTCTAGTGCATCAACAGTTAAGTTTCTTTCTGAACCGTAATTCCCTTTTAAATCCTTATCAATCCGGTTTCCGTCCTGGCCATAGTACAACCACAGCTCTCGTCCAAATCACTGATGACATCCGGCATGGCATGGATAACGGTCTGCTGACTGTTTTATCGCTGCTTGATTTCAGCAGTGCCTTCAACAATGTCAATTTTGAATTGTTGCTTAGGGTTCTTAGCTCTATTAACATATCTCCTACAGTAATCGATTGGTTTCATAGTTACCTGTATGGTCGCCGGCAGCGGATTCGAGTCGATGATGACTATTCGTCATGGCGTGATCTCTCTGCTGGCGTTCCTCAGGGCGGCGTTTTATCTCCCTTACTATTCACGATTTTTATAAATTCAATCTCCAATAAACTTACTTCTTCCTATCATCTCTATGCAGACGATTTACAAATCTATACACAATCACCTGTTGCGACATTACAAGATGCAGTCTTAACAATAAACTCTGACTTCGATCACATAGCACAATGGAGTAAATCATATGGACTACAAGTAAATCCCGAGAAAACACAGCTAATTATCATAGGTAGTTCACGGATGCTGTGTAGAATTGACTGGACCTGCTTACCAAATTTCGTATTTGATGGTACATATATCCCGGTCAGTGAAAGAGTAAAAAATCTAGGTATCATATTTGATAGGGAGCTATCTTGGCGACCTCACATAACCGAATTGAGTCGACGTCTCTTCCTCTCTTCGAAATCCCTTGGGAGGTTGAAAAACTTCCTGCCCATAGCCACCAAAGTTAAGCTTGCAGAGTCCTTACTACTCCCCATTCTTGATTATGCTGACGCCAGCTATATTGATTTGACTCAAGAGCAACTTAATAAGCTTGAGCGCCTCCAAAATTTTTGTATAAGGTTCATATTTGGGTTACGCAAATATGACCACGTTTCTGAATTTCGTAAAAAACTCAAGTGGTTGCCAATTCGCTTTCGCCGGAATACTCATATTCTTTCACTCCTGTACAGTGTATTGTTTATCCCCACAACCCCGTATTATCTCAAAGAACGCTTTGAATTCATCTCTTCCTCTCATAATTTACGACCTTCTACGAATCTCAGACTTAATACTCCCAAACATTATTCATCTTTTTTTAACAATTCTTTTACTGTACAGGCTATTCGACTCTGGAATGAGTTACCTGTTACTGTTAGACAAGCTAAATCTCTAACAATATTTAAGAATATGACAAAAAAGCACTACCTACAACTTAGTGATGTCTGATATTTCTACGTATGTTTATGTATGTGCATGTATAATAATATATGTATCTATATATTTATGTATGTATATATTTATGTATGTAATATCAATAGGAGTATTTATATATGTCTATTTAGTATAAAATTTATGTAAGTAGCTGCATATCCTCTAATATTTATGTATACCACCTTTGACCAATTTAATATGTTTTTATTCCTGCCTCGGGTTGTCTGGAAGAGATCGCTTCTTAGCGATAAGACCGCCCATTGTGCACATATAGAATATTTTTAGGCTATAAGTTAATTTGTGTTTTCTGTAATGGTGTACAATAAAGTGTTATCTATCTATCTATCTATCTATCATAATATTAAGATTCTCATAAAATGTCATTTGAGAAAAATAGTATTATACCTCTTTATATTAAAAACTAGCTGTCCCAGCAGACGTTGTCCTGTCCGGAAAAGCTTCAATCGAGATGCCGACAGCATTAAAGTTTATAATGAACAAATAAAAAATAGGGGTTTATCGTAGAGGGTTTAAAATTTGTATGTATTTTTAATGCTGTATCATTAAAAAATTAAAAAAAAATATTATCTAAAAATTCAAAAAAACATCAATTTAGGGGTCGACTACCCTTAACATTTAAAGGGATGAAAAATATATATTGTCCGATTCTCAGACCTACCCAATATGTATACAAAATTTCATGAGAATCGGTCAAGCCGTTTCGGAGGAGTTTAACTACAAACACCGCGACACGAGAATTTTATATATAAGATATAAAGCTTGGGCGTCACCTGCGATAATGTTATAGTTATTAACAGTGGCCAAATGCTTGTTTATAGCGTAAAAAATAACGCCGATAACGAATAGCTGTCAATGTCAATGTTTAACGTCATTAATGACAACTCAAATGACACGTGAAGTCAATTAACTCGTACTTTTTTTTTGTTTTCGTCGTTCTAATTGTTTGTGAATACTAGGCCTTTTTCCAATACCATCAAGGTAAAATCGATTCGGACTAAAGCTAATCCGATGAAGGTATTACCTTATTATTTATGGAGGTCAAAGTTCATCGCCACGAAGAGAAAGAGCTCCTAAATTATAGAGGATTAAACTTTACGACTTTTTAGAAATAGTGTGCAATGATTATTTTGGAAATAAGTTTTTTTCTGTTTTTCAAGCAGTAACTATATTTTTTTTATAGCTGGAGTACAACACACAGGCTGACGGCCCACCTGATGGAAAGCGGTTACCGTCGTCTTTGGACGTTAGCAAAACCAGAGATTCTACCAACTCGCAGTCGGCCTCGAAGAAATTTAAGGACACCTTTTTTGTGAAACACTCCATATCGTAGTGCTGTGGGGAAACCTCGGCTGGGAGCTCATTCCAAATCTACACGGTACGCAAGAGAAACGTTCTATAGAACCGTTGCGTACATGAACGAAACTGCTCGAGGAAGTGGGGATGAACTCCCAACCTGCTGCGAAGCCTAGAGCAACGGCCACTCGGCCACATCTCTGTTCAATATTAAACCAGCGGCCATTCGCGATTTCTTGTTAGTTTATCCTAAAAATTAGAAGTATGGACGCGACACTGACTCTGGACTTCTTTTGTGGCGCGGACTCTAGGTACCTACTAAAATGGTAACCGGTAAGCTTCTTGAAGTCTTCTCGTCGACCATTCCGCAATACTTGGAGACAAAAGTCTTTGAGCAGTGCATCCTACCCGTCCGAGGAGGGGCCGAGACGTGAACACTGACGGCAGGATTGGTTCACGAGTTCCAAGTCGCTCAACGGGTTATGAGCGAGCTTCTCTTATGGATACAATTAGAAATGAGGATATTCATAATAGCACCAAGGTAACCGACATAATTCGCAAAATTACCAAATTGAAATCGCAGTGGGCCGGTCACGTCTGTCGCAGGACCGATGGCCAATGGAGGAGACGAGTCCTGGAGTGGAGACCGCGTCTCTGTAAACTTAATGTAGGACGCCCTCCATCCCGATGCACCGACGACCTGTGTGATGTCGTCGGTAGGCGTCAGATGAAGAAATAGAGGACACGGATGAGTGGCGCTGTCTAAAGGAGGCCTATATCCAGCAGTGAACTGCGAATAACTGACGACGGCTAAAATGGTGTAAGTTAAAATAAATCATTAAATACATCAAGTAGTTCCTTTTTTATATCCTTTCCTTACAAGTTTTGATTAGCCTACTACCGGATTTATAAATCCAATTAAAATATTCCTCATGTAAACACTAGTCTTTAAAATGAAAACATAGACTTTATTGAGGTCATAGATACAACAGAAGTCACATTATGCCAATTAGTAATTGTTGGAAGAGTAGAATCATTAATATCGCCTGACTGAATGACGAAGCTTAAGGATTATTGTGTTTTACATTCAAACAGATAATACTATTTTTATCGTAATGTAAACATAGCCATCAAAAAATCGAGAAGTATAAATATTTTCAAAGCCTTAGTAAAATTTTATAACTACATAATCTAACTGTCTATAGTATCTATATATTACTACGCGAAGCAGAAAACAGCAAAAACTTTGTACCCCTTGTATCTCGTATTATTATGACATAAATCATATAGAAGCATCGCAGCATAAATCATATATCCGTGCAGGAACGGAGAAAGAATACAATTTCCTTCGGCCGGGCGGCCTGTCGTAAGAGGCGACAAAACAACCCACAGCCAGGTGGTAGGGCATTTGCCCGACTGGATGGCTACCACCCCTGGTCTAAAATATGTCGCCATAACCAGGTTCCAGTCTCCGTTAAGAGAGCAACAGCGCATTTGTAATACCTTTGGTGTTGCAAATGTCCATAGGCGATGGTAACCGCTTTCCATCAAGTGGGCTGTCTGCCTGTCTGCTGAACTCCTGCAATAAAAAAAAACATGCTACAATCTTTTGTGGGTAATATAAACTCTACGCGTACAAAGTAGCTGCCACAGTTAGTTAAGGATATAAAGTCGAAGTCCTTCGAGAAGAATTGGTGAAGAAAACAGTAATATACAAATAGTTTTATGAACACATTAACTTAATTTTGAATTTGATGATGTTGCGCACTGGAAGGCAAAGAGACCGCTACTTGTGGGAAACTTACGTCCCATCTTCCAAATAAGCGTACTACGGCCGCCTCTGCTGCAGTCCAATGAAATGATATCCCACCTAAGCATAATAGAAGAAAAAATTTAATGCTATCATTTTTAAAGGAGTTTATGAGTATTTTGATATTCTAACATTTAAAATCGCAGGTAGAGGGTAATTACGAAGTTATTGAAACTCCGCCGCTAGTTGCCAGTTCACAGTTGACCTGCTTTCCGGTGCACTTGATTACCTTACTACCGGCAAGCGGAGGTACTACATGGCGCTACCTACTAAATACTACAAGTTCCACTTCAAAATTACAATAGTTCATTAATAGAACAATATTATTCATTTATTATCTACATGCCTTGTTTATTATAAAATAGCTCATACACACGCTAATATTCAAATCAATATAATTAGAGAGTTAATGATATTGTTACGAGTCGTGAGACTCGAATTAAAATGCCGTTAGAATTACTATAGAGTTTATTAGAACTATACAAACACGTATAACACAGGTACAAGTATAAACGAAAACAACAAGTCCAAACGTAATGTAGATGTAGGTCGTAATTCAATAAAACGCGCAAAGTCCGTCACTTATTACATTCCCGATTGAAGTACACACGTCTCACTTCGCTCATGGCTCTCGCTCGACTGCCTCCCCGTCCACCAGGTCATCGTTTTATACTGTACAAATGTAATCTTGTAGAGGTCAAATTTCTGTACAATGAAAAAAAATGCTAAAAACCGAGTTAGGGGGATGTAAGAAGTGAAATAGAAATAATTTAGATTTTTTTTCAATTTTTTTGTTTCTCTGTTTGTACCGGCTAAACTCCGAAACGACTGGACCGATTTACATAAAATTTTGTATGATGATAGCTTATATCCCTGGTCAACATATAGGATACTTGTGATCTCGAAAATTTAAAGAGTTCCCGTGGGATAGTTAAAAAAAGCTTTAATTACTTAAAAACTTATAACAGACTGAAATTAACGTCTCTGCAACGTAACATAATAGAAGCTGAGATTTTGACAGGGTGTGGTGTCGGTGAGAGAGTTTCATCTTATATATATGTCGCAGAACGGCCTCGTTCTCACGACATCATCTTTAGTTATTGCAGGTCTAGTGGGTGTCATCAGGAATGCGAGCATAAAACACAATAGCCACGGTTTATACACTTTTAATTTAGATTTGATCAACATTATGACATAGTTTAGACCGAGCAGCGGGTTCAGGGCACCTGCTCATACTTTCAACTTCAATACTTTCTTTAAAACTCTCAAAGGTCCAACTCGACCTGTAGCCACCAACCAAATGTGCCACAAAAACTCCTCCGTCTACCGAAGTAGATACTACTCAAAGTATAGAGGGCGTCTCTGACCCCGCTCTGCCATATGCTCTGCTCTGATTGGTCGTTTATTAAATTACAATATTCATAACTTTTATTAGGTTAGAACGATCTTGAAGTTATAGAAACATTTAGCAAATCTAATTAAATTACATTAAGAATTTTAGAAGTAATTAAAATGTAAACAAATGATAT
This sequence comes from Dendrolimus pini, assembly GCA_949752895.1. NCBI lineage: Eukaryota > Metazoa > Arthropoda > Insecta > Lepidoptera > Lasiocampidae > Dendrolimus > Dendrolimus pini. The sequence continues at coordinate 19,964,133 of OX457139.1, forward strand.
TGTGCGTTATACATCCAAATAATAATCCATCCAACTATAACTTCCCTCCGACACGGCTTTCCTGACGTATTACACGCCCTCGTGTAATAGGCCGCCCATTATGGATTATCTGCAAAAAGAAAGATATTATAGTTCGGCCACTCCTGACCAAGGACATCGTGTACATTTTATCTTCTGCGCAACAACTTCATTCTGGATTTTTTTCTGAGATCCGAGTCCTAACAGACTCCAGACTACACACCAAATCAAGTCAGCAGTATCGAAACTGCCACCTCGTCGCCCATCGAGCTACGCATTTTGGATCAAACATCAAAACACAAATCAAAACATCAAACACAAAAATATCCAAATAGTATACAGCCTCTCATTCTATCGATACCAATTTTCAATCGCTACCCCGCCTTTCATTCACTTTGTAATGGCCACCTCGCACCCATTTCACTGGCCACCTCGCCTCTATTTCACTGGCCACCTCGCCTCTATTTCACTGGCCACCTCGCCTTTATTTCACTGGCCACCTCGCCTTTATTTCACTGGCCACCTCGCCTATATTTACTGGCTACTAATGACTATTTTAACATCAAACTCACAATAAACTTTCAAAATTTTCAACGACTCATTTCAAAAATAATATCACAAATTTGTAATCTCCATGTACCAACTCATTTTAAGTATAGTAACTTAAAAAATACCTAGGAATAGTAGAACTACTGTTCAGGTTTCAAAAACTCTTAAAAAGAACCTAGTTCACTCTCAAGCTTCAAAAACTCTTAAGAAAAACCCAGTTCACTCTATATGTACCTCTGAATTAAAAAAACTACACGTTATAATAGTCAACTGCATTTACTAACTTTAATAATAATTGAAATTGCATTATTTCAAATTCAAACAAAAACCTTGTGAATGCATCAATCATCCATCCCGCTAACAACACTTCTCAATCAGTCAATCAACCCAATATACATCTAAATGAGTGATGTACTCTCAACCAACCCCCGCTGAGCGTGGCTCGGATGACACTTTTTGACCAGAATATACAATCAGAGTAACCAAGGTTGTCACTCTACGGGCTCCAGGGTCGACAACTTATGAAAACTCATAATAATAGAGGAACAAACAAACTCAAAATAATTTTCAAATTTACAATGCGTTCAATAACTAGGGTATTCACCCTAATTCGAATTTGAAACTATCACAAAAATAATCTTAAATAAAAAATCAACTTACCAAAGTGTCTACTAACGTAAATACCCCCTGTGTACCTTATAGTGACTTTCAAACTTCTTCATAGCCACACTTTCTTCACGGTAAAATTCTAATCATCTGAATCTAAAATGTCTTCTTTCATATAATGCCTGTAAACTTACTTTTACAAGAAAGATAACATAGCGTAGCAATAATGTGTCATAACCACTTTCCACTATACGTTATCTAAGTAAAAAATACTCAAAAACTAGATCCGATTTTCACATAAAAATTATTGGAAGGTAAACTTTGAAAAGACAATGAATTTCATGCACATCGTTTATAACATACAGTAGTTTTCTTATCTTAATCAGAAAACCAAGGAAAACGTCGCATAGGAATAATATGTCAAAGGCAACTGTCTACCATACATAATCCAAGTAAAATAATTTAAAAAACTAGACCCGATTTTCACATTATAAAAACTCTTGGAAGGTAGACTTGAAAAGACAATGAATACACGCACATTGTTTACAACAAACACAAATTTTCTTGCAAGTAACCAACTCCCAAAAATAATGATGAAAAAGTAAACAACCTACGTAATTTGTTTGTTTTCCATTTTTTGGCAACCATATCGTAATTTTTCGTACACGAAAAATATCACTTAAATATGAGGGTAGTAAAATTGTCTACCACAAACGATGAACTATAATTTTTTTAAATCTCGCTTTCTTCATTTTCAGAATTCGCACTAAAATAATAATTAAAAATTACCATACCTCCTGTGCCAAGTAGAATAGGCACGTAATTTTTACCTTAGATTAGACTTCACGATCCATAAAACTGCCTTTCTACTCGCTGTACTAACGTGAATTTGAACCATTGCTGGCACACAGTAGGCCCAACGGTGACCAAACCATGCATAAGCCGACACACCGCCGCTCCACAGGCACATTCAGGGCGTCACCACTACGTCGCCGCTATTTCCGCCGACGGCCCCGACATGTCAATCGTCCTCAAATGCTTTTGCTTCCACTGTGGGCATCCTTCAATCCATCAGCACGCCTTCTTATACTGGCAAGGCTTCGCAGTCATTGCTTTCATTGTGGGCACAGGTTGAGATCCCACTTCTGATGTCGCAGAACGGCCTCGTTCTCACGACATCATCTTTAGTTATTGCAGGTCTAGTGGGTGTCATCAGGATAAAATGCGAGCATAAAACACAATAGCCACGGTTTATACACTTTTAATTTAGATTTGATCAACATTATGACATAGTTTAGACCGAGCAGCGGGTTCAGGGCACCCGCTCATACTTTCAACTTCAATACTTTCTTTAAAACTCTCAAAGGTCCAACTCGACCTGTAGCCACCAACCAAATGTGCCACAAAAACTCCTCCGTCTACCGAAGTAGATACTACTCAAAGTATAGAGGGCGTCTCTGACCCCGCTCTGCCCTATGCTCTGCTCTGATTGGTCGTTTATTAAATTACAATATTCATAACTTTTATTAGGTTAGAACGATCTTGAAGTTATAGAAACATTTAGCAAATCTAATTAAATTACATTAAGAATTTTAGAAGTAATTAAAATGTAAACAAATGATATTGTGCGTTATACATCCAAATAATAATCCATCCAACTATAACTTCCCTCCGACATATATATATGTAATATATAAAGCTGATTAGTTTGTTTCTTTGTTTGTTTGCTTGAACGCGCTAATCTCAAGAACTACTGGCCTGATTATCGAGGAAGGTTATAAGCTACCTATATACCATCACGCTAAGAGCAATAGGAGCGGAGCACCAATGAAGAATGAATGAATGAATATACTTTATTGTGTTTTAAAGATACAGTTAACAGAAACAAAATTTTACAATACAACAGTCGGTCTTATCGCTATTAGCGATTGCCTCCAGACAACCTTCAGATAGAAGAATGTTTCAAAATCGCGGGGTTTTTTTAACTTACTTATTTTTAACTATTCCACACGAACGAAGTCGCGGGCAAAAGCTAGTAGGTAATAAAATTCTAAACATGCCATCTCTGTTCATTCAAGCTATTTCAAAAAAACTGGACTAGACTACATAAACGCTGGAGAACACGATGCTTTTTTTCAGATTTCTGGTCTGTTTGTTCGGGATTAGCGTAAAAACTACTGGGGTCAATTTTGATACGGTTTTCGCTGATCGCCAGCATATTCCTAGATTTAAAATGGCGCTACTATTTATCCCGGGAATTTTTCTGGGAATGATTTGAATGGCCAGATTTTAAAAAATCTGGCCAAAATTTAATGTAATGTGTGATATTTTTATCCCGGGAATCCCGCGTGAATTTTCCCGGGAGCGGTTTGTAGTTGTTCGAGTGCGTTTTATCCGTGCAGGAACGGAGAAAGAATACGATTTCCTGCGTTGGGGCGGCCTGTCGTAAGAGGCGACAAAACAACCCACAGCCAGGTAGGGGTAGGGCATTTGCCACCCCCTGGTCTAAAGTCATAACAAACTTCAGTTCTGTTCCGGCATTAGTGACCAGGTTCCAGTCTCCCTTAAGAGAGCAGCAGCGCATTTGTAACACCTTTGGTGTTACAAATGTCCATAGGCGATGGTAACCGCTTCCCATCAAGTGGGCCGTCTGCCTAAAAAAATGCGTAAAAATTAGCTTATCTTCTCTTCATCTTCCATTCTTTTACATATGCGGCGGTATTTTGTGTCCCGGGAATTTCAAGTCGTAGACGTAGTCGCGGGCATATCCTAGAAATTTAACATAATACATACTTTCGTTAGAATTACATAACATGTACGTAGGGCTAATTAATATTTCATAATTTATACGAAAGCACGTGTACACTGTTAGCTTAGTATCGATTAGAATATTAGAGTTATAACTTCCAGCACATGGACGTAACGAGACGCCGTCACGCGACCACGCAAAGTTCACGATATGAACATTAATCGTTAACCGGTCGCAATTAGATTTTATTAACATTATAATATTTTACGTATTTAAATGACTTAATTTAAAGTGTTATGGATTTAGTCTTAGGGCCGCTTGCATAAGGTTGCTTAAATTTATTTAAGAAACACAAAACGTATTTAACACCCGTAAATACAATTAGCGTCTTGCACAACGCAAAATTTGTCCCTAAATATGTTTAAAGAACTGTCAATACGTTTTATTTAAAACGACCCTATTACGGCCGCTTGCATAACAATCACCTTTAATTAAAATTAGTTAATCATATTAAACTGCCTAAATACGTTTTAAACAAAATGTCTTTAAACATATTTAGCGGCAAATTTTACGTTGTGCAAGACGCTAATTGTATGCAAGCTTATGCAAGCGGCCTTTAGGGTCGCTTGCATAAGGTTGCTTAAATTTATTTAAGAAACACAAAACGTATTTAACACCCTTAAATACAATTAGCGTCTTGCACAACGCTAAAAGTTCTGCTAAATATATTTAAAGAACTGTCAATACGTTTTATGTTATAATAACATTTAGTAGTCAGTAACAATTTTTTTTTTAATAGTGTAAGTGGCAGTTCTCTTAGAGACCTCGGAAGCTTATTGTAAACAAAGGGCCCCATGCAATAGACAATTTTGCGCATTAACGTCGTAAATGATTTGATGGTGCAAACTTTAAATTCATCGCGTCTGTTACGAGGAAAGACCTCCGAACGCTGGCTAAATAGTTGTGTATTTGTTTTGACAAATATTGAAATTTCAAATATACATATAGACAGGGTAAAGTTAAAATTTTATATTTCTTAAAATAAGGTTCGCAACTATCTGTCTGTTTGAGTTTGAACATAGTTCTTAAGCAACGCTTTTGATGTTTAAATACTGTACCAGCTTCAGTGGAATTTCCCCAGAATATTATGCCATACCTAATATTAGACGATATGAGACCATGGTATGCAGCAAGGAGAGCGTCAACATTTACAATTGATGAAATTTTGTTGAGTATATATATCATACTATTAAGTTTTTTACATAGAACACATATGTGATCTTTCCAGTTAAGTTTTTTGTCAATAACAAGTCCAAGAAATTTTATACTATTAACTTCTTCAATTTTATTATTATTATGTTTGATGTCAAGTTTATTAGATAAATTAGCAGTAGAGTCACGTTGTCTGTAATGTATTAATTTAGTTTTATTGAGATTAATTCGTAAATTGTTATTGTCCAGCCAAGAGATTATTGAATTTAATGTATCATTAATGTTAATTTCGTATGTGTCAGCTTTTTCATATGTTATAGTTACAGCACTATCGTCTGCAAACAGAGACATAGGTTGTTATGTTTTTAATATATCGATCTTTTGTTATGTCGTAATAATTGTTTTGTTTAAAAAAAAAAATGATGGAGTGGCACAAATAAAACAATACCTTTTTAATTTAAATCTCCAGTTTATATTAAACGTTCTACAGCCGTTATGAATACTATGCTAATTATTGATAATGTATTCAGCTCTAATTGTTAACTGAATAAACCCAGTTACATGAGACTTTTTTTTTTTGTAGGGGGTAGGTTTGCTTAAAGTGGTAAATATTTGGACATAATTACATTAAAGTTAATTAGAATATTTGGACGCCACGCTATTTGGGGTTGGAGAAAATAGCGAATCTCCCTAACGGTATACTTGCGGTTTCTTCTAAGGTAGACTAGTATTAACTGGCATAAAAATGATGTTTGATGGACTTCCACGGAAACTCGTTGTAGGGCGCTAGCTCCGCCAATATAAACTCGAGGTATTACCCTGATGTACCAGCATTGGTAATAACGGAGAAGAACAAAATACGAAGAGGGAAACAAAAAAAAACCCCGAACGCCTGGAATTCAGAGAGAAAACTACATGTTAAAAAAGAATTACAGACATTCGTTATCTTCGGAAGCCTAAAGTGAATTCTACACAAAGATGAACCAGTAATTATGGCTTAATTAATTTGGTTATTATTTAGATGAAGCTGATAGCACTAAGATGATACTTGAAATACCACGCCGATTGTTCAGCGAACGGGACTACATTACGCTATTGTAATAAGGCCTTAATTTGTTCATTAGAAACAAAATATTTAATATACGTGCTTAAATCACATGTGGTTTCCATGATACTGAGTAGTATAAAGCTAAATAATCCAAGATTCACATGATATCATCCGATTAAAGGGTTATAAGTTTACCACGTTGTGACAAATAAAGAAAAAAATGTAAATATATACCTTTTCGAATACGCCGAGGTTTCTTTTAACAAAAACTACTGGAATTATTACGGGCTCCTCCCGATTGAGAATAATATTCCCCAAGGCGGGACGGACACGGCAATTAGCCAGCTAAACCATTTATTGGCTATTTTTATCACGGCTGTAATCAATAAAAGTTTCTACTGTATATCGAATAAAAAAAGAGAAGCGATAGACTGACGAAAATCAAAGATTTACGTACCTTAGTTAGTGAATATGTGTTTTAGATTAACTTGAGATGAAAGTACTTTACTGGCCGACAGATCGTAGTGAAAGAAAACGATTCTAAAGGCGTCACGTATTAAATATAAAACACGACGGTCTTCCGTAAAAACCAACTGTTTTTTCTATATTGAGTTCCCTCAACAAGTGTGACCCACACTACTCTCGCATTATTCCGAGAATCTATTTGCGGTAAATACTTTCAACGCGTATAAAAATTACTTTAATTATTCGAGTTTTATTTTCGTTGTAATGGATAAGTTTGTGATTGGTAATATTAGAAATTAATTAGATTCTATAATTTAGTTTAGTGGTAAATTTTCTATGAAAATTTGATGTTAGATTATTCGTATACAGTCGAATAATATTATTTATTTTAATGTTTTTAAATGGTAAATTTATAATTCTATAAAGAACGTTATTGTAGTTTTAAATATTTTTAGTGAGTAATAGAAATTAATTAAATATCGTAATTTTTATTGTACTGGCAAACTGTAATGCCAACCGGTATGAAGTGAACCTTTATTGAAAGCGAGTTTATGTTTTGGAACGTAATGTTTTGATCAAGTAATTTTTTAAATAGTTTTAACCCTCACGTAATGCGCGGGAGTTTGAATTGTAAAAATGTTTATGTTTATGTAATTTATGCGTTACAATAGCACCCTACCTTTGGTAAAGTTTTACGTAGGAAAACTTTGGCTGGACCCCAGCCTTACCAAAGAAAGTAACGCAACTTATCAGCAAACCTTTGAAGAAAAAATTTCTTCGCCCATTTTAAGTATTGTCAGAATAAAAATTTAACTGTACCTACTACCTGTAACAATGAAAAATAAAAAATATTGTTATATATTAATGTGGATTAGATTCAATCAGTCGGCTAAGATGTGGAGCCTTTATATTGAAGAATCGAGGGTGTGTTTCCAGAAGCATACATCATCATTCAAATTACCCTTTTACTATTCATTCATATTCCTTTCAAAAATTCGTCTTAGTAGCTAATTATACCTCTAAGACTTCCTTCCATTATCTAAGAATCGATAAGTAATAACTAATCTTCTACGATTCAAAACAGTACCTCAATTAGCTGGTTGAACCTCGCTTTATTTGATCAAAGTAATTAAATGCAACAACAGCTGTCTACTCCAATGACTTCAACCTATCTATATATATAATTATAGGTTGGTCAGGCGACAGTAAAACTGTCTACCAAAACACTAGATAATTATAAACAACTCATTAACAGAATAGATGTTAACAAGGTAATAAACACTTCACTCGATTGTTGAGCATAGTAAAGTAAACAAAAATTAGACTAAGCTGACTGTCCAGTGATCAGTAAAGACGAAGTATCCAATATAAGTTGTCTATATAAATAAGAGATATTAAATATAGATGAGAAAAATATATAAAAAATTCAAAAATATTTCAAAGTGACAACCCTATTTTGTTAAACCAAATAACAAAACAAAAATTACTGTGTTCGAACGAACCAGTATTTTTTACTAAAGGGTTAAATCAATTTTTGAAATTGTATATTTCAATACCTGCAAAAGTTTTGCCTTTTTGATAACCTTAAGATAATTAAATAGGATATTGATTATTATTATTATTTTTTTTACTAGTTATTTTAAGTAGTTTATAACTAAAAATTTATTTTTATATTATATGAAGTATACATATTTGTTTGTTTTTTACAAAACAAAGTATTAAAATGAATAATCTCATTGGTTTAATTCTTTTTGCCACTAGAGGCGCTACTTGTTACTACTATTGTTTAGTAACAATGGAAAATATTTTATTAAATGAGAATTACATGTAAATATTTATTTATGTTAATTAATATTTTAATCTTTTTATTAGGTTTATTATGTTATTGTAATTTTGGTTCTAGTATTTTCTTGATTGCTTTTTTTTAAACGTGCCTGATAACGCTAGATGGCATTATCGGTTTACAAAAATGTAAAATACAACAGTGCTTGTATTTTCTAACTTTTAGTTGTATTGAAAATAAGTATTTCAGTGGTTACATTTTAGATCCTGAAATCTATTAATTGATTATTATGCAATTACAAAGTAAGAAATGATTTATTGAAGATTTTGATTATACATGATTTTTCTTTAGTTTACCATAATTGATTTTGGTTATGAGAAATATATTTCAATTTAAGTATAGGATGTTTTTAATATATTACTTTGTATAATTTATGTATATTTGCTAAATTGATTTGAAACTAATGTACTAAGTTTGATGAAATATGTGTTTTTGTAAATAAAATTTGTTTTCTTTTTAAATTGTTTGTTCTTTATTTTTTTTTTCTATTTTTTAATTGTTTAACTTGGTTCTTTATATTAATTTTAATTGAAAATTTTATTAGATTTTTGACTATATTCTTAAGTCTTTAATGTGAAATTCTCCTAAGGTTTTTTGTGTGTGAAAATCTTGGAGTATATAGACTAAATTAGACTTTTTTCCTATTATTTTACATTTTAAAAATTTAGGAGCGAATTTGGCAGTAAAATACTTTCCAGCATCTGATAGTGGGAATGTTTTACGCCATACTATATCTCCAATGTCAAATTCTACCTGTCGACGATTTTTATTATAATATTTGGCACTTTTTTCATGAGCCTTTAATAAAGTTTGACGAACCTTAATAAATGTATCCTCTAAAATACCTAAATTTTCAGCGTATGCACCTCGTGACGCACAAGCTAAATCAATTGGTTCATTAGAATTATTTATACAATTATAATCTGAGCCACAAATAATTGGTTCTCTTCCATGTACAAGATAAAAAGGGGTGAAGCGAGTAGCTTCATTTACTGCTGTATTCATTGCAAATTGAATTTTTGGAATTGAAATATCCCAAGACCTATGGTCTTCTTTTACTAGGATAGAAATAGCAGTAATTATAGTTTTGTTATATCTTTCTACAGTATTAACTTGCGGTGTATAACGGGGAGTCATGTGGATATTTGGTATTTGATATGTATTAAATAGGTTTTGTACTTCTTTACCCGTAAATTGACTTCCGTTGTCGGCAATGACAGTTTTCGGTATGCCGTGTACAAGAAATACACCTTGTTCAAGAGATTGAGCTATGTTACGACCAATCGCTCTTCTTAGAGGGAAAATAATACAATATTTTGAAAAACAACAAACTACTACTAACAAATATATGTAACCGGCTCGTGACCTTGGTAATGGTCCGATTAAATCTATACTTATTGTCTCAAAAGGTTTATTACAAATTTTAGGATTGCCAAGCAAACCTGGTGTTGCTTTTTGTGAATGTTTATATGCTGAACAGGTATCACAGTTTTTTATCCATGAAACTACGTCCTTATAAAGACTTGGCCAGTAATAACGTAATGCTAGACTACGATATGTTTTAAGACTACCAAAATGAGGAGATAAACCAGCGTGATGATGTTCTATTATTTTAGAACGATCGCCTTTTGGTATTACCTTCTTCCAGTTAAAGTCAGGATTATTAGAAAATTTACTTTTTGAGTATCTATATAATTCGTTATTTTTAATTTGATAATTTGGACAAGATGTTGGTAAACGTTTACATTTATCTAACAAATCGTTATACCATTTATCATCACTTTGCGTTTGAATTTCGCATATTGGTACAGCTCTACTGAGTGCATCCGGGACTATGTTTTCTTTGCCTTTTCGGTGAATTACTTGAAAATTAAAATTTGACAATCTAATACCCCAACGAGCTAATCGTCCTGTTGGATTATTTAAACTAAGAAACCATTTCAAACTTGAATGATCAGTGATTACGTCGAAGGTTTTAGAACCTTCTACATATGGTCTAAAGCTTTCTAAAGCGAACACGACTGCGAGAGTTTCTCTCTCGGTTGCTGAAAAATTTCTTTCTGCTTTATTAAGTGATCTACTGGCATAGGCCACTGGATGTTCCTTTCCATCTTCATCTAATTGTGTCAAAGTGCCAGCGATCCCATAACCTGAAGCGTCACAATGAATTGAAAAAGGTTTGTCAAAGTTTGGACAAATTAATACCGGGGCTGAGATTAAAGCCGACTTTAAGTCACTAAATGATTTTTCTGCCTCCTCTGTCCATGTAAATTTTGGAGCATTTTTCCGAGTACTAGTTAAAGTGTTTAGTGGTGCCGCTATTGTACTGAAGTTTTTTATGAAACGTCTATAGTAAGAAGCTGTTCCAAGGAACATTTTCACTTCTTTTCTGTTCTTCGGAGTTGGAAATTCTACTATAGCCTTAATTTTAGCGGGATCAGTATTTAAACCATTTTCATTAACTAAATATCCTAGATATTTTAATTCTTTCCTAAAAAAGTTACATTTTTCTAAATTTATAGTTAAGCCTGCATATTTTAATCGTTCTAAAACTTTTAAAAGTAAGGTAATATGTTCATTAAATGTTGATGAAACTATAATAATGTCATCTAGATATGCAAAAACTTTTCCATCAAGTTCTACTCCGAATAGTTTGTCTATAAGTCTCTGTTGTGTGGCGGGACCGTTTGTTAATCCGAAACACATTCTTACATATTGGAAAAGGCCTCTATTTGGGATTGTAAATGCGGTTTTTTCGCGGGAATCTGGATCTAATGAAATTTGCCAAAAGCTTGATTTTAAATCTATTGATGATAGATAACGAGCATCTCTTAATTGGTCTAAAATAGTACTAATGTAGGGTAATGGATAAGCATCCTTTTTAGTTACAGAATTGAGTTTACGACTATCTAAACAAAAACGCCATTCACCATTTGCTTTTGGTGCTAGTATTGTTGGATTATTCCAACTGCTCGTACTAGGTTCGATTACGCCCATCTCAAGCATCTCGTCCACTTGACGATTCATCTCCTTGAGACGTTCTGGTGAAACGCGATAGTAACGCTGTTTAATTGGTTGGGAATCTCCTGTGTCTATTTTATGTGTTATTAGAGTAGTTTTTCCTAACCCACAATTGCTAAAAGAAATGTCGTCAAAACCTTTTAATATATTTCTTGCTAGGGCTTGTTCTTCCTCAGACAAATGTTCAAATTGATGAAGATGTTTTATTTCTAAAATAGAATTTGGAATATCTATCTTACTAACCAAGGGTAAATTATGAAAAATTTCTGGAGCGATTTTAAAAGTTTTCCAAAAGTCGACGCCTAGAATGAATGATGTTGAAATGTTAGGTATTATATAAAATTTTATAACCTTTGTTATGTTATTTAATAATACTGGTAAAAGTAAGTATCCATGAACTTTTGCACTCGAATTATTTGCAGTTTTAACCGTTGTAATATTGTCACATTTATGTACTTGTAAACCTTGACTAATAAAAATATCTCCTGTGCTAGCTCCTAAGATACTGATTGAGCTGCCCGAATCTAATAAACCGTAATAGTTTTTGTCATAAATTGAAATATTTAAAAATGGACGTTCGTCTAAAATATCGGTTTGAACCGTAGATATATTTTTTGATTTTTTTTTTATGTAATTAGAATTGTTTTTATTATTATTATCGATGTTTTGTTTTACATTAAATTTATTACTTGTTCTAAATTTGAGAAAAGAATAAGATGTACGTCCTTTACGATTCAACCTATTTAGTTTTTTGAATTGTTTTGGTTATTTTTATGTTTGTTACAATTATTGCAATCTGGTTTCTTAGTATTGATAGCACCACAACCGTAACAGAATATTCTCTTGCAATTTAAATAATAATGACCATTTTGGTTGCAACGAATACAATGTAATTGGTTTTTATTGTTATTGGAATTATTACCATTAAATTGTTGTTGACGAAAACCTCTATTATTTGTATTTTTAAAGTAATTATCTGTATAGTTCTTATTAGGGGTGTAGTTTGGTTTATTTTGATAATTAAAATTGTTGTTGTTATGTTTATTTTGATAATTTAAATTATTGTTGTTATGAAAATTATGTGATGGTTGTTTATTTGAAAAATTATAAGAGTAATGGTTTTTATTATTCCTATCATTATTTTGAAAAAAGGTTTTAGTATTGTAATTTTGTATATTAGTTTTTGGGTCTAGGTTTTGACCTTGTACTAAGTTTACTTGTGGTTGTTTATTTATTAATGGTTTATACCCTAAATCAGGTGCAACAAAATGTGGAGTGATTTTTGGTGGTTCTAGGAAATTTGCTGTTCGATCCCTTGTATGATCTAACAGTTTGCATTTTAAGCGTAATTCTTCTATCTTTTTAAAATTACACAAAGATAAGGCCATTTGAATTTCTGGTCTTAGGTTTTTTCTAATAATTTTAATTTGTTCCTCTTCCTGAATAAGATAAGTAAATCGAGAAAAGTAATTTAACATTATTGTTATAAAAGTAGTTGATGACTCATTAATTCCCTGAGTACGCTTTTGTACTTCCATTAATAGTTTATCGTCATAATCTATTGGAGCGAATTCCGATATTAGGTTATTTTTTAAATTTTCCCAGTCCAGAAGTGTATATTTCATACTTCTGTACCATAATAAAGCTTTGTCACAAAATAATTCTACAGCTGAATTAAATAATTGTGTGGCAGAAATATTTCTTGAATCACAAAGTTCTTCTAAGCGTTGTAGAAAGGTATGTACGCACGAATTGCCGTCGTAGCGTAAGTTTAATTTTGGTATTGAAAGATCTATTTGACTATGCGGCATGCTTGCCGTAGGTATTTGTTGTTGTGAAACACCCTCACCACAATCGAAAGAAGTTTTAAATGATGAATTTAACTTATCTAACCTCTTTAAATAACTATTAAGTTCTAAATTTAAAGTTGAAAATAATGTTGGTTCCGATGATGGCTTAACACGTGATAACCGATGATATAAGTGATGCGATAACGCTCTGACGCGACTAAAAATTTTAAAATTGGGTGAACTTTCTTTAAAATATTCGCCAATTTCGGCCATTTTTGTTTTAATTATTTTAAGTTCATTGTCCTGGTCCAAATCAGTTTCAACAATATCCTCCGCTAGTATTTCTTTACCTAACTGTCTAATTTGATTTCTTAATTCTGCTACTGTATTTAAAGGAGTAGCATTTCTTATTAAAATTTCATGTATTAGTTCATCTTTATGAAGAAGATTATATGAAATGGGACGTTCCATTGTAAAGAAAAAAGTTATGTAAACAAAATGTAAAGTATTATTCTAACGGGTGATTTTTCAGTCAGTCAGTTTGTAACAGCTTTGTTTTATTGTATATTAAATAATCAAGTAGTATTTAGATTGTTATGATAACGTCGATAAAAATTTAAAGTTTGAAACCTGGGTTTACCGTTTAACGATTAAAGTTCAAAAATAATTTAAGTTACAAGAATGAAGGTGCATTATTAAGTAAAAGTATAAGTAAAATATAAGTAAAGAAATCAGTAATACTGTACAACACAAAGATTTCCGCTTAGTAATAAAATTGTATTTAAAAAAAATTTAATTTAAGCAAAAAAATATTTTTATCAATTCCAAAAAATTTAATTGATTTGTATTTTAATTTCTAAAAGTTAGTTACGTTAAATTATTTCTTTAATATCAAACAATTTAATATTTAAAATTGAAGTATAGTATTCAAAATATCATATGATTGAAACTCAGTAATCCTTGTATATGTCCAGTTACTAAAATTACACGTATACAAATCATACACAATTTTAATTAAATTTATAACGGTAGTTCCTGAAAAAAAAACTTTATTAATTGAATTTACCTTAATTAACTTCTTTATGTCCAAATATAATCTCGTATTTCAAAAACACGAAATATCGAGAGCTTTAAGCAATTACTCTAAACACACACGAATTGGGCGCCATTGTTATGTTTTTAATATATCGATCTTTTGTTATGTCGTAATAATTGTTTTGTTTAAAAAAAAAAATGATGGAGTGGCACAAATAAAACAATACCTTTTTAATTTAAATCTCCAGTTTATATTAAACGTTCTACAGCCGTTATGAATACTATGCTAATTATTGATAATGTATTCAGCTCTAATTGTTAACTGAATAAACCCAGTTACATGAGACTTTTTTTTTTTGTAGGGGGTAGGTTTGCTTAAAGTGGTAAATATTTGGACATAATTACATTAAAGTTAATTAGAATATTTGGACGCCACGCTATTTGGGGTTGGAGAAAATAGCGAATCTCCCTAACGGTATACTTGCGGTTTCTTCTAAGGTAGACTAGTATTAACTGGCATAAAAATGATGTTTGATGGACTTCCACGGAAACTCGTTGTAGGGCGCTAGCTCCGCCAATATAAACTCGAGGTATTACCCTGATGTACCAGCATTGGTAATAACGGAGAAGAACAAAATACGAAGAGGGAAACAAAAAAAAACCCCGAACGCCTGGAATTCAGAGAGAAAACTACATGTTAAAAAAGAATTACAGACATTCGTTATCTTCGGAAGCCTAAAGTGAATTCTACACAAAGATGAACCAGTAATTATGGCTTAATTAATTTGGTTATTATTTAGATGAAGCTGATAGCACTAAGATGATACTTGAAATACCACGCCGATTGTTCAGCGAACGGGACTACATTACGCTATTGTAATAAGGCCTTAATTTGTTCATTAGAAACAAAATATTTAATATACGTGCTTAAATCACATGTGGTTTCCATGATACTGAGTAGTATAAAGCTAAATAATCCAAGATTCACATGATATCATCCGATTAAAGGGTTATAAGTTTACCACGTTGTGACAAATAAAGAAAAAAATGTAAATATATACCTTTTCGAATACGCCGAGGTTTCTTTTAACAAAAACTACTGGAATTATTACGGGCTCCTCCCGATTGAGAATAATATTCCCCAAGGCGGGACGGACACGGCAATTAGCCAGCTAAACCATTTATTGGCTATTTTTATCACGGCTGTAATCAATAAAAGTTTCTACTGTATATCGAATAAAAAAAGAGAAGCGATAGACTGACGAAAATCAAAGATTTACGTACCTTAGTTAGTGAATATGTGTTTTAGATTAACTTGAGATGAAAGTACTTTACTGGCCGACAGATCGTAGTGAAAGAAAACGATTCTAAAGGCGTCACGTATTAAATATAAAACACGACGGTCTTCCGTAAAAACCAACTGTTTTTTCTATATTGAGTTCCCTCAACAAGTGTGACCCACACTACTCTCGCATTATTCCGAGAATCTATTTGCGGTAAATACTTTCAACGCGTATAAAAATTACTTTAATTATTCGAGTTTTATTTTCGTTGTAATGGATAAGTTTGTGATTGGTAATATTAGAAATTAATTAGATTCTATAATTTAGTTTAGTGGTAAATTTTCTATGAAAATTTGATGTTAGATTATTCGTATACAGTCGAATAATATTATTTATTTTAATGTTTTTAAATGGTAAATTTATAATTCTATAAAGAACGTTATTGTAGTTTTAAATATTTTTAGTGAGTAATAGAAATTAATTAAATATCGTAATTTTTATTGTACTGGCAAACTGTAATGCCAACCGGTATGAAGTGAACCTTTATTGAAAGCGAGTTTATGTTTTGGAACGTAATGTTTTGATCAAGTAATTTTTTAAATAGTTTTAACCCTCACGTAATGCGCGGGAGTTTGAATTGTAAAAATGTTTATGTTTATGTAATTTATGCGTTACAAGGTTGTAAAGTAGCATATGGTAAGTCATTTATGTATTATATGAAGAGCAGTGGTCCTATACACTGCCTTGTGGAACACCATATTTTACTATGCGCTTATTAGACATGAAGTTCATTTCAGTTTTAGTCTTATTATTTATATTTGTAATCATTGTGTATTGTTTTCTTTTTTCCAAATACGACTGAATTAAATTTAAAGTATTACCTCTAACCCCGTAACATTCAAGCTTTGTTAAAAGTATTTTGTGACAGACATCATCGAAAGCTTGGGTCATATCACAAAATATAGAGCATACGGGGATTGTTTTATCTACTTTAGTAATTACATTATATAGAAAGTCATATATGGCCATGTTGATAGTTTTATGTTCACGAAATCCTTTTTGTTCTCTACCTAATAAATTCTTTGCTTCAAAATAATCAGAGAGTTGCCTATAGATATATTTTTCAAATACTTTTGATATTACAGGAATAAGAGATATGGGTCTGTAGTTTACCATGACTTCTTTATTAAGCTTTTTGTGGACTGGTTTGACTATTGAAGTCTTTAGAGCTTCAGAAAATATACCTGTGCTTATGCTCAGATTAATTATATGGCAAAGAGGTTCACATATTATATGTGCAACTGACTTTAAGATTTTAGTGCATATAACATCATAACCAACACTGTTCGTATTTTTTAGAGTTAATATGATATTAAAGATGTCCTTTGGTATGCAAGGTTTAATAAATAGTGAGTCCTTTTGATTAGATATTAGTGAAGTTACGCGATGTCCAGAGTTAGGTGTTGGTAAGATTTTGACAATAAAAAAGTCATTAAAAGCATTTGCTATGTCAAGTGGGTCAGTGATTACTTTGTCTTCTATTTTTATTTTATTTATATATTCCCTACTTACTTTTCGTACTATTGATAATTCCCCAAGTTGCTTTCGCTTTATTTTGTGAGCTCTTTATTTTGTTACTATTTTGTGATTTTTGTGTTAATTTTATTATTTTTTGAAAGTTTTTGTATAATTTATATATTTAATTTTTTATTTAATTCTGATGGATTTTTCCTAAATTGCCACAAAAGTTTTCTTTTTGTTTTTCTACATAACTTAATTCCACGTGACACCCATCTTACAGGTTTTGTTGTCGTAAAAGTTACAAATTTGTAGGGGAAGGAGAGTTCATAGAATAATAGAAAAGTTTCAATAAACTTTTCATATGCAATATTGGGGTCTGTATCAGAAAAAAATTGTTTTGTTTGTTCTCGCCCTGGCTGACAAAAATCTGGATGAGTGTCCTTTAATTTTTTTTAAATTAATTAAAATGCCGGCCCTAGAAAAGGCTCTTTATATGTATCTTGGTATTAATCCTTATTAAAATAAACTACTTCATATTCAAGACTGCTTCAATACCTTTATATAACTTTTTGAATTATTCAATTCGGACATTCCATTCGAAAGATGTCACGAGTTTAAAAATGTAAGTATTAGACACGCGGCCGTAACGCTTTTTCGTGAGCGAAAAATCGTAAGACCCCGTCTATATAGAAGTTTCACTTCAAAAAACACAACACCCTAAAAATATATTTCAACTCTTTCACTTAAATCTAGAAAATATACAAGTAGTGAAATCAAAAAATACATACAACACGAATAGACAGGGTTTTGGGAGAAGCTTTCTTAAGCTTCCAAAAACAATCCGTTTGTAGAAATCCTTTTATGGAATAACAATACAACAAGCTTCTGCTACCCTTGGGATAGACATGATGACTCTACAAACTGTTTAAGCAATTGCCAAGCCACTTAAACCCGTCAAAACATCGATCGATCAAGGCTTAAACTAATTCACGTCAAATAACATCGTAGCATCGGCCCATCCATCATAGTAGTAATTAATTTTCTCTCTACTAAAAAGCTAAGAGAATTACTATATTTCATCTTTAGTGTATACTATACGAAAATATTATTTTTTAGATGCCGTAGCCAAATCGTATGTATATGTCCTTATTTTAGAAGGATTTTGGATCTATATGACCGAAATTTGAAACATAGATTACATGTTTTATATGCCGCTATATAATGAATGAATAAGAATGTATGATGAAAGAATGATTAAACAGATATACAATACAAAAGTGGATGGATGCAGAAGTCGCGGAAGGCCACGACACACCTTCCATGATCAAATTGATCGTTTATTAGCAGAAGGTGATGTCAGGAGCCTTAAGAAGAGACGAGCGTGCATGACAAGAGCTATGAATGTCAAAGAAGCAAGTGAGGTGTGTAAGAATAAGCCTGTATGGCGCTCTGTTGTTCGTGCCTACCCCGCAAGGGACCTGGCGTGAAGTTATGTATGTATGTATGTATGTATATAATAGTGGGTCAAAAAAATCTTTATTTTACAAGTGACACGGAAAAATGCTAGATACCTTAAAAAATTTGTCCCCAAATATGAGCTCTTAATTTTAATAGGAAGATCCTCCGCATCGCAGTTTTTTGTTTTTTCTCAGTCCAATATAAAACATCTATAACTGATCATTAATTGATTGTACAGAAAAATGTTCTCAAAGAAAGTTGTAGGAACTTTAATGCTACACAAAAACGTATATTTTTCCGTTAACCTCACCATTTCAATAATATTGAAGATTTAAGTTTGATTATTTTAAGACAAATTTCAGTTTTGTTTATGAATTTTATAGCTCAACAATAAATGACTATTATAAAATGCGCAATTCAAATTAACTGCTCTATAAAAATGGTATCCTATGTTTTGGCGATTAATTTAAGCGTTCAAAAGATATTCATCGTCACACTTTCATGTGTACTGATTTTAAGTTTGATTAGATAATCGAAAAATTTCAATTTAATTTATGAATTTCATTTTTTGTCATTAATATAAGTATTATTTAAATGTTATTTTCAAAAAAATTGTATTTTTTTTCAATAATTCTAAACTTTATATTTTTAATCCTTAGAAATCACGATCATGTTTTTTTTCGATAAACGTCTTCAAAATGTGAAAGCAGTTTAAAATGTCACTAGTATAAAAAAAAAAAATTTTGACCCACCCTAGTGTATATACAGGGCGTTCCATCAGGGACTCACAACGACCACGTTCACGACCGCGATTTTTCCCGTTCCACTTGCTTGCGGACGTTATAATCATAAAAGCTAGTGGAACGGGTTATGGAGCGTTGATGTCATTAATGTCATACACAAATGTCATTGGTTGATATGAAAACCGCGCCGTTTTAAATGTGTAGGTTTGACTAATTTGTGTTAAAAGAAATATAGCTAATTATACAAAATGTCATTACAATACAATACAAAATGTCCTTACTACTTCATCGCGGTAATAATTCAGAAGAAAGCAAATTCTTCTAGCTCAGATGAAGAGTGGATGTTAAGTTTATAAAACGTAATACTAAAAAACGTGATCTCAGGCCACGTATTACACAATATAAAAATATAGTCGATCGTTATTCAGATGAAGAATTTAAAAGCCTTTCAAGAAATACATTGAATTATCTATCTATCTATAATTCTGAATTCTGAGTTATAACTCTTTCGGATAATTCTGCAGCAAAAGCTATTTGTCTAGAAACAATGAATTTCTCATTAATTATATAATTATATTCAATTCAACGATAAAGAAAACTGATTAGAAATAAATTATGTAAATAATTGGTAATAACAAATAAAGGAAAATGATAGATGGCTGTTCAAAATACATTAAAATAATTTTACAAAATTAATAAAGAAAGATATTTTTCCATTCGCCATCTTTGTTTCAAAATTCGCGCCTTTGTCAACGTATTGACAAGAGAGAATAAATGCTCTGTGGTCAACGCCCACTTCGACCCACGTTTTGACATGGGTTGTTGCGGGCGTTGTGTGATCGAAAATGATGACGTCATTAGTGACGTTTTCGCCACGACCGCAACGCTCGCGGTCGCCTTGTGGAACGGCTAACTGAGCATTTTGGACGTTGCGCGTTACTAGTGGAACGCCCTATTAGTTATATAAGTGGGTGGAATAACCATTCCACTTGGGTTTACGATTGTAACGCCAGCAAGCAAGTGGAACGGGAAAAATCGCGGTCGTGAATGTGGTCGTTGTGAGTCTCTAATGGAACGCAGCCACTGTAGACCGTAATCTGCTGTTCATGTATGTCATTGTTATTTATTTTTTATTTGTTGTATAATAATTACGGATAATTTAAGAATTTCCTTAGGGCCGCTTGCGTCAGGTTGCTTAAATTTATTTCAGAAACACAAAGTATATTTAACACCTTTAAATACGATTAGCGTCTTGCACAACCCAGAATTTGTCGCTAAATATGTTTAAAGAACTGTCAATACGTTTTGTGTAAAACGTATTTAGGCAGTTTAATATGATTAACTAATTTTATTTAAAGACGATCGTTATGCAAGCAAGCAGCCTTAAGTCTTTTATTTTACCACGTTACTATTGTCTTGTTGTGCATTTTGTAATTTTTATTTTGGTGAACAATAAAGTGTTGTCTATCTCTATCTCTAGTTGTCATATAGGCAAGTTTTCATAATACTCTTGTTTAACATTTACACTCCGAAACAAATAGTTGTGAAAAAAACGTAGGTAAGGTTTAAAAGTGGTCGATTTTAAACCGGTTCCATGATCAGTTTAAAAGTTGTGTAATACGAGTTAAAAATGTGGCAACAACATTTTATGTTAGATATTTCCATGAACTCTAAAAAAGCTATATTTTCAACATTATGTTTTACTAGCTGCGCTCGCGGTTTCACCCCCGTGATGATGAAAATTATTTATATGTTGGATAATTCACACATCACACTATACCTATATTAATTATGGCCTATTGTTATTCTGATGTGTAAGATATATTATTGCAAAGATTAATCTAAATCCATTCAATCGTTTTTGCGTGAAAGAATAACAAACATCATCCATAAATCCATACATTCTTACAAACTTTCTCGTTTGTAATATTTATAGTGAAATTAATAAGGTAACGTTTAGTTGTTGTTTTTTAATTTAGAGCAATTGATGAATTTTGTAACATAAATAAATACCAATAAACCTACATTCGCCAAGACAAATAAGGGGCTGAGGGGCCGAAATTGATTGTTGGGATTTAGGGAAACGGGATTACGAGAGATCCGGGATGCTAAATTCACAGTTAAGGTTCCTGATACCGCAAAAAGTCGAAAATGGGGTGCAAATGAAACAACTTTTCGTTGGTAATTCCTGATCAATAATTTACAAAAAAAAATAGCATAAATAATCACGATATGATACGTAACGTTGTTTTCCCGTAATTTTTCTATAGTTCTTTTTACTTAAGAAATAAAATCACTAAATCACCTCCAAATTATTGACACGAAGCCATTTTATTCCTTCAATTTTTATAAAAACAGGGTGAAAAAAATATCTACATATTTATAAAGGAGAGATAAATAAATTGGTTTTTTCTAGATTTAACTTTATTTTGTTTACAGTAAAATAATAATTCATCTAAAAACGACCGCGTCTTTGGCATCCCAACTATCGCTTGAAAAATTATTACCGAAAAATTCTCAGGGACGTTGGCGTTGTTACAAGCCTTAACAGAAAAATGAAAGCGAGCCTTTTGTCGTATAACTGAAAAGAATAATTAATAATAAATAAATAAAGCATACCAAAATTTCATTGTGTTTGGTGGAGTAATTAAGGCGTCAAAGCTTAACAAACAAATTCAGATTTACAATATTTGTTTTTGGAATTTTTGACTCAGCTCTCAAAAGCACTATACATGCGCCTAGACGCAATCCGGTTATCAGGACAAGTCACCGCGATATACGCTTGAATATGCAGCTAGCCGGATTGCGGAAGCTGGAATTACAATCGCAACGCGCGGTTGAGTACCGGCCTCACACTGAACCCCAAATGTATGCATAACAATTACAACTATCCAGCTGACCAGCGAAAACCTCCGGAACAGTTCGACGACAGCCGCTGCGTAGTGCGTATAGTAATTGGTTTTAGATTTCCTTACTAGCTGCTAACCGTATGGCGCGTATGTGGTACGCCGAACTTCAGAAAAATACAATTCATTTTTATGGTGGTCTTCTTCCTCTTAGCCATTTGAGGCGGCGAGGAGGTTGGGGAAAAACTCTTTGCCCCGGCTTCTCGACGGACAACTACCCGGCGCTGGCGGGACTTGGAGCCATTGGAGCCTTCCTGACGGCGGTCTCTCAACGGCTCTCGTTGGCCAGTCTGCGGCATCCGATGGCCTTCACGGGCTTTGCGTTGGCTTCGTCTGCGGCTTAAATACAATGCATGCTGTCACTTTATTTCACTTTCCATATCTAAACACAATTCTAATCGTCGATTTAACACTTCACTCTAACGTTTACTACTACACAGATCGTCATCGTTTTCAGAAAATTCTTCCCGTTTTATATTTTTGCTCTAAAACATTCTGATTTCCGTAAACGGTCGGCATCTCAAGTGACGCCATTTTTAAACAGCGAATGTTCGCGGGAACAAAGTTTTCATAACAATACAACTACTTATTTTCACAAGTGTCAAAGTTATACATCGTATACAATTACTTACATAACTAACGGCTGCGGCTCAACGACCCAAAATGAGTCCTGGCCTCCGAAATGAAAAATACTCCACTCCTTCCTAATCAGCGCTGTCTCCTGCCAGTCATTGGCATGAAGCTCGCGCAGATCAGACCACTAACTTGTCGCCGTCCCTTTGGTCTGCCCAGATAGGCTCTTTTCACCGCACGATCCTCACCCATTCTATGTAGATGGCCAAGCAAGCGCAAGCGATATGAGCGTGTGAGCAAGTACTTACATAGTTACATATAATCTATTACAAACTAGTTTCATCATATCTCCTATAAATATGAGTTACTGACTTTAATTAAAATGCCAATTACTATAAAATTACTATAAATTTTATTAGAACTATATTTATTTATATATTTATTACAAACACGTATAACACAGGTACAAATATAACCCGACGCAATAAGTCCAAACGTAATGCACAATTGAATAACACGCGCAAAGGCCGTCACTAAATGTACACACGTCTTGCTCCGCCTGTGTTTATCGCTTGACCTCACTCCTCCGTTTGGGCAGGGCTTTATACAAATACAATGTCTCGACACAATACTCGACCGCAAGCACGGAATTTCCAAGAATAATACCTGGCTAATGACTATCATAAAAATTTACAATACACAATGGGTTTTTTGTTTCTAATTACAAATTTGAAACACAAATAAACAAAAGAAGTCCAAATGCGCGAAGGTAATAAACTGCAGGTGTGAATTGGTCTTTGTCGATCGTAACAATACATATCAACTACATATTTTACGATACTAACACGTATAAGTGTTTAGAACACTCGCCCACGCACATTTCACAACCAAACCAAGACACACAAAGAGCCTAAAAATTAATAATCCAGACACAGAAAGGAAAAGACAACAAACATGAAGAAAAAAATTATTCTTTTATTGTATTAAATTATAATTATAGATAATTTAAGATTTCCTTTTAAGTCAGATTGCCTGGAAAAGATCGCTTTTAGCGATAAGGCCGCCTTTTGTTTTACCAAGTAACTATTGTCTTGTGCATTTTTTCGTAATTTTTGTTATGGTGAACAATAAAGTGTTGTCTATGTCTATGTCTAAACATGGCACTAGATAGGATAATATATAAGTATAGATATAAGGCCCACATTGCACATGCACTTCCTCACAACACCAGCATGTAACAGATACACTCTATAGTTTAGTATTAATTAGGATAAATTAATATAATAAGTCACTTGTAAGATACATACACCTCAACACAAATTAATTAATGTCATACACAAGAACTGAAATAATAAGCGTGTTAAATTTTAAAAATTAATATAGAAATTAAGCTTTAAAAAAGGGTACGGAATTCGAGTCAGTAGAGTAGTTAAAAAAAACGTGTTTAGAATTCATGGCTTTCTGTTTTTGCGCAGCAGACTATGAGGTACCTATGGTTAGAGGTCGGACAGAAATGAAGGATTATAATAATGTGCTTTATATGAATAAGCAAATTGGATGGTAATATAACATGGAAGATGGGACGCCCTCTAGTACGGGACGCAACTTGTGTCGATACTTTGGCGGCGTCCCACCTTTCAGACACAGCCGTGACAGCCGGGGCTGCTGCTGCACACCAGGAGGCCCTGAAATGTCGCAAATATGTATCCATTGGTAGTGGGTACGTATTTGTGGCTTTCGGGGTCGAGACCCTGGGGCCGTGGGGGCCTGGAGCTCATCACCTCTATCGAGACCTCTCAAGGCGTCTTATTGAGGTCTCGCGTGACCAAAAGGCTGGCTTGTACCTAGGGCAACGAATAAGCGTTGCCATCCAACGTGGAAATGCGGCCAGCATTTTGGGCACGCTCCCCGCCGACAGCGATATGGAGTCAATTTTTTATTTATAGATCTATTTTAGTTAATATTTATTTATAGTTAAATAAAGTTAGCTTTAATAATATTACCTTACAAATTTAAAATTCAAGAGAAGTTTTTGAGACTGTATTTTACAGCAAATTAACTTTACCAAAAATACTGTTATTTCCACAGTAACCATATAATTTAACGTGTACCACGGTCACCATAAAACCCTAGGAAG
Organism: Dendrolimus pini; assembly: GCA_949752895.1. NCBI lineage: Eukaryota > Metazoa > Arthropoda > Insecta > Lepidoptera > Lasiocampidae > Dendrolimus > Dendrolimus pini. Next base: position 19,989,090 of record OX457139.1, read on the forward strand.
GTGATAATCCTTGATTACTTAAAACGTCTGCAAATCTTGCTTATAACTAAGTGCGACTGAATGGACTAATCTTCTGAGCCGGCAATTACAGCGGCCCGTTTCAGAACATTTGCATTGTAAATGCCCAGAGACGCCCACACTGTGTTCTTACTTATAGCAAGGCATTTTGAATATATTTGGACTAAAATCCGCAAGTGTGTCAGTCCCATATTCATCTATACAACTATATTTATCTATACATATAATAAAATTGTAGAGGTCAAATTTCTGTACAATGAAAAAAAATGCTAAAAACCGAGTCAGGAGGATGTAAGAAGTGAAATAGAACTAATTTAGATTTTTTTTCAATTTTTTTGTTTCTCTGTTTGTCTGTCTGTTTGTACCGGCTAATCTCCGAAACGACTGGACCGATTTACATGAAATTTTGTATGGTGGTAGCTTATATCCCTGGTCAACATTTAGGATGCTTTTGATCCCGAAAAATTAAAGAGTTCCCGTGGGATAGTTAAAAACCTTTAATTACTTAAACAGCTTATAACAGACTGAATGTAACTTCTCTGCAACGTAACATAATAGAAGCGGAGATTTTGACTGGGTGTGGTGTCGGTGAGAGAGTTTTATGTTATATATATAATATAAAAAAAGCTGATAAGTTTGTTTCTTTGTTTGTTTGCTTGAACGCGCTAATCTCAGGAACTACTGGTCTGATTTGAAATTTTTTTTCAGTGTTCGATAGCCCATTTATTGAGGAAGGTTATAGGCCTTATTAGTCTATAGGCTATAAACCATCACGCTAAGAGCAATAGGAGCGGAGCACCAATGAAGTATGTTTCAAAATCGCGGGTGTTTATTAACTTACTTTTCTTTTCAACTATTCCACGCGAACGAAGTCGCGGGCAGAAGCTAGTACTGATATATAAAGCTGAACCGTATGTTTGTTTGTTTGCTTGAAAGCGCTAATCTCAGGAACTACGGGTCTGATTTATAAAATTCTTTCAGTGTTTGATAGCCCATTTATCGAGAAAGAATATAGATTATATATCATCACGCTAGTCCCGATAGAAGCGGGGCACCAATGAAGAATGTTTCAAAATCGGGGGGTTTTGAAAACAAATTCCACGCGGACGACGTGGCGGGCACAGCTAGTAGATAAATAAAATTGAAATGATCGTTTGTAATATCAAAATAAAAATGTGAAAAACAGCAGGAGCGATCATTTAGACCAGGAGATTCTGAAAGTTTATACTTCTTATATATTGGAAAATATGGAAAAACTGTACAACTAATATTTTCTTCAGTTTTCGCGACTTGTATACATATACAAGAAGTATACACAGTATACAAGAAGAGTTTCTTGCGCCGCTTGTTCTCTTCAAGCCACAACATGTTGCCAAGCGGTCGTAAATTAGATTAGGCGCTCATAAAACTCATTTTACTACTCATTATAGGCTAAATAAAACTTTAACAATACTCATTGACACTTGAAACCCTTGTCTGTGACCACGGCCACTGAAAAGTGGCCGTAACGTCGGAATAATAAAAATCAAATACATTACCGCGCTTAAAACCGTTACAACGTTGTTTTATTAACTATACAACTCTGCTCCAAGAAACAAAAATCTTGTCGCAGAATAAATTAACCGCCGTTATTCTAAAATATGCTCCACTATCTACACAAGTTGTTATTGAATTCGTTGAAGCAGACATAACAAAATATCCATTTGATTTGTGGACTTGTAAAATTTTACGATCAACTTTTATTACTACAGTAGTGTGTACGGTAATTTCCTTTTTACATAGCAAGTGTAACTATTGAAGATAGATTTATAGATAACCGGTGGATTTAGCGCCGTTTCAACCGGCTATAAATATCGCACGGTAGGTACTGTAAAAACTGCTGTGTACGCCGTCCAGCAATACTCTATACTGCAAATCTATTGTTAACATGAATTAATTAATTAATGATACCACTTTATTGTTCACTAAAAATTAAAATAATGTTTAACTAACTAAGGGCCGCTTTCATAAGGTTGCTTAAATTTATTTAAGAAACACAAAACGTATTTAACACCCGTAAATACAATTAACGTCTTGCACAACGCAAAATTTGTCCCTAAATATGTTTAAAGAACTGTCAATACGTTTTGTATAAAACGTATTTAGGCAGTTTAATATGATTAACAATATATACAATAAATTAATAAAATAATGTAAACTAGGTACAATAATAATAATTTTTAACAATTATTAAGACCTTTTTGCAACTTTTGTATTTTCGAGGCCCTATAGGCCAGGTGATACAGATTCAGGGAATCGAAATAAATAAGACTAGATGTGTCTGGTCAAAAATACAGTCCACTTCTTCGTGGGCAGGTGTGTTTACTGTTAGATAATTGGATTTAATTTTATTTGATAACATCCTAGGACAACATTACTGGTATATATATTTTTGGGTATTTAATTAAAAAGTAAAGAATTTATTGGTCTCCAGTTATAAGCTAAACAAGTACAATATACAATAGTGCTTAATTTACATTATGCGACAATCATTACTATATACTAATTTTAAACTTTGTTACGGCAGAGTAAGTTCACGTCCCGTAAAAATATCAAAAGACAGATATTTGCTTCAAACTACCTTTGAAATAATTAGTAAGCACACAAAGAATGAGTTTATACATTACCAATTAGACAGTATATGTAAAAAATACACAGACAGCAACATTATTTGTTAAGTAAAAATAAATATACACATATATTTATTTTTACTTAACAAATAAATTAATTGTTAATTTATATTACACACTAGCTAATCCGGCAGACGTCGTCCTGCCCGGAAAAGCTTCAATCGATATGCCGACAGTAGCGCCCTACCGGGTCCAATTGTAAACCTTCTCCGGCTAATTCATAACAACTTTGCTAAAGACCATCACATGTTCAAATGTATAGTTTACGATTATATAAAGGACATACAGACAAACACTCATTTTTATATATAAGATTTACATCTATTTTCTGCAGTATTGATAAATACATAATAATATATAATATAATAATTAAATATAATTGCTTACTTTTATTCAATTTGGAGTTTTAGCTAACATCTTCTGTCTTTTTACCTTATCCCATTTAATCTGGGTCGGCACAGTATGTCCTTTCCTTCCATACACGTCTACACTAGCTGTTACACCACAAATCATCATATATCCTCCACACAATCCGTCCATCTCTTTTTTGGTCTACTTTTACACTTAGATAACATCTCACAAACTAAATTGTGATAAGAAGTAGCTGTGCAACAATAATTCCCCAACAACAGGTTTCGCTAAGGAACCTATTTCACGCAAGCCACGCCACGTCAAGTCCTAGTAATATTATAAAATGCAACAGAACTTGTATGTGTGGTAAATATACACTTATATTATACATTGTCGTCATAATTATACACCTAACACTTCACCACAACTCCTCAAAATACCTCAAGATGAAACTTTCTCTGAATAGCATATTTTACAGACCCACATGAATAAAGTTTCCCTACTTGCGGGGAAGCGGTTTTAAACTTTTTTGAGCCATGTTAAACCACTGTTATGTGACTTATAAAAGTTATCTCCAGCTTTCAAGTTAAATTTCAAATTAAGTAATGCTAGTATGGGATTTATATAAGACACGAAGAACTTTAAAAACTGTTTAAATATAGATATAACACTTTATTGCTCATCAAATAACAGACACTGTTAACAACGGCCCCCTTAGGCTGGTGTGCACCGACTTTTAACCGATGGTTAAAATAAGATAATCGCAAAAATGTATGGAAAAACAGTGATTATTTTTGGTTCATCGTCGGTTAAATTTCGATGCACACCAACCGTAGAGCTTATACTTTGCAATGTTTTAAATTTAGAAACGAACTATCGGCTACTAACTTACAATGATCAATACAATAAAATATGCTCTATTGCAAACAATAAAATAATATACATGACACATGAGTTAACAATCATTTAACTAGTACAATCGACGGTCCTATCGCTAACAGCGATTTCTTTCAGACAACCTTCTGGACATAATTTCACATTTCTAATAGTGGGTCGGTATTTAGTGTGCATAGTTTAAAATATATACAATCATATATACATATATTAATAGTAAATAAAAATACACATACAAACATAAAGTTTCAAACACATACATAAATTACTGATTACAAATTGAAATCGTGATTTTTGAAGAGTTTATCAGAATATGAATTTTATTAAACATAATTATATTTCAGGGAAAATCAGTCACAAATTCAAACTATAGATGCTTGATGATTTTTCGGTGCAATAGTGGTGTGGAATAATGGTATGCCCGGTACACGTGATACCAAAAACTTACCACCCGTCTGACTTATTTCTATGAGCGTTTCGTAATTGGCTCGGTATCGGTGCGGGAGCGGCACACACCGAGCGAATTAGGAAGTACTTCTAAATATTAAGGCTTGTACCTACGCCAACGTCCTTGAGGATTTTTTGATATTAATTTTTCGGCTGATAGCGGAGATTCTATAGACACGTAGGGTTACCAACTATTTAATTGAGAAAACTAACGTATTATATTTTATAAGTAGGGAAAACATAAAGTATTTGGAAGAAAAAAAATATTTTTCAAAATTTTATTTATTTCTTCTCTTGGAGACACTATTTTTGTGTGCTTTTAGGACACACTAACAACTTTTCACTATCCTTAAATTTTTGGAAGCTATCTTTACATTCCCAATTTAAATTTAAACGAACAATTCATTTTTTCATTAAATTTATATATGCCCTGTCTATTTCTACTCGCCATTTTAGATTCATTATTGAATAAACTCTTTCAATAAAAGCTGGATCGATAATAGTTCAGTAATTATCCATATAAGTATTTCATTTCACGCATCAGAGTAAATATTAGAAATCGATTTTTATTTGTATGCAAAATTATAAAGTATATTTACCAAAAATAAAGTACGACACGTTACTATAAAGTATGGTTGGCAACCCTATAGACGCGGTTATTTTGCGATGCATTATTATTTTATTGTAAACATTATTCTTTACTCTACACAAAATAGTGGTGATGTACAAAGGCGAGCTTAACCCTAAAAAGGGTTTTCTTCCAGCAATCCTATGGGTCTAGCAAGAGTAGGAAAACAAGAGGCAGGGTTGTGTACATTATGGTTATTACATAAAAGTACTTATTGAAAATAAATTTTACAGACATAAACTTACATACATCTCTTTTAAAAATATGTAGATATTTTTTTCATCCTGTTTTAATCAAAATTAAAAGGAGTACAACGGTTTCATGACAATAATTTGGATTGTTTAACCTAATTAAGAGGAAAAATTTCGACCTTTAGCAGATTGTTAATGTACTTTTCCAATTTGAAAACCTGCCCGTAAAACTTCAAGTAAAAACTTTGTTGCGATTCATTTTGTCACTTATCAGTTGAAGATTTTCCACTTGTTCGTTGCGATTCGTTTTTCCACTTGTCCGTTGCGATTTATTTTTCCACTTCTCCGCTGCGATTCGTTTTCGACTTGTCCGTTGCGATTCGTTTTCGACTCATCCGTTGCGATTCGTTTTTCAACGTGTCCGTTGCGATTCGTTTTTCCACTTGTCCATTGAAGTTTCACTTCTAATATGTGTCCCAGCACACATTTTGATTTTTCGCAGGTTTACTGCAAATTATGATTGGTTAGGTTAGGTACATTTTAATGGTGTAATATGCTACACACGTATTGACCATTTTTTTACGTCAACACTTTTGTCGTTCGTTGTCGTCCAATTTTGTTGTAACTTTCGAAAAACTGAACCGTTTCTTGTTGTTAATTTGTTTCCTTAACAAACTCTATTTATTTATTAATATTTTTTTACACAGACCACAAATAGAGGCACTGATGCCCTGCCACGTGGAGAGCAGTAGTATAGTTCGATGCAAACTTGAGTTTTCCTCCATTAATAGCGGCTCGGAACATCGCACTTTCCGATGCGCAGAACGCGATTTTAGGTATTAGAGGGACGAGGTCGTCGGAGGACGAGGTATATCCTCGCTCGCTCTGTCGCTCGCTTTCTCGTTTACGAGACTTCCCCGGCGCTCGCCTTACCAGGGCTGCCAATTTAGCGCTTTCGGAGCTAGATATAGCGCTTTTAAGGGCAATCCAGCTCCCAATTTTGTTAAACAACAGCGCAAAATCTTGCGCTTTTTATAATATGCAAATATCTAATTAATTTTATAATAAATATATATGAATATCTATACTAATATTATAAAGAGGAAAGATTAGATTGTTTGTTTGCATTGAAGAGGCTCTGAAACTACTGAACCGATTTGAAAAGTTCTTTTAAAGAAAAAATTCTATTCTTTGAAAAAAGATAAATACCATTCAGTAATTGATGGATTAAATTCACAATTATCTGACAATCTCTGCACATATGAAAAAGAAACAAAAAAATTAGAAACTGAAATATTGAATCTTCAGTTTCAATTAAATTCAATTAATCTAAAATATGATGAAATGTGCAAACAGTTAAATATGACTAAAAATACACTAACTTCACCACCTCTGGATAATATTAAATGCAAATTAGTCAAATCTGTCATGTCAGACAATTTGACTAACAGCAAAACATGTCAACCATGTCATTCTTCTTTAAATAAGTTAGTAAATAATTCAGTTCTTATTTACTCTGATAAAATTGGACAAGGACTTGGTTCATTGCTGGGATATGACTTGCCAAATCATCAGGTGTCCAACTTATGTTCACCCGGGGCCAGTTATAACTATTTAATTGACAGTTTAAGCACATCTAATCTAGACAAAAAATCAACAATTGTAATTCATTATGGGGATAGCTTATCTGTCAAAAAGAAAGACATTGTGAACAGCATAAATAGGTTATTGCAGTTAAACAGTAAATATGGATGTAAATTCATCCTATGTGCCCTGCCTTATGCATGTAATCTAACAAATGAACAAAACAGGCACATATATGACTTGAATTTATTAATTTATAATTTGACCCATCGTCATAGTGACATTATTTTTTATTTTGACCTAAATAAATTTACTAATAGTAAATTTAGGCTAAACAAAGATACTATGTATCTGCCTTTTAAGTTACGAAGACGTATAGCTACTTTGTTAGCATTTAATATACAAAATCATGACAAAGTTATGTATGATATAACTGATATATATGACATACATTTTAATAATAACATTAATGTTTTTAATATTAACTCTACTGCAAGTCCTAGCACTTTAAACTGCTAGATATGACCAACGCTAAACCTACTTCTAATTTAAATATAGTTCACCAAAATATACAGGGTTTAGCAGGTAAAGATTTAGAAATTGAACTCTTTTTAAAAGAACATAAGGTTCATGTCCTATGTATTACAGAACATTGGCTTAAAACTTTTCAAGTCATAAACTTCATAGAGAATTATACAGTGATAAGTGCATTTGTAAGGAAGTCCGCTATACATGGCGGATCACTTATCTTTGTAGCAAATGATGTAAAATGTAAAGAGCGTAGAGACATTATGTCCCTTTCTGTTGAACGGACTGTGGAGGTTTCTTGTATTGAGCTTGAGCGCTATGTAATTGTCTGCGTCTACCGACCCCCCACAGGAGATTATAATGTATTTGAAAGCACAATGGAGGACTTATTAAGAAAATTAAATAAAACGAATAAATTGCCTATAGTTTGTGGGGATTTTAATGTTAATTTGTTGGAAACGTCATCAACTCGTTCCAAGATCATTAATCTTTTCAAATCGTTCAATCTTATACATGTCTTTAATGAACCTACGCGTATAACTGCTAATTCAGCAACCTGTTTGGACAATATATTTTGTAGTTGCGAAATAATCGACAAATCAGTCTTAGATGTACTACGGTCGGATCACTGTGGCCAGTTTATATCAATACCTTTTGATAGTATTAAAATCAATTCCAAATTAACCTGTAGGCCAGTAAATAATTATCGCTTAAGAACCTTTAAAGATAATTTATCCAAAACAATTCCTACTTTGGATCTCAGCAGCGAAGATCCAAACAACTTGTATAGTAATTTCTTCGACATTATACAAGCTGAATTTGAAAACACATTTAAAACCAAAATAATCAACAAAAGTAGTAAACTTAAGTTTAGTGATTGGGCTACGAAAGGTATATATAAAAGTCGAATGAAACTGTATGAATTATACAGTGAAAAACAATTTAATCAAAATCCAGACTTCCTTCAATATATTAAAAAGTACTCTAAGACCTTTAAAAGAGTGTGCATCGCTGCCAAATCTCTATATTATAGTAACAGAATTAAAAAATCATCAAATATCATTAAGACAACTTGGAGTGTTATAAATGATGCTTCCGGCAAGAGTTCACGTCGAGATGATGCAATTAAACTTGTAATCAACAATAACACCATTAGTAATAACTTTGAAATTGCACAAACATTTAATGAATACTTTAGGGATATACCAACTTTAATAACTAGCTCTTTGTCATCATCACCACTGGAAGCTGAGCTGCTGATGACACAGTGCGTTGATCGATGTAATATCACATTCAAATTTAATCATATAGATACAGATGATATTGTAAAAACGTTTAAATCGTTAAATATTAAAAACACAGCTGACTTTTGGGGTATATCCTTAAAAGTATTAAGTTACTTAATATGCACTATTGCGCTACCACTAGTACAAATATTTAATCGATGTGTAGATAAAGGAGTATTTCCTGACTTAATGAAAGTTAGCAAAGTTATTCCTATATTTAAAAGTGGAAACAAAAACGACCCCTCCAACTTTAGGCCAATTTCTATTTTACCAACCTTAAGCAAGGTTTTCGAAAAAATAATTTTAAATCAACTGCTCTCACATTTTAATATTAATAAATTAATTCATACTAAACAGTTCGGGTTCACCAAAGGTCGTTCCACTACCGATGCAGGTGTTGAGCTTCTAAAACACATTTATGGTGCTTGGGAAGGGTCACAGAATGCCATTGGTGTATTCTGTGACCTGTCCAAGGCATTCGATTGCGTTGAACACGTGACCCTCCTGAAAAAGCTCAATTATTACGGTATTTATGGCGATTCTCTCAATCTTCTGTCGTCTTACTTAAACAATAGATCCCAAAGCGTTGAAATTAACAATATCAAATCTCGTGAGACTGGCATATCTATGGGTGTGCCCCAGGGCTCTATTCTAGGTCCCTTCTTGTTTTTGATATATATTAATGATTTGCCATATTTTATTAATGATATGTGTGAGGTAGTGTTGTTTGCTGATGACACGTCACTTATATTTAAAGTAGACAGAAATAAACAGAACTTTGACGACGTAAACAACGCCTTAACCCAAATATCTAAGTGGTTTACCGTAAATAACTTATCACTCAATCCGAATAAAACTAAATGTGTTAAGTTTGTTATGCCCAATGTAAAAGAATACGATGTTAATATTTCCCTTAACGACACTAGACTTAACCTAGTAGATTCAACTGTATTCTTAGGCATTAACCTAGATCATAAACTCCAGTGGGGCGCTCATATATCTAGTCTCTCAGGAAAGCTTAGTTCTGCTGCATATGCGGTCAGAAGAGTTAGGCAGTTCACTGACGAAGAGACTGCTAGACTAGTTTATTTTAGTTATTTTCATAGTGTCATGTCCTATGGTATTTTACTTTGGGGCAACGCTGCTGACTTGGAGACTATATTTGTTTTACAAAAAAGAGCCGTAAGGTCAATTTACAACCTCGGCCCTCGGGTGTCTCTTAGGGAACGCTTTAAGGAAATCGGTATTATGACGGTCGCCTGCCAATATATTTTCAATAATATAATTTATATTCGTAATAATTTGAGTGCCTACAAGCGGTATAAGGATGTTCACGATTTCAACACCAGGCATTGTAATAAACTGATATTGCCATCTTTTAGATTACAAAAAGTATTGTCTTCTTTCTTGGGGGTTGGTATACGCTTCTTCAATAAGATTCCGAGTGAAATGTTAGATCTGCCCTTCACTAAATTCAAATTTAAAATAAAAAGTATCTTGCTTAAAAAGGGATACTACACTATTGAAGAATATTTAAATGACATAACTTCATTTACATAACAGCTCGCTCCAACCTCTTATACTGTGTTTTGTACGAGTATAACGTTTTTATCTTGCCGTACTTGTAAGGAATATATGGAGATATGTTGCAAAAAAAAAAAAAAATACGTTACGTCTTTATATTTATAACTATAATTATTTTCTATCCTTTTATTGCGCTTTTGTCTTATTGAATATGCACTGTTTGCTACAACTCCATTAATTCTTCAAAAGTTATTCTGTAACATAATACTGTATAAAATCTTTTTTAAAAAAAGTACTTAAATATAAAAAATAGAACAACAAATATAAAGAAAATTTTTTTTAGCTAGACGTGTTGCTGGGGAGTTTCTTGCCGCTTCTTCTCCTTAACAGCAATAACACGTTGCGAAGCGGTGTACATAGACTAGGAAGTAAAATTAAATTTTAACCTATATGTATGACCTTCAAAAAGTGTTCTCCAGTGGAACTTATTTTGAATAAAAACTTTTGAATTTGAATTTGAATTTGAATTTCACTGTTGGCAAGCTTCACTATCCCCGGGTGACGTGGCCTATTTGTAAACATATAATATGTTTACAAAAAAAATAGGGATCCTTACTAAAACTCCAATAATGTAACCCAAGGAAGTGGCTGTGTAGTGTGTCACAGGCACTTCCTCACAACACCAGCATGTAACAGATACACTCTACATTAGTGTCGGTTTAGTATTAAAGTTAGAAAAAGATTATATTATAAGTTATTCTTAAGGTACACACAACACAACATAAAAATCACAAAATTAATGTCACACACAGTAACAAAAGTAAACAATAATAATGTACTCAAAAAACTTTCATAGTAATTAAGTTGTAAAAAGGGTACGGAACTCGAGTCCGTAGAATTGTTAATAAATAATAAAAAATAGCCGGTTTATATTTGACATAAGCTCCCTACAATTAATATAAAAATTCAACCAATGGTAAGATAAGTGAATACATAGTAAGATATACGGACCGGCCATAACTGGACCGTCTGCCTATTTGCCAGCTTCACAATTTAAAAAAACTTTAGACCTTTCGACGAAAAGTACACATTGAGCCAACGAAGGTGACAGGACCTCTTCATTGGCTCATGTGTACGCGGCATTATAATGCTTTCGCTTTTATATAGATAACTACGGTATGCTCGCGAGCCCACGCTTGACTTGAAATACCCGCGGGATTCCCGGGATACAAAGTATCGCAGCATTTAAAAAAAGAGTATAAGCTTTCTTTTTAGTGGAAACTGTGTCGGAATAAGCTAATTTTCCCGGGAAAATTCCCGCGGAAAAAACGATCATACATTTTATTACATATAAGTTGCTATCTATCAGTAAAAAAATCATATTTGATATTGCCGGGATGACAAGTAGCTCAGATTTTAAGTCTAAGAATTTGCTGTCAATCAGCGATAACCAAATCGGAATCGGAACAGTAGGTAGTTTTTACGTGAATCCCGTAAATCCCGAAAATCCCGAAATCCGTACAATAAATGCATCGGTTCTCCATCGTTTATATAGTGTCTTGCAGTTCCTTTTTTTTAATAGCTTCAGTGCACAAACACGGCATATTCAGTATATTATAATATTATAGATAGTACATAAATATGGATTTAATAACACAAATTCCAATGTCCCCATTAATTGCCCTAGCGACGCCAATTACCCCCGTAATTTCAGTGCACGACATTTAAGCGTGTCTCAAATGTTTGGTGAAATATTTAAAAGTCCCCACGGGCGACCTTCAGACGTGTTCAGTGCTCAGGGACACACTTCTACCTAGGCTACGTGTCAAAGTCAATTTTTATTTTAACAAAATTAAATAGTTCCGTTTACTACTTGTTAAATTAAATCATATAACGCATTTAACCTTTTTACATTTTAAACGAAGTGGTTACGTGCGAGCAGGATTCGTTTGTAAGGTTCCTCTATGAGAATAATAAACGGTAATTTTTTACACATTCTCACTGTAAGTTGTAAAACAAGAAAATATACTTGCTCATAAGTATAATTAATTGTAATGCCTGCCTTTGATTTCAAAATATATTTGCTGGGAGTAGAAGAAATCACATTTAGAATAGAATAGAATAAACTTTATTGTACAATAAAATTTATGAAATAATACACAAGAACAGCTTAGAATTAGGTACAAATGGCGGTCTTATCGCTGACAGCGATCTCTTCCAGACAACCTTGGGATGGAGAGAGAAATATGGCACAAAGCATAGGGTAGGGTTTGCTGCACAATATTTTAAAAGTGTTACATATTGTATATATTAATATTATTACCTATATATTTACCTAAGATTCTTTCTGTAAACAACATACGATTTTTTTATCTGTTTACTATCATACTAATTAATTTTAAAAACTATTATTAAGAAACTATAAATGACCATTTTGTTTTAATTTGTTAGTTTTACTTTTTTTGTCTCGAATAGGCTGCGAAACAACTCAATAGAATTTTCAGGAATTAAAATACTTGAAAGCCTGCAGGATTCACTGCCCGAATTCTGCTAGCACAATATCGTTACAATGTTCGACCACTGACGTCATAATGATTGTATTTGTATCAAATTTTAAATATTACCTTTTCATACAGAAACAACCGTAACTTCAGTAGTCGACCATTCGGGCGATATTTATAAGTCCATAAATAGCTTGTCTATTCCGTTTTACTCGATAAAGTTATAATTGTACCTAAATAACTTCGAATGTATATTTAAGTCTGAGTCAGCGTGACCAGATTTAGTAGATTTCTACTTTTTTGGTAGATTTTGAGGTCTGGCAACAGAATTTAGTATGTAAAAATTATTTGGTAGATTTTAGTAGAATTCACGCATTTCAGTTATTCTACTGCTTTTTTGGCATATCTAGGGATGCAACATCGCTCATAAAAAACATCGATGTTAGGATATCTATCTTTTCAAAAGTGAAACATCGATGTTAAAAATATCGATGTTTATGAACGATGTTTTTTTATCACCATTTTCATAAACTTTTGACGCTTGTTCCTGCGATGCAAATGAAACATCGTTTTTTTAACATCAATGTATCGCCCAAACCACTTTAGCAAACCTTTCTTAATTCTTGCTTTCACTAGCATCACCTGTTACACCGCTGTTACTCCATCTTTCAAAAAAATACCCCACACACACTTCTCAGGTATACAAGTTACTTACGTTAAAATGTGGAATGTAATGTAATTTTTAATTATATTTTTATCTAAATAATTAAAGACACCAAAGTTTTTTTAAAATTAAATTGTAAAATTTAATTTAAAAACCATTGGTTTCTTTAATTAATGGTGGTTTCTTTGTTATTTTTATTATTTTATCGTTTAATCAAGAAAACATTCATGTTTTACGTTGTAACACGACAGCAAAAAGATCTAGTAGATTTTTAGTATTTTCTTGTTCTCTTTTGGTAGAATTCAGTAGTTTTTAACCTACACAAGCAGTAGATTCGTCAAATAAATCTGGTCACACTGGTCTGAGTTACACACAGAGTCTTCTCGACCATATCGGGCGCCAGGACGCGAAAATCGTTTTGCGCCCCTATAAATAAATTTGTATGATTTAATTTATAGAATATACAGTTTGTGTCTTTGTTAAAGATCTATCTAATAATCTCCACCATCTACATCGCCAGATTAGGTTCCTTAAGTTAGGATGCCTGGTAGAGATTGCTTTAAGCGATCGCCTATTGTTTCAACCATGACAATATTGTAATTGTGCAATTTGGAAGTTGTATATTTGGTGGGCAATAAAGTGTTATCTATTCTATTCTTTATGTTTAATTTTAAGGTTTTGTTTTTGTACCCATTATGACAAAAACGGAGGCCTTAAGAGACCGTCGTGTTTATCCGTCTCTATGACACGGTACGTGTATAGGTAAGCGTAAGGTAATGAGCGACCAGGTTACGCCCCCGTTTTTTATAAAGGGGAAATTAGTTTGAGGACCAGGCTACGCGAGGAAGCAAGAACGCGACCCGTGTGCGGGATTCGCCAGGTCGGGGTGGCACTAGCACTTTACGTGAGAAATGCTATTGCCACGCCGCAGTTAAGGATAACCGCTAATTCCGTTACCACAAGGAACGTTTCGAATTTCTCTATGTATCTAGCTCCCATAATTTGCGCCGCTCCACTAAATACAGTCCCTTTTTTATAATAACTCCTTCAGCGTCCAGGCTGTGCGTCTCTGGAATGACTTACCTACTGATATAAGACAAGCCAAATCTTTACCGTGCTTCAAAAACCAGATTCAGAAGCATTTTCAGCAGCAATTTTCTATTATGTATAATAATTCCTAATGCTATTACATAAGTGTATATATGTTATAGGTGTGTGTATATGTATGTCTGCATACATATTTATTTTGTTTTTGTACTTATATGTGCTGTGTTTATTTATCATTATTTCATCATTATTTATTAACTGCACCTGCACTGCTAAGGGTTGCCTGGAAGAGATCGCTTTTAGCGACAAGGCCGCCTGTTGTTTATCTTTTTCTACTTCTCTTTGTTTATGAATTGGTGTACAATAAATAATTATTTATCTATCTACTCCTGTTCGATCTGCGAGCGCCCTTTGTCTGGGCTGTGGGTTCGCTCGCGCATTCACCTCCAGTTTGGACGGCAGGCTTGCGCCCCCTGGGTACCAAACACCCCTTGCACCACCAGCTAAAGACCCTGCTTACAAAATAGAATTAGCGGAGGTTATGATATTTTATTGTCCTATTTTTTACACCAGTTAAGCAATCATATTCATATTTTTCATTTTAAAATACTTCTGTACGTACACACAAGTAGTACTCTGATGAAAGCTCACACAACACAAAAACATCTTAACAAATACACAAAATATTCCTACAGAATAATTATTAAGACAACATATAAATCATATTAATGTCTATGTGTACAAAAATCTTTTGTGTGCGTCAGCTGTTCGTAGTAAAAAAAAACTTATATATATATACAACCAAATAGCATTTTCCATTTTAAAATCGTCTCCAGACTATTAAATGGGCGTTGTGTTATATTTTTAAATAATATTGTCGTGTGGGGACTGTGCCAACGTTTTGTCTATGTTGTAAGTGGACGTGAGCGCCCTTGTCTACGGCACTCGGTCAAGTGCGAGTTCAAATCATAGAATAGTAAACTACACATCGCCATAATAGATTTTGCTGATTTATGGCTTGCACTTGCATTACCATCAGTTGAATTATGACATTGTATGGATCTATGTCAAATTCAATCGATACGAAGGCAAATAAACGTTTTTTCAGTAAAAGCAACGAGCTATGAGGAAAGTGATGGTAATGCTAATATTCGATGGGGCAAGTAAAATGAATCACTTTGTTTGATTAATCCAAATTGAAATATAGAAATTAACTATCTAATATCAGCTTAAAACGTGCTTAAAATTCTTATTTTCATTGTAATAGAATCTCATCTTTGTTTAAATTCATGAAATTCATATATTTGTGATAATATTCAATAATAATGATGATCCTTTTTGAGTAAAGTTAATTGTTGTTTAAAATATGCACAACGTGTTTTTTTCCTGGTTTTCCAGAGAATGCAGATTGTCCGCATTTTTCCTGCATAATTTTTATTTCTTCTTTGATTTATCTTCAAAAACATATAAAATTTCGTCGATTTTCTATAGATAATCGTACAATAATTATGTATACCACCATCGCCACTTCAAATCGGAATATTCTTGCCACGGGTTGTCTGGAAGAGATTGCTTTTTAGCGATAAGACCGCCCTTTGTACCCTACTATAATAATACTAGTTCATAAGTTTTTCTGTAATGGTGTACAATAAAGTGTTATCTATCTATCTATCTCTATCTATAATATTGTATATTAATAAATTAATATGGTACAAAATTACCATCTTTATTTATTAATTAATTTTCTAACACATCTCTTATTTACTGGCGAGCGTCGTACACTATTATCTGAAAGCAAGTGTTTTAAGTGTACCTTCTGTTCTTACAATTCTATGTTCAAGTATGATCGGCGGCTTACGCGATATATAAGCTCATTTGGGTCTTGTTGAATTGTGTACAAATCGATACAAATACCTACTGTTAGTTTTCATTGAACTTGAAAATAAAATCTCATTTATTTAATATTATTAGTTACGTGGATTTCAAATGGATTTACCTGCGAAAGAATGTGATGTATACTTCGTTTCAGGTCTTACATCTTTTGGCATAAAATTTATACTGAATTCATCTTCCGTTGTCAAATTCATTTTAATAATACGTGAAGCAAAAAAATTTCTAGCCCTTTTTACGAAAATTGCCCGAACGGAACTTATAGTGTATATAGAGAAGAAGTGCAAAATGATAATAGATTTTTTTTTAATTATGCATGAAAAATACACAGCTATAAACCAATAAAAACATTACACACACTACCATGTATTTGACACAGACACGCATATATACCACACCGATTGCCTGCGACCAATCGCAAGGAGGACGCTAATTGTCAGAAATATTTTGATACAATGGTTTACTTGTTTTTCAAACATTCAAGGATCATTTGTGTATAAGTGCAGGGCCTAGCTGCCGCTATATCTATTAGGTAGAAATAGAATTCTAAGACTGGTGTGCACCGAAATTTAACCAACGGTTAACCAAAACGAATCACTGTTTTTCCATACATTTTTGGCGATTATTTTATTTTAACTTTAACTTAAATTGCCTAAGTATAATTATTTTGACGCCGCCGTTTACTTATCTATTACAATCACATAGTCATGGCAACCTGAAAGAAGTTTCACTATCACTGTAGTGAATATATAATATAAATCCTTAGATGTAAGAAATGTTCGAGTTAGCTCGGATAATGGAATGAATTCATCAAGGCTCAAAGGATCAAGAGAGCATGTGGGTTGTTCTTATCGTAGCATTTTATGTGTCGCTTTCAATTACGTGTATCTAGGACAATTCAGAGAATGGAAGCTGTAAAATTGGTACACTTTAGTTTTCTGATTCTACTGTCGCATTCACGATGAATTATGAAACGAATGTTACATATTAAATAATCGTTTAGTCACACGCGCGTCCATAGACCGATAGCGGCCAGCGTGAGTCAGTTGTCGAGACAAAGTTAACACGGTGAAGTTATAGTTCAAGTTAACACTTCTGTCAGGCGTCCCGAGACGTACATGTTTTATTTCATTGCAGGAGTTCAGCAGACAGCCAGACGGCCCACTTGATGGAAAGCGATCACCATCGCTTATGGACATTTGCAACACCAAAGGCGCTGCTGCTCTCTTAAGGAAGATTGGAACACTATTTCCAGTTATTCCAGTTGGTCACTATTTCCAGAACACAACTCAAGGTTGTTATGGCGGTATACTCTAGACCAGGGGTGGTAGCTGTCCAGTCGGGCAAATGCCCTACCACCTGGCTGTAAGTTATTTTGTCGCCTCTTACGACAGGCCGCCCCAACGCAGGAAATAGTATTCCTTCTCCGTTCCTGGTTATCAAAACTCTTTCCACTTACCAAGTAAATAGGTGATGACGCAATAACCGGCGCAGCTGCGTATGTACGTGTCCATGGTCTCGGGTTTGATCCCGTAGGGGGCGCCCGCGCAAGGGTTGTGCTTGCGGAAGAAGTTTTGGATGCTGCCCTCCGTGGCCAGGGCTTCGGCCACTGTCACTGACTCTATGAACTGGAGGAAGCCGTACTTCGAACTTATAGTTACTGTCCAAATGGGACTTTAAATTAAGTAAATTATAAATTAAAGTAAACCCTTAAATATAAACTAAATTAATATAAAGTATGTAACAAATCGCTGCCAGATGGAAGCGTGCCCAGAAGGCTGGCCGCGAAATACGACCCAACTTTCTGATCACGGGTGATATCAAAGAGTCTCTTACAAATTTCTTTGAAGAAACCCTTTGCCGATAGACCCCAAAGTTTCAAATCCAAACGGCACTAATATGTAACCCCTTCCTAGGGTTCCATATTTGCGCCGTTTGAGATCTTCAGCTGTTGGAGCAGCGTTACCAGCCCCTGACTTAGTCATTGGAAGATGTGATGCCGCCAGAGTGTCAACGCATGTCGTGTCTCACACAAGCGGCCTTCCCATCTTGCAAGGAATAAGTGACATTCCATCCAGCCTCTTGCTACCGTCGCGCACCAAGGCATTTGGCTCTAGGATGGCTGATACGCCGACACACTGTGTAAACATGATAATCCAAGATGATGATAATGAGAATTTTAAAATTTGTATGTGGAGGAACTGTCAATGTTTCACTTTCACAGGAACGGAGAAAGAATAGTTTCCTGCGGCCGGGCGGCCTGTCGTAAGAGGCGACACAACCGGGTGGTAGGGCATTTGCCCGACTAGATGGCTACCACCCCTGGTCTAAAGTATGTCGCCATAACAACCTTGAGTTGTGTTCCGGCATTGATGACCAGGTTCCAGTCTCCCTTAAGAGAGCAGCAGCGCATTTGTAGCGTCTTTGGTGTTGCAAATGTCCATAGGCGATGGTGGCCGCTTTCCATTGGGTGTCCCGTCTGCCTGTCTGCTGAACTCCTGCAATAAAAAATAAAAAAACTGCTGTCAGTCCTACTCGCACATAGCCTATTTGATTTGCATGAAACTTAATGGATATTTTTTTTCCAACAGCGTGTGTAGAAGAAGAATGCATTGATTGGGAGGGGAAGTCGGTCCCCCACGGACTGCTGTACGTGCCTGGGCCTGGAGTCTGCTCGCTTTGTGTGTGCTATCATTCGGAACCCATGTGGTGTAAGGCCATATATTGCGATCCACCATATGTAAGTATCATACACTACTAATAAATTGTACATGGCCATCCACAAATTACGTCACACGAATTTCGTAATTTTTGAGCTTTCCCCGTTCTTGTCACAGCTGGTCACATTCGTGAGTTTCTTCCCTATCTAGTGTGAGATCACATATTTTGTTACATCAAGAAATTATTAAATTTAAACAGCAGCTCCGTAATTAGTTTAACTTTTCGATAATAGTTCAAACCAGGGCTTGAAATGCCGTTAAAAATGTGGTATCGTTATTTCTAGCCATATTATTATAAAAAATATAATATCAGCCCACAAATGTCCCACTGCTGGGCTCGGGCTTCCCATTATAGGGGGAAACGGACAGTATACCCGCCACGCTTGTCCAAGGCGGCTTGGCAGGTTTGACACATCGGTTATGTCGATGTGCAGGTTTCATCACGATGTTTTCCTTCACCGTTGTTAGCACGTGGTAATAGTAACAATATGCACATTAGATCAGAAAACTGACTAAGAGGTGCATGCGTTCCGGTCACGATTGAACCCGCGCCCTTCGATTTAGGGGCGCGTGCGCTAGCCATTACGCTACCACGATTTTACACGCGACTAGCCATATTACCTGTAATAAATAATTACGTTAATACTATTTTTATCGGTAATTTTACCGTTATAACTAAGTTTTGATACCAGCGTCGCTCTCTTTCACTCGCAAATATTGTCTAACAGCACTGTGCTTAAGAGCGCGCGTAATATTTAGAGTTGTGTTCTGTTTCAGTAACATGCAGTCCTAATAAAGCCAATTCTGAAAAATGGCAACGTTGCTTGAAATAACGTAATTACCGATACCTATAACATTGTATTATAACGTTAAAACCACATAAGTTACCAAGTAACGGTGAAGAAATATACCGGTATGGCAGTAACTTTTTCGAAAATACCGGTAATTACCTATATTTTTAAAGGTAATTGATAACGCTTCAAGCACTGGTTCAAACTTCGTGTTTTAAAGCTTAAATATATCATAGACTTTGAAATGTGACGTCACGAAGTGAAGACCCTTCCCACCCCTTGTCACTCGTTGACCCTCCCCACCCTTAACGTTTGACGTAATTTATTGTCGGCCCTTACGTGATAGAGCCAAGCTGGAATTGTTATACGTTAACAGCTCTTTGGGCTGGCTCAATTGGTGTGAATACCACGCTCACACAGAATATCAGCGCCAAACGATTAGCCGTGAGCTAATTGTGTTTCGTGCGATTAGTGAGAGTTCCGGTGGCCCAATTCTCACTCCTTTTATCCAACTTCCCTATCCTATTCTTTCTGTCTGATCCCTCCATCTCATCCTAATAGCAGGAAACGAATTGGCTTCGCCCCTGGAGTTGCGAACGTCTATAGGCAACGGTAACCGCTTTCCGCGAGCTGGGCCGCCAGCCTGTTTGCCAACTTCGCAATAATAATAAAAAAGGTATTTCAGAACTCCTAATCGACTCTTGAGGGATGGTCTGGGAGGCCTACCTTAGAGAACCGATCAGTATGACAAACCAGTTAAGCAACGTTGCCAGACTTCTAGGAACCTTACCCATAGATGACGATTAACCTATTGAGGTTGTGTTGATGGTTGTCGGTTATGTTGTATCCGCTGAGCGGTGTACGGGAATGAAAGATAACTTCGTATCGTACACTTTTTATACACACACATACACTATATACCTATGTTATTTACAAATCAGAAGAATTTTTGTTTAGGTGAGGGCAAGCAGCAAGCGCGAGAACTGAGTTATACCCGACCACGAATTTCGTGTGCCCGCGTTGAAGGCGTGTGTCGAACTGTCTCGAACTGTCATTTGGTTTTTGATACATGGTGTTTTCGCGCCAAGAGAATCGGCGGGAACGTTGTGAGCCCACGCTGTCATATATATGTCATACACAGATTAATATAAGATTCGCGCTTGTGTGCTTGCTTATAATGTTGGCATTAATGTCGCCACACTATAACTACGCAACGGTCCTCTAGAACATTTACTCCCAGCACAACAACAAGCAGAACCTCTGCATTACGAAAAGATCGTCATAAAATTCCTTAGAAGGCGACAACGCTTTGGCCATGCTCCTGATGTCGCAAATGACTGTGATACATTTTTATCGATAGGTTTCCATATTGACAACTTTTTGGCTATAAGTAATAAATACTGAGCAATTGATGTTTATGGGTAAGATTCCTAGAAGGCTACGTTGCATCTTGGTAGTTTAGACAGAATGCTATCTACGTTAGGTAGAATACGGACAAGCAGACGTACGAGCTCACGCCACCGATATATGGTGCAAATACATAGTTGTAGGATATTTATTATTTTTGAGTAGTAATTATGTGTTTTTGTGAGAAATGTGAACTGTATAGTCAAATGTGGCTTTTTAGTTGTTACAAGAACTCCGTTCAATGCCTTCAGTTGATAACCTACAGTTCAGCTGAGCTATTCATAGGCTTAAGAAAATGAACAAACTATTG
Organism: Dendrolimus pini; assembly: GCA_949752895.1. NCBI lineage: Eukaryota > Metazoa > Arthropoda > Insecta > Lepidoptera > Lasiocampidae > Dendrolimus > Dendrolimus pini. Next base: position 20,010,540 of record OX457139.1, read on the forward strand.
TAATCTAAGATCTAGCTTTAAATCCTAGCTGCCAAGCCATAAAGCTAAATAATAATAATAAACAAACTCAATTTTTCCCGAAGCCGAAAGATCTTACATGGACCGTATCACTTCTATTATGTATTTATGTAACATCGAGTTCTTTTTACTGTAATAGGGTATGAATTTTTTAAGCGCTTTTCTTTTTAATAAGATAATACTGTTCTCAACGCCGATACCTTGTACCTACTTGTAATTTCGAAGATGGAATTATTATATATTAATACGTGAAGCAAAAACTTTGTACCCGTTTTACGAAAATTGCGGGGACTGAAGCGTATGAAATTTCTTATAGTTTATATCGAAAGGAGTGTACAATGCTCTTTTTTTAAATTATGCTAAAAATTATGTTAAATGAATAAAAAAACATTACACACACTATCATGTATTTGACACACACACGCATATATACTCGTTTGTTTATTGTTAAAGTCAAATTAACAGTGTAGCCTTGGCGAAATCTGTGAAATTTTAGAAGTATAGTTTTTGACAACAGAACATTAATAATGTTCAAACTTATAATTTAAATTAATTATGGTCGGATTTTGACCATTGGGCGACAACTAGTATTAATTATTCAATGTATACGTTTTTAAATTTCAGTTCTGCAAAAACTTCAGGGTGGGCGAGCGTTGCTGTGAATTTGAGTGCCTAGACCCACCTGGTGAAGACAACAGGTATCAAGAAAGGCAGCGTCTTAGGGCTTTGATCCTCGCAGGAAACTCTTCGGCAACACATCTTGGATCTTCGACGAAAATCAATGCAGGGATATCGCTGCTTGCTATTGCGATAGCAAGGCTCGTATGAGTAAGGTTAGGTACAGTTCACAATATAGGATTTTCAGTGTACACTATGAGATGAACATGTGTTACCATATGGAATATTCTTACAATCTCTTGTATTCCATCGAAGACATTGATATGATCTTCATACATGTGCATATAAATCTGAGTTATACTAAGACAATACCAGTGTGAATCATGTCTTTATAATGAAAAATCTGATGATTATGAAATGAAATTGTAAATCTTTAACTATTTTCAACGTAGAATAGGTATATCTAAATATCTTCAAGCTTTAAAACTATGAATTCTAATATCTATATAGTTCATATCAAAATAGAATTTCGCAGACTGGTGAAGGTCGCCATTCTATTGCTTCCAAAGTAAATTAAACATATCCCTTGAATTACAATGAATACCAGAATATTCTATTAGTGGAAACTAAGGCCAGCGCGACCCGACGCACAGTGGGACGGAAACTCAAATCGACGGCCAAAAGTCTGAAAAGTTTTCAATTCGTCTGAAAGTCTGTACTCGGGGGTTTTCGGGGTCGCTGATTACGAATCTGATCAAAATTCCAAAAAACAAAATGGCGGATCCAGTACGGCGAAAATTTAACGAAAAAAGTATTGAATCGAAAAAAGTTACATATTTAGCCTTACTCACTATTACTTATTCCACAATATTATAAATGACTATAATATTGTGAAATGCTATGAAAACCATAAGGAAATAATAAAAAAATCCTAATTTTTGATACAAAATATTTAAATTTTGAAGCATGAAATCTAAATCCGCTATGAAAACTGAGGGTAATGATAAAAAAAATCTATTTGGGCCTCACTGGGCCCACGACGTGAGTATACCCCTGAAGAGATAATTTGAAACCATACAACTTTTATCTGAATCACTTCTCCATAATTTAATTGTTCGAAACCGAGAAAAATGCATTTTTTATCAAAAACCTTGTACCAATAGCGGTGGCAATTTTTTTTTGCTGTTTCCATTAAGCAATAGAATAATCCACAATCTCGAATAAGTCCGGCCGCTTTACAACGCTTTACAATTCAACTTTTCTCTACGAGTTTACAATTTTCAGTAGCAATTCTACGTTAATTTTCTGAAAAATTATTCGTTAACTGATATCACATACATCATTATTACGAATTTTTCATTACATGATGATATTCTACTTACTTTCCGCTTTCGAATCCATTTTGAAAATCGTCAATCGGTTTATTTTTCTGTAACTAGCGACGTTTTCAAGAGCGCACTGAAAATTAGGTACACAGAACGACGCGTCTAGTTCAAGCGAAGGTCACGTTCGAACTGGGACACAATAGCAGGTATAAAGGATCGTGCCCTCTCAAGTCTGGAATTCGAACCTTGGACTATTACTATACCTAACCCACCACTGCAGATCCCCGAATACTTTATTTTTAGACTTTTGGCCGTCGATTTGGGTATCCGTCCCACTGTGCGACGATTGAAATGGCTACCCGTCCAAATTTAAAAGTCTTAACAGACGCACCAGGCATAACAGGCTGAACGTACATTTTTATTTATCCAATATCATCTCAAACGTTTTGAGCATTGTTCTAGAAGCAATATAAATGTTCTAGAGTACCTACAGGCTTAAAATTGCTAGTGTGGATGAATTTATTAATGATTAGTAGTGTTATGTTATTGTAAGAAATTAATACAATTGCGATATCGATATTTTAATTAGTTTTTACAACAGGTTACTGCACTCGGAGTAGGGGCCTTACTCTCAAACGCTATTTCGCTGTTCGTTTTTGTTCGATCAGCCCGAAAGAGTCAATGAAATTTTAGATAAAAGAAAGAAAGTACCAACATTTCTCTAAAACTGCAAAAATATAGTCTATTTACACAAAAGTAAATGGAAAAGTAGTACTTATATTGTACAAAATATGTTCTAAAACGAATGTGTACAGCGAAACACGTTTCAGAGTAAGCCCTCTGTCACAGGAACCGATATAAGAGAAATTAAGCTTGTAAAAAAAACTTTTTTGTGTTACATACTTACTTAGTTATGAATTAAAATTATATATATGACGAGTAATGTAAGAGTTTAACACGATAAAGTTTTATTGAAGATCTGGTGAAACATACCTCTTCGCATACAGGCAGGCTGGCAGGCCACATTGACAACTGTGATGACAGTACAATATATAGGAAGAAAACACGTCACTAAAATGTATATATTTTAATCCTTCTGAATCCAATTATATATCAGGTATCATTTCTTTCGACTGTGCAAATATTATATTCCAAATTACATATTTTACAAATGAACGGGTTATTTATTCCTGCATGGACTAGGGAAAGAAAAACTAAACCTAATATAAGTTGTGTATGTATGTTCGCGGCCTCTATGGTTTATCGAGCTAAACCATTGCTGGCTAACCTCACTACAACGCAGAGGCTCCGGTTCGGATTGCTTGCATGGTAAATTCCATAAATGAGTTTTCGTTATTAACTATGGTCTGGGTGTCTGGGATCGGCCCCAGAGTAGTCCGCTTGTATATTACCCACAACACAAGCGTAACTTGCTTAATTTCGGGATATATATAATGTGTGTTAGTCCGCCGAAAAAAAAGAAAAAAAAGTGAAATATATGTATGGGTGATAATTTAATTCCTGGTATTACTCGTTTTTAACGGTTTCGTTTATAAGGGAGAAAATTCGTATCCGAAATTTACCATACCAGGAATCGAACCCAGAGCCTCTGCGTTGCAGTGAGGTAAGCCGTCTTTTATATTTTTATAATTAATGTTATCAGGCCGTATCTGACTCTGAGTGCGACAGTTAAGTTATATTTTACTCTCGACTATTAATCGCAAAAAAAAACACGTTCTATTGTAGTTTCAAGCTTCACAACGACGTTTGATTAAACCTCGTAGGCGATAACTTTGGATGTCTTGTGGGAAAACTCACTTTTTTACAGTACGTTTTACGACTCACGTGGGTATCTCGCCTCGTATAAATATATGAAACGTGAACATCTGTCGCGGTAGGTGGTTTGTTTCTTTGTGACATTGCTTATTAAATTTACATTAGTCAAAGTTTAACTGTGATTTCTGAAGAAAACTTGATTAATGATGTACGACTTTGCAGTTTTATTTTCAAAGTACGTATCTTAAGTAAAAAATAAATTATTTTGTAAAATTAAACTAAAATTGTTGTAGTATATTTATTATTTTATGCAAAAAATTCTTGTTGTGTAGAAAATCTGAACAATTTTGCGAAATAAAAAAATACGTTAAGTGTTTAACCTATTGAATAATATAACTACGTTTTAATGGTTTTAAGCTTAGTTTAGTGTGCCACAAAAACATTGATGTTTGGTATAATGTAAACACCTACAATTTAGGCCAGGCTTATAATTATATTATGGACATGGATCTATGCCTTTCGCCTGGTGCATAATTGCTTGAAAACTGTACATGACTAGACACAAAAAGTTGCAAAGCTATATTTTTAAAGGAAGAAAAATCATCTTTATCTTTAGTAAGCACTCTACATTCTCACCAGAACGCGAGTAGCATTTCGCGAAAATGTAGAAGTACCATTAAACTTTGTAGTGTGAATTGGAATGCTTTATCTAATACCCCAGATTAATCTGTCTAAATCGTAGTAAAAACGCCAACATAAAATAATATATAAAAAAATTAGCCTATTAAAGTCACTTTTATCCAGGCTAAAAATAAGTCTAGTCATGTTATTTAAATTAGGCAACTGTAATTATTAAGTCTAAGTAGCCATATAAAGTAATTTTAAATTAATAAAACCAAAGAATAAATATTAAGGACCAATTTTGAGTAACCAATTAACGTTTTTCTTTCAATGATTTCTGTTGTGTGTTGTATTTGTCACATTGATGTAGTTCTTACCTAGTATAGGGATACACTAGCATACTTCATAGTTATAAAATATAAACATAGATATGTTTTTTCCTATAAATCACATTATCAAACGTGCCAAAAATAAATCCATCTAAATTCACTTATCAATTATGTTTCTTCTTCTTTGTTCAATATTGGCATGACACGTTTTGTGCACTCAGCCAGAGTCATGTGTGAATTATGTTTATTTCAAGCAAAAGGCTTATGCAATGTGTAACAAAAACCTCATTTTTTGTAAGCACGTGCAGTTGTATTTTAAAGTTTGTTTGATTTTTAGAATACAAAACAGCAGTCGGTTAGTGTTTAAAATAGCCCGATAACTATTGTATTAAACAAAATAATCGGAATTGTGAGTTGACAACCAAAGTTTACAAAAAACGGGGTACTTTGACACGATAGAGACGGATACTTTTTTCAATTGTAAATTTCTAATTATAAATGACATGTTTTAGTATTTACTTTTTATTTATTAAATAACTTTGCGGAATTAATATTTATTTTACCCAAGTGTGACAATGCTACAAAAAGTAACAAGAACAGTAGGATTCTTGCTAAGAAGTGTTTGTAGATGTTGGTTTACATTTGTTAATATTATACTATTAATTTAAACTGGGTTATCCATAGCTATGATTTTAAGCTCAAGTCTATATAAAGCTACATCCTACAGTGTATAGGGAGGCCTACTTCCAACAGCAGACTTACTAACCCACAGACAATATCATTGCCAATGGTAGGTTGTAATAATATTCAACAATTTAATCATAGGCTACCCACACACACTGTATTATTGGCATTAATTTACTTATATCTATACATATAATAAAATTGTAGAGGTCAAATTTCTGTACAATGAAAATAAAATTCTAAAAACCGAGTCAGGGGGATGTAAGAAGTGAAATAGAACTAATTTAGATTTTTCATTTTTTTTGTTTCTCTGTTTGTACCGGCTAATCTCCGAAACGACTGGACCGATTTAAATGAAATTTTGTATGGTGGTAGCTTATATCCCTGGTCAACATATAGAATACTTTTGATACCGAAAAATTTAAGAGTTCCCGTGGGATAGTTAAAAAACCGCACCACGCGGACGAAGCGCAGAAGCTAGTTGCTGACAGTATAATATTGTTCGTTTGCGGACTGTTTCTTAGTGTATGGTATGATTAAATTGTTCTTTATTATTATAACCTAGCATTGGCAATATTGTGTATGTGCAGATAACAATACCGTATACCAAACAATACAACACTGTCCGCCAAACGAACAATATAGTCAATAACAAGTAATTAATGCCAATAATACTGTGAATAGCCTAAAATATATGCATATATATACCTATATATACCTACCTATATATGTATGTACTTTAAACCAAAAAATTCAAAAAATACATATTAAGTAGATTGAGCTAGTGTATTCCCAATTAATTTACTGTGTATAAAACTCAATTTTGTTGTCTAATATGAGCTAAACTTAAGTCTTAGAGTTAAACAATTCTATCCTTCCCTTTATATAAGGAAAAGTTCAAGAAAGTTGAACCTGCATATATTATTAAAAGGAAAACGATAGACGAAAGACGTCTTGCGAGTAAGTCTTGGTCTTGGAACTAAAACATTGGAAGCCTAGATTTATTGAAACACACTGGCTAGTTTCCATTAGGGACTCACAACGACCACCTTCACGCAATTTTTCTCGTTCCACTTGCTCACCGGCGTTACAATCGTAAACCCAAGTGCAACGGTTATTCGAACCACCTCTTGACATGAGTGGTTGAGAGCGTTGTGTGATTCAAAATGAGGTCTTTATTAGTGACGTTTTCACCTGTGGTCGCGGTCGCCTTGTGGAACGGATAACGGAGCATTTTGGGCGTTGCGAGCTACTAGTGCAACGTGCCGACAATGGTGAGCGTGGCAGATGTTTGCTTTGAGTAAATATTTGCATTTAAATTCTAATAAATTACGGTCGATCTGCTCTTTGCAGTGCAGTGGTAGATTTACATTAGGGGCACTATAGGCTAGTGCCCAGGGCGGCGAAATTCAAGTCAAGTCAAATTCTGCTGCAAAAATCAATGATTTTCAAAAATTGGGAAGTTACTGGTTTCATGCCAAATTTTAAAAATCGAGTTCTCATTGGATATTTACGTTTTGAAGTCTAGTTACAGTGCATAGATAATAGTGCGGTACGTTTCACGGTGCCCCAGGGCGACATGGCAAATCCCGCCCTGGCTGTATGTATCGTGTAACACTTGACGTCTTTAACGTAGAAGTCTAATATTTTTATTAAATTTTCAATTGAAAGATTGTACATAGGTATCTACAAACTTTTAAAAAGCTGAGTATACTTTCAAAGGTGAGACGGTACTTCACTCCAGAGCAACTGCTCAATCTTTACTTTGCTCAAGTAAGATCTTGCATGGAGTACTGTTCTCACCTTTGAGACGGCTCTGCCAAAGACCAGCTTGAAGCGTTAGAGTCAATTGAGAGAAGAGCCAAGAGGTTGAGCGGTAGCGACCAGCTTGTCAATACAAGGATTCAAAGCTAGATTTAATTTAATTAGAGCATCGACGCCGGGTTACTAGTCTATCGGGTTTTTATAGGATTTATTTCGGAAAGTGTGCGGCTGAACTGTTCGACCTGATTCCCCTACACCATTCCATGTTCGGACCACAAGGCGCTCCGGTCTACGCCATCGTTTCACGGTGGAAACGCTGCCAATGCGTACTTAACGTTTCGTCTCCACGTTCCTTCTACGTACCGCAGAATTGTGGAATGCACTACCAGAGTCCGTGTTTCCCGAAAAGTACAATCCGGGTATCTTCAAGTCTCGTGTGAATAGGTAGTATTTAAGTAAGCGTGTTCAATCTTCGACCGCATCATCATCCGGCATTGGACGTGATCGTGGTCAAACGCAACCCTATTTTATATTTAAAAAAAACTTTCAATCATAGTTGAAGGTTTGTTTTCTTCTCTTCAAAAAAAAATATCATGTAGATAGATAGACACGTTTTTAAATTGTCGCTTTAAAATCATATCATAATTGGCTAGGAGCCGGTCGCAGAGAAGGATTTACGTATACTCTTTATAAAGATCAAGTTAAGACTAATTTACAATTACATTATTCCTTCTACTGACATGGGGAGCGAACTGTCTTGAAATCAATTTACACGAAGTCAGCAAAGCGCCCTTCAAATTTGAATTCGGTACTAGAAGGATTAACGTAAACCAGCTTTTAGAGTTCTTGAAATTCAAGAAGGCAAGCGAGCTTTATCTACCATAGCGATCATTTGCCTGAGCATCGTTAAAAATTTGACATATGCTCCATACAAGTTATGTCAAAATTCAAGAGATGGTAGGGCAAGTGAATGAATAATAAGAACTAACCATTAAAAAAATTATTTTCTTTTTATATATTCTTGTAAATGTAGGTATCGTTGAAGAAAAAAAATGAAGATCCCTTTTTTCTAAAAATTTTGGCATTTTCACTAAAAATAGCCCGCGGTATACGTTACGGTACGGTACGATACGGTAGCGCCACTAATTTAATGCATTTGTACTGATATATTTTTATACACAGATTAGATCCCCTAGTTCCCTTTCTCGGTGACATTCAGCTGTTTGAAATGTAAATGGCCATCTTGCTTCTTAGCAGTCACTTACACTACCTCTCTATTTTTTTTTAATATTTATGGCTACACTACCTCTCGATGTTGGTTATTTTTGACAGTTGTTTCTGAGTGAACTGACTGAACTCGACCACCTCTTTTCTTAAGATGAGTTTATGGGTAAGATTGAAAATCTTAATCAGTTGATGAGCAGTTTCTGAAAAATTAACAGACGATTATAAGTAAGGCCATGAGTGTACGTGCCTGACAACATGCACATTGCGATAGCATTATACTACACTATTGCATGTTCAACTACGAGTTAAGCCCGCTCACCTTCATGGATTTTGGAGCTATACCAGTCACGAATATTTTAGTAGTTTAGGTATGACTCCGACTAGGTAGAGGAGCAAGATGGAGTGTTCCTCCATCTCAAATTTAAAGGAAGATCTTCCGCCGAGGCTATTGATCCACCTCGCAGCCGCAGGCCTAATTATTGTTGGAAATTATTTTTTGTATGTGTTGGGGATGGATTGAGACTTTAATTTTTGCACTACACAAGTATTCGAACGCGATAGAAATATACTTGTGTTAAAAATAAAGAGACAAATATTAAATAGGCTAGTACGAAAATCTCAATACATTGCGACATGAATGTGCTCATTTACAATAAAGAATAAATAAAAATCATTAATTAATTATATTATTGGTATTTGTAGAGATCACTTTTCTAATATTACACAATTTTGACGAAAAAAAATAATGTGACCAAAAGTCTGTTACATCATCCTGCACTGCCAGCGATAAACAAATCTCAAAGATTTGTTTTTTTGTCTTCAATATGTTTTTATCCATTCTCCCGACTTTACCAATACCACAGAGGAATACTGAAGTCTAAAGAAATTACCCAAAACGATACTATTTCAGAATTTGGACCCCATACATATTACTGGATAAAAAAGTTGGACAAATGCGTGTAAAGCGACAAACATTCGTTATTTTTGTAATCCGCTTCAAAAAAGGAGTAGATTCTCAATTCGTAATGCGAATATTTTTTTTTATAATTTGATTACAAAACCAAAAACCATTACAATGATTGTATACAGTGTATGAACTTTAATTAGCCATTTCATGCTATATCGAATAATTTATGGCATTTTTGTAAGGCTAAAATACTGCCCCAATTCTTCGAGCGCTGAAATTTTCGTCTCCAAAAACCTCAACATGGGAAATAAGCACAAATTGGAGACTCTATCATATGTAAACAGCACTTCAAAGATTCACCGAAATAGCGCTAGCGTAGCAAATGGAAATGATATGAATTTAGCAGCAATTATAAACAGAGTGAAGTGTGTCGAGTTGATAAATTTACTATCTTTAATTAGTTTCATTAATATATCTTTTTTTTTAATATTTACAATTAACTACGCGCTTATAACACATTTAATTATATTCCATATCAATGTTTGTCTAAGTTATAAAAAAAATAATTAAAGTGTTATAACAGAACGGAAGTCTTTTTTTCCTTCTTTAATTTACTATCCTACTCTAATAATTTTTGGCGTAGTTTTTAAAATCTTTTCACTTGCTACCATGGCGCCACCTAAACTTTTCAACGGACACTTTTTGATACACTGAGATGGTCCTCCTTCTACGAAGTCGTAGAAAAGTCAAAATATTCAATCTACGTCATATTATTTAAACATATCTAATAAACTTATATCAGTCATAAACTGGAAGTCTTTATTAGCACCTTTCCAATTTCATGTTTACGAGTACGACTATAAATGATTATTATTCTTTTTCCTTAAATGGTAAAGAAAGGTGTATTTTGCTACCTATGTGATATATTGCGAGTTGTAAAAACATATTTTGCATGTTATATTATTAAAATCAACAGCTATAATGAATAAATATAAGCTAAAATGTAACGCCACATTAATTATGCTCTTTGTCTTATAGTGGATTGATCTGAAACATAAAGCGTACTATCAAAATATTGTTATAAATTAAGAAAATATTTCTTTTTAGATTAAGGGATAAAATTGGCAGGAAAAGCATTTTTAAAAAGCTTCATGCAGCCCAATTAGTTCATTATTGTTGTTACTGCATCACAAGTGTTGCCTTTAAAAATAAAAAATACACTCCTTATGTCATATTGACCAAAATTAGGAAAACTTGACTTCTTAGAATGTTAAATGTAAGTAATTATTATAAGGAACAAAATGTATTATCTACAATTATGTAATTTAGCCTACTAAATTAAAACTGAATTCAAAATTAATTTGTTTCATTTCTTAACACATATTTTAAAACTAATAGTGTGTTATGCCTGGGGATCCGGGATAATATTAAAGTTCTTAACTGACTGAATGCGTTTTATTTATTGCGTTAAAATTGACGCCGTTAACAAGGTACATTAGTAAATATACATACGTAATCTGTCAATATTTTACGTCATTAACAATTAACAATATCGCATCACAAATAACGCATTAAACCCATCGCATTTGCGTGAAACGGTCGTTATATAGTTAATTATTAACATTATCCCAGATTGAGCAATAAGATCGATTCGCGTTACCATGGCGATAACGTGTTTGATACAGGGCCTTCCTTTAGCTTTAGCAGGTAGCAACGCCCGAAACAATCCTTCTCTCGTTAGAGATACTGTTCTGTGTCCGTCAGCCGTTCCACCTGGCGACCGCTGTCGCTATAGTCGCGGCGAAAAGTCACTAATAACGTCATAATTTTTGATCACGCAACGCTCACAACGATGGGTCGTTGTCAACAGATTTTCGAGGCGACCAAAGTACCTACCATATTTTTGGTTGTATTTATCTACTAGCTGATTCCCGCCCACTTCGCTGGGGTCCATAAGTGAAAATCCGTTGGGATAGGAATTCCGTAAAATCCGTTCTTAGTGGGAGTCTACGTCACGAAAGAAGTAACTATGCAAAATTTGAAGTTAATCGGACCGATAGTTTCGGAGATTTTGTGATGATGACTGACTGTCAGTGGTAAATTGCTTATATATATATATAGAGATTCCTCTGAAACGACGTCATTTATCGGTACAAAACGTTTCTTTTTTTTTTGGCCAGGGGAAATCCGTTTGAGGACTAAGCCGCGACAGGCACAGAAGCCTGGGGGATGCTCGCGACCCGGTGAGACAGTGTGAGATTCGCCAGATCAGGGGTGGCACTAGCGTGCCCGGTCGGAACCGGAGCCACGCTATTGCCACGCCCCAGTTAGGGATACCCACTAAAACTCCTGGGTGTTCCGTCCTGCGCCTTATGCCAGGGCTACGGGATTAGGCTACCCGGCTCCGCAATCCCTGGCAGGTACAAAACGTTCCTGTGTTAACCCAGTTTATAAGCCAGCTCTAACAGACAGACAAACATGGTTTCAAAATAGCCCTTATTATTCTTTCATTTTTAAATTCATTGTACAAACTAGACATGCCTCAATAGATTTATTACATGATAGCTAACATGCATGATCAAACTAATATCAGAGATGATATTCATTCAAAATGTATTTTATAATATTCAATTTTGCAAATCTATAGTTACCTTAACATAAATTACTTTCCTAGAACAGACTCGAGAGAAACTAGAGTATTTTCTAAATTTGAAAATAATAACAGTTAGTAATCCTATGGCACAGAACTATGCAATTCACAAATATCATTAGTTTAAAGAGTTTGTATGGATATATTATGCCCCTGCCCCACCTGTCAGGTCATTAAATAACACTGGCATACAATATATAGTAGTCTGTACTTTTCACCAGACCCATCTATCTATTCTTATATATTTCGATGCGCTGAATCCAAATCTGGGGTCAGTTTGGTCCATACACCATCAAAATGTTGAGGGTGTATGTCCCAGAACCATGGACCAAAAGACCGAATCTCGGATCAGATTGGTCCATACCCACAGTGTGGACCAAACTGACCCGGGACCCATGGACCAAAGGACCGAATCTGGGGTCACTTTGGTCCATATACATCGTGTGGACCAAACTGACCTGAGAGCCATGGACCAAAAGACCGAATCAGGGGTCAGTCGACACTGCCCCTAGATTCAGATGCAACACATTGAAATACATAAGAACAGACGGGTCTGGTCAAAAGTACACTCCACTTTTTTTGTAAGCCAGTGTAATTAATTAATTAGCCTGTTTAAGTTTTAATGACTCTATACTAATGCAACTTATGGCCGGTTCCTACATCTTACTATTCATTCACTTGCCCTACCATCGGTTGAATTTCGACATTACTTGTATGGATTAACAGTATGGAGTTTATATCAAATTTCAACCAATAGTAAGGCCAATGGAGTTGGTAAGATATAATAAAACTAAGTTTTAACAACTGGAAGCGTGGTAATTTTCATTATTACCACATTTCAGTCACTTTTCATTAGCCATGATCACAGAAGACAAAGATGTCACGTGTCAATGAGTATTGTTAAAGTTTTATTTAGCCTACCGCCAACTTCTTCATTTTAATTATTTAGTTTTAATTTTGTTTATGGTTATAAAGTAAGTAGTTGGTAAGATAAACAAAGCAGATCTTAATGGTATAATAGAAATAAAAACATCTAAATTGGTTAAAGTATCAAGATCATTCTCAATTGAAGATACTATAATAATTAATATAGATAATACTATCCCCATTGCTATATGATTGACAGTGTTGATCTCCTTATTATCACAATGTTCTTGATAAACTATACTTATAGCATTAAAAATAACACAACAAAAATTAGCTACATTAGTATATAATATACTAGCATTATGTGTCCCATGTTTAATGTCACAAATAACACATAAAACCCTTGACTATATCTGTGTGATAGTCATTAACAATATGCTAGGTTTGGCAGGCATGAGAAAGTACACTTAGTAGAATAGCACCTTTATATGAGGCCTATTAAAAAAAAATTCTTTTTTGCTTATAGTCTATTCTAGCGATGTGCAAACTAAATCACTAATGCGAAGTGATTTATAAATTTTTTTCCTTGAAAGATTTAAATCACTCTTTCAAATCTTTAACTCTTTTAAATCTTTGGTTCATATATACTTGCAACCAGTTTTAAGCTTTACATTAATGTCAGAGAGTCTAATTTACTGTGTATCATCAGTGTATTTCTTAGAGTGCGCATGTATCTCATTTCAATTCACAATAGCCTGTATGACCTGTATCTAGTCTCATACTACAACTACATATCTGATTTGTTCGTTTTCATCATTCCATGTGACTAAAATCAATCTTAATGTAGTAAGTTAAAAATGTATTTTCAAAACAAGACTTAAGAGTGATTTTACATTTTGAAAGATTATACATCTTTTAAATCAAACACTCCTGACTTGTAAGTCAGGAGTGTTTGATGACTGAGATGACTGAGATGAATAGACTAGAGATGTGTACATCTCTAGTCTATTCATTGAAGACAGCAGCACACATCTTACAACCAAGCTGTGCATGCAATACATGGGAGAAAATGCAGGGCACACATTGTGCTTAATTTTATTAATTTCTTTTACCAGTTTGAATTAAAAAGTGTGTTATAACAATAACATATATATTAAAATACAAAATCACATGAAAATAAACTTCACAATTTAAAACTAGGGATATTCAAAACTTCAGTCCTTTATCTAACAAGTCTTTTCTGGCTTCAGCTATTTCAGTCTGCAGCTCTTTGGCGGCCTCCTCGCAATCATTGAACGTAAACACCCTGTAAAGCACCACAGTGGCAGCATACAATCCAAATAAAATAACAAAAATGATTGGAGAGACTAGGATTATGCTCATATTGTTATCAATCATAGGGTGTTTCACATAGCCACCAACTATAGAATACCATACAGCAAAAACCGCAGAAACGACTGAAATCCATTCTAGTAACTTAGTCATGATTCTGAAAAAGAAAACGAAGAAATATTATAACAGTAATATCATAGGATCACTTTTTGTGATTATAATTGCTAAAGTATAAATGTCCAAAACTTTTAAAGGTTAACTGCATCGAGTACCTCGTTTGTATAGATTTAAAAGAGTTTCAGTTGAATATAGAAAGAAATTATATTATAAACAAATAATTTTCAACAAAAAACATGTCATCAGAATTATATTCCTAAATTTGACAATAATTGACAACTAGCTTAATCATTGATGACAGTCTGACTGATAGTGTCAATTTTTTTCTTCTATGGCATCCGCGTTTAAGCTGTGTGCATATTATAAGCCGCGGCTTACGAGCTCGGCTGAAGGCTGTGACTTCCATTGTATCTGGATAAGGAAAATCCATTGAAGTATGCACATTATTTATCTGTCTATATTTATCTCCAAACATCACGTGAAAATCGGTGAACGATTCCAAAAGTAATCCAGCACTGAATCGGCTCACATCTGGTGAACATTCATTACACTCCTCATCCCAAATATAGTACCGCTTCTTTGGTATAGACCAATACACCCCAAAAAGTGGAAATTTGGCCACACATTATTTTGGTGCCCGCAATTTCAATTTACCAACAAACGCATCGTGGTATAATGGTGCAAATGAAATTTCGCTCGTATAGCCAAATCCAAATTCGTGCCAACCTAGCGGTTTACAAAAGCCACGTCCAATGCGTCCGACGCTGGGTATGCACATTGCTCGGACGCGTCTCGTAATGTGTGGGCACCTTTAACATTATTTCTTAATAACTCATTTCTTTTTTGTTTTTCGAAGTATTTTTGAGTTTATGGATTGGTAGCTAGGCTTTTAAGTCAGATCTTAGATTACACGATACTTCTCTAAGGTTACGCGTATTGGTAACTCAAATTAAATTTATACTACAAATATGCGAATGATAGAATGTGAACTTGAAAGACGATGTTTTGCTGTGTAGTAACATTTATAAAAGATACTATAGTCATTACTTAAAATGAAGATTGTAAAACAGGATTCCGTTGTTCAGCATCATCGTGCCAGTAGGTCCACATCATGCTTTTATTGATTGATTATGACTAGATTTTAAGAACCTAATTCTATTGCCTATACTTGAGCGTTAATTAAGAGTTTGAGGCAGTTTTTGGCGGGAACTGAAAGGTGATGTTGTGCTGTGCAGTTTTACTTTCTAAAAATGTGTAAAATTACTCTAAAATGAACAATAGTTGTAGGATATTGATAGTTTTTGAGTAATGATTATGTGTTTTGTGAGAAATGTGAACTGTATAGTCAAATGTGGCCTTTTGAGTTGTCACAAGAACTCCGTTGAATGGCACTAGCTGATTACCTACACATAGGCTTAAGAAAATGAAGAAACTAAATGTATATTATAAACTAAGATCTGGCTTAAAGACCTAGTTGCCAAGCCATAAATATAATAAAATAAATAATAGTTTGAGCAACTGACAAGTATGTCAAAATAATAATTGTCAAACTCATACAATCTATTCGTCCTTTGCCTGCCTTTGTGGCAAATTTGAAAAAAAACAAACAATCTATGAATTTACCAAACCAAACAGGGCCCCATGTTGGGACTTTTAACTCTTTTAGGTGAATATTTTGACCTTGAGGACTTTGTGGGACGAAAATTTCAGCGCTGGAAAATTGGGTAAGTATTTTATCCCTTCTAGCCTTACTTAAAATTGAGTTCAAACATGTCTGTTCACGTTTGAATTTAATTTTTATTTTCCATCAAACCAATTAAAAGTCATTAAATGTCATGAATACCGTTAGAATTATTGTATAAAGATACAATAATTATAATAGTAATAATGATATGTCACTTTTGATGTAATTAATAATGGATTTATTTATCTAGTGAGAGACATATGTTAAAACAATAACCAGGTTTACCTTTAATAACATAATATTTATGATATACATAGTCACACAACTTATTAACTGTACTATGGAATCTACAACATTTATAATAAATGTTTACAAATTTTTTTCGGTTGAAGATAAAAAAAATATCTACGCTTAGTATTGATTTGAATTTTTTAATATATTGTAATTGTATTTTTCTTGCTAAATTACTAGTTAGTTAATAATAGCTCTCCTAATTATTTCTTCCGTTACTTAAATACCTAATATTGCATTTTGTGTATCACATAACAATAATAGCAGCCTATAAACGTCTCACAGTTGCATTTGGGCCTTTTTTATTCTATTAGAGAGGAACGACCAGTATACCTACCTACCACCAGTATAACACATAGGTTATCTTGATTTGTAGGTTTCTTTACGACATAGAAGACAATAATTGCATCCACCATCATCTTCACAAAATAACGATATATAATTTCAAACTCAAAAATTAAATATCAGTATATATTACAAAAAAGGGATAAAAAAGAAAAAGTAGCACTACTTGAGCAGTTTCTTTTAGTGTTCTGTAGTAATTTCAGCAAAACGGTAACCTTATGAAATCATGATCTGTCTTTAAATAATATGTAGTTGTAAGCGTATTAGAAATTAATATTTACAAGGGAAAAAGCGCGGGAAACCTTCGAAGTTGGCGGGCGCAGTTTTTCAATATTTTAGTTTTACAAATTAATTTATACGCTAATAGTGATCAGAATAGTTATCCTTTGTAAATATTAGTATTTTTATATATTTCTATTAATTAGTTACTAGTTTAGATCTCTTCCTAGGGTAAGTTTTTTCTCTTTTTTATGAACGAACCTCCGGACCCGGGGGGCTTTGTGCCCCCCGCGACTTCTTACGTGACAATTTCTAATGAGTCTGGCATGGACACAGACTGTTCTTTGTCGAAAAGAACACTGAAGCGTGAGTCTGGAATGGATACGGACGGTTCTGTGCAGAAAAGAACAATAAAGCGTAGTCGACTGCATAAAATATGCAAACACTGTAACAAAAGAAAGAAAAAACATAGTTCAGAGGCAAATCCTGCTAAGGACTCCGATTGCCACTGCCATAATAATGATTTGGTCGACTACGACCAAATCATTATTATGGCTGTTGGTAAAACTGGAGAGACTACTCTCCAGTTTTACCAACAGCTGAATGCACTAATACTGCTATTCCTCAGCCTCCCACACAAATCGGCAGATGTCAATATGAATCGAACGATCACGGGCCTTTTATTGTTCATGTACAAAAAATACAGACATCTGCTGATGATGGGACTTCTTTAAATCCCATCGTCTTTGGAAGATTTTTAAAGAAAAATACATTTAAAAACATTGTTAACGGCAGTCTGAAAAGAATAGGGAGAAACAAAATGTCTCTATCTTTCCAAAATTTTGTAGATGCTAACAGCTTTGTCTCTTCAAATATTTTAACTAATAATAATCTCAAAGCGTTTATACCTACATTTAATGTTACTAGAATGGGATTAGTTAGAGGAGTCCCTGCTGACTGGTCTCCTGATGAAATAAAAGAAAACACAAATGTACCAATTGGCTGTGGTGACGTAATTAAAATTAGGCGCCTAAACTACAAAGTGATTATTGAGGGTTCCCGTACATGGAAACCATCACAAACTGTAGTACTCACTTTTGATGGTCAAGTTTTACCCAAGCGTGTATTTATGTGTTTTAATTCGTTACCAGTAGAATTATATACCTACCCCACTATACAATGCTACAACTGCTGTCGTTTTGGACACACCAAAACACAGTGCCGTTCAAGACCAAAATGTTACAAGTGTGGTCAGGGCCACACTGGTGACAGTTGCAATGTTGAGGAGGATCGCGGATCTTGTTGCTTATGTTCTGGGCTGCATTTTGCTTCTAGCAAAAATTGCCCAGAATATTCGAGACAAAAACAAATTAAAATTACTATGGCTGAAAATAGCATATCATATATGGAGGCTTCCAAATTACATCCCACAGTCACTAAACCATATGCCGATGTTTTATGTTCTTTACCAAGCAAATCTGCCCAAAATGAAATTACAATTGTTCCTGGCTCACCACCCCAAAGAACTGTTTCATATAAAAAAACAGTTTTTGTCAAACCTCGATCACCTCCTAAACAAAATAAAGGCTATGACCATGAGGCCCATGGTGCCTTAACAAAAAATTATAATATGCCTGCCCCCTCCAATGGTTGTGCTTTACCATCTCTTTCCAATGACTCCAATCAAACACTTGCAGATATTATTTTGTCCTTAATAAACTTGTTATTTCAATCCAACTTAGGCATACCGAACAACGCAGCTACATTAATTAATACTTATTCAACAAATGTCAATAAAAATGGACAACATGGACCAAATAGTCCAGTGGAATTGCAGAAGTGCAATAAATAAAAAGCATGAATTAATTTACATTATAAATAAATTTAATCCCTTTATTCTTTCACTATCTGAAACTTGGCTTAAGCCAAATTACACCTTTAAAATCCCTGGTTATTCGTGTTTAAGGAATGAAAGGGCTGATGGGTATGGTGGTGTGTGCCTACTCATCAGGAATACTTATTTTATATCTCCTTTTCTTCTTCCCCACACAGTGATACTTTTTCTATTATCGCTGCTATTGTGAATAATATATGCTATGTTTCTATATATATCCCTCATCCTTCTTCACAAATTTTCAATGAAATAAAAAATTTGATTTCTCTTCTTCCTAAACCTTTCTTGATTCTCGGTGATTTCAACTCTCATCATAGATCTTGGGGCAGTTCAATGTCTAACAGTTCTGGGGATGAACTGTTAGACATTTTGGACTTATATGATTTATGTGTTTTAAATTCAGGCACTCCTACTCGTCTCACTAAACCTGACGAAGCAATCAGTGCTGTTGATTTGTCTATATGTACTTCAGATTTGGCTTCATCTTTGTCTTGGTCTACTTTAAGTTCTACTTTTAATAGTGACCATTATCCAATACTTATTTCCTTGCCCTGCAAAAATAAAAGAAATCCTATCATAAAATATCCTCGATTAAAATACAAATTAGTTGATTCTAAGTGGGAGCAATACAAATTATCAGTAGAAGAAAACCTTGCACAATGCTCAGATATAGATTCAGATTCTTTTAAATGCATTTTACTGCAAGCGGCTGATAATGTTTTTTTCCAAGAAAACACCAAATAGTAATAAATTGCAATCCCCACCATGGTGGGATGAAGAATGCACTAGTGCTATTAAAAAACGGAAAACAGCTGAGAAGAGTTACAGAAGTAATATGTCTTCAGAGAATTACGACGCCTTGTTGGATATACAGAAGGAGACAAGGAAGTTATTTAAAAAGAAGAAATTTGAGGGTTGGAGAGCATTCTGTAGTTCTTTGACACCTGAAACTCATTCAACTGTTATTTGGCGTAATATCAAAAGATTTCGATCAGCAACTAACCATTCGAACACAGCACTCCTTCCTGTTGTATTAGCTGATCAATTCCTTGACCGTTTGGCCCCCGCTTCTGCCCCACAGCATGATTTAATTTGTCCTTCAGTATCTACTTCTGTCAATCCTTCTTCCACTTTAAACCAGCCTTTTACATTAGTTGAGTTGAAAGGAGTCCTCGCTCATGTTAAGGATAGCGCCCCTGGCGAAGATGGGATTCCATATTCATTTTTATCTCATCTAGGTGAAAACGGTCTAAATTATTTTCTAAATGTTATAAACAATGTCGTCACGACATGTGACATTCCCGCATCGTGGAAAAGTCAAATAGTGTGGCCATTTTTAAAACCAAATAAAACACCTTCTGACGCTCAATCATATCGCCCAATCGTTTTATCGTCTGTTATTACTAAAATTGCTGAACATTTGGTGAAAAATCGTCTTGAGTGGTATATGGAAAATAAAGGATTTCTCTCCCAGACTCAATTCGGTTTTAGGAAAGGCAAAAGTGTTGCTGATAATTTAGGAATCCTTGTTACTGATATTCGCAACGCTTTTTCAGAAAACAAATCTGTAGCTGCCACTTTCTTAGACATTAATTCTGCATATGATAATGTCTTAATTCCTGTCCTCAAACGAAAGTTAGATAACTTATATGTCCCATACCTTTTAACAAACTTTGTTGTACACTTACTTTCTGAGAGGAAAATTACTTTAGATGTAGGAGACCCATATACGCCGAGTAGACTGGTTTGGAAAGGTTTGCCACAAGGATCTGTTTTGAGCCCCTTGCTATATAACATCTATACATATGACCTAGAGGGATCACTGGATGATACTGTCAGTATTCTACAATATGCGGATGACTTGGTACTTTATGCTATAGATAATAGTTTTACCATGGCTGGACTACTCCTTTCATCTTCACTGATCTCACTTAAAGTATGGATGGATGATAACGGGTTAGATCTGTCACCTTCCAAAAGCACAGCCATTGTATTTACTAGATCTCGAGCTCACCCTCCTGTAAGTATAAATTACAACAATATACCCATACCAACTAAAAATCAAGTAAAGTTTTTAGGAACTATACTTGATACTAAGTTGACGGGCCTCCCTCATTGCGATTACGTAGCTGCAAAATGTGAACGGAATTTGAACATACTTCGATGTCTACGTGGTGTCTGGTGGGGTGCGCACTCGACTACAATGAGATGGGTTTACAATGCCGTTATTAGAAGTGTCTTGGATTTTGGTACATATTTCTTGGATCCGGGTAGTGTGGCTGGATTTAAGAAATTAGATCTAGTACAATCACGAGCTCTAAGAATTATTTCCGGAGCTATGAAGTCTAGTCCCATCAATGCCCTTCAAATTGAATGCTGCGATCCCCCTTTGCATTTAAGACGGCAGTATCTTTCTGACAGATTCGTCTTTCAAATCATACAGTTTTCTAACCATCCCCTTGTTTCTAAACTTCAACTTCTTTCCCATAAAATATCTTCCTCTAAGTATTGGTCTCGTAAACCTTCACCATGTTTAGTTCAAAGCTATCAGAAGTTTGAGACTATACGAGCACCTACACACTCATTTCATTTACTTCCTTTATTTAGTGGTTCATACGAATCTTTGCTTCTTACCCCCGATATTTGCTTTTCACTTGACATTAAAAAGTCTGACTCCAATGCCAACAACACTTTTAATTCTATAGTTAACAATAAATGGCAAAACTGGCATCATATTTATACCGATGCATCAAAGCATTCTATGGGATGTGTTGGTGTCGGTGTGTTCCATAAACAGTTTAATATAGTTCAAAAAATTAAATTTTTTCCTGAAACATCCGTCTTTACTGGAGAATGTTTTGGTCTTTTAAGAGCCATTGAGTATGTAATTACTTTCAAATTAAGCAGAACTGTTATATTCTCTGATGCTCTAAGCTCCTTACAGGCCTTGGCAAAATTTTCATTAAAATCAAACCCATATTTTCATGTCATATTTGAATGTAAGAGAAAGCTGTTACATTGCCAAATTAATAATTATTTAGTAACCTTTTGCTGGATACCTAGTCACTGCGGTATAAGTGGAAATGTCAGAGCTGATAGTTTGGCGAACGATGCTACTATGGATGGAGATATTTATCCGTACAGGAATTTTGGCCATGATCTTGCTTCTTTGCCTAGCACATACCTCCATGATTCATGGAACATGTGCTGGAGCGAGAGTGGTCGGATCAAGGGTCGTTTGTACGGTTTGCAGTCGTTGGTTCCCAAGAAGCCCTGGTTGGCTAAACTCTCGTTTGGTAAAACTGCTACTTCCATTTTGATTCGCATGCGCCTTGGACATCTCTGTATTCCGGTGCATTTACATAGGCTTGGAATTTTCTCCAGTCCAGCTTGCGAATGCGGTGAAGATTATTGTGACCTGAACCATGTTTTTTTGTCCTGTCCTATCTATGATCACACTTCTCTTTACGACTCTTTAATTTCTCTTTCCGTTCCTCTTCCTACTTCTATGTCTTTATTACTTAAGGATTGTAAATTTGATGTATATAGTGTATTAAATTCATTTATTGTAAATAATCAAATTAAACTTTAATTTTATTAGTTTGTACATATTTAGTAATTATTTTGACACTTTTTTTCTACATTTTCGATAAAATTTTCTATTTTCTCGCGTTATGTTTCCCTCGTTTTATAAAACTAAATTGCAAAGCCATTTACACATGACTCTGGCTGAATGCTCAAACCGTGCCAAGCCATTATTGAACAAAGAAGAAGAATATTTACAAGACGCAATAAGAACACCTTCTTTTTTTGAAATTGGTCAAAAAATATCGAAAAATTTTCAAATCTAAATCCTTTAAAGTGCTTGGTGCGACACGCACTTGTCCAATTTTTAATTCAATATTATATGTATGGGGACAGTTTCTGAAATTGTAACATTTTGGGATATTTTGGTGGATGTGGGGTTTTCCTAAATTGAATCTGGAGACCCTGAAGCCTGAAACTAAACAATCGCAAACCAAACAGCTAAGCGAATTACTATTTGTTTAATGTGATAAATTTAGCAATAAATAATAGAATTTATAAATAAAAAACCATGAACGAAATTGACGATAAATTTTATTACGTGTATAGTTCATCTTTGGATCATAAGGTAGAGATTAAAATGTACGTATCCTTATTTTGTTTATCAATTGCTATTTTGCAAGATAACATCGTACTTTTTTCTATCTAAAATAATGTTTTCCACATCTTTTGCTTTCTTAGGATATATAGATGTCTTTACTTTCTTATAATAAAGCAAAATACGATATAGGTAGTTCTGGTATATTTGTAAATTGTTTTTTTAAACTTTACTTTGTTTTCTCTCGACTCTACCTCACAACGCAATATTTATTGGTGTCGTAATTTTGTACCGCCTGAATAGTTTCTTAAATGAAACGAATAATATTGGTCAATACTAATTTGTCTGGTACTTTATTAAATCAAGGTGTGTAATTTATGCAATTTGAAGAATTTCAAGGTCATTACAGAAAATGTTATGGTTACTATGTCAATTACTATAAATATATTTAATAAATATGCATAAACGCAGAATGAGATTTTTTTATGCATTCAAGGACTATTATAATAATAATGACTAAAACTTACCCCTTCTGCAACTCCTATGTGGTGGAAATCTATAGTTCCTGAGTTATTAATGTTTTTGTCAATCTAACCTTTTCACTAATGTTTCACTTATATATAAGATAAATAGTGAATGGTTATCAGTCGGTTCTGGCACTCGCCGGCCGCTGTTGCGGCACGCTTGCTTCGCTCGCTCGGCTCGTGCGCTTTGGTCTACACAAAACCTAACCGACTGTTTAAAACTCCACATATTTAAATTTTCGGATACATACAGTCTCCTATTTAAATAAATCCCGTCCTCTTCAAAATGTACACTTTCCGGTGCACAAAAAAACGTATCGGCGACAATATCACCAGATCATTGTCTTGAATTTTAAACTTCGATAATTAATTGAATATGTATTTTTTCCACTGAAAACCAATTTCAGTTGTTATAAATAAGTCTTAAATATATTCCTAAACACATTAACCATTAAAATCATCCAGGAAATCATCCGGGGATATGTATGTAAACCCAACCCTAATTAATAATTATAAAATCAACTATTACGCTATTGCTAAAAATTCATAATAATTTTTTTGCAGTGGTACTTTGGAAGGAAAGCGGGCCAAGCCTGAATATGACAAGTTGCTCTCGGACCCAATGCTCAAATTCTCAGGCTTGTATCAAGAAGGATGCTCAGACTTATATGTCACATGTCAAATACTAAGTGATGGAGTACCCCTTGCTTTGCCTGTCACCACTTCATACAAAGCTTTCACGAATCGCTGGAAGTAAGTGTTATGTCTTTTTCTTGCTAGTTTTTTATTATTTTCTGTTTAGTTTTTAATCTATTACAACAGTGTCATATTTATTAATATACATTGTACTTTTTTACATATTAGTATCTTTTACAGAAAATCAATTGTATCTATGTCTATTAGCTTATTTTACTATGATATTACTACTCGCTATGTATTACAATTTTAACTACATCCTACTCTATTTCTTGCAACAGCATTAGGCTGCTTTTTAATACTTTCTTATTAATATTACTAGTCCTACAGTAGTAGTACTAGGCAGGTATGTTAATGACCCTTACATGTTGTACTTGAAAATGTTGCCATGTAATTAATAATTATGTAAAATGAAAACAGATTCTTTACTACCTCAACCTAAACAACAGAAAGATATTGGACATTTAATAGACATAGATACATTGGCCAAAAATGTAAGAAATAAAAGTAGTTCTTTAAATAATTGTGTAATATAGATTAAACATATATGTAGAACAAGCTCAATTTTTTTTTGTATAGTTGTAAGGATCTTTGAAATAAAGTAAAAAACTAAAAATTAAAAAAATATATATGTAAAGAAAAATGAAAAATAATTAACATAAAAAAGCATCAAGGCTGGACAATCCAGTTCGTCTGGAGGGGAATTATAAAAAAAACAGAAACAACATAATAGCATAATTTTAATATTTTAGCATAACATTACTATTTTTGCAAATTCTATGTTATGTTATTATGTTGTTTGGGTTGGGGCAATAAAGAATCATTAAGAATCTATTTTCAATTTGCATAATATTAATTTCATGGTAACATTTTCAAGTACGACAGGTAACAAACCTGCGAATAGTGTTGCAATTACAATATGAAAAATATGTCAATGAACAGATATGTAGAGCTTATCATTGTTTTAATTTCGTGATTATTGTGACCTTGAAAGTTATAAAAGTCTTAACAATGAATCAGAGATTAAGAAAACAGGTTTGTCTCATACAAGCAGGAGAAATCTTTTTTGCAAAATACTAACTAGCTATAAACTGGTTTGCTGTTTGTAATAATGGCATTGGATATAAACCAAAGTTGGACATGTATACTGCTCTGTCAAAAAAGTAATGGGAAAAGGTCAATAAACAAAAAAAAAACCATTTCTCTTAATGTCATTCTATCCAATCCCTTCTGTCTCATCTCTCCTATAACACCATCAAAGATGTACAAAATACCCTATACAATGTATCTGAATACAAAATACAAGATACTATTAAATTAATTATTTGAGATACCAGATACAAGATACGTTTGAAAATGGTATTTGAAATACTAGATACAAAATATGTATCATATTTTTTATAGAAATCCGAATTTTCTTGAACTTCAGTTTAGTTTCACGGATTATAAGTATTTCGCGCAAATGTGATAAAATATTATATTTTTAAGGTTTTAATTGAGACTAGTTCTTCAAATATTTTATCACTCATTTTTCTTTGATGAGGTCCTGATACTATTGTTATTTGTGTTGATCATTTTGATACTTCACACACATACCATGACTTTTCAGTAGTTTATCACGAGCAAATCTGAGATCGCACCCAGAGTTGTTGTATAATACCTATAACCTATAACATAAGTGTAACTTGCTTGCCATGAGGATACACAATCAGTGCGTTCCAGTAGTAGCTCACAACACCCAAAATGCTCCGTTAGCCGGTCCACAAGGCGACCGCGGTAGTTGTAGTCGTGACAAAACGACACTGATGACGTCATCATTTTCGATCACACAACGCTCACAACGACCCATGTCTAGAGGTGGGTCAAATAACCGTTCCACTTGGGTTTACGATTGTAACGCCGGCAAGCAAGTGAAACGGGAAAAACCGCAGTTGTGAACGTGATCATTGTCAGTCTGTAACGGAAAGTGGTCGTTGTGAGTCTAATGTAATTGTACATTGAACATAGTAATTGACAACCCTATCAGGTCAAAATAGGATTATTATTAATATAGAGTAATAGATAAATATGTAGCAGAATTATAGAACACATTAGATAAATAAATATAATGTATCATCCGTGCAGGAACGGACAAAGAATACAACTTCCTCCGGACGGGCGGCCTGTCGTAAAAGGCGACAAAACAACCCACAGCCGGGTGGTAGAGTATTTGCTCGACTGGTTGGCGACCACCCCTGGTCTAGAGTATGCCGCCATAACAACCTTGAGTTGTGTTCCGGCATTAGTGACCAGGTTCCAGTCTCCCTTAAGAGAGCAGCAGCGCATTTGTAGCACCTTTGCTGTTGTAAATGTCCATAGGCGATGGCAACCGCTTTCCATTACGTGGGCCGTCTGCCTGTCTGCTGAACTCCTGCAATAAAAAAATAGTATGTAGTAAAATATATTAGTAAATAAAAGACTGTCTTGGCACATGACGGAGGAGCAGGCGAAAAAAAAACACTCAGGTCAAGTTGCCTCCTTGGCGTATGCCTCTTCCGGAATATGCCATTTATTGTGATCTCTCACTAACCTCCTCCAGTCTACTGAGAGATCATCTTCTCTCTGGTCTCCCTCTTCTCGTCTTTCCGTCCGTGGGTACCAATCATTGAAATATTTAGTCCATTTTTCCTTATGTTACTTCACTGTGTGAACTGTCCATCTTGACTTCATAGTTTTAGCCTTACAAGTTATATCCACTGCCCCTGTTCTCTTTATTATCTCTACAAGCCTTCATCTGTTTCTATCCCTTGCTGGTATACATTTAGTTTTGCGAATGTTTGTTTTAGTAAAAGACCATGTTTGGCAGCCTTATGTAAGTACAGGTAGGATGCATGGTGTTGAATACCTGTTTCTTGTCACGTACAGGTGTAGACTTGCTTTTCATTATTATTTAGATTGTGATTATTTAAAAAATATCTCTTAGCTGGAATGAATGGGTCACACTGCCAGTCTACTATAGCGACCTCCCGCGCAACGCACTCCTTGCTATGACAGTCTACGACTGCGCCGGTCCCCGCAAGGTGATGGTGGTTGGTGGTACCACCATATCCCTCTTTGGAAAACATGGAATGTTGAGACAGGTAATACTTACTTTTCTAGCCACTTATAAACACCATGATTATAAATAAAAGACATACGTGTCTTTTTATTATATTTTTACAATTACAAAGAACCGGATAAAGAAGTTTCTCACTGAGTACTCCATTCAATAAGCATGAAGCCATAGTAGATTTTTACAACGGTACCACCACTTGTCATTGACGGAATGTTCACCCCCATTTTCTCGCGCTCCCAGGCTCAAAATAACCTGACCATTTAATTAGGGGTGGATATGGACTCTAATATGTTTAGATTCAATTTTGGGAATAGAAAGCAGACAGGCTGAACATCCAAAGTGGTTACTGTCGCCTATGGACATTAGCAACACCAGAGGTGCTGCGGCCTCGAAGGGGAAACTGGAACCTGCCCACTGATGCCGGCACACAACTCGAAAGTTGTTATGGCGGCATACTCTAGACCAGGTGTGGCAGCCATCCAGTCGAGCAATGCCTACCACCAGGCTGTGGGTGGTTTTGTCACTTACAACAAGCCGCCCAGCCGCAATTAATATTTTTCTAACGTTCCTGCACAGATAAAAAAATATAAGGTCAAGAAGTTCAGTAATAAACTCATAAGTCTGTATTGTTGATGTCATATTCAGGGCTAGTACACCCCTTTCATACTTCACCTATCATCTCATATCTTAGTAATGTATTGTATTGTTTACTATGTTATCACTTCTCAGGGATGATTAAGTAATGAATGCATGTGATGGAACGGTCATTAAAAAACAATGCCACTATAATGAAGGTCCAAATGGGACCTAAGGGACATTGAATTGAGCATTTGTCCCATTAATATTTTGGCTCGTAGAATAAATATTAATTTTAAAAATCTCAGCTAAATTAATTGAGATTCGAAATTAAGCCAGTGTAGTAATAAAGCTGAATTAGTAATAGAATAAATGTCTAATGCTCTAGTACGTCTTTAAAGCCTAAACTCGTTTTAATTAATTCTATGTCTATTTTATCGCAAACTTTGAGAACATACTAACTAAACAACCCTACTCAAACTGTTGCTAAAATTTTCATCACTTTGTGAGTAAAATTAATGTTGTAACTAAGTTAACATTTCATTAAACTTTATGAGAAATTCTTTTAAATAAAAATAAGAAGTTGCGAAACGGCGTAGATTATATTTGAGAAGAGAATTAGGTTATGATATTATATTATAATTACAATTGAATCAGAATTTGAAATATAGTGACCCCATTTCTTTTTTGGCTAACTAACTAAATGCGTCTTATTTATAGCGTTAAAAGTTACGCGGTTGATAATTAGTGACATTAAAGTGCACGTTATCTGCCAATGTTTAACGTCATTAACTATGATAAATACTAATGTAAAAATTAATGCTACTAAGCGAATATATACAAGAACATAATAGAATAAAGAACTTAAAGCTTATAAACTATAACAATATCATTTTTTTATATTTTGTCTGTCAGTCTGATGGTTTGTGTCAAATATGCTCCAAATAGGATACATCTAAACTGAGAATGACCATGGATACAATATCTTTATTAGGCCTGTATAATTTCAAGGGTGCGATATTTACTTAAATGCCATCTTGTACTTAATTCAGTTATGGAACAATATACCACTTTGTTTAAGACAATTCAATCACTCAATTATCACTTTTGCAAGAACTTAAAAGACAGATCACAGATGAGCAACAGAAGCTAGAAAACATCAATGTTAATCTTTCAATAATAATAATAATAATCTTTATTTTCTCCCAAAAATACAAGTCTTAGTTAAAGAAGGTTATGTTACAAAATATGTCTTACTTATACGATACACAGAGAATTAATCAAAAATGGAGCAGAGGGAGACAGGAGTCCAAACTGAGAAAACCTCGTCCTATGGAAACTCCTGGCCTCCGCCTCTCGTACAGTACATAGGTTTCTTAAGAGATAAAACTAATAAACTGTAAACATAAAGATATAAAGTGTGTATTTTTATGCTTAGATGACTAGGCGAATGCATGCGTAAGTGTGCGCCCGCGTTTAAGAGGTGTGTTTAAGTGTTTGTGTGTTTGAGTAAAAGTATATGTTTAGTGTTTGTGTGTGATTGTGTATATGTAGTAATAAGGGTATGTTATAAATGCTGTTTAATTATGTTATAATATATGCTGTTTAGTTAAATTTTCGGTCTCTTCATAACCGAGAGTCAGTAACCAAGACGTTAACACTTTCCTACAATCTGTTTTGCTCATAGTATGTATTTTTAAAGTTTTGTTAATTTTATTGTATAAAGTACCACTCAAAAATTCAAAAAAATGTTGTGCAAACGATGTCTTTACCGATGGCTGCTGGCAAACCATGTAGTTTCTACGTATGTCCTCCTTGTAATGGTATTTATTTAATGGCACGAGGGAACGTTTCCTAATTATAATCTCTAAGAGAAAGAGCTTTCTGACACTTAAAACCTTAGTTTCTTTATACAGAGCATCAGTTGAAAATAAATGAGGTTTATTGTAGCTAACTTTTAGAATAAGTCTTTGGGCTCTTTCAAGTTGTATTAAATTAGTCTTTGCAGTACCACCCCAAGAGGATATACAATAGGACAAAATTGATTGGCACAAAGCAAGGTAGACAGTCTTTATAATCTCTTTATCTGCGACATTTCTAAGTTGTTTAAATACGTATGTTAGTTTTCTTACTTTTTTTGTCAGGCTATTTACGTGGTCTCGAAAATTTAAATTTTTATCAATGATTATACCTAAATATTTAATGTTGTTTGTCATAACTAGTGGAGAACAAGTACAGTTAATGTAGTCACAGGTATGTGCTATAATATTGTGTTCGTTGATGTTATCTTCTGAAGAGCCTCGTATCATAAAAGGAATATATTTTGTTTTACTAGAATTCAAGGTTAGGGAATTCGCAGATAACCACTGACATACGTAATCAAACCCTCTTTGTGCGTCATTAAATACGTCATCCCAAGTATCACCAAAAAAAGTTAAAGTAGTATCATCCGCATACGACAGTATTTTACAATTTGGTAGTTGCATATTGCACAATTCATTAATGTAACAAAGAAAAAGAGATGGCCCTAAAACACTGCCTTGCGGTACCCCAAATGTAAGCAAACATTCACGACTAATGGAGTCATTAATTTTGACCATTTGCGTGCGATTTGAAATATAATTTTTAAACAGATTCAATTGAATTCCTCTGATACCCATACGTTCTAGCTTATTGCATAAACCAGAAAACGAGACTGTGTCGAACGCCTTAGCCAAATCTAGAAAGATTGTTAAACATTTCTTTTTATTATCAAGCAAATCTACTAGAAAGTTAATATAATGATTGACTGCATCATCAGTCGATCTACCTTTTCTAAATCCAAATTGATTGCCCGATATCAAATGTTTTGCATCTAAGTAATTCAATAATCTTTTATTAATAATTTTTTCTAAAATTTTTGAAAGAGCAGTGAGAATAGAAATTGGTCTATAATTGTCGACACAGTCTCTTTTCCCGGCTTTATGTATAGGAATCACAATGGCTTTCTTTAAACAATTAGGAAAAATTCCTTCATTCAAACACCGATTGAGAAGGAGTGTCAAGGTTGGTACAATATATTTTCTAAGACATTTCAAAACCCGAGAGGAGATACCATCATATCCTATAGCACAGTTTGATTTAAAATTTAAAATTAGGGAATCTATTTCTTCATTGTCAGTTTCTAAAATTACAAAAGATTCTCTAATGTCATGTTGATTAGCATTGATCAATGAACTTGATTGAATGGTTGATCGGATGTTATAAGCTAATTTAGGGCCCACATTTGCGAAAAATTCATTAACCCTATCCACAGAAGCTTGAGAAGTGTCAGCAATGCATAAAAGCTCATGGGGATGCTTATTTATAGTATTTAGATTAGCTATAGATTTGATAGTATTCCACAGTTTCTTAGTGTCTTTCTTTGAATTTTGTATTTCTTGTTTTTCATAATCTTGTTTTGCCTTTTTAGTAATATTTTTTAGAAAGTTCCGGTAGCGTTTGTAAGTAATTTTTAAAATTTCAATATTATAACTAGAGTTTAACCCGCGACTACGCCGCAGGTCAATCTCTACTGCGTGCTTCTTGTTTAAAGAGCAGGCGTTAATACAGGTTACATTGTACTAAATTTCATTTTATATCGCAAAATTACAGCAAAACCGATCCAGTATTCCTAGTAGTTTTCCGTGAAAGCTTAACGGAAAGACATATCGAGTTACTATCGCATTTATAATATTAATAGGGATTTTGTCTTCAGCCTCTACAACACTGTTCTGTATTATACATATGTATTATACATTTCATATATCTTCTGTATATATAAAAATTAATGCCTCTTTTCGTTGTAATTTTATAACTTGAGAACGATTTTACCGATTTTGATGAAATTTTGTGTGTGTGTTTGAGTGGGTCCCGGGATGGTTTAGATCCACAATTGGAACCGGTAGGTGGCGCTGAGATCGGGTTCTACAATTCTCCTTATCACCTGGAGCGATTTTGGTGATTTTGTTTTTGTGTGTTTGAGTGGGTTCCCGGATGGTTTAGATTCGCGATTAGAACCGGTAGGTGGCGCTGAGATCGGGTTCTAGAATCCTCCTAATCACCTGGACCGTTATGGTAATTTTGTTTTTGTGTCATGAAACAAAGTCTTAGGAATTCAGAAAATATGGCGGTGCGAAGTTCGCCGGGTCAGCTAGTATCATATAATACTATAGCAATTTTCTTGAATATTTATTTTATCGGTATCCCCACAATATTTGTGCTCAGTACTTATTATACGACTTTTACTTTTCGAAAGAACTTGAAGAATTACCTCTTAGATGAGCAACGGAAGCTAGAAAATGTCAATATTAATCTTTCTTATATGATATAATATTTTCTTCTGCCTCTAACAATACTATTTCTGTTTATAAATATGTAATATATATCATGTGTATCATATATAATGAATATTTATTTTATCGGTATCCCCCAAATATTTGTTTGAATTCTATGAGTTTATATTTATTTATTATTATTCACACTATATGTATATATATACATATAAATAACAGTGCAACATCCGTTCGTCCTAGGGTGCAGTTGAAAACCAGCGTCAGGCATCCGCAGTTGCCTGGCACATGCTGAACTGCACCTATTTGGTACCACCGCGAGACTTTCTAATTCTTATTACCGTACCGTGTAATTCATTCCATCTCTGTCTCGTTGTGTGTTTACTAAATAAACGTCTTTTCTTTCTTTCTTTCTTCTTTCTATTATTATTATGTTTATATTAATTACATGTATATCTATGTATGGAATTTATTACTATTCACACTATATATATAAATAACAGTGCAACATCCGTCCGTCCTAGGGTGCAGTTGAAAACCAGCCTCAGGCACCTGTTGCCTGGCACATGCTGAACTGCACCTATTTGGTGTCATCGCAAGTTTTTGGTATATATCATCCTACAATTCATCGCCATGTGTCTCGCTATGTGATGACCAAATAAACGTTTTTTCTTTCTTTCTTTAGATTATGTGTCAGTCAGTGTATATACAATGTTGGTGTCTCCCTTCCAATGTAAAGTTATCTTTGCACACAAACATTAGTTTATCTCGTTCCAAGTGCTTGAATCTGTCAAGTCCTTCTCAGTTTATACCCAACAATACGTAAGTGCGGTCCCAATCCGTGAAACAACTTATCGACGATGACCCAGTGACCGTAAAAATTTACAAGTTTTATATATCGTGTCCGTTGACATTAGAAAAAATATCGTTGAATTTAAAAATATGTTTTAAAACTGATTTTAAACTAGCTATTCCCGTCACTTCGTTCGAGTGAGACTGAATTTGTATTCATATCTTCTGAACCCTATGAAATATCGAATATGAAACATATTAAATTATAAATTGCTTTTTTTTTAATAATTTATTTTATACAATGTAACTGTTTTTATATAGATACAAAGTTATAAATAAGTTCATATAAACTAGGTAACAAATAGGTGCCAAAGAGAAACATCCTCTTTAGCGACATTATGGTTACGGACCAGCCTTCTTGTTACGGGCGATATAATGGAGTCAATATCTTTCTGTGAAAAACCCTTTGCCGATGTACCCCACGAACCTCACGTTTTTTATTAAATCTGTACAATGTTTATTGAAATCCGTTGACCCATTCAAATAAAACTCAATTGATTTGATAAAAAAAAACATTAAAAAAATGGGATTACCGCAAAGCACTCTACGTAAATGGAAATTATGCTATATGAACGTGATAAAGAGACTAAGAAGGCTTCGTTTTCGCAAGGGTATGTTCGACTTGCGGGTGTGGAGCGGCATGGAGGGCAGTGAGAAGACGCCTGGAAAAGCGCCTGACAGGGGCAAGGAGCAAATGCAGAGACTCGCTAAACTGGTGAAGAAACATCGCAATGGACATATGCCTAAGGTACCTACGTGTGTTTGTCTATTGCTCGGGCTCTTATTATCCTCCTAGCGCCCAGGTTTTGCAACGCTTTTTGAACTAAACGCCCAAAGTCCTTAAAAAAGGTTTCCATGGTGAAGTCCCAATGAACTTTAAAAATTGTACCTTACAGTTATCGCATAAGTATGTTTTTTTATCAGATGAATAAGGACAAGGGAAAAAAGGATAAAAATAGATTGCCTTTTGGTAGGTCTTTAGGTCAAAAACTAGATTGAAACAGCAAACTTCTTACAATATCATATCAACCAACATTTAAATTGAAGTACTTTTTTTAAGGACCGTGGATGCTAGCAAGATATAGTTATTGTCTGTGCTATTTTCAAATGTATCAAATATCGAAGCTCTGGCGCTGCTAGGTTTGACTAGTCAAACCTCAGGTCTGACATAAAGTCAAAGTCCAAATAAATGACGTATTTCTGCCTTTGACTTACGAATTTCTGTCTAACCTAGGAGAGACTAAGTTATACAGTCGTTAAATATGTAACAAGTGCAGTGCGAATCGACGTTTGACCGAGTCTGCCTTAGTCGCTTCTAGAATCGACTACCGCGCACTACCACTGCATTGCATTACACGCACAATTTTCAAACAAACCAAGACACACAAAGAGCCTAAAATTAATAACCTAGGCACAAAAAGAAAAAGCAACATACATGGCACTAGTTAAGATAATATATATAGTAGGGTGGGCCAAAAAAAACTTTTTTTTTTTAGCTACCACGAATTTATCGTCCAAGATGACGAAAACAAAATTCTGATAAAGTTTGAGCTCTTAATATAATTTTCAGAGGTGTCACATCGTGATTTTCGATTTCCCATATAAATTACACGGGTTTTTTTTCGAATTTTGATGTATCTCAATGATTTATTATGTGGTAAAAGTAAATACATAATTTTGTAGGAAATTGAACGGCCTACAAAAAAGGTCTGATATAATTTTTCGCTAAGTCAACTCGGTTAAAAGTTATTCGCAGATAAAGTTCAACCTAAAATAATACATGATGACTTTCACAATCTTTTATAGCTTTTTTACAAAAAAATGCCTTAAAGACATAAAACAACATATGGTTCGTGATTTTTATCATTTTTACTTCCCAAATTTGTTACTCGCAAAAAACGATCCACAATTCATTTTTGCTTAAAATTAAGGCACGCGCGTAGCGATATTCAAATTCCCAGTTTCTTATTTAAAGTTGATTATTAGGTAATGTAAAATAATAAAAGTTGTGTTCTAACAATTATTCAATCAAAATAAAAAAATATATTTTTATTACTTGTTTTTTTTTCATTATCTTAGAATCAATCATTTTTTTTTTGTTACAATTAGGATATGTTTGACGGTGATTTTTAACCACTTGCAATAAGTATTACTTATTGCAAGTGGTTAATTTAATTAATTTGAAGCAATAATGAATTGTGGATCGTTTTTTGCGTGTAACAAATTTGGGAAGTAAAAATGATAAAAAGCCCGAACCATATGTTGTTTTATGTCTTTAAGGCATTTTTTTGTAAAAAAAACTATAAAAGATTGTGAAAGTCATCATGTATTATTATAGGTTGAACTTTATCTGCGAATAACTTTTAACCGAGTTGACTTAGCGTAAAATTATATCAGACCTTTTTTGTAGGCCGTTCAATTTCCTACAAAATTATGTATTTACTTTTACCACAGAATAACTCATTGAGATACATCAAAATTCGAAAAAAAAATCCCGTGTAATTTATATGGGAAATCGAAAATCACGATTTGACACCTCTGAAAATTAATATTAAGAGCTCAAACTTTATCAGATTTTTTTTCGTCATCTTGGACGATAATTTCGTGGTAGGTAAGGTATAGAGTAGTATAGACATAAGGCATACACCGCACATGCACTCTCTCACAACACCAGCTTGTAACAGATACACTCTACATTAGTATAAGTTTAGTATTAAAATTAGAAAAAATTATATAAGTTATTCTTAAGATACACAACACCACATAAAAACCACAAAATCAATGTCACACACTATAACAAAAGATAATAATAAGTGTGTATAATTTATATATATATTATTAATATAATTTTCGGGGCCCATGCAGGGAGTGGCGAGTCACCGTCTGCCCATTTTTCTATGTTCCCTGAACATTGCGACGGGCAGACGCCATAGTCCCCATATTCCCAGAGCCCTAGTACCACTAACAGTTCACACCAATATCCCGGTACTTTCTCTTCTCATTTCCCACAATAGTCCTACACTGGCCGGGGCTTGTCCTTGGGTGCATTATTGTATGGTGTAGACAGGGATAATCGCCGATCAGTGTCACGCCACATTTATAGTAAATTTGTCAAGGGGCCTCTACGTGTTGGCCTCCCCATGGCCCCACGCAAGCCCTCCAAAAGTCCGGGCCATTATTATGGCCCGTGGTCTTGAAAGCGTGTATAAACTCAAAAATCAATATCAGTAATCAAGTTGTAAAAAGGACACGGACGTCGAGCATTGTTATTAAAAAAAAATCGACTGGACTAAGCCCGAAACGGATTATTTTACGTTCGACGTTTGACTAAAAATTTAGGTACTTCTATGTTTGACTAAAAATACTTTAGTCAAAGGCCGAATTTGAAATTGTATCGGGATTTGTCGAAAGGTTTTCGTCAAACCTGGGATAAACCAGTAATTCTGGGAAGAGACTGCCATATCGATCCTTGACTATATAACGTTTATACCTTTTTTATTGCTTAAGTTCAACAGACAGGCATACGGCCCACCTGACGGAAAGCGGTTACTGTGGCTGCAGGAAATTGTATTCTTTCTCCGTTCCTCCACGGATAAAGAAAAATCTGTCAATATTTAACGTCATTCACAATTAATAACAATATCGCATCGTAAATAACGCACTAAACCCATTTAAATAATTCCCAGAATTGTTCCCGCGGGATTCTTAGGTTAAGAAGTAGCAATTTAGCAAATTGCAAAGTCCTAAGTCTAAGTTAACTAGTTCTATTATAACCCAAATTGACATTCTTGTTTAAAGCAATCAAAGACTGCTGAAACTAAGTTGGTTATATATGAAGTTTGGGTGTACGATTTTCCAGGTAGACTGGCTGGACCGGTTGACATTTAGGGAAATCGAAATGATAAATGAGAAGGAAAAGCGCAGTTCGGACTACATGTACTTGATGATAGAGTTCCCGACCGTGCAGATCGATGGCATCAATGTAAGTATTTCGAAAGCAATTATTTTGCAAATGACGGTAGTTTAATTTAGGCGACTTGAGGTGAACCACTAGAGTGGTCTGACTTCGCTGGTTGTCTGGATATTACAACACCTTTTTACATAAGAAACTATGGCTGCAGATAGAAAACATTGGTGCACTTGAAATAACTATGTGTTGTATAAAAATCACGAAAAATAAATTGTAAAAGTTTGACATATAGATTATATCATATAATATTTTCTAAAGAACTCAACGGAATAGAAGTAAAAAAATTGATTGCGTAGTTACAACTCTTTGAATAGTGCAGTGAAGCCGCAGGCAGAAGCTAGTGTATATATGTATGATGAAAATCCGAAAATGCGGTTGGAATGATTACAAAGTTTATGAGAAGTGCACACACGTAATTCACCGTTTTTACAAGTATAGCCGAATACAACAAAACCGTAGGGTAGAAAATCGTTAACACAGAAATCGCGTAAAGTTCTTCGTTATAAGTAAGTAGCGCCTCGTTCGCAGTCAGAACATGACTGGGGCATTTCCCGACTGATCGATCCTCATCCATTTGTAAATTAAACATGGTCTCCTAGAAACATGCCACCCACTGGTTCTTGAAATCCTTAAATGGTCGACTTAATGGTTGCTACGATTTCGTATGAAATATCAACAGAGGAAAGAATGTTTTATGACGTCTCACGGCGGCGTGAACAAACAGATTAGCGCGAACAATAGATTACTCAAATTCAAAGGGGTAATAAGACACCTGCAAACGATTTTTATCGGCTTGCAACAATATATATAAACCTTACTTAAAAAAACTATCTAACTAATTGCGTGGTTTAGCAGGAGTTAACGAATGTACAGACTGACAGACAGACGCGGAAAGCGACTTTGTTTTATATCATGTAAACATAATATTTTCTGAAATTTTCGCGAGTTTTGCTGAAGAGGTTCTTGCGCCGCTTCTTCTCTTCAAGCCCTAGCATGTTGCGAAACGGTGGTAAATTAGATTAGGCTCCCATAGCGTAATTAATAACCATAAACAAAATTAAAACTAAATAATTAAAATAAACAAGTTGGCGGTAGGCTAAATTAAACTTTAGCAATACTCGTTGGCACTCGACATTTTTGTCATCCGTGATCACAAACGTCAAAGTTTAAAAAATAACTAACAAAATACAAATTTTATAAAAATAAATTTTATTGTAAAAAAAGCGTGGGGTGCACGGTATCAATAGTTATAAATATTTTATGAACAGATATGAGTAGAAAGAGAAGGGTTATTTTGATAATATCCTGAAAAGCACTTCATTTATTTATTTTTAATTTTTTAATGATTATTTAGTGATTTAATTCCCTTCTCCGTGGAAACTTTGAAAAAAGAATTAAATATGATAAAATGGAACGTTATGTAAAAATAAGCATTTTTAAATACAACATTTTGAGATCCTGGATATCATGTAGCAGAGTGCTAGCCAAGACAAGTAAAACGAGCCCAAACACGACGCGTCTATCTTGTTTAGTACGGGAGTTACTATGGCCACCTTCTGACTCCATCATCAGATCAGCTCCATGGGTACCATATTATTGCATTGTCACACGATATACACATACGTGCAAAATTCCAGCTCAATCGGAAACCGGGAAATCGATCTAATTTAACTTGAAAATCAAATAAATGACCGCGTTTAAAACCGTTAAAACGTAGTTTTTTTTTATGTAAAGACCAATGTTAAGATTGATTGTAACATGTGTCGACACCCCCATTATTGAGGACACAGTATATTCCAGCATGCAGTGGTCTACTACGAGCAAGATGGTGACGAGATGTATCAGTTCCGGGCGCAGGCTGAGATAGTCACGGTGCCAGACTACGAGATTTTACAGGTACTAATTATTTTAATTACCTGGACTAAAATGACAGATAGTTCTTACCTTTTCTTTTTTAACCGACTTCAAACAGGTGGAGGTTCTCAATTTGATTGTTTTCTTTTATATGTATATGTACACCGGTTACGCTGAGTTTTATGATTTATGTGATTCTTTTTTAGTTTGATGAGGAATAGTTGCCATTTGGTCCGCCTTAAAAATTTTATACAGTTTCGTCTAGTAGTTTTCATTTTATGATTTTTTTTGTATTAAAATTTACAATAGGCTTTTCTCCATAATAACTAGAAACGTATGCCAATAAATAAGTGAACAAAAGGAGACGATCATACAAGGATTACAATTAGTTCAAATGCCGACAGGTAATAAAATGTGCTTTTACAGATTTGGGCCTAAGTTGTAACAATGATGTTTATTGTAATTTTTTTTTATAACTTTCATTATCCGTGCACCAAATGTTGTGTGTTGTGTTGCAAATGTCCATAGGCGATGGTAACCGCTTTCCATCACGTGGGCCGTCTGCCTGTATGCTGAGCTTCTGCAATAAAAAGATATGACTACGTATTGCAGACACAAATGTTTTTTGTTAATATAAATAGATAAATGAATAGAATGGAGGGTGCGTAACCGCGTAGTTTGCTCTGGCGCCGGCAGGAGAACCTGGTGGAGAGCAAGCAGCACCGGCTGGCGCGGTCGCTGCGCTCGGGCGCGGGCGGCCGCGAGGCGAAGCCCACGGCCGCGCAGCGCGACGCGCTCGCCGCGCTCGTGGCGCGTGCGCCCGCGCAGCCGCTCGCCGCGCACGACCAGGACCTGCTCTGGAAGTTCAGGTGCGCCCCACTCCACACTACACGCGACATATTCATTCATTCATATAAACGAGTAGGAAAAATACAACAAAATCACCTGCCCTCCATTTAACGACAACTCTCTATAACGACATAAAATATACAGACTTGTCGTTATATACACACTACACGCGACATATTCATTCGTTCATATAAACGAGTAGGAAAAATACAACAAAATCACTGCCCTCCATTCAACGACAACTCTCTATAACGTCATGAAATATACAGACTTGTCGTTATATAGAATTTACACTGTATTATTATGATAAGACTTATTGAAGCTTAGTAATGACGAGACGACACACCTTCCATGATGAAATTGATCGTGTACTAGCAGAAGGTGATGTCAGGAGCGCGTGTGTAAGAATAAACCTGAATGGCGCTCTGTTGTTCGTGCCTACCCCGCAAGGGACCTGGCGTGAAGTTATATATGTATGTATGAAGCTTAGTAATAAAACATACATTTAAATGATGAATATACAATAATGATTTTAAAAAAATACATCTAATCGACCCGAGTGAGGCTAGAACTCGGCATTACGCTGCAACAAGGGCTGACGCAAGCCTGATTTTCAGTTGCAGCCGTTATCAAAATGAATGAATGACTTAAACAAAAGTTTTCATCATCATTCATAGTCAAAAGGATGACGCTGCCGTCGCGTGTATTTTGTGCCTTCGTTGCAATTCACTAGGAAACATTTTGATAGTTTTGGCAACGCGAACGAAGTTTCGATGGCACATGCTAGTCATCTCATGTTGGTATTATTTTCAGGTTTTATCTGTCGTCACACCGTCGCGCCTTAACAAAGTTCCTGGAATGCGTCAATTGGAACCGACCTGGTATGTTAATTAATTATTTTATCATATAAAAATTATTCACAGCTATGGAGATATTATATTTTCCGTCTAAATGGTTAAAGCCGGTTGTTTATTTTTTTTTAGTTTATTGTCCAATATGCTTACATTCATGTATGTACATTAAAACACATTTGATCGTGGGATAGAAAGCTTATGTGTTTGGCCCCATGGGGCCAATTATATACATCTTGGTGCTTAATAAAATATTTTTTTTGCCGTCTCTTCCATTATAGGGTAAAATGGAGATTATTGTTTTTTCTTTTATTTTTTCCAATCTTTTTCTTATGTCTAAGGTATCCTTAGACTAGTAACGATTTATTTTTTACTATTTTATTTTCTACTTTTTCATACGCTAGATTTACATATAATCATTATATGTTACTAACGTTTCTTGTTGACCCGTTTTTACAATTTTTACTGTGAACGCCAGGAAATCCTCGCACAACTTCTTACCCATCAACTCATGAACGTTGCCTTGTGTAATAAAATAATATAACGTGTACGCAATTCGCTTTTAGAATAACTTGAATCAAATAAATAGTGATTATCTTTCAGGCGAAGTGCGGCAAGCGTTGGCGATGATGAAGCAGTGGGCGCCGATGGACGTTGAAGACGCCCTCGAACTTCTCACACCCAAATTCACGCATCCTGCTGTTAGGAGGTGAGACACTTGCACATCAATATACAGTGTAAACTCCATGTAACGTCACTCTATATAACGATATACTCCCTGAAGCGTCGAAATCACTTGGCTTTGGTTGGTTTAGCTTCTCTTCCATACAACGATAAACTCTATATAGCATTACACCCACTCTTAATAACGACAACAATTATATAATAAAAATTACCTTTTAAGTTGCCAATATTAGTAAAAGCTGCGCAGCTGTGTACGTTCTTTTATCGCTTTATGATCCTAACCCGTAATAACTCGACTGTTGGCATCATACATACAGCATACCGAAATTTCAAAGAAATTCCGAAACACCGTAATTTCTAAGTACTTCCTTCATTACTAAAGTGCCTCAATATCGCCAGATATTAATAAAACAAGTAAAAAAATACAAAAAAATTACTGGTGCAGTAAAAGGCGTTAGACAAAAATAACAGACTTCTCTCCATTTAACGACAACTCTCTATAACGCCATAAAATGCACAGTCCCTTCGGTGCCTTTATATAGAGTTTACGCTGGATATAGTGTTTGTATAGATTTTTTTAAAGTACATTTACGTTGTGCGGAGGTACTACAGTCAAACGCCTACATGGTAATGGTATGGCGTCGTTAAGAGCAAAAACGTAACGTAACGTAACGTAAAATATAAGTAAATAAAATAAAAACAAGCTTTTATTTAAATGCTCTGAAAAGGGCAATGTAAATAATATAATATAACATGATTTTGGTACGTTATACAATTTTAGATATTTCAAGAAAAAATAAACTAAACAAAATTGCTTCTTGTTCTCCATCGTTCATCAAATATATTCCAGTTGTTTAGTTAAATGGTTTCAACGTACAGACGCGGCGTTGTACAATTTTATAATATCTATATATATAAAAGAAAGTCGTGTTAGTTACAATATTTACAACTCAAGAACGGCTGTAACGATTTGGCTTAAAATTGGTGGGGAGGTAACTTAGAACCAGGAGACAGACAGACGGATACTTATTATCCCATTAGAACCGGTGAGATTGGGTTCTAGAATCCTCCTAATCACCTGGACTGATTTTGGTGATTTTGTTTTTGTGTGTTTGAGTGGGGGGTCCCCCCGCCCCGGATGGTTTAAATCCACAACTTGAACTGGTTGGAGGCGCTGGCATCGGGTTCGAGAATCTTCATAACCAACTGGAGCTATTTTGGGATTTTGTTTTTGTATATTTGAGTAGTTCCCGGATGGTTTAAATCCTTAATTGGAACCGGTAGGTGACGCTGGGATCGGGTCCTAGATTTTTATTTTTTCATAGCAGTACAACGTCTGACGGGGCCGCTAGTTATAGATAAAATTATCTTGTGAGATCTCTTTTACACAGGAAATTGCGTTAAACGTAACTTTTTTAAGGGTCACGCGTTAAGGCAGAGGGTGGGTTTCGATGAAGTGTGACAAGTGGTGGGAGGGGGTCCTAAATATCGTGACCTCACATTTCAAAATCATATTATATATACAAGCTTTAAAATACAAAATTCGAAACGTGTTTATAATATATAAATAATAATAATAACCACTGCTGGGCTCGGGCCTCCCACAGTAGGGGAATGGACGGTATACCCGCCACGCTTGTCCAAGGCGGCTTGGCAGGTTTGACACATCGTTTATCTCGATGTGCAGGTTGCATCACGATGTTTTCCTTCACCGTTGTTAGCACGTGATAATTGCAACAATATGCACAATAGATCAGAAAACTGCCTAAGTGAGTTCGGAACGCATGCGCTAGCCATTACGCTACCACGACTTAGAATAGTGTTTAAATTATTAAAAAATAATTTAAATGAAAATAAAAGTAATTAAGTGTTGTTTTAATTTAATAATTTCTTGATGTAAAATTACAAAATACGTGACGTCACACTAGGGAGGGAGGAGTGTCACGAGTGTGACCAGCTGTGGCCAGCTGTGACGAGGACGGGGCAGGGGTCGAAAAATCATGAAATTCGCGTGACGTAATTTGTGAATGGATTGATACTTTATTATAGGTATGCAATATCGAGACTGAAGCAAGCGCCGGACGACGACCTACTCTTGTATTTGTTACAACTAGTACAGGCACTGAAATATGAAGATTACAACGAAATACATGAAGGTAGATGACCACCATTTTTTTGTCGTATAGAGCAGGGGTCGCCAAATGGCGGACCGCCGACCCATTTTGTGCGGACCGTGAAAGAATGTAATTTTTCTCATTGATATGTAAAAAAAAATACCTTTGTAATATCCGTAATTACATTTGTTTAATTAATATTTTTTTCTATAAAATGTACGGACCGGGATGATCATTTCATTTCTTAAAACGGACCGCGAGCGAAATTGATTGGTGACCCCTGGTATAGAGGAATGCAAAGTCTTTATTAAAGATTTATACATAATAATTAAGAAATGTATTCATTTTTTTCCAGAGTACACTCGCATAAGTGGCAAGGATATGCCAGTGTATTCGGATTCTGAAGGAAGGCTGGTCCAAAGTGGTCATAGAGGAAGCCAGGCCAGCTTGCTTTCAACCTCGGGTAAATCTATTTTTTTAATTTGCCACATGCGAAAATTAAATATAGCGTATGTTACACAGAGATAATGTATCATTCCAATGGTGAAAGAATTTTTAAAATCGGTCCAGCTGTTTTTGAATGTATTTGTTACAAACATACAAATCTTTCCTCTTTACATTAGTATAAATTTGGATAATATACTTTTTTGGGTGTTCCATAGTCATTTTGACTGAAATAGAATTCGTACATTTTTGTCATGTCCCTCCATTTTTGTACATACATAACTTCACGCTAGGTCCCTTGCGGGGTAGGCGCGAACAACAGAGCGCCATTTAGGCTTATTCTTACACACCTCACTTGCTTCTTTGACATTCATAGCTCTTGTCATGCACGCTCGTCTGTTCTTAAGGCGCCTGACATCACCTTCTGCTATTACACGATCAATTTTGTGAGTTACAATAATTTTCTCCCGAAATTATTGGGTCTCTGTAGATGAAGGTTGAAAGGGCGGTAAACAAATTAAGAACAACAACGGACTGGTGGCTGGTTACAAATTTACTGGGCGAAGATATTTCTTAGTATTTTTCCTCCATCGTGATACGTGAGATACTCTCGCAGTGCTGACCACGAGCGAGACGACCGCCTCGGTGGGCAGCCGCCGCTCGACTGAGCCCGAGGTGGAGGAGTCCGCCGTCGCCGCGGACGAGACCGCCATCAGCGCCACCAACGCGGACACCAATAACGCATACAGGTGAGAGTAGTTCGAGTGCCTAAATAGGCCTCTCACCCGAGGTTAGCACTCTGCTTTTCATTTCCAATATGAAAAAAGTAAATAAGAAATAATTAGTTAAACAAACCACTATACTTCTCGAATAATCTAAATCTAATGAAACGTCATCACGTACGAACATAATTATGAAATGTCAAGTCATTTTTTTATTCTGTGGCATTCTACCAGCCAGTGTTTTTACTTCACTGATAAAAGTAAATATTTAGCTCTTTATGTAAATTAAATAAGAATTTAATGAAAATTAATTTATAACTATAAAATCATGTTACTTTGTTGATTTATTTTTATTACAATTTATGCTGCGATTGAACAGTGTTTGTAGAAGGATGAAGTTGAGACGAAAATCGCGTGTATTGTTTATGGTTCGTATAGTTTTCTAAATTTCTTAACAGCAGGTAGAACCATTTCCCGGGGGGACGAAAAGTGCTTTTATCATCCCTCTGATCAGGCAACTCCAAACATACTTTCATAATGTGACAAATGAAATAGTAGATTGTTACACTAGAGGTGAAAGTGACCTATTTAGGCACGAGATGGTATGGC
This sequence comes from Dendrolimus pini, assembly GCA_949752895.1. NCBI lineage: Eukaryota > Metazoa > Arthropoda > Insecta > Lepidoptera > Lasiocampidae > Dendrolimus > Dendrolimus pini. The sequence goes on from OX457139.1 coordinate 20,055,480, forward strand.
GCGCGGGCGTAGCATGGGCGCTTATAATTCCGAGTGCCTAAATAGGTTTTCCAATCCCTGTGATCATACAACTCCAAGCGTACTCTCAGCACATGAGAAATATATTTCCACCAGTGACTCGTCAGACCCGACCGAGGAGCGCATGAGCCTGGCCTCGTTCCTGGTCTCGAGGGCGTGCAGCAACTGCGTGGTCGGCAACTACCTGTACTGGTACCTGCTGATCGAGTGCGAGGACCAGGAGGGCGCGAGGGACGTCGCCGCACGGAACATGTATCTCGACGTCATGAGGACCTTCAGCCACAGGCTGGCCAAAGGTGTGTTCTCTTCAAAACGGCTAGTCCAATGTACTCTTTTATTGTATGAGTTCAGCGGACAGGTGGATGACCTACCTGATGGTAAGCGGCTAACGTCGCCTGTGGACATTTACAACACCGAAGGCGTTACAAATGCGTTGCTGCTCTCTTAAGGGAGACTGGAATCTGAACACTAATGCCGGAACCCAACTCAGAATTGTTTATTTTATTTCAATAAGGATCACCAACAGTTTTGTACATTTAATCAGTTACTAGACTTATGACTAAGGTTTACAATGCAATGTAAAAACTAATTATAGGTGAACGCAACTTGCAGTATAATTTCTTCACTGTTATTTCGGGTTAAAGAACTTTATTTCTCATAAAAGAATTTTTACTAATTCACATAAACTATGAGAACATTTATAAGTTGTTGAAAAGTGAGTTGTAATATGTAACGAGATAGAAAGCACAAACACTACAAGTTGCAGGTAGTTTTGATTTATTTTTTTGGACATGCAAGTTACAAGTTACTTCGAAGCAAAAGAAACGAGGATATAGATTTCGTGGAAGTGTCATAGTGTAATTAGTATTTGCTTAGACTCTAATAATAAATATAACAAAAATGTGTAGGGTATTGAAATTAGTCTCTCCGTCAGTCTGTCTAATACATAATAAAACTACGTTTTAAGCGCGATAATTTATATAGTAAATAATAACCATAAACAAAATTAAAACTGAATAATTAAAATGAACAAGTTGGCGGTAGGCTAAATAAAACTTTAACAATACTCGTTGGACAAATGTCACCTTTGTCGTCCGTGACCACGGCCACTGAAAAGCGGCCGAAACGTCGGACAAACTAAAACAGTGCTTAAAACCGGTTAAAACGTAGTTTTATTATAAACGAATCTTTTTATAAAATTAATTTTTGGAGTCAAAGTGAATGTCAGTAACATCACTGCTGCTGTTGAGAACTCTACACATTCTAGAGATAGGGGAGTTAGCACCTAGTGCTGTTGTTCTTAATGGGGGGGAAGAGGGGGTTATAGGTTGTCGTGGGGGTTTCGAAGGGACTCTTAAGCGGAATTGGCATAATAAGTGAGGGGAATCGAAGTTATGGTGGCTTACTCTAGACCAGGGGTGACAGCCATCCAAACGGTTTATAATCTATCCAAAAATAATACGTTAAATTGTAAGCAGTATATAATCAGTCCAGCGGTTGGGGAGAAGTACAGTGACATACATACATACTCCATTAATGCTTCAAAAGTAATATAATAAATAGAATAAGAAATATAAAGAAAAGAATTTTTAGCTAGACGTGTTGCTGGGGAGTTTCTTGCTGCTTCTTCTCCTTAACAACAATAATTCGTTGCGAAGCAGTGTACATAGAATAGGAAGTAAAATTAAATTTTAACTTATACATATAACCTTTAAAAAGTGTTCTCCAGTGGAACTTATTTTGAATAAAAACTTGTGAATTTGAATTTGAAAGAGACTTTGATATGAGAAATTTTGTGGAAACCTGTAAAGATAGAGAGAAATGGGCATAAAATAGCTTGAGGGAGGCCTTTGACAAAAGACAAGCCATGAAAACCAAGCGGATTAATTAAAGTAAATTTATATCTAACGGGTTTTTTTTTAGCAATAGGGGTTATTTTTATTTATTAATTTAAATACTAGCAGCCCCGACAGACGTTGTCCTGCTTTGAAAAAATAAAAAACTAGGACCCGATCCCTGCGCCACCTTCCGGTTCCAATTGTGGATTTAAACCATCCGGGGACCCACTTAAACACACAAAAACAAAATCACCAAAATCGGTCCAGGTGATTAGGAGGATTCAAGAACCCGATCTCAGCGCCACCCACCGGTTACAACGGGATAAAATGTATCCTATGTCCGTCTCCTGGTTCTAAGCTATCTCCCCATCAATTTTCAGCCAAATCGGTACAGCCGTTCTTGAGTTATAAATAGTGTAACTAACAAGACTTTTATATATATATTGTTTCTATCGATCCTCTTTAGTATTTATTTCTTTTTATAAGTTTTATACAGACATGTCACTTTTATGTCAAGTTTCGGTTTTACAATATATTAGTTAATTTTATCCAAATTTTCTTTTAGTTATTTTACCCAGTAGTAGCTCTCCTGGACCAGGAATCCTTCCAGGAACCTTAACATAATATAGATAGACTTAAATATATATTTTTTTAATTGGGAACAGGCAACACAGATCACCAGCGCACGCGCAACTTCCTAACCCGCCAACAGGTGTTCATAGACAAACTGGTGAAGCTGGTGAAAACGGTCGCTCGCGAGAGCGGCAACCGCAACAAGAAGGCCGAACGCCTCCAGCAGTTGCTCGCTGATCCGGACTCCTTCAAGTTCAACTTCGCAAACTTCGAGCCCATGCCCTTCCCGCTGGACCCCAGTGTCACCATCAAGGGGATAGTGGCGAAGAAGGCCAGCCTGTTCAAGTCGGCGCTCATGCCGTCCAAGCTGACCTTCCTGACGACAGAGGGCGTCGAGTATGAGGCCATTTTCAAGCACGGCGACGACCTACGCCAGGATCAGCTCATTTTGCAAATGATAACGTTGATGGACAAGTTGCTGAGGAGGGAGAATTTGGATCTCAAGTTGACCCCCTACAAGGTAGCATATTTTCCAAATATTATTATGGAGGAGGGTCACTTGATGGAAACTGGTTACCATCGCCTACGGACATTTGCAACACGTCGTCCCATCAGGCGATCTCGGGCGTTATGGTCGTGGCGATGACGTCACTAATGACGTCATCATTTTCGATCAACGACCCATGTCAAGAGCTGAGTCGAAGTGGGCGTTGACCACAGAGCATTAATTCTCTCTATCGATTGACATTGAAAAAGGCGCGATTTTCAAATCAACCAATGACATTTTTGTATTTCTTCGTTAATGACATCAACGCCCCATAATCCGTTCCACTATAGTAGAATTATTTTGTCCGTGCAGTTTGGGTCATAAATAATCGGAGCGGTGAAGCGAGTATTTCGCTCTCTCCTCCACTCACGGGCCTTATGGGCGTCGATAAGTGTTATCGATAATGTATTTAATTTTGTCATTTTGTGGGTTAGTGATAAAAATGAAAGAAAAAAAATAGATAAAACAACGTATTTATTAAAATAAGATTAACAATATTAAAAATAAATTATTAATTAGGTATCTATGCATTAAAAAACTATAAGTACAAAAGTTTAGAATGTAACGAGTTCTATTAAAAATAAATATAAATACTTATATCTCAAGTTTAAAATTATCAGCAAAAAAGATAATAATGATTTTTAAAAGAATGATAATCTCTCTTTGATAAGAATGAGTTGTTATCGATAATGGCGTTGCGCCCGCGCAACATGCTCACCGCCTTAGCCGGGCTATGATTTATGGCCCAAACTGCACGGAGAAAATAATTCTACTATAGTTTATGATTTAACGCCCGCAAGCAAGTGGACCGGGACATATGGCGATCGTGAGCCTCTTGTAGAACGTACCCACAATAACACCTTTTATTATTAGGTGTTGGCAACGAGTTCGAAGCACGGCTTCCTCCAGTTCATAGAGTCAGTGACGGTGGCCGAAGCCCTGGCCACGGAGGGCAGCATCCAGAACTTCTTCCGCAAGCACAACCCTTGCGAGGGCGCCCCCTACGGGATCAAACCCGAGACCATGGACACGTACATACGCAGCTGCGCCGGTTACTGCGTCATCACCTATTTACTTGGTAAGTGGAAGGAGTTTAGATAACCAGGAATGGAGAAGGAATACTACATCCTGCGTTGGGACAAAATAACTTACAGCCAGGTGGTAGGGTATTTGCCCGATTGGATGGCTATCACCCCTAGTCTAGAGTATGCCGCCATAACAACCTCGAGTTGTGTTCCGGTGTTAGTAACCAGGTTCCGGTCTCCCTTAAGAGAGCAGCAGCGCATTTGTAGCACCTTTGGTGTTGCAAATGTTCATAGGCGATGGTAATCGCTTTCCATCAAGTGGGCCGTCTACCTGTCTGTTGAACTCCTACAATAAAAAAAATTAAAAAAATCTCTTCAGCTTTCGAGCAGCTATTGTAACTAGGGTTGGGCCGAATGTGGTTTCAACCGAATGCGAACTTCGGCCAAACGTTCGGTTTAAACAAAAAATTCGGCCGAACTTCGGTTTCATTTTGTCACGCTTTCTCAAGGGCAACACGTCGTGACCTGTTGACAACGGCAACTTGATAACACCGAATTTTTGGGTTTTTTTTGCACCATAACCTGCCTCTAGAAAATTAAAGTTGTAATTGCTGATGTCCCTTAGACGTGTTTTTTTTTTATTCAAATTTTGCATTATAATCAAGCAGTAGCACTAATTACTGATTTTTCTTAGAGTAATAATAAGTTTATTTTATTATTGTTTTAATTTGATGTCTACTTAATTAGGCAAAGACTCAGCAAGAACTAATTTTTTTATCACATTGCACGTTTAGGTTTACGTGTTCTTAACTAAAATAAACGACCATGCGTACATAGATGCCAATGTTTATATTATGGTTAAGGTAGATACGACTTCTATTAATTTCAGTCGAAATAGTGCAAGTAGGTATTTTACGTTTTCTGCACCGAATTTTGGCCGAATGCCGAAGTTCGACTCGAGCTGCCGAAATTCGGTCAAAACGAATGTAAAACGAATTTCGGCTCATCCCTAATTGTATGCTATGCTGATATGAGTGAATCGATTTGGCTGTAAGGCTGGAAAGTGGAAGGTCATGAAAGACTTCAATGACATTGAATGATTCGAGTTTAAGTTTATATGCATCACTCTGGTTGATTTGTCTGAATTGAAACAGAGAAAGACAGAAATGGAATGTCTAACAGTGTTCCGGCATTAGTAGTCAGATTCCAGTCTCCGTTTAAGGAGCATCAACACATTGGTGACACCTTTTTTTATTGCAAACGTCCATAGGCGACGGTAACCGCTTACCACCAGGTGGACCGTCTGCTGAACTCTTGCAATCAATCTTGAATAATAGGCGTGGGCGATCGTCACCTCGACAACTTGCTGTTGACGAAGTCCGGGGCTCTGTTCCACATCGACTTCGGGTATATCCTCGGCCGGGACCCGAAGCCGCTCCCTCCCCCGATGAAGCTGAGCAAGGAGATGGTCGAGGCCATGGGGGGGATCCACTCGGAGCACTACCACGAGTTCAGGAAACAGTGCTACACAGCTTTCTTGCATTTGAGAAGGTGGGTACACAGCATTCAATTTGATATTTATTCCGACGTTTCGGTCACTTATCAGTAGCCGTGATCTCGGAAGACAAACATAACAAGTGTCAATGAGTTTTATTTGGCCTACCCCCGACTTGTTCGTTTTAATGTTTGTTTGTTATTTACTATACGGGAGCCTAATCTAACTGACCACCACTTCAGAAGTATAAATAAATAAATATAAATAATCAGCAGACAAACACGCATACGGTCTTATTAATCGATAGTTAGAGTAAGTTTGAGCCCTTCTTTATGGTTCCTAAAGAAACGTTCAAACTTACTCTTAACTCTCTATGAATAGGACCGATATTGTATATCCGCAAATTAAGCAAGTCACTCTTCTGTTATGGGTGTAATACAACGGGCTACTCTGAGGCCGATCCTAGACACCCAGACCATAGTAAATAACGGAGAAAATTCCTTTGTGTCGGGGTGGGGTAGGCCAACCAGAGGCCCGTGTATTGCTCTCTGTTTTCTTTCGCCATATCTCAATTAATTGGGGTCGGCACAATGTCTTTTCCCTCCACACTCCTCTATTCTGACATACATCTTCTGTCATACCACGTATCATCATATCGTCCTTCAAACAATCCATCCATCTTGTTTCTGGTCTATCCTTAAATTTGTATGATTGAATAATGATGTAAGTCCAAATTGCAGACACGCGAACCTGATGCTGAACTTGTTCTCGCTGATGGTGGACGCCTCCGTGCCGGACATAGCCCTGGAGCCGGACAAGGCCGTCAAAAAGGTGCAAGACAAGTTTAGGTGAGATTTTTGTCACTTATCCAGCTATAAAATGGTCATTTATGACCGGCTCATGTATTTAACCGATTGTTCGTTTGCCTTACTATAGGTTATTTACAAAAAAAACGACACTAACAATAGAAAAACTAAAATGTTGACTATAGCTAACTTCAGGGTGTAGGTTGACTATAGCTAACTTCAGGGTGTCGGTTGACTATAGCTAACTTCAGGGTGTCGGTTTATCGTGACAGTGTGCGCGCGCATCGTAAAGTATAACTTCAAAACTAAAATGTTGACTATAGCTAACTTCAAGGTGTCGGTTGACTATAGCTATCTTCAGGGTGTCGGTTTATCGTGACAGTGTGCGCGCGCATCGTAAAGTATAACTTCAAAACTAAAATGTTGACTATAGCTAACTTCAAGGTGTCGGTTGACTATAGCTATCTTCAGGGTGTCGGTTTATCGTGACAGTGTGCGCGCGCATCGTAAAGTATAACTTCAAAACTAAAATGTTGACTATAGTTAACTTCAAGGTGTCGGTTGACTATAGCTATCTTCAGGGTGTCGGTTTATCGTGACAGTGTGCGCGCGCATCGTAAAGTATAACTTCAAAACTAAAATGTTGACTATAGCTAACTTCAAGGTGTCGGTTGACTATAGCTATCTTCAGGGTGTCGGTTTATCGTGACAGTGTGCGCGCGCATCGTAAAGTATAACTTCAAAACTAAAATGTTGACTATAGTTAACTTCAAGGTGTCGGTTGACTATAGCTATCTTCAGGGTGTCGGTTTATCGTGACAGTGTGCGCGCGCATCGTAAAGTATAACTTCAAAACTAAAATGTTGACTATAGCTAACTTCAAGGTGTCGGTTGACTATAGCTATCTTCAGGGTGTCGGTTTATCGTGACAGTGTGCGCGCGCATCGTAAAGTATAACTTCAAAACTAAAATGTTGACTATAGTTAACTTCAAGGTGTCGGTTGACTATAGCTATCTTCAGGGTGTCGGTTTATCGTGACAGTGTGCGCGCGCATCGTAAAGTATAACTTCAAAACTAAAATGTTGACTATAGCTAACTTCAAGGTGTCGGTTGACTATAGCTATCTTCAGGGTGTCGGTTTATCGTGACAGTGTGCGCGCGCATCGTAAAGTATAACTTCAAAACTAAAATGTTGACTATAGTTAACTTCAAGGTGTCGGTTGACTATAGCTATCTTCAGGGTGTCGGTTTATCGTGACAGTGTGCGCGCGCATCGTAAAGTATAACTTCAAAACTAAAATGTTGACTATAGCTAACTTCAAGGTGTCGGTTGACTATAGCTATCTTCAGGGTGTCGGTTTATCGTGACAGTGTGCGCGCGCATCGTAAAGTATAACTTCAAAACTAAAATGTTGACTATAGTTAACTTCAAGGTGTCGGTTGACTATAGCTATGAATGAATGAATGAATGAAAACACTTTATTGTTCACCAATAATTAAAACTATGTTCTTAAAACTAAGTACAATATACATGTTGAACAAAGGGCGGCCTTATCGCTTAAAGCGATCTCTTCCAGGCAACCCCCTAAACTAAGGAAAACATTAAGACAACAGTGGCGGTGAAAACAATAAATAATAAGAAACATACCAAGAGTAAGTAAATAAATAAATAATAATATACTTTATATACTATACAAAATTAAGACATATCATACTATATATAAGATCAGCAGCATGTTTTAGACTTGCGAGGACCAAAAATATTTAGTAACCATTAGTTTAAAAGACAATATAGATTTAGCTTGTCTGATGTTAAGTGGAAGGGAGTTCCATAAACGGACAGCCTGTACCGTGAAAGAGTTATCAACAAAGGAAGAAGTGTGTACAGGTGTCATTAAGGAGAGATTATTACTAGAGCGCAAATAACGGGAATGAGAAAGATGTAGGAAATCAAAACGTTCCTTTAAATACGGAGGGGTACGAGGATCAAAAAGGATATTGTACAAAAGAGAGAGTAAGTGAACATTCCGGCGAAGGCGAATAGGTAACCATTTAAGCTTCTTGCGATATTCGGAAACATGGTCATATTTGCGCAAACCAAATATAAACCGTATACAGACATTTTGAAGTCGATCGAGCTTGTTCAGTTGTTCTTGTGTTAAGTCGATATAACTGGCATCAGCATAATCAAGTATGGGTAATAACAGAGATTGAGCAAGCATAACTTTTGTAGCAGTAGGGAGGAAATTTTTAAGTCTTCTAAGCGAAGCTGCCGACGCAAATATTCTTCGGCTGAGATTGGTCAAGTGAGGCCTCCAAGACAGTTCTCTGTCAATGACAATCCCAAGATTCTTTACAGTTTCACTAATATCAACTATCTCGCCATCAAATTCAATCTGAGGAAGATTACACCAGTCTATCTTAGAGATTAGCCTAGAACTACCAACTATTATCACTTTTGTCTTTTGAGGATTTACAGATAGACCGTAAGCTTTACTCCATTCAACTATTTTAGAAAAGTCTCGGTTAGTAGTTGCAACTGCTTTATGCAGACCATCTAAATTAGCCTGGGTGTAGATTTGTAAATCATCTGCATAGAGGTGGTATGACGAAGAAAGGTTATTGGATATAGAATTAATAAAAATAGCAAATAAAAGAGGGGATAGAACGCCGCCCTGAGGGACACCAGCAGACAAGTCACACCACGATGAGTAAACATCATCAATACGAATTCGCTGCCGGCGTCCAAACAGGTAACTACGAAACCAGCCAATAGACGTCGGAGATATGTTAAGAGAGCATAAAATCCCGAGTAAAATGTCGAAATCGACATTATTGAAGGCACTGCTAAAGTCAAGAAGCGATAGTATAGTTAGCAGACCGTTATCGCTAAGCTATCTTCAGGGTGTCGGTTTATCGTGAGTGTGCGCGCGCATCGTAAAGTATAACTTCAAAACTAAAATGTTGACTATAGCTAACTTCAGGGTGTCGGTTGACTATAGCTACCTTCATTATGTAGCTTTTTCGTGTGACGGTGTGCGCGCGCACCGTGAAAATTTACTCTCATAATTTTTCCCTAACGCGCCTAAAGTAGTATAACTTCAATAGCCAGTTATAGCCACGGCTATATTGTCATACATTTAGTCAGCGTCTTCTTAAACGTCACCTTCGTTTAATGGTTGCCGTATAAAACCGACAACTGAAGACTACCTTTTTTTATAAGATTTATGGCTTGGCAACTAGGCCTTTAAGCCAAGACTACCTTTTTTTTTAGCCGGCCAGTGAGTAATGTACCCATTAACCACAAAGCCATCATCTGGTTTTTTAGCTGGCTAATGAACTAATATTAGCTGTATGGTAGTGTTTTGGAATTTCTGTTAGTTACCACCAATAATTCCGTGCTCTGGGTACATGCTTGTTCGAGCTAACATGACGCTTTTCGAAAACTTTTATTCACTAAATTTAAAACCAAATTAAAAAGTATATTGCTAACAAAGGGATACTAGATTATTGAAGAATACCTAAATGACAAAACTTAATTTACATAGCACCTCGCTCCAACCTCTTATACTATATTTTGTATAAAATTTTTATTTTGCCAAGCGTGAAAGGAATTTATGGAGATAATTATGTTGTAGCATAAAATTTTTGCATGTCATTAACTCATTATTATAACTATAATAATATTTTTCTTTACTTTTATTTTGTCTTATTGAGTATTTATAACATATACCGCTATTTGCTACAACTCCATTAATTTTTCAAAAAATAATTCTGTAACATACCTCTGTATAAAACTTATTAAAAAAAGAACTTGAGATATAAATAGAATAAGAAATATAAAGAAAAACAATTTTTAGCTAGACGTGTCGCTGGGGAGTTTCTTGCCACTTCTCGTTGACTGCAATAACACTTTGAGAAGCGGTCTATATAGAATTGGAAGTAAAATAAAATTTTAACTTTTAGGTATGACCTTCAAAATGTGTTTTCCAGTGGAACATAATTTGAATAAAAACTTTTGAATTTGAACATTTTTCGCTGACTGCCATGTTATGAGAAACTGTGGAAATAATTCAGTTTTAAATTGATTACAGGCTGGATTTGGGCGATGAGGAAGCGGTGCACTATCTGCAGAATTTACTGGACATGTCGGTGACAGCTGTCATGGCCGCCTTGGTCGAACACTTCCATAAGTTCGCACAATATTGGAGGAAGTGAATCGTCGTTATTATCAAGTTTTTTAAACAGGCAATTTATTTCCCGATACATAATTATCTCAAAATGGAAGAAGAATTAGCTCGGTCATACACCTGTAAGTTTTACCTCCTTAAGCCACTAAAACTGCTACTTTTCAGTTATCTCCTTTCTGCCGTGAAGATGGGCATGAGTTCAACAGACAGCCATACGGGCCACCTGATGGAAAGCAGTAACCGGGATAATTTTAACACCAAAGGTGCAATATGCTGCCGCTCTCTATAGGAAGACTGGAGCCTGGCCAGAACAGGGGTGGTAGCCATTCATACGGGCAAATACCCTATCACCTGTCTATGGGTTGTTTTGTCGCCTCTTACGACAGGCTGTCCCAGTGCAGGAAATTGTATTCTTACTCCGTTCCCAAGTGAAATATGATAAATTTGACAGTCTGTAGCCGGGTTCATACATTTTCTGCTTAGAAATCATTATTATATGTATTTTATTGTAAATATGTAATAATTGTATACTGTGATATTTTTCTATTCTGCAATCAAACAAACATACTGAAGATTGTTTTTGTATTTCTAAATGTTGTAATTCACATAATATGTGTGACATGTTTAAATATTTTGCCTATTGCTTTAAAGCTTGGCATCTTGACAGATTTTCATGGAATCTATACATACTGTTAAGAGTTGCAGGACTCGAATTAAAATGCCGTTAGAATTACTATATAGTTTATTAGAACTATACAAACAAGTGTAACACAGGTACAAATATAACCAAACGTAATGCACGATTCAATAACACGCGCAAAGTCCGACACTATATCGCTTATCGAATGTACACGTCTTGCTTTGATCGTGGCTCTCGCTAGACTGCACAGAGTACTTTATATATACGGGTATAGAGTCAACAGTCATAATATATTAACTAACGCACTCTATCGGTATACGACACAATACAACGGCAAAAACCGTCCAGGGCATATAGTATTATTTTGATTATTATATTAGACTTTTGGAAATTGCGGGAGTTAATAGTTTAACTCCTGCAATTCCCAAAAGCCTTTTCAAAAAATGTTTATTTGTTAGTAAATAAGACAACAATTTAGCGGTAGTCTGATTTATTATGTTTCCTTTTTTTAAAATATTCAAAGGCATACATTTTCATAACATCATTTGTATCCACATCTAATCTGATGCCGTTAGGATGATTTACTTACAAGTTTTACCGCATCTAGGCACACAACAACCTCTTTCAGAAGAAGCCATAATCCAAGTCAACAGAGAACAAATCGTTAGGCAAATCGGTGTACAGGGTACATGCGTAAGTCCAACGTGATCACAGAACACTAGTAAACGAGATAAGCGAAGTCTTCGGAGTCCAGGAATCAAACAAAGTTGTCGAAAAATAATCGAAACACAAACAAAGTACATACGTTCATGAGTGTGACTCTTATCGATCGGAATGTCGTTTTGGTTTTGACATAATTGACATCTTTGAAATAAGTTTTTGGTAAATCGACAATTCATCAAAAATCCAGTAATTAAAGTTAAAAAAAGCTATATAATTTGAAAAAGGTGAGGAATAGAACTTACGCACTTTAAAATATATTTATTAGCTGATATGGCTTGCAAAAACATAAAAACATGTCAAATATTTCTTAAACAAGTCTTAAAACAACTGCGTATAACGAAACATATTATTTTCTTTCATTTGGTGTTAAATTTGAAAACAGTGACATCTACTGCAATAAGTACCTACTAATAGAACGCAAAAATCTCTAAGAAAAAATAATTGTACTGACTGTTATGACACTGCTAGACTGTCCAACTCTCAGTTGGGGCATTATGTTATTGAAACTCGTCTCCACTCGACCGCGTAAACAATCATTTCCAAGAAGCACACCTGGCTAATGCCTACTTATAAAGGATTACAAGACAATAGGCTGTTTCTAATTACAAATTTTAAACACAAAGTAAACAAAAGAAGTCCACAAATGCGGAAAGGTAATAAAGTGTGTGATTTATGGCAGGCAGGTGTGCATTCACTTTTGTCGGCGTGTAACAGTAATAAACTGTAGGTGTGAATTGTTCGTTGTCAGTCGTAACAGTACAATTCTATTTAAATTGTAATTTATGATTATTTACAAAATTATATCAATATTGGCGTGTGTAAGACGTTACATTATACTGCTGTGTGAATCTTTAGATATAAATAAAACACTCTTAGGGGCCAGAGTTTGTTCCCTAAATCAAACAAATTTGAATCAGGCAATGTAGGTGGTGCAGTAAAAAAGCAATAGATACATAAATACTCAAACTAATTTAACAAATAAATATACAAATACATACATAGTCATATATATACAATAATACATAAGTAATTACTTTATAAAGGCGCTTATGTCAAATATATGGTTAGTAATGTATAAGAAGCAGCCATTAGATGCGATGGATGTGAAACACGCGATAAAAACTTGATATGGAAACAATTTTCAGTAGTTTCTTTGCTGTGAAAATGTATGATATGAATTTTAAAAACTATTTGTAAAATTGGAGTATTGATCGCTTAAAATATAAACTATTGTGTATAATTAAGAATTAATTATTCTTAAATACCAATTGTTACTTTTTTAAAATAAAAACCTATTTTATTACATAAAGATTTTTATTACTTATTCTTAATGCATACACTATAAATAACATTTTGTTAAATAATATAATTAGATTAAATATACTCAGTCCAATTATGAGAGTTTATTCCTACTAGATTACATTATTTTTAAATAAAAAAATAAACTGCTAAAATATTTATACAAAATCAACATGTTTACAAATTTCATTTTATAAAATAAGTGTGAGATTTACGAGTATTCTTATGCAAAAGAAATAACTTTGCCGAATTTATGCACTTATGAAGTGATAGACTTTTGGAGGGTGGGCCCCTTGACAAATTTAATCAAAATGTGGCGTGACACTGACCGGCGATTATCCCTGTCTACACCATATAGAAATGAGGACAAAAAGTACCGGGCTATTGGGCTGAAATGCTGGCGGTACTAGGGGTCTGGGAATATGGGGCCTATGGCGTCTGCCCGTCGCAATGTTCGGGGAACATGCAAAAATGGGCAGATGGTGACTCGCCACTCCCTGCATGGGCCCCTAAAATGCCATAAAAGACAGGGGCAACATGGGTGTGAGTGGTTAGTTATGCCATTTATCACTTATGAAGTGTTATTATTCTCAAATGTGACTGAAGAACAAATATTGTACATTTCCCAGCTAAGCATTATAACGGTAGACTCTGGCTTGAAACCAGACCAGAGTATATATTAGACAGATTTAATTTATCATGCCAGATACAAACTGAGAACGACTTTGTTCCAGTGAACCAAGATTTAAATTACAGAAACAAACTTTGTTATTTTCTTTTTTTATACTTTCACATAGTGCAATCAAAAGAAATTCACATTTGACACCTTCATATTTTCAGTCTGCAAGTATACGCGATACTTTGAAATTTAAGGTAAGTTTTAGTCTGGCTCACCTTTGAGTTTCAAAAAACTTTAACCCCTTAGCTTTACTCCCTCCCCCATTCTTGTCACAGCTGGTCACAATCGTGAGACTACTCCCGCCCTAGTGGGACATCGCATATTTTGCAGTTTTACATCAAGAAATTATTAAATTAAAACAGCAGTTACGTAATTAATTTTATTTCCATTTAAATTATTTTTTAAATAATTTAAACACTGCTCATACAGATAGGTATTTGGAAATATTTTAAAGTTTTTCGTTGGCAACGCCTGATTGACGTGCCTTAAAATTTGGGAAAATTGGTAGATAGGAATAAATGAGTACTCACGGTATAGGAGTTGAGATATGTGTGTCACACGTATATGGTGCCGAGTTGATATGCTTGTGATGAGATGCGGGTGAATCCTCATCGTATAACTTGTAGTAATTTATGGGGTTGATGATACTTTGAGCTGATGTGGTGTATATGCATTAGGGCGGAATTGGGCTGTTTTGTTATAATAATGGATTCACATATCACTTATTTTCATAGTCCTCGGAGATTCATAGTTCAGGGAACTTGTATCGTAATTGAATTAGTATTTGTGCGCACGCGCGCGTGGCGCCGACGATGGGCCGACCCGCACTGTAGAGGTGTGTAACTCCTGAGTGATTAACTCAAAAGATATATATCCGACGCGAAGAGTGATTAGATCTGTATATCACTTGCGTTCAAAATGTGTCTTTATATCTTTAACTCTTTCGTTCATTCCTGTTCCACGCGATGAGAAAGAATGATTAGCCCGCGCACTGCGCATGCGTAGTGAGTGAACGAGGAAACCGAATATAATAGCAATATAATAGCAAACCAAAATAAATCGTAACACTATAGTTTTATGGTGTAATTTTGTAATATTTACTAAAAGTCAAAGGCCATCTAAATGGCGTGTATGTTATTTAAATGTCAGATATTTTGCGTTGCCACAGGTACGCGTGTCGGCTCTGCTAGTATATCACTCACAGATAATAACTCATCTTGTCTGCAATTGACACTGACACTATTCACTGTAAAGATAAAGAGTTAAAGATATAAAAGAGTGATATATATCTTTGTATCAAAAAGATATATATCACTCTTTTCTTCTTGGTGAGTGATATTTCCCATGACTACCGCACTGACTTGAGTGTGAAGACGAGGGGGGGGGGGGGGCAGGGTGCGCGTGGTGCGTCCCCGCTGTGAGACATGATACGTTACGCATCGGCGTGAACATTCGTAATAATTCAATTTCGTGTTTTCAAGAGTTATGTAGGCTAAATCCTAAGATTAATAAGTAGTGTTAGATTTCAATATAGTGTGTAAGAAACTCGTGTAATCTTCTATTCATTCTACGCCCCGAACGATTCCAGTTATCTTTTTTAAAAGCTCCTTCCCGTCGCCACCCTTTTAACTCAAGCTAAAATATTTTAAAATGTGACGTCACAATATTTAGAACCCCTCCCACCCCTTGTCACACCGACCCCCCCTTAGTAGACTTCTTTTTCTTTTAAGCAATACAGTATTTTTAAGTGTTTGCTGCCATCAAGTCACTCCCACTGGCAATACAATCGCTAGCTATATATATTTTGCTACCTGTACTGGTTTGTATGACATCACAAGCTGCTATTTCTGCATAATTAACACCACCTAGGACATAAACTAATATGCTTTTAGGCTTCAAAGGAAATATATTACAAAAATTTGGATCAGTTTTTACTAATTTCAATAAGGACTTGCTATCTCTACAACCGAAATCTAAATCATTTGAAAGCTTCAAATTTGATAACTTTTCATTCAGAGTTTCCATACCATCTTTTAACTGTTCTATAACTTTCCCACCAATTTTAAAATCTGATAACGCTGATAGCTTCGTCAGCACCTCTGAGAATGTTTCGGATGTAAGTAAAACATTACATATGACCGAAATCAGTGGAATGTAACCTCCATTGAAGACATAGCTAGGTGATGACTTCCCAACTTTGTCAGGCTGTGATGGCAACTGTTTCAACTTGTTTGCTGTATTTTGAAATTCGTTCTGCCATTTTGGTAACCTCTCACTAAGGTTACCTAAATTGGAGATGTTTAATGATAACTTCGGACTTGAAGGCTGTACAAGCAAACCTGCATTGATCAGATTGTTAAACACATACAAATATTTATAACCGAAAGCTAATAAATATTTATTTACTAAAGTATTGTATTCGTCATAAGATAAACCCTGTGTTAAACTTAATAAACACATTAACCGTAAACTGTTATAAATGTGAATATCTGTACCAAAATTTTCATCAACAAAATTAAAGTTTGTCTTCTTATTTCTATTATTTAACATTTCAGTTTCAGTCAATTTGAGATTCTCAAACTTTTTGCTCATTTCTGAAATAATAGTTTCACATGCTTGAACGTGGTTGACTAGATTCTGTTTAAATAGTGTCACTTGCTGCAGTTTTGTTGCAACAAAATCTCTCATTTCTTTTATACCCAAAGCTTTTATATCTTCGTTCTTCAATAGTTTTGCTTTTGAGCTGAGTACACTGAGAACTTCTGAAAAATGCCTATGCTTAATCTCACCATACAAAGTATCAATAGTACTATCTAATATCATGTTTGCGTTTTTAACTGCCGAAGCTTCTTCAAAGTCAAAATTGAGCTTTCCTTTCTTCACTTTAGTATCTTTAACATTTAAATCTAAATGTCCACATGTAATATTGAAGATTTCACTTAACAACCCACTATAAGTTGCGGGTGTGAGTAGACTTGAAGCATAATCTTGGTTACGGTCAATCACCACCAACATTCCAATGTCTCTAGATGGTTCAATATCAACAAAATCCCTTGCATATGTTTCATTATAGATTTCTAGCATGTCTAAAACACTTCCAGACAATTTTCCAACACTAAACATAGCTTTCGGTCTGCCAGTTATATGAAATAAAGTCCATAACGACATACAAACACTAGAGAGTAACGAAAGATTTTGTTCTACATACAATTGTTTGAATAAAAATGGTAATTCTAGACTTAATAATTGTTCATCTAATGGCATAAGGTCCCATGAAAATGTATGTAGTTTAACTATTCCATATAAACCTCTACTTTCCAATACTGAATCATAAGAACATAATACTTTTGGGACGATGATTATATGGAAGCAGTTCAGGTCAGCAAGTGAAGAGTTTTGACTGATTATGGATGTAATCTGGTCCAGTACACACTTGTACTTGTGGATGCATGCTGGAATGAAGTATACCCTGTTAATGTTGGCTGTTTGGCCAAGTTGTGGATCCATTTTGTATATTTTATCAATTCCATGTTGCCTGAAATAATAAAACATTTACAACAATTTCAAATTGTTCATATTATATTGGCTTACTTCTTTAACACAAGGGTCTCAAGTTTAATTTCTTAAAAGAAAATTTTCACTATTTACTGTAGTCTAGGTGCGAGGGATTGAACTCAAAGGTCCTTAGATTATTGTAAGATACATAAGCTTACTTGGCTTAGAAATATGCAATTTATGTTTTTCTACAGATTAATACAAAAAAGATAATATTAGAGAATCTATCCATACTTTTTTATGTCATCAACTAAAAATCATCATGAGGCCTTTGCCTTTATTGTTGTAAGGAAACCTCAATATCACCAACTTGAGGTTATTGAAATCTCATCTTAAAATAGCGACCCATTACCATTTTGGGACAAAATCTACAGAATAATATAGGGATCTCATAAAACTTGAAATTAGAGAGAGATAATGCTTTATTGCAGACCAAAATATACAATTACAAAAATAGACCATATTTACAATATTTTCTAGGCAATACAAAAGGGGGCCTTATCAATCTAAATCAAAGAAATTTGAATCATATGATGCAGGTGGTGCAGGAAAAAGGCAGATACATAAATACTCAACCTAATTTAAAAATTATATATACAATAATATATATCAAAATACATAAGTTATTATAATGCATGATTATATTATATTAATCAGACATAGCCATTTGTGGACAAATAGTGTTCTCTGAGCAAATATCTAAATGTTGGTAGGGATTTGGCCTCTCTGATAGTAAGAGGCAGCATATTCCAAAGTTTGACAGCCTACACTGTAGAAGAATTATCATAACAGGATGAAGTGTTTGCAGGTGTCATAAATGTGAAATTATAAATAATGTATTTTTTATTAAACTAGAAAATCGTTACTGGTGACCAAACAAAACTTTTGTTTTCATTAGATTAATATGGAAACAACAGAAAACCACTACCTGAGCCAAGTCACACCACAAATTCTCTCCAGTGGTTTTATTAATGCTGGATCGATTATGAGGTCTTTTTTATCACCACAAGTTGCAAGAATACTCTCTAATTTGCATTGAGAAATTAAATTCATAGAAGCTAATTTTAATAAAAGTGGTCGATCCATATTTCAGATGCTTCATATATGAGAAGACCTAGAATGAAGGCAATCTACTTCAACACTTATATAACTTGTGTTATTTTAAAAATCGTATCACAGTTAAACTTAGAAATCCTTAATAAAAATAAAATAAATTATAAAATGACAGGTTTTTATCCAAAGGGGAATGAGAATGACCAAAAAATATTTTTTTTTAGTAGAATTCGCCACTAAGGCAGGCAAAGGAATCTTAGTCCATACAGCCAAGTCTGATGTGTAAATCTTCGTGTAGCGCAGTTGTATTGTAGGCTACATACAACCCATGCCATTCAACGGAGTTCTTGTGAAAACTCGAAAGGCCACATTTGACTATACAGTTCACATTTCTCACAAAAACACATAATTATTACTCAAAAACTACCAACATCCTACAACTGTTGTTCGTTTTAGAGTATTTTTACACATTTTTAGAAAATAAAACTGCACAGCGTAACGTCCCCTTTCAATTCCCGGCAACAACTCCTATTAGGCCCGTTGTTTGACAGTTTACATTACAAAGTTTTTAGAATAGAAACTTCCAAATCGTTATCCAAGTTACGATTATCACAAGTATTTGATTACATTTTGTATTACAAAAATACCACACAAAATCGATATCGAAATCGAACCCGAAGATTTATCTCACATCACCTATCTCAAACCGCATGAATCACAGAGTACATTGAATATACCAGTATATATAAAGTACTCTGTGATTGAATATATGGCTTGAATTTAGTACACATCACAATATTAATCTAATGTTTTTTTCTTTATTATTTCACCGGTATAATACCCTTTATTCAATCATTCTTGATTTCAATACATACAATACACCTGTGTACAATTATGTAGTATTGTTTTAGTATAAATACGTAAATAATCAAAGGTTTAGGAATAAATATGTATATTGGATTTTCCAAATTCAAATTATGTTAACAAAATGCAGCAACCTTTTGGTAAAAACACTAAAATTAATATTCGATTTTTTAACAGGTCCCATCAGCGTTGCCAGATGACCATGACAATTAACCACTGAAGTATGAAACCTATATAGGTATATGCAATTAACTCCCAATTTTTTTTCAAAAACCCCAAAAATAAGCTTTTTGCGAAAATATCCCCAAAATAGTTTTTACTTATTTTAAAGAAGAAAGAAAAAAGCAAATCCACCGGCGTAGCGAAAACGTCACTAATGACGTCATCATTTTCTCTCACGGGGCGCTCACAACGACCCGTGTCAATAGGTGCGTTAAATAACCATTCCACTTGAGTTTCCGATTGTGACGCCAGCAAATAAGTGAAACGGGAAAAACCGCAGTTGTGAACGTGATCATTGTCAGTCTCTAACGGAAAGTAGCCTATAGGATACGACGCATACGAGTAGAGACGGCATAATAAATAAATAACATAAATGAATGAACGAATGAATTGGATTATTAAAATGAACTATTGAATTGAAGTATGATTCACTAGTAGAGTATAATTCTAAGATAAAGTAATAATACCGTATTGTGACTTAGATATAATAGTTGTAGTGATGAGAATTGTGTTTGTAGATAATTATTGATACTTAAAATATCTGTCCAAAATTTCTCAAAATTTTGGCCCCGAAAGTCCCCCCAAAGAATCTTACCCCCAAATCTATCTAATAAACCAAATCCCAGACGTCAAAAAAAGCCCCGAATTGCAGAAAATCCCCCTATCTGGCAACACTGGGTCCCATAAAGAATCTGAGGACAGTTTTTGGCGGGAACTGAAAGGAGACGTTGTGCTGTGCAGTTTTATTTTCTAAAGATGTGTATAATTACTCTAAAATGAACAATAGTTGCAGGATATTGATAGTTTTTGAGTAGAAATTATGTGTTTTTGTGAGAAATGTGAACTGTATAGTCAGATGTGATCTTTCGAGTTTTCACAAGAACTCCATTGAATGGCGTCGGTTGTAGCCTGCAATACAACTGCGCTACTATACGAAGACCTATTAATTAACATGTTTCCGACTGAAAGACTTTGATTCTATGGTCATGAATAAATAATATTTAAAAAAAAAGAATCTGAGAGTTTTTGGCGGGAACTGAAAGGAGACGTTGTGCTGTGCAGTTTTATTTTCTAAAGATGTGTATAATTACTCTAAAATGAACAATAGTTGCAGGATATTGATAGTTTTTGAGTAGAAATTATGTGTTTTTGTGAGAAATGTGAACTGTATAGTCAGATGTGATCTTTCGAGTTTTCACAAGAACTCCATTGAATGGCGTCGGTTGTAGCCTGCAATACAACTGCCCTACTATACGAAGACCTATTAATTAACATGTTTCCGACTGAAAGACTTTGATTCTATGGTCATGAATAAATAACAAAAAAAGAAAAAGAATCTGATGGGGACTTTTTGGTGGGAACTGAAAGGAGACGTTGTGCTGTGCAGTTTTATTTTCTAAAAATGTGTATAATTACTCTAAAATGAACAATAGTTGCAGGATATTGATAGTTTTTGAGTAGAAATTATGTGTTTTTGTGAGAAATGTGAACTGTATAGTCAGATGTGATCTTTCGAGTTTTCACAAGAACTCCATTGAATGGCGTCGGTTGTAGCCTGCAATACAACTGCGCTACTATACGAAGACCTATTAATTAACATGTTTCCGACTGAAAGACTTTGATTCTATGGTCATGAATAAATTAATAAAAAAAAAATATAAAGAATCTGATCGAATCTGGGTTGCCATGTATGAATATTGAAGGGTATTTTATTCATATAGTTCTTATGATAATTTTTCATAATATTTCGAAGCAAGATAGATTATTTAAGAGTTTATCATTTGAAATAAAATGTTGTTAAATGCAAACTAGAAGGAAAATGTTCTTAAATATTAAAACATTGTCCTTGAATAATTTATTTCCGGTCATGCGTAGTGTGGCGCTAGCAATTTCCTCACCCTCCCTCCGCCCTTCACCGCGGAGTAATTTGTCGTCGGCGCATTAGCAAAAATTAAAAGAAATGGCTGCGAGAATAATCAGGAAAATTGTAAGTTTGTAGTGTAGTGTTATATAATTACTAACACACCGTTGTTTTGCATGTAGCTTTTACAATTTTTCTTTAATAAGCTTTCCTCAGTTTTATTCTCGCCATCCAAAAATAGACTTATTATAGTTATGTCGAAGAATTACATAAAAGTGCTTTTGGAGTCTTTTCGTGAGAGTAAAGTGTTTGGTTCGTTACTGAATTTGTTCGGTCCGGTCGCCAGTGACAGTTCTGGAGGGAATAGAAAGGGGAAACACGAGGTTGGAATATATTTTGGTGTTATTTCTTTGTGAGTAATCACAGGTTATGACGGGGATTTTTTTTCGATGATTGGGCAGGTTCCCGCGGGCAGGGCGGGCGCGGCTCAGTACAGCACGGGGGTCAGGAAAGTGACACTCATCCCTGGCCATGGCATTGGTCCAGAGATCACTGTAGCCGTCCAGAAAATATTCGAAGCCGCCAAAGTGCCTATTGAATGGGATGAGGTGGACGTCACAGCTGTTAGGGTGAGTGATTTCTAAACATAATATGTTTTCTTTATTGCTTTTAATCATTGATTCATGAAGTGTACTTTTTATTTCAAAAATTGGTAGTGAACAGAGTATCTCTTGGTTTGGTCCCATACCATTTCATTTCTAAGTCATTCTTCATGTCTCTTGTATTTTGATATAATATAAATAAAATTATATTATTCTTAGTTTTACAGTAACATTCCATATGTTAATAATTTTAAAAAAATTCTCTTGTTTTTATTTTTATTCAAAACAATAATATATATATATATATATATATATATAAATAGTTGTAAATAAATATTTCAGTGAAATATTATTTTCCCTATTTAACAATAAGTTCTTATTATTAAATATAATAAAACTACATTTTAATGGTAATTTATTTGATTTTTATTATTCTGACATTTCGGCTAATTTTCAATAGCCGTGATCACAAAAGACAAAGATGTCAAGTATCTATGAGTATTGTTAAAGTTATTTAGCCTACCGCCAACTTGTTCATTTTATTAATTATTTAGTTTTAATTTTTATTTACTCTATGGGATCTAATTTACCATCACTTCACAATGGTGGCTTGTAGATTTCGAAAATTTAAGAAAATATTACAATAAAATTCTATAAATTTGTCTCAAGTCATAAGTCATATATCTATTGTTGTATATAATAAGAGTGTTTATAAACATTGTTCTGTTTAGGGTCCAGATGGCAAATTCGGCATTCCGCAAAAGGCGATTGACTCTGTTAATGCAAACAAAATTGGCCTCAAAGGGCCGCTCATGACCCCAGTGGGGAAAGGTTACCGTTCACTCAACTTGGCCCTCAGGAAGGAGTTTGACTTATATGCCAATGTGAGGCCATGTAAGAGTTTGGATGGGTAAGTGTCAAATGTTACATAATGTATGAAAATGTCATCAAAAGCTTGATCTAAAATAATATTTTCCATATTTTTGGCAACCATTAACCTTAGCTCTCACTGCTTCTGCCTTTCTGTTTAACCATTCCTTATTTTTTCTTATAAGATAACTTGTTTAATACTTTAGTTGTATTATGTTTTTAGATGGTCACCTTAAAAGATTGTTTAATATAATATTTAACTTTAATTTATTCTTAACTTGACTAAGGCTGGTGTGCATAGATATTCAACGGACAGTTGAAATTAAATTATTGCTTAATAAAACAATGTTTTAATGGTTTTAAGAGTGGTAATTTATTTGTTTTTTTTATTCTGACGTTTTGGCCACTTTTCAGAAGCCATGATCACGGAAGACAAAGATGTCAAGTATCAATGAGTATTGTTAAAGTGTCATTCATCCTACCGCCAACTTGTTCATTTTAATTATTTAGATTTAATTTTGTTTATGGTTATTATAATGTCAGAATAATAAAAATCAAATAAATTACCACTCTTAGAACTGTTAAAACATATTTTTATTAAAACTTATATGGTAGTGTATACAAGTCGCGAAAACTTAGAAATAGTATGTTTATTCATACAGTGAGTCCAGCTTGCTGATCACAATTGGACTTTTGGACTCTGGTATTTAAGAAAAAGTAAATAAAATAATCAAAATTAGAGTGCATATGCAATGGTTTGAAATAGAAAACAAATTAATAAATCTACTATCTAGTTACGTTTCTGCTGTAATACTGGGTGTCTAAGATAAGCTTGTTCATATTATATTACCCATAATGCCAGTATAACTTACAGAACTTAGTAATGCAGAATACCTAACTTATACTGGCATTATTTGCATTTGTCTGCCAATTTTTTTTAATAAGGTTTTTACTACTGTTCAGTGCCGTAAATAGCTTTTTATGCACCTTATGCGAGCTTCTATGATTGCCCTTGTTTTTTTAGATATTATATGTACCCTAGCTAGAGCAATGCTATGTATAGGCCAGGACGCGCCAGGACCTTGGTGTTGGTGGACCAATTATCTAATATTTTGGAAGAAAAAAACTATTTTTTTAAAGAACTAGAACACAAATACTCTCCCAAAAAAAATGACAGTGATGTTATGTCTAATTTAATGATGATTTTGATGATACGGGCATGTAGGTACGTACATGTTGGAATCGAGCACTAGGGTCGCAGTGGGGACTAATCAGGAGCAAATCAAAAAAATAATAGTCCTGCCTGGTCTGGCCGTTCTTGCGCCCCCCAGAGTTTACGCCCTGTGCCTGGCACCGGTGGCACCGCACTATTTCCGGCACTAGTACTGTTTGCTAAACTGGAGTTTTTGGTGGGAACTGACAGATGTTGTGCTGTGCAGTTTTATTTCCTAAAAATGTGTAAAATTACTTTAAAATGAACAATAGTTAATATTGATAGTTTTTGAGTAGTAATTATGTGTTTTTGTGTGTTAAATGCGAACTGTATAGTCCAATGTGGCCTTTTGAGTTGTCACAAGAACTCTGTTGAATGGCGTCAGTTGATAACCTATGGTTCAGCTGAGATATACAGAGGCTTAAGAAAAGTAAGAAACACTATTGTTATCTATGATCTGGCTTAAAGACCTAGCTGCTTTAAACCTAAATAATAATGTATGCTAAACTCTGTAAACTGCGGGAATTTGAATCCTGTAAGACAAAAATGGCATCTGTTATCAAATCTGAAAAAGTTTAATTAAATACACAAATAATTATATTTATTTATATTAATTAATATTTCATTAATATAATCCTTAGATCATAAAGAAGTCACAGATCCAGTTATTGTATAAAAACTGTGTTTAAAAAGCACAATGTGTCCATTTTCCTTGTAGCATAAATGATAACCAGTGGAAACTGCATATCATTCAACACAAATATGCATACAGTTATTGCTTGAGTGTAAACTATGTTATTGATGTCAAGGTTAGATGCAGTCTACTCCGCTTATCATGACTCCTGTGATGCATGATCTGTTTTGTTTTTTACACAATAAATAATAGTATGTTTAAACAGATCAAGGCTATGTTTTTGTTTTAATCTGTTAGAATATATTCAGTACTAGTAAGTTAAGTCAGATAATGGACACAATAATAGTATTGTTACGAGTGCGGGACTCTAATTAACAATGCCGTTGGAATTACTATAGAATTTATTAGAACTATACATACACGTATAACACAGGTACAAATATAACGCGATTCAGTAACACGCGTAAAGTTCGTCACTATATAGGTTATCGAATGTGTCTCGCCTGGATCGTGGTTCTCGCTAGACTGACGATCTCTCCATTGGGCCTTCGCTTTATAATGCACCGATGCAATATGTCTACCTGGCAATCGTCGACGCAGTTTCCCAGATAACGTAATCCGCACACCTGCGTAATTATGCCTGCGAACGAGTACAATACACAATAGGCTGTTTTCTAATTACAAATTTTAAACACAAAGTAGATATAGTTATAAAACAGTTTTAATGTTATTAGCGCAAACGACGTGGCAGGTAATAAATGTGCTTTGTCTTCAGGTATGCAGGTGGCCCAACTTGTAACAGTATGTTTACTATTAAAATTGAAATATTTGTCTAAAATCCATACTAATATTAAAAAGAGGAAAGATTTGTATGTTTGTAATGAATAAACTCAAAAACAACTAGACCAATTTTAAATATTCTTTCACCATTAGAATGCTACATTATCCTTGAGTAAAAGATTATATTTAATTTAAATAATTGCATTCTAAATTGATTTCAAGGCAGGACAAAGTTTGCCAGGACTGCTAGTATTAAAATAAATACCATAGTTTAAGGAAAATCTGTTATTCATATTATACCTAATCATAAATACTATTTTATTCATTTATTTCTGTTAGTCAGCCTGAAAGACTGTCTCAAATAGATTCGTGAAATGGCACAACAAATTTCAATGAAAATTTTAAAGGTAGTAGGAAGTGGTCTGAAATTCTCGAGTATTTTTACGAAACCGGGAAACAAACCGACGGAGTATCTTATAGAAAGTGGTTAATGTCTCCTGATCGCATGGACATTTGCAAAACCAGGAGCGACGTCAATGTATGGCCAGCCTTTAGTATAAAAATACAATTTCGTACAACCGGGTGGCCTGTCATAAGAGGCGACAAATAAACCACAGCCAGGTCGTAGGTCTGCGCATCTGGATGACTACCAACCCCGGTCTAGAGTATGCCGCCAGAACAACCTTGAGTTATGTTTCGGTATTAGATGCCAAGTCCAGTATCCTTTAAGAGAGCAGCAGCGCATTTATGTTGCAAATGTCCAGACTATAGTAACTACTTTCCATCAGGTTGGCCGTCTGCCTGTCGGCTGAGCTCATTTAATAAAAAAGGGATGACATAGAGGATCAGACATGAGTAATGGAATAGGGGGAGGGAGAAGTGGGTCACCAGAAGACTTCAATTTTATATCATGCAGGGTTCAGAATATGTGAATATTAAGTCTAAGTCTCATGGGAACATAAAGGTAGGAACAGCTAGCAACATAATCGGATCCTTTCTTTACTGCTACAATCTAATGCTATAAATGCATCATCGCCATTTAACGTTGATGGATCATTATTAGATTCTGAGTGCAACAGTCATTATATAGCTGAGTGGATAATTCGGACATTATACTATTGCGACCGATAAATAAAACACGTGTCAACATTATCTTAAAACCAGACTGATATTAATTTATTTGTTTTTTTATCAGTTGTGATTTCCAAACCTTCATTCATATATCTTAGTGTTTAAATCGACACAGCTTATCTTCGTAACAGATCTGAATCATATGACTTATTAAAAATAGTTTTTATTAATTCTTTGAATTTTTTTATAACAATAGTCAAACTTGTTATTGGGGCAAACTTTGGACCAGGGGTGGTTGCCATCCAATCGGGCAAATACTCTACCACCTGGCTGTGGGTTGTTTTGTCGCCTCTTTTCTTTCCTACACGGATAGGATAACTACAGACAACTATGATTAAAACTAAGTTTTAATCATGCTAGTTACAAAAACTTATGATAATCCTACAGACGACTAGGTTTAGAAAGGCAGAATATTTTTTATATTGTTACATACCGACAAAGAAACGCGCACCTGGTTTATTGCCTCTCCCGCATTCGAAGTCCTTTTCTATACTTCGTATTTAAAATGTGCAATTAGACAATAGCCTATTGTTATTGTTTTGACTTTGTTGGCCGTTCGCAGGAATAATTAACCAGGTGTGCAAATTAATGTTTCTCGGAAACCACAGTGCACGCGGTAGTTTTTTTGTATTGTATAGTTAGTATAAAACAATGCCCGAACGGAGGGGTGGGGCAGTCAAGCGAGGGTTACGATAGGAGGAAGACGTAGATTCGATTAGCGATATAGTGACGGACTTTGCGCGTGTTATTGAATCGTGCAGTTTATACTTGTAGTGTCTAGTTATATTTGTACTTATGTTATACGTGTTTGTATATTTCTAATAAACTCTACAGTAACTCCAACGGCATTTTAATTCGAGTCCTGTGTAGCTCGTAACAATATGGATACAAACGATTCCTAATAAAGTGTATATATTAGAAAACGCCGTGGTAACAGATGTCCTATCCACACACGGCCATAGTCTTGAATTTCCCTATTGCTGTCTGATGATTATGTCCTCTAAGCAGTGACTCACAATGTCCGATGAATTTCAATGCGACATTTAATCAAAAGTAAGGTCATGTTTATTGTTCTCCATTATTATAGATTTAAAATAAACGATATCAAATCACTCTGATTGTTATGCTATCAAAGTTGATAGTGCATGTGATTTTATAAGTTATTTTCTGCCACTATTTTTCTGTATAATGAAGTCTATGTGAAACTCGCTTTAAGTATATGTGCGAATTCATGGACGTTCATAAAAGTTGTACAATTACTATCTGCATGCATGTGTCAGCTCAAGCTGACGAATAACAAAATAATAATAATCTGAAATATTATAATCAAAGTTATTTTATTAGACTAGAGTTATTATAATTACAATATTAAATACAGCACAATAATACACAGATCTATTAGGACAACTCCAAGAGTTGTCTCTACGCTTGTCAGGTGTCGAGCAGCAATTTGCCTTTAAAGAATACTGCGATTATCGACCACAATATGCGACCCCTGTCCTAGACTGCCAGTTGTAGACTAGTCCTCTCTGCCCGAACACCGAGTATTTATAAGATCCTCGTAGTGTCTGCAGTGACACCATTCTGTAATACTTTGGCGCCACTTCATATTTACTTCCGTCATAACACCAACTTCCGCCATCCGTATAACTTCCAACTTCCGGTTACTCCATTTTCGATATCCGTTGGCTCGATAATAAATGCTTCTACGTTGACATCCGGTTATGCGACTTCCGATTACTACATCAATGAATACTCTGTCCGGTTATTGACTACTTTAAGTTTAAACATTATAAACGTTTTGTTGTCAAAGACTATACTTCTACTAGTACTTCTATAATCACAGATTTCGCCAAGGCTACACTGTTAATTTGACTTTAACAATAAACAAGCGAGTATGTATGGCTAGGCATGGAACATTTCACAAGTAGCATGTGAAATTTCATATGAAATGCAATTTCATACATCGCATCTGCTACCTCTCTTCATTTGGTATGTGGAATGTCACAGGTAATGAAATCGCGAGAGCGAGCGAGTAGGGACGAATGAGCGGCCGTGATAGAAAGAATAAACTATATTTTGCTGATTCGTCGCCGCTAAGTCGCTAAGTATACGACTATGAAATAGTATGAAGAGCGTAGCGCCATCGGTGCTCCGTTTAAGTACTATACGGGAGAACCTTGAATCTCACGAGAGTATTAAAAAATAGATTTTAAATTAAGGTCTGTAAGGTATTATTTTCCTTGAAATAATATCAAAATCAGTTGTTTAGGAAATGAAATGAAATTTCATTGTTATCGCAGGTCAGTCATTCGATTCGAAAGTAGCATGCGTAGTGATTATAAATTATAATTAATATTTCATTTTGAATAGCATACGGAACGTGTGACGCTGTGGTAATTTTAAGCTTCAAAAATCATTGCCAGTGAAATTTCACATGTGAAATCATTGTGATTTTTTTTTAATTTCATCCAATGAAAATGAATTAAAAGTAGCAATCATTTCCATGCTTGATGTATGCGTGTGTGTGACAAATACGTGGTAGTGTGTGTAATGTTTTTTTTATTGATTCAATGTATTTTTATGCATAATTTTTTTAAATATTAGCATTCTGCACTCCTGTATATAAAGTACTAGCTGTCCCGGCAGACGTTGTCCTGCCGTGAAGAAATAAAATTTAGAACCCGACTGCAGCGCCATCTGCCGGGCTTATTTGTGAATCTAAACTATCCTCGAATCCACTTGAACACACTCAAAAAAATTCATTCAAATCGGTCTAGCCGTTTAGGAGTTCACTGTCAACACACGTACAGAAGAATTATATATATAAAGACTAGCTGACCCGGCAAACGTTGTTTTGCCATATAAACGATTCTGCCCGCGTCTTTGCCCGCGTGGTGCGGTTTTTTAACTATCCAACGGGAACTCTTTAATTTTTCGGGATCAAAAGTATCCTATATGTTGACCACGGATATAAGCTACCACCATACAAAATTTCATGTAAATCGGTCCAGTCGTTTCGGAGATTAGCCGGTACAAACAGACAGACAAACAGAGAAACAAGAAATTAAAAAAAAATCTAAATTACTTCTATTTCACTTCTTACATCCCCCTGACTCGGTTTTTAGCATTTTTTTTTATTGTACAGAAATTCGACCTCTACAATTTTATTATATGTATAGATAAGCGTGTGAAATTTGATACTCGTCCGTGCGCGCAATTTCGTAAACAGGGGTACAAAGTTTTTGCTTTACGTCTTAATATACGTTTGATATTATTCATATCAATCTCAAGTTACATATCACATGCATATAGGCTAACTTATACAGAGTTATATAAAATGCGTGTTGAATTCCAGCGTTATCATGATAAGACTATTAGTGCCGCTTATCAGTTTAGGCACTGCTCCGTGACGACAAACGTAATATGTTATTGGTATTATATCGATCGATAATGACATTGACATATAGGCTTAGTGGTGTCTTATTTTTAAATTCATGACTGATATAGTGGGCTTTAGCCACAACCGTTATGACGTGATAGCCATTTGCAGTCCTCTGCTGGACGTAGGCCTCCCCAAGACGACGCCACTCACCCCTGTCCTCTGGTTTCCTCATCCAGCGCCGGTCCATCGGGCTGGAGGGCGTCCGACACTATTTTTACCGAGATGCGGTCTCTACTCCAGGACTTGTCTGCCCCATCCGCCGTTGGTCCTGCGGCAGACGTGACCGACCCACTGCCAACTTGCTAATTTTGCGAGCTATGTGGGTTACTTTGATTCTCTTACGGATATCCTCATTTCTAATTTTATCCATAAGAGAAAGACCCAACATTGCTCGCTCGCTAGCTTTTTGAGCGACTTGAAACTCGCCGTCAGTGTCCATATCTCGGTCCCGTAGGTCAGGACTTTGCCTTGATTGCAGGAACCGAATTCTGCTATTTCAACATCTTGGCGTTGTGAGGATGTTCAAAGCACAATTCCATTTCAACAGTGTAAAAAAATCAAATAAATGATTCTACTAAATCAACAATATCTTTTCGATATCGTAGCGGCGGAATAACAGTAGAAAGAAATTGGTATTAGGTACCATCAGTAGGAATGGCGTTAGTTGAAATTGATATTGAAAACTAACAACATTTTAAACATATATTTCAGGAGTTTTCCCTTATACTCTACTTAAGAGTTTAGATTCCCGCGGGATTCACGGAACACAAAGTACCGCAGCTAATGTTTTAGTGAAACCTGTGTCGTGTGTTTTTCGGCATCAGTGGCCAGGTTCCAGTCTCCCTTCAGAGGAGATTAACCATTTTCTATCAGGTGGGTCGTCTACCTGTCTGCTGAACTCGCGCATTAAAAATAACTATGAATTTTGTTGAAACAGTACCGCGGTGTTATTGAAATGAAATGAAATATTTATTCTTGCATAAATGTAGTTGTTTGTATACAGATGTTAATTCCTAGAAATACAGGGTTGAGTACATTTTACCAGTTCCACTTGTGTGCAAGTAAGCAGGATCTTAATCGTCATTATTTAATTAGTTATCTGTTATTTATTTTATTAAGTACCTTTTATCCAACTTGAATAATATTTATTACCTTTATTTTCCATTGTTTGTATGAGAATCAAGCAGTGCTGAAGCGAATCGCGGGAATTAACGATTTTCTCACATTTCAAAAGCAAATATGTATGCACGGTCCGTTATATTTTTTTTTATCAGCGTTCCATCAATGTTGTTGCCCCAAAACGTGACGCGATATAGTCTAGCTTCACGAAAACAGATTTTCGTATCTTATCAACGCTTGACGACACAAGGTCATACAGTCCGTGACGTTACTAACTCACGACTGTTAAAATAATTACTCTTTCGTTTTAATTATTTGCAATTACAATCGCATTATCTAGAATACTATAGAATGCTGCTACATTCAAATTTTCAAATTCAAAATGAGTTCCATTGGAGAACACTTTGAAGGTCATAACATTAAGTTAAAATTTAATTTTACTTCTTATTCTCACCGCTTCGCAACGTGTTATTGCTGTTTAGGAGAAGACGCGGCGAGAAACTCCTCAGCAATACGTCTAGCTAAATATTGCCTTTCTTTGTATTTTTTATTATATCTGTATGTCAAGTTCTTTTTCATAAGTTTTATACAGAATTATGTTACAGAATTACTTTTTGAAGAATTAATGGAGTTGTAGCAAACAGTGCATACTCAATAAGACATAGACATAATAAAAGGAAAGAAAAATACCTATTATTATAGTTATAATAATGACATGACGTTCTAAAATGTTATGCTGCAATATATCTCCATAAATTCCTTACAAGCTTTGCAAGATAAAAACGTTATACTAATTATAGTATAAGAGGTTGGAGCGGGGTGCTATGTAAATGAAGTTTTGTCATTTAAGTATTCTTCAATAGTGTAGTTAGTATCTCTTTTTAGCACGATACTTTTAAATTTAGTGAATTTTTGTTTGTTTCATTGTTTACATGTTGATTCCTTAAAATGGTTGAATAATAAAAAAGCATTGGTCCGTGATCGAAATCAGTGAAAAGTGATCGAAACGTCGCACCGAAAAATAACGCGCTTTAAATGGTTAAAAGGTAGTGTTATAATGATTACTTGTAGCAAAAACATTGAAATAAAAGTTGGTTCAGCAATAAAATACAAACATAATAACGATCAGCATAAAACTAAAACTTAGAAAGCACCCAATTCTAGTAATTCGATTCATGCTCCATACAGCACGCGGGGTTGCGCCAGCGGGTCTTCTCCCGGCCATGGTGAGCGCGTCATGCTTGCGAAGGCGGAGCGGGAGCGTTAGCGGACCTCCTTGCTCTGTTCCCGCCAAAGGAGGACGCTCTGGCGCTGGTCAGAAGGTCAGATACCGACCTTCGGCCGCCGTAAGCAGCCCCTTGGGGTATAGGGGTTCTCAATCACCCGCACATGCCGTCGAGATGAGAGCGCGAGTGTTCCGCGCGCGCTCATCTCTCTTGGACTTGCTTGGACTAGACATAGACGATGTCGGGGGACCAAGAAAGGCCCTCGGCAATGGAAGAGGCTCACGGTTGCCAGGCTACGCGGAGCTGGGAATCCCAATTACCCGTAGCCCTGTCATAAGGGGTAGTTCGGAACACCCAGGGGTTTTAGTGGGTGTCGCTAACTGGGGAGTGGCAATAGCATGGCATCGGTTCTGACTGGGTATTCTAGTGATCTGGCCAATCCCACACTCGGGTCGCGAATTATCCCCCAAGGCTTCTGTGCCTGGCGCGGCTTAGTCCTCAAA
This sequence comes from Dendrolimus pini, assembly GCA_949752895.1. Taxonomy (NCBI): domain Eukaryota; kingdom Metazoa; phylum Arthropoda; class Insecta; order Lepidoptera; family Lasiocampidae; genus Dendrolimus; species Dendrolimus pini. Next base: position 20,088,392 of record OX457139.1, read on the forward strand.
TGGATTTGCCGTGGTTAAGGAAAAGCGGGATGGCCTTAAAGCTGATAAAGCCCCAGCATTAATGACTTGACAATCCCATCGTTTGTCATTTCCTTGTTATTAATTGTCCTAGCGTGAAAACCTTATACGACAATGTGGACGTGGTCACAATCCGCGAGAACACCGAGGGCGAATACTCCGGCATTGAGCACGAGATCGTCGACGGGGTGGTGCAGTCGATCAAGCTGATCACGGAGGAGGCCAGCTCGCGGGTGGCGGAGTTCGCCTTCCAGTTCGCCAGAGACAACAAGAGGAAGAAGGTCACGGCAGTGCACAAGGCCAACATTATGTAAGTGGACCTTGTAACCACACCCCACTGCTGGGCTCGGGCCTCCCATTTCTATAAATGGGGGGAACGGACAAAATACCTGCCAAGCTTGCCCAAGGCGGATTGGCGAATTTGACACATCGGTTATCTCGATGATTTCTTTCACCATTGGCATGTGGTAATTTTAACAATAGGCGGTGCAGGTGCACTCTTTCCACCCAGAATTCGAACCCGCGGTCTTTGGTTTCTCTTTTTGTTAACGTTGGGGAATGCGTCTACGCATACCATTGGCCCCTAAGGGGATGTAAGTTTCTGATGAGAAAGTTGCAAGCACCGCCCCTAGACTACGTACTAAGCCTTCCAGCATCCCTCCCCGCATCATGATGAAGCATCACAGGACCGTAATCATAGGTATATAGGTATGAGTGCCGTGACTAAGGTTGCAAACTATTTTTGAGTAAAATAACGTACTACATTTTTTTAATACGGAAAAATAAAGTATTTGGAAGAAAAAAAAAGTATTTTTCAAAATTGTTGTAAACCTCGCAATCTCCTAGATCTTGTATGAGTTTACCAGGTTGTTACGTCATAACTTGTTAATTACGATTTAGACAGTCATTATAATTATTTTTATCGTTAAATTATATTTTCTTTCACTCAATTATTTAAGATCGACACAATTTATTTTTCTTCAATGCTCTTTTTTAATATAAATATAATTATATAATATAAGGCTATTCAACAACTGGAAATATAATATTAATATTTTGATTTATAATTAATTTAGAAATAATGAACAATTCGTAATAGGGCAAAACTGAAACTCTCATGTAAAAATTTTAAGATTACTGAAGATATTTCTTTAAGCGTGCAATATGTGAATAGATTTTAATTGATTGCACTCGTATAATTTGTTATGTACTGATTGCAGGCGTATGTCGGATGGCCTCTTCCTGCGTTGTTGCCGCCAGCTCGCGAACAAATACCCCAACATCAAGTTCGAGGAGAGGTATCTCGATACCGTCTGCCTGAACATGGTACAGGACCCCTCCAAATTCGACGTATTGGTGAGTCTATTAACCTGTAACACGGAACCACCACAAAGTGGTCAAATGCAGATAATTGAAATGAACGTTGAACTGATGCTCTCTCCCTTTAACTACATAGAATTTATATTAGAATAAAAGAGACGACATGATTCTCTTGGTTTGGCAGCTGGCTGCTTGTAGATAGATAATATTAAATTCGGCCCTTATTGAAGTTTAATTAGTAAAATGCCATAAAATGTGATACAGAGAGATTGAAGAATTAGAATTTATTCAAAAACAATTAACATAAGTCTGGAGAAACAATTTGGTATCGCAACCAACTGCTGTAGTATACTGTATAATAATAGTGTGTTGCACTTGTTAGCGCCCACTTCCAGATAACTCTTTTGTTATACATTATACAAAAAGAAAATTATCTGTGGTGTGTATGTGATTTGTGTATAAGTGAACAAGTGAGTGTGTGGTTACAGACTAAATTAGACTAGTGTACTCAGTTTAGTAAATTCTCGGTGTTGTCATCAGGGTGTTCTTTTAGCCAATTGAATAATTTTACTGTTCTTTAAATATACTGAAAGGGTAAATACTATACCAGTCTCTCTTTGACAATTCTCAAATCACTGCATACAAGTTATATTATTGCTTTACATTGAATAGGTGTGTTAGAATATTGTTGATCACAACTTAATTTTAACAATTTTAGTCTAGAGATAAACTGAAGGTAGAACTATTTTTTTTAGATACAAATAAACCACAATACCGTATTTGAGAGGTCTAAGGCTGGACTTAGCAAATATATTCTTTTAACCTCTTTAATGTAAAGACCAATTTTTGTAGTCAAATATCACATCTCGTCTGCTTAATGTGTTGCCACCGATTGTAAGAACCAAGTAAATAATAAAATAAAACTTTTTATTTAGTAATAAATAATTTGTAATCTATAGTATTATTATAGAAGAAATATTTGTATGTTTGTAACGAACAAACTCAGAAACGAATGGACCGATTTCCAAAATTCTTTCACCCTTCCAATGCTATGGTATCCCTGATTAATATAGGCTATATAAAAATTAGGGATCCCTACTACCATCAATCTAAACAAAATGCTTGGCGCTGGAATCGAGTTGTTTTTTTTTTTTTCATGGAGAGGTGATAGTACTAATTCTACTCGTATATTTAGTAATAAATAATAATCTCATAAGATAGTCTATTCCCATAGAACTGACCAATTGTTAATGCTTAATTGACTGACAATAAACATTTTCAGGTAACCTTTGAGTTGTTGATCAAAATTCTCTCTATATCACGTATCTAAGAAAAGCACTATTTAATACGGCAAATGATATTACAATTAGCAACAAACATAGTAAAGGGTTGTGCATACGTACATAATATCACGCCTGTTTCCCATGGGGGTAGGCAGAGACTATGGATCTCGACTTGTGACGATCCTGACAAACGACTTTCGCTTCACCTACTTTCATTAGCCTCTTCATACATGCACATTTATTTGAAATGCTTTTTACCTGACCTTTCTTTAACACTCCTGATATTTGGTCATGGTTTGTTCGTCTCGGTCTACTGGCACTTGTTGTGTGAGTCTACTTTTGTCCATTCTCTCTTCATGTCCAAACCACCTTAACATTCCTTTTTCAACTCTTGTTATTCCATCTTATTTGAAGCCACAATGTTCCCTTATCACATTGTTCGTTATCATATCATTCAAGCTAACCGCACATACACTTCTGCAAGCTCTCATTTCAACTTTTTCTACCATACATCGGGGGTGGCACCATCACTTCTTTATGGACAGCCAAGCGTGCCTTTACAGACACTGCAATATTTTTACTATACGTTTTGTATTCCAGGTGATGCCAAATTTGTATGGTGACATTATGTCAGACATGTGTTCCGGTCTGATTGGTGGTTTGGGTCTCACTCCATCTGGCAACATTGGCAAAAATGGTGCGCTCTTTGAATCTGTAAGTTGATTTTTAATTTTCTTTACCGGTTTTTAGAGTACTTAAATGAAAACAGATATTATATTGAGCATTACTTTATTTTGGTCATGTGTAAAATAGAACAGACACTGAAGTAGATCCCAGTAACGCTTAGACCAGAGCAAATAACGAAAATGTGGTTTTTGGAATCAGAAATTGAGTCCAGGTCAGGCAGGAACCAAGTGGGCCAATACTTGTGTTATATAAATTTAATAATTATATAAAAAGAATCAGTGAATATACTTGTGAAATTATAACTCTTGAGACTTAAAATTAAATTTGATAAAGTTAGAGCTAATCGCACCAAAAAGTAGTCATTAGTAGCACAATACAGGTTATAGTACGAACCTGTTATATGTATAATAATATAATTATAGATAACTATAATTTTTAATATTTTCTAAAAATATTATATATTTTATATAAATATTATTGTAATATTTTTAATTATCTATAAATTTACGATCAAATAAATGAATTGTCTAATTTAGCTGTATCAGCACGACTTTACATGGATGCCGCATCGTTTATACTTTTTGTATATATTTATTACATTTTTAAAATAGTGGTATGAAAATGTTATAATAAGTAAATATTAAATCATGCACGAATAAAGAACGAAGAATGCAAGAGATAATAAATATGTTGAGTTAATCAAATACAAAAAATAAAACAGTGTAGTAACTGTCTAGAAAGGTGCTTATAAAAAGTTTAAAATATTAGTTTTAATTTAAAAGTTTAGAGAAAATACTCAATAAAACGACTGCTATATGAATAAAAATCATATTGAGTGTTAATCAAACATGTGAAGCAAAAAGGTGTACAATAGAAGTGAATTTAAAAAAAAGAAACAATGTAAGTCTACTCTAAAATTATAGAGTTTAGCAAATTACTAACCCAGGTGTGTGGGATTATATTTTCAAAAAAAATATAACAGCATGAAATATATAAAACACTGGAATTAACATTGCGTGTAAATATGGGTGGAATTTAACACTGCGTGTAAATTGGCTTGGAATTTAGCCTTGCGTGTAAATATGCGTTGGGATTGGTCACTGCGTGTAATTACGTGTGAAACTAATTTGCGTTTGGTGTTTTTGAAAAGCAATAGTTTTGTAATATAATACAACCAAGACTTCATTCTACATAAACTTGTATAGTATTTAAGATATTTTTTGTTAGGGATCTTAAATGATTATATGCCATTCTGCATGTCTGCATTCTTGTCTATGTATATTTGGATTTGGAGGAATGTAAAGGCATTAAGGAGATAAGAAAATCTTAACCACAACTAGCCAAAGTTGCAATGATCGAAGGGGGGGGACCCAACTTCTATACAACCAGACTATAGAAAATATCTACATACATGTAGAAAATTATGTTTTTCTAAATTCAAAGAATACTTTGATGAGAGAAGTAAAGAAAAAGGCATATGGTACAAAACGATACAGTCTCAACCCCCCCAAATTCCATGGTTTTCGGTAGGGAACTTCAACAGGCCATATATAAAGCTATTAAATAGAATCCGAGCCGGTCATTTCCCTACAAGAAGTTTTAGCCACCTCATGGGTAAGGTTGATTCTCCCAACTGCCTAGTGTGTGGAACTCGTGAAGATGTCCAACATCTTTTAATGGAGTGCAGCAGAAATAGAGATGGTAGAGAACAACTAATGGGGGATTTGGGACTGAATCGTTTTGATGTAGGTATCTTCACAGAAATTCTGGCAGAGCCAGCCTCAAAGAAGGCTAGTTTGTTAGCCAGCTCATTATTTAATATTTAATTATAAGTTATAGTACGTTAGGAGATGATGGGGCTAACATGCCTATGTGGCAAAAGTCCCAAAAAAAATAAAGATTAAAAAAAAAAAAAAAAGCTTTTAAGGTAAAACTGTTTTCTTAATATAGTGGTATCAATACAATGGATAAACGACGGCTTGCCGGATGAGGGCCTACAAAAACAATACCAGTTAACAATTATGATGGTTATTATTTATTTATGGATGTTAAAATTTTATTACTATATACTTTTACGAATGTCCATGGGTGGACATTATGGTTTCATTAATTATACGAATTGATGAAATGATGTTATTGACTGCAAAACCATGTCTTTTAATTTGTGCAAGTTAAGGAGTCTGATCAATTAAGCCCCTGCCCCCCGTTCATGTCACAGCTGGTCACACACGTGAGACTCCTCCCTCCCTAGTGTGACATTACATATTTCACAACAAGAAATTAATTAATTAAACAGCAGTTCCGTAATTAGTTTTTTATTTTCATTTATATTCTTTTTTCTAATTTATTTCTATGTATTTATTTAACAAGACAACAAAATGATTACAACTTATTGAATTATACATAGCATAGAAAATCTCTGGGGTGTATATAAGTGTTATGGATATCTACGTTCTTAGCATTTAACAACTTTAACATTACATTTGGTTTAAAAAGTTCATTTTAAGTTTAATTTTAATATTTTTTCCTGTAATGCTTTCCCTTAAATCAACGGGTAAGTCATTGAGCAAGCGCGGAACTAAATATGCAGTTGTGCGCTTGCAGTACATGTTGTTTGCCCGACTCGTGACGAACCGGTTTTGGGCGATGGCTCGCATATATACAGAGTTTAACAATTTAAACACTATGATCATACAGATAGAGTTGGAAACGTATCGAAGTTTTATGTTATTAGATTTTGAAATGTGATGACACGAAATTTAGGACCCCTCCCACCCCCTTGTCACACAATGTCACAACTTCGTCAACCACCCCCCAATAATTATTTTTATTGATGGTCCCTAATCTGTGTTCTGTTACAATGCTAAAATATACTAAACGTATCCTAACCCAGTGTTATTTACAAATACTATAAAATAACCTATCATTCATATACCATAACGATGCTTGATTATTCATGAAAGATTTAATTACCATTGCGATATAAGAATAATAATGTGAATTAATATTGTGTCTATATATATACTACTAATGTATAGAAATATATTTGCATATGAATGGAGTCTTGAGAACATTGGAAAAAAACTCAATTGTATTGAGCCCCTGATTTAAATTACGTTCATGTCAATTTCTCTGTAATAATATAAGTAATTGATTATAATTAATTATGATTTTTTTATGCTATGCCATTTAAATCCTTGTTTTAGAATAATTGGTACATTTACATTTAAAACTTGAATAATTAATGCGTATTTCACAGTAGCCAAATCCACAGACTGCACAAAAATATTTTAAATGAGCTCCTCCGTTTTTTCAAGTCGATTTAAAAAAAGAAAGGAGAACTTAAACTTACTTTAAAGAAGGAAACTTACAAAGTTTTATGTGTTACAATAACATTTTGTATGTGTTACGATAACATTTTGCATGTGTTACGTTAACACTTTGTTCGATTATGTGTTACGAAAACACTTCCTTTTTGCCTAATATGTTCTCAAACCTCGTTTCGTGTTTGTGTTTCTAATATTTTAGATAAAGAATGATAGCTTTTAATAGAGTCTCTACTTCCAGGTGCACGGGACGGCCCCAGCGATCGCTGGCAAAGACTTGGCGAATCCAACGGCTTTACTTTTATCCGGAGTCATGATGTTGAGATACATGGAAATGTGGCCGTTGGCCAACAAAATTGAGGCTGCAACCTTCAAAGTCCTGAAGGAGGGCAAGGTTCTGACTGGAGATCTGGGAGGGAAAAGCACTTGCACCGAATACACCAATGAGATCATAAAGAATTTAGAGTAGAGTGAGTAAGGTTGTCGCTGAGGTTTTGTTAATGATTCTTTGTAAATATCTACAAAGATGTCTACAAGTTTATGTATACACAGACATAAACAATAATTAAATTTAATAATACTTAACTAGAGACTGATCTCCTTTAATTTTTATTATCTGTGGTAAGTAAACAACATCTTTTGATTTGACCTTTTCAGTTTAGGCCATAGGTCATTTTTTACACTGGCCGATTATTGACTTTAATTTTTATTACAGTCCTAAAACTTTAGTTAACTATTATAACATTCACCATTTTTTGAGGCATTAAACCTACTTACTTTTTGAGTGTAAATATACGATATTAGAAGTTAAAAAACAACTGACTCAAGGAAAACTCAAGAATGACTAAAAACAAGAAATAGTATTGTATCATAAATTGCAAATAGTATCAAAGAAAGTATTTTATGTACTATACTAAAAGCTTTTATAATTTATTAGACTTGAGTAGTTGCTTTTTAATTGGTTTAAAAGTAAACTGCGCTCAAATGATGAAATTTTTGATCAAAACTTATTTGACAGAGTTTTCAAAACCACGGCGACATGATTTGTGTAACCAAAACAATTAGTTCAATTAATTAATTAAATCAAATTGTTGAATTTCTTACAATGAATATAGTTAAGTTATGAATTAATAGTTCTATTATGATAATATGCTTATTTATTTGCGTGTTTGAGATTGTGCGATTCGCCAAATATTATCTTCGTAATAAAAAGTGAAAATATTATAATATATCCACTTTCAATTGAGATAGTGGCTGTTGAATTTTAGTAAGGTACCCCAAGGAGAATAGACAGTCCACGTTTCTATAATACTATCAAAATGAGTTTAGTTTTATGTTTGTTTGGTTGCTATGTCACACAGGTTGATGGTAATTCAGTTAATGGAAATAATGATTCGTAATTAAAAAGCGAAACATTGTCTGCATCGAAAAAATTGTACAAAAATGTATATAAAGACTAAGACGTACAGTAAATGTCAATAAACTATAAAACCCCATAGAACTGTAAATAATTAACAGTAAATATATATGCACTATTTGGTTATAAATAGATCTCACGGTTATGTTTGAATTCTGAAGAGTGAAGTTTCATTTTATTCATAGATGGCGCCAAACACTTTATACTTTGATTCTGTCAATGTCATAGTGACTGCATGACAGTTGCATTAAGTGACAGGTCCAGTAACATTATAAATCAATTTCGGACTGTTACCGAGACAAATATACAGATAACCTGTAAAATTTATTTTACTTTACATTACTTCACATTTACATCCACAAAATGGAACCATACAAATTCAAAATAAAACTAACTCAAATGCACATTAGTATTAATGGTTTACACTTATGTGTTGTATAAATTTTGATGATTTTATAAAAAGTTGTTAATGTCTTGCTCTTAACTTGTGTCGTATTGATTGATTTAAATTTGAATAAACACAAGTAATAAGAGTAGTGTTTGTAGTCAAAGATGTGTATTTCATCTCTGTGATTTAAAAATCTAGCAATGGTTTTAAACGAATTTTTGTATATTATTGTCTTAATATGCATTTACTGATGCATTGTGCTTGCCAAAACATGTAGACTATCAAAATATGATATCACTCAAAATAATCTTCTTTACATTTATTTATTTATTTGGAAAACATACAATAATTAATATTCTTAAATATAAATCACAAAATTGATATATGAATGAAGATTCCACTAAAAAATAATATATATAATTAAAAAAATTGGTTCAAACAATTACAATTAAAAATACAATCATAAGAAAATTACATAAAATGTCTATTTGAATGAGATAATGCAGTGAGTGACATTTAAAACAAAATGTCACGAAAATACAGTCATATGTCAAAGTATAAAAGTAACCATAATAATAAATTACTAACCAAAATCAATTAATACATTAATTTACTTAACAACATGTCAAACATTATAGATGTTAACAAAATAGAGAAAAAAGTTGTTTTTCATTGCAAAAAAAATACAAAAAAAATTGTGTGTAAATCAACATATTTTAGACGTCCATGACATTTTTGTCCTGTCTTGTAAAATTTCTTGGAATACACTTGCTAGGTTTTGAAATGGCATAGCTGATTTGTTTGTTTTGCTTTGTATTTTTATTATATGAAATAATCAGTACATTTTAATACATCTTTCTATCATCACATCAAATAATACATGATTAACAGCAAATCATATTTGAAATATTGACAGTTTGTCAATGTCAATGTCATTTTGATTGATCGCAAATACGCCGATTTATAGTACATTCTTACAGAAATCTGTTTTTAGATATATTATTATTTTAGTGATTTTTTAGTTACCAATCATTATGTTATTTAAAAAAATACAAATGATATTAATGTTGGACTAGTCTGTTTAAATTATTCAAGAAGAGAAGAGACATGAGACAATAGCTAGTGTTACTTATTGGCTAGATGTCAGTAGTATCGATTAACATTTGTGTAAAGTTGAGTTCTGATAAACTTTAAATGTGAAACAAATAAAACAACAAAAAAATTGAATTATTAAACACCGTTTGCAAGTTTTAATAACTACAAAATGAGTTGGTAATTTATGATTACTAGTAGGAATATAGGATCTGAAGAGTTTTCTATAGTAACATTTTGTCACAGATCATTTGACATACCTAGTTCCTTCTTCCATGATTTAAATGAACTTTTACCAGACGGTAAAATTGACCTTTCGAACGTTTAAAAGAATTCTATATAGCTAAATTAAAGATTTTCTTTCACACATACCAGGTTCAAATGTAATTTGATTTTGAAAGAGAATTATAATAATCCTATCAATCATGAATTTCACACGATTATTTGTATCTTGGAAATTTTACCACGTTAATGTGTTTGATATGAACTAGGACATTTGTATTATCCTCGGCGAATTTGTATTTATTTTTAGATCACGTGAATGTATAAAGTACGTGCAAAACTTAAATGCGTTCCTGAAGTTTGTGAGCGATGAAATTATATTTTGTAGTAACATTGTGGTAATAAAATGAGAGATGCGTGCGAAAGCGCGCATTCATAGAGCACTGTGTGGGGCTTGTTGCAAGCGAGACGTACTGCGGCCATTTTGTTACACTTTTCTCTGCAATAATTGCGCGCGCCATCATCCATAATGACTGGTTTCCAATAAATGCGTGTAGGAGATCGGTTATATTTTAAATCTAAAACCAGCATAAACGGACACCCACAAATTGGTGGTCCTTCGAGCCGGATAATATACTTGTATATGTTTAAACCTATGTATTTATTATACGCCGAAGCACATGGTATAAAGGGGAAAAAACGCGGCAACCAAGACAAAGCTTGGATGATGGCAGGGAAGTTAAATCGGAACCGCCTCCGAACATCATACAAATACCGGAACCGGCTTTGCCAAAACAATTATCATCGTCATCATTGGCGGCACGTAAGGAGCAATTAGAGCTAGAAGCAGCTGAGGGTGAGGCCCAAACAGAAAAGTATCTGATAGATAAAAAAAACTTGCTGCTCAGAGGCAAAACGAAAAGATTCTACACAGAAACACGGTTAAGAATAGATTAGAATAGAAAACAGTTTATTGTTCACCACATACACATAGTATAAACAATTTACATTTGTAACATTAAACAGTAAAAGTAGGAGCAATGGGCGGCCTTATCGCTTTAGAGCGATCTCTTCCAGACAACCCGGGCTGTGGATTTTATGAACAGGAAATTCGCAAGTGTATGACGGTGGTGTGCTAATTAAATACACATATAATAGGATATATAAATATCACACAATACATATACCTAAAATGAATAAAAAAAGAGAATAATCAATAACACATATTAATATTATTTATACCTACTAATATACGTAATATTAATATACTAATACACTAATAAATAAACGTACATGTAATATGATATTAAATATTTATTATAAAGTGAGATAATGTTCCTGTACCAGTTTTTTAAAAATGGCGAGTGACGTTGCCTGTCTCACGTATTCGGGCAATGAATTCCACAGCCGAGCAGCCTGCACAGTAAAGGATTTGGTGTAGAAAGTTGAAACGTGTTCAGGTGTTTTTAAGGTAAGATTATGAGAAGAGCGCAAATTAACGGTGTGAGATGTATGGAGGAAATCAAAACGTTCCTAAAGATAGGAATAAATAATAAGGTTAAGATTACAGATAGAGGTGAGAGGAGTGTTGCGCTCTCTCTCACACGCATGTGGAATCGCACTCCATCTCTTTCGTACCGCACACCGTACGGTGTAATAAACGTCAACAGTTGACTAGACAGTGAACTCACGACACTAATTTCACTCGGAGCGCATTTAAGTTTTGCGCGTCCTAACCAGAGTAGTGTTAGGTATTGAATCATGGCCATTGAGGTGAACAGTATTTTCATGTTTAAGTTAATTAAGTAATTGTTGTATTCGTTTGTTCCTGATTTTGTGATTAATTATTTAAAATAGGCTGTTTTTTTGTACAAATAACTGTGTCACTTTTAAATCTTTGTACAGAATGTAATTATTTATAACAATCTCAATAATAGCGATTTTATAAGTTCGTTCTTTATTACAAATTTTCAACATGAATGTACAATCTTGTAATGACGATCTCTACGATTGCAATCATTAGCATTCATAGTTATGATTTGCTATCGTAGCGTCGTTTTTAGTCAGTTAAAAACAAAATAGAAAATGCGCTGTAAATGTCACAGATACTGACGCATTTTCTAGAGTTTAATTATTGTTGATTCTAGCAAAAAAGTTTTAATCATGTAATAAAATAAATCTAAACTCTGTCATTTAAAATGCCTGTTATAAAAATTAAGTTTCAAGTCATTATCTTGAATCTAGACTAATGTCACAATTGAAGAATTCATTACTGCGTATACTGACTCGTCACTATGTATCTCTTTCACTCGCGCACATATATGTATATGACTATCCCATACCCGCGTATCACAACGAATAAGCGAGATGGAAACATGAAAACACTAGTGCGCGAGTGGAAGAGCCTATTGCTGAGTTATCTGGATAAATTATTTCTGCTATGCAACTGGATTTTTGAAGTGAAATTTCTTTATCGGCGTTGGAAAAAAATATACCGTCACATTTTTCGGTTACGTGTCACATTTTTTCCGTTACGCGCCATCTATTTCTTGCCTCTACCACGGTCGATTCGAACGAAGGGTAATTATAAGGTAAAATGAAATAATTTCGTGAATGAACTTTCACTTCTTACGTGTGTACACTAGTACACGCACACATTTTTTTTTATCTGCTGCCAGAATACTACAGATACAAGTTAAAAAATTTAGTTTTTAAGTTATTGTAACTTGAATGTTGTAACTTAACTTAGCTGATACCCAGTGAGGTACAATTTATTGAATGTGATTATTGTATTATCTATTAATTTAGTCCCTCGGATTTGATCTGAGGATAAATTGTATGCATTTGATATGGTCTTGTGATATCACAACGTATTTATTTTTAGCATTAGATAAATCTGGAAATATGAATGAAGTGTTTCGAAATAAAAAGTATTTGACGCAGTTTCATAAAACTGAATTCGGGCGAATAAAGATGAATAAAACAATTATTGATGTGTGAATTTCTTATCCCTTTCCTTTTGTCACTCATGGCCATTTTGACAGATGTGAAGCCTTTATGAAATTATCATTTCTGTCAGTCTATAGTCGTATTTTTAATTAGACGAAGCCAACTGATAGTAACTAAAGTCACTTTGTAAAATAATGTTGCCATATTTAAAGTAATAGTGATGCGTTCAGTTCTTGTTCAATCAGATGAATGAACAATTAGTGTGAATAGTTCACTAGACAATCGAGGCAATTTCATTCATTCAAGAGTTTTTTCAATCATTCACTTTGCTACAACACTATTTTTATTTCATCAAAAACTGACAACACAGTAAACGTCAGTTGATGTCGTCTAATTAAAAATACGACTATATATGTACATTTGACTATGTATATCACAGTAATAACTACGGAGTCTATCTATCTATTTTACAGAACGATTTATTCTATATAAATAAAATGAATAATATTTTAATAATCTACAAACAAACACGTTGCATGTCCCCGAGATAAGTAAGTTACGCGTGTGTTATCGGTAATATCTAACGGACCATGGACTGATTCTAGACATCCAGACCATAACGCACGTTTACGAAATTTATCATTCCAGGAATCTAACCCGGAGCCTCTGGATTCCAGTGAGCTCAGCCGGCTAAGGCAACGCTTAGTCCACTTAATCACAGAGGCCGTCAAAGCGGCAGATAGCAAAGAAATAGAGTAAAAACAAATAAAGTTGTTTTTCTGTGTTTATTGTTGTGCGAGGTATTAAACCGTCGAAAAAAATCATTTTTTAAGTGAAGTAAATAGGTTGCATGATACAAGACTGATTTTCCAGTCGTGAAAATAGCGTCGTCTCCCAATAACTCAAACTCATCAATGGAATGCATTCTAAATATTTTTTTAAGCTCTACCATCTCAAATTTTGCTAAACTTTCTACTTTTCAATACTAGTTAGATATACAACACGTGCAAAGCCATATTTCAAAATGACGATAAGGAGACCTAGTTTTTTTTTAATATTTGTGTTTATTTTGTGCAATTTCCAGGTCCACGGCACAGCTCCAGACATCGCTGGAAAGGACATGGCTAACCCTACTGCCTTGCTTCTTTCTGCCATCATGATGTTGAGACATTTAGAAATGCACGAGCATGCCGATCGTATCCAAAACGCCTGTTACCAAGTTCTCAAAGAAGGCAAATCACTCACGGGCGATCTTGGAGGCACTGGCAAGTGTAGCGAATACACTAACGCAATTATTTCGAAACTTAATTAAGTTTTAATTAAGAAATCAGCTCTATTTGTATTATGTGTTTCAATTCAAAGTGAAGATGTAGTGAGAAATTTATTTGTAAAGCCCGCCATTTTCAGAACCACAGTTAATTTGTTGTTTCATTTTAGTCTAGAAGAAGTCGATTACATTAATCACTTCTATTTATCAGTTTCGTAAGGCATGTAATGTTTGTGGAAATAAAAATAGAGAATTTGCCCTCATAAACAAATTGAGGCTGTGTTTCTACTCCTAAAAAAGAAATCTCACCCACTTAAAAAGAGGGAATAACAAACATGAAATTTATATGCATTAAATGCAATAAACCACCAAAGTACTTATTGTAATTTGTTGTACCTAATTTAAGTTTAATTGGTTTATCAATTTTATCTCTTGTTATCAGTATTGACGCAATAAATGATTACCAATTCAAAATGACATACTTTGTAAATACTTTTTAGATAGCTCACATAAAAGCTACTAAGTTTATCGTTTAACATTCATGGTATAATACTAACCCATTTTACAGAATTTTGAAATAAATATAAATAAATTTGTTAAATGTATGTTTTATTTAAGTACCTTTTTCTTTTTATATTTTTTGAATGCTTTCTACATAAAGAGACAAAGTCCAAGGCTTATATTAGGTTAATAGTTTTGATGCAATAAAATATTTCCGTCGCGTAGGTTGGTTGAACTGCGATCAAACAGTCTCATTTAACTAAAGTATTATTATGTGCGAGCAGGGGTACTCACTAAGGATTTGAAGAAAACACTAGTTATTTACCTAAAGGCTTATATTGACTTACACAGTCGTACCCGCTTCTTCGGTGCAGGGTTGCCTTCACGCACAACTAAGACTCTGCCCCGACGATGAGATGTCTCACTCATCATAATACCGTCGTTGATATTATGTAGAACACGTCCTGCTACTGCATTGCTCACCTCCGAATTTAACCGCGCGTAGCTCGCTTCTGGATCTCCTCTTGAACTACGCTAAACTCCTCCTTCACTGACCTGGCCACTAAACTCATCACTGTCTTCTACTTAACTCTCACTTGTCGCTTTGCTGCATAGATGATACATGCTTTGCTGTCTCTGAATTACTCGCAGGGCGTCCCATTCGTAGCTCACAACGCCCAAAATGCTAATTTAGCCATTCTACAAGGCGACCGCGGCCGTCGTGGTCGTGGCGAAACCGTCATTAATGACGTTATAATTTTCCATCTCACAACGCTCGCGACGACTCATGTCAAGAGGTGGGTCGTATAGCCGTTCCACTTGGGCTTGCGATTGTAACGCTGGCATGAAGTGGAATGGGAAAAATCGCGGTCGTGTACGTGGTCGTTGTGAGTCCCTTGTGGAACCTAGCCTCGGTAGGCGCGCCTCACGCCGCTTGTATACCCGGTAGAATCTTCTGGAACCCTTAATTTCGATCTTCTCTTCGTTATTTTTTTATTTACTGTCTGTCCCTTTTTAAACATCTGTTTATCTCTGTCTGACTGTAACACCCGCAAGAAGGTGTAACGGAAAAAATCGAAAAATCGCGACTGGGAACGTGGTCTTTGTGAGCCTCATGTGGAACGTAGCCAAAGAGTAAAACGAAATGTAACGTCAAAATCAATCTGTTAAATATGTTAATGTCAATGTCATTAACTCATGAAAATGCGATAAAATGTCACATGCACGTTGTTTATGTATTTTATAACCAATAATTTGAAATAAATTACCTATATGTAGATTTTATTATTTTAAATGAAAATGGTTAAACGGGTAAGTTTATATATTACTTATTATTTAGTACAAACTCATAGTCGCAGTCATGTTCATATAATATTATTGGTTATAACTTATTTTATATCGATAATTGTGTACAAAATTTTCAATAATTTGTTGTAGAATATTAAAACATCAATATCAGAAGATGAAGTCGATAATGGGCCGGTAAATGGGAATGGAAAACGTCCTAATGATGCCAAAAATAAAGAAGGCACGAAACGCCTTAAAACTAAAAGTTTATACCGACAACCCACTGTAAATGAACTAAATCGGTTGCAAGAAACTGAAAATTTGTTCAATTCGAACTTATTCAGATTGCAAGTCGAAGAAATCTTGGCGGAGGTGAAGGTTAAAGAGAAAACAGAAAAGAAAGTTAATCAGTGGTTTACTGAATTTAAAACATACTTACTGACAATACCTGAAGATAAAAATGAATATGATTTATCCGAACAGACATTACCTAAAAAGCTAAAAGTGAAGTTACCAATCACTAACAGTTTAAATAAAACAAAATGTGTATTCAAGTTTCATAAATTCCACGATGTTAATATTGTTGGTTCATATGCTTTGGAATGCTCGATAAATTCCAAACTTAGAATTGATTTACAAATAGTTATACCAGCTGACACATACACGAAGAATGACTCTATCAATTATAGGTATCACAAAAAACGGGCAGCTTATTTAGCAGTTATTTCATCTCACTTAATGAAAACAGATTTGGTTGAGGATTTACATTATTCATTTACAAATGATAATAAGGCAACACCAGTATTAGATTTGAAACCTTCTGGAAAGTTAAAGAATTATTTCTCCGTTCGGTTAAACTTAAATTGTGATCAAGAAACATTCAAACTTCATAGGTTCAGTCCTTTACGTAACAACTTGAGGGATGCTTGGTTATTTTCCATTGAAAATGCGGAGAGTACTGAAGTAGGCCCACCGACACCATATTATAATAGCGTGGTATTAAACGACTTGGTAGCATTGGCAAATCAGGAAATGCTCAAAGAATTCCTCTTAAAGAGTGAAAATTTAAAACAGGCAGTAATTTTGTTAAAGATATGGCTGCGTCAGAGAAACTTGAAGGTGTCTGGTTTTGTTATAAGTTTGATAGTTGTATATTATGTAAAGATAAAGAGGATAAACAATATTATGAGTAGTTACCAAATTGTAAGGAATGTTTGGATAGCTTTAAGTAAGTATTACAATTTCATTCATATGTTAAACTTTGGTCTTATTTATTGGTACATAGATATTTAAATAATAAGAGTCGTATATATATTAATATTATTATATCTAATCCTTATAAGCGCCTCTGCACATGCTGCTGTCACATTTTCACTGTCAAACAGGTGTTAGTGATAGGGTGATATGGGAAGGCAAACAATGATCGCTTATACATAGGAATTTACAATAGCAGGGTGGTGGTGGAGCCATCTACATGGGCACTAATGTGCTTTTGTATTTATGTGTGCACATTCATCTTGTTCAACAGGTAGACAACACATCGGGAAGGAGTGTACATAGAATAGGAAGTAAATTTAAAGTGCAACTTATATCTATGACCTTCAAAAAATTTTCTCCAGTGGAATTTACTTACTTTTACTTAGTAAAAAACATTGAACTTAGGAAAGACTTGATATTACTATATAATATTTATATGTATATAGACTAGTTTTTTTACATAATATAAAACAAAGTCACTTTCCGCATCTGTCTGTATATCTATCTGCTAACTCTTAAATCATGCAACGGATTTATAAGGAGCTTACACTATAAGTTAGATTTAGAAATTTTCATTGATGGTTTGTACAATCATATTAAAAAAAATAAGTTTTAATGTTAGTAGAAAAATAATATAAATTTTCCAGGGGTGAATAGTGTCTAGATAACAATTTAATGTAATGTAAGGTGTGTGAAAGGATGCTGGCAAAATAACTTTTTACTAGAGTTTGGTTTGGGAAAATTCTAGTCCATGTCTAAATCTATCTATCTAAATAATCTGTTTATGAATGTTACAGAAACATCAGAATGGGAAAAGAAAGGTATTTCCCTCAACAAAAGTGATGATTCCAACATCCAAGAGTTTCACAACCACTTCCCTGTGGTATTCCTGGACTGTACAGGCCAACACAACCTATGTTGGGAGATGTGTAAAGGCACATATGATGCATTGAGACGGGAAAGTGCTTTGGCAGTTGAAATGTTGGACAATGGAAAGATTAACAGCTTTATACCACTATTTATGACCCCGGTGAAGGTTTTTACACAGTTTGATCATGTTTTGAGGTAAGTTCTTATCAATGGTAATAAAAATGCCTTCAAATAGAATAGTCAAAGGCAGCACTGGGAATCATAGCCTGTTGAAGATCTCGATCTCATGCCTGAATAGTTTAACAATGTAATTACAGGTTTGGATTTCTATATGTGTGACAAGTATTTATTTACAGTAGTAGTATTACATGATTTGAGAAGTACAATAAACCAACAGTGACTATATGCATTTTCAATTGAAAAGGAATAGCTGCGGGTATTAAGTAAAATAACTGATGTGCTGGGCTAAAATAGAAACCCAAAACATTACTTATTTAACTTTGTGATTGTTTATGGCACTTTATGGTATTTTTGTAAACATTTGATTAGCAATGAAACTCAAGTAGGCGTACATCAGTCCTATTCTATTTATCGATATCACTGACATTTACATTTGGTCCAGCACCACCACTGAGTAGTGCTCACAATTTTTAGTCTTTTTCATAATATAGTCAATATAATACAAGAATTTCTATTTAGTGCTTTGTTAACAACTCCATTTTTGGAGGTTTGAATGCATCTCCTATTTGAATTCCGCTATATCACTTGACTTTGTACACTCAAAATTAAACTTCATAATGTTCTTACTTCATAACTTGGATATTTAATTAATGGATTATCGCAGTTTATACAATTATAATAGGTATTTATTTTTCTCCGTGAGGTGTGTAACATGAAAGAGAAGAAATATATAATTACTTCCTAGGCTTTGGTCATAGACAGTTATAGATATGTTTTTAATTTTGAACTAGTGTTGCCACACTAAATAAAATTCAGAGACAAATAAAGGCACCACAAATTCTTGAAGTAGAATTTTATATGTCCCCTTCTTTTCCAGCACAGAATATCAAATGATGTTGTTGAAATTCTTTGTAAATATGCGACTAGATATAACAGATTCAGTCTCAACTGTTGAGATATTAATTTTCACTGCCACCCTGAACAAATACAGAACGCAACTGTTTTGCTCTGATAAAATATCGAATTTTGCCTTTGGTTATGTTTCATGTGAAATACAATGAATTCAACTGAAAAGTGTATTTTTTTCATTAAAAAAAAATATTTAAGTTTACCTAATTTTCCAAAAAAAATCTGACTTAAAAAAAGGTTAAATTATATTTTGAATGAAAGTTCTTGTTTCTCTGCTGACGTAAATTGCTTAGAATTTTATATATAATTTTATCTATGTGTATATACTTTGCTGCAATAAAAGCGGGCATAATGTTTTTAGGGGTTTGCGTAGACATAGACAAATTCTATTCTATTTAAATATATTCTAGGTTTAAAAAAATCCAAAATGTTAAAGAAGCAGTCTTATCAAAAACTTCAAGAGAATCCCAAGTGAACTATGGTCTCAATGATTTAGCACTTGTAACAGACACGATACACTCACTGCTGGTAAAAGGATTGGGCAATAGAGTTGATTTGATACAGCCATTGGTTGAAGCCAATTTCCTCTGGCCGGTCAAGAAAAATGTTGATAAACAGATGATGAATGTGTAAGTTTATTTATAATATGGTAAAGTTTGTGATGGTGTAGGGGGTAATCTCTGGATCTACTAAACCAGTTTTAAAAATTCTTTTAATGTTGGAAAGCTATGTTAACAGGGAGTGTCATAGGTTATATACCACGGGGGCAGGACAGAGCACGGGTGAAACCGCGCCGGGCCGCTATAGTAGAATTATTCTGTCCGTGCAGTTTGAGTCATAAATAATCGGAGTATTTCGCTCTCTCTTCCGGCCTTATGGGCGGGCATAGTGATTGCGCATTATTGTTGTCGATAAGCGTTATTGATAGTGTATTTGGTTTTGTCATTTTGTGGGTTAGTGACAAAAATGAAAGAAAAAAAATAGATAAAACAATGTATGTATTAAAATAAGAATAATAATGATTTAAAATAAATTATTAATTAGGTATCTATGTATTAAAAAACTATAAGTACAAAAGTTAAGAATGTAACAAGTTATATTAAAAATAAATATAAATATTTATATCCAAGTTTAAAATTAACAGCAAAAAAGTTAATAATGATTTTTATAAGAATGAGTTTTTATCGATAATGGCGTTGCGTCCGCGCAACATGCTCACCGCCCTAACCGGGCTGAGGCCGAGTTTGATTTATGGCCGAAACTGCACGCACAAAATAATTCTACTATAGTTAATAATATTGAAGGAAAGAAAAAATATCTAATTAATGAAATCTAATTGTAAAAGTATTTTAATAAAAATAAATGCTCTTATCTTTGGCCTTTATGGGTTCCTAAACCATTGATCACGTTATGATTAAACTGGCCAGGTATTCTATTATTAAGTATATAATAATAATATAAAAATGTATGTCTTATCTGTAAATTTATCATAATAAGTGTCAAGGCTTTTTTTAATTAAATTTATCAAAGAGCCACTACATCTTATATTTGGTCGTCTCATACAAGTCTTCCAAAGGACCTCTAATATTTTAAAATTCTAAAAACATTGTTACGTAATCCGGAATTATATATTGTTCCTGTACAATATATAATTGCGGTACAATATATAATAAATAATACTTATAATGTAAAAAAACGCAGAAAACAGAGTAGTTGAACACCAAGGCAGTTGATGAGCTGCTTCGAGCTAGTGACAACTATATCACTGATAACTTTTTGTCGCAAGCGCAAAACTCTGGCTTGTATGTGCCGAGTCCTGGCTGGAGACTGGTGTGGGACCTAATAAGCTGTTAACTCAAATTTTCTTACAGATATGAAGAGAAATTATCATTTGGCATAATATTGAATCCAGATAATTTTAACAATATTGTCGAGAAAGGCCCACCAGCCAACTTGCCAGAGGCCGAGGAGTTCAGGTAACTTTGTCTTTTAGCAGTCTGCCTTACTTAATTTTTATGGATACATAATTTTTATGTATTGGAGAGTAAACACACCATTCACTGAACATTATATATATATATATATATATATATATATATATATATATATACATGTGCACACAAACGCACACACATACACACTTGTACACATTTAATTAGATTTGCCACGAATATTTACTATCAGACCCATGTCAAGAGGTGGGTCGAAGTTGGCGTTGACCATAGAGTATTAATTCTCCCTATCTCTTGACATTGAAAAAGGCGCGATTTTCAAATTAACCAATGACATTTGTGTATTTCGTCGTTTATGACATCCACTTATGTTTACAATACGACATTCGCAAACAAGTGTCATGAAGTCAAGTCAAGTCATGAACGTGTTCGTTGTGAGTTACTTATGGAACGCGCTATTCGTTGACTCAAGTTCATAAAGAGCATTTGACAATTGTTCCATTGAAAAAACCTTATAAGGAGTTTAAATAATTTCGTTCAGATCCTTCTGGGGTGATAAATCAGAACTGCGTCGTTTCCAAGACGGTTCCATAACGGAGACCGTGGTCTGGAAAGGGGAGACTTTGGCAGAGAGACGGACCGTCACGAAACAGATTATCGACTATCTGATGAATCTCAAATATGGTAAGTTTTTAGCATTAATTAATGTACGACGAATTTTTAAAAATATTTAAATTTAGAATTTACTTTCACATTAAAAAAGTTATTAAAACATTAACCGGCCGCTTTATTTATAAAAGATTACAGATAAGTCCCAAATCACCGCCAGCTGGGAACGTTTCCAAAACGCTGACCGTGTTGCCAAGGGTGCCAATGCTTATACGTTGCCTGAATGTACTAAGTTTCTAGCGAAAGCAATTTTAGTTTGCAGTCATAACACAAGTAAACTTTGCTTATAGCTAGAAAGCTTATATTTTGTATACTTTAATCATAGAAAATACATTTGATATTTGTTGAAGCACATAAGTTCATTTGGGACCTTATTTGTTTAGTGGAAAAATAGCCTTTATCTCAGTGGCACAAGTCAGGTTGCCTGATTGTTTATTTTAAAATGTGTTTTTGGATTTCAGGTATTCCTCCGTCTGATTTGTTCCACGTGTGCGACCAACTTGAGAGTGTGTTAGCTCGCAAACAGTATATCGGTGAGCACACGCTGCGCTGCGAGGAGAGCTCACTGGAAGCGCTCAGGGCCTTCGACGAACTGAGACGGGATTTGAGACAACTCACAGAGTTGCCATTGGATGTCAGTGCGGTCTATGGTGAGTTTAATTCAAATTTGGACCTAGTTATGCAAAATGGAACCAACCCACATACTGACAGTTTTGAGAAAAAGCCGTTTTTATTAAACTTTTGCAAAAAAAATATATTTAAATATTGTTAATAAAAATGCCATTTTCTCAAAACTGTCAGTATGTGGGTTGGTTCCGTTTTGCATAATTAGGTCCATTTAGAAGCTTCTATTCAAAGGTAGAAACTATTCAAATTAAGAATTTTCTTTCTACAAATTTCTATTCAAACTTGAAGCTTTTGATCAAAGATAGAAGATTATATTTAAATTTAGAAGCTTATCTTCAAAATTAGAAGCTACAATACAAAAGATTATTCTTTAATAAATTTAAGAAACTATTCTACAAATTTAAACTTCCAATTTTAAAATTAGAATCGGAATTCGAGCTGTATTGTAGACGCTCCACATTCCCGTGAGAACATAATATGAATTTTCTATACACGAATATGAAAATCCGTTCCACATTCTCGTTTCTCGCAGTGTTCTCGTGAGAACTTGGAAAGAATGTGGAGGACCCTTTTACCATACCAATTCTTCTGATATTATATCTCTTACTTTGTGATTTGTCGAACATAGGCGTGTCGCCGGTGTTCAGTTATTGCTCCCCCCTACCTCCGCTGCCGCGGGGTGCCGTCCGCGCCCCCTGGCGGCGTCACAATGCCACTCTTATTAAAGACATCACCAGGGATGGACTAACATTACTGCCGGAGTACACGCCCGCGTGTGAAGCTATTATTGAATTAGGTAATATATTTTGTTTATATTTAGCCTATTAATATTTTTTTTAAATCTATAATAATAATTTAAAATTCTGAACATGCCGGATCTGTACATCCTCGTACATGGCTCTCCCATTATAGGGGGGAAGGGACAGTATACCCGACACGCTTGTCCAAGGCGGCTTGGCAGGTTTGACACATCGGCTATCTCGATGTGGAGCTTTCATCACGATGTTTTCCTTCACCGTTTTTAGCACACGATAATTGTAGCAATATGCATATTAGGTCAGAAAACTGCCTAAGTGGTGCATGCGTTCCGGCCAGGATCGAACCCGCGCCCTTTGAGTTTGGGACGCGTGCGCCTTACCCTACCAAGACTTATACGAAAGAAGAATATAAAACGGAAAATGTTTTTAAAGCAAATTTGCAAGATATTGCTTGATTTCAATTAAACAAACAGATACAATACATTGAGTAATTTTTTTATAGTGATTTAAATATTAAAAGATTATTTTGCAAGCAGGCAACACTGAGATAGCCCGCCGTTAAATTAAATTCCATGTATGCAGGTCACAGTGGCAAATGGCCGGGCGATATAGAAGCGTTTCGTTGCCTAAAAGCAGCGTTCAACCTTCAAATCGCCGAGCGTCTGAACCAACAATACTCCCTACCAACACAACCCTATAAGACTCATATCGACGTGTTGAAGAATGGCCTAACGTTTCGCCTCAAGATAGCGCATCCGAAAGAACTCACTCTCTTGCGGAGGGAGATTGAGAACGGAGTCGTCAAGTATAAGGAGAGTGAAGAGAGTGTCAGGTTGCAGTGTGACACCATCCTTATGCCAAGGCTTAGGGGCGCGTTGCATGGGTAAGTTTTTTTAAAGATCCGGCTCGAAGGACCAAATGTTGCGGAGATTACCCGTGAAATGATTGATTTTTGTGACTAGTAAATGTATTTAAAATGGAAATGCAGTGTAAATTCTATATAGCGACACTGATGGGACTGCGTTTTATGGCGTTATGGTATGGAGTGAACTCTATTATTTTTATCTGATGTTCTTTGTTGCACCAGTAATTTTGGTGTATTTTTTACTTATTGAAGTGATAACTTCTCTAGGTAGCGTAAACCGCTTCGTTACGTAACGCGTTACGGCGCCAGTATGTCTGGCTTCCCTTTCTCTCACGCATGTGGCAGAGGTAGGCAGGCTCCTCCTCTCTCACTCTAACCCAGAGCGCTAGCCGTAGTTCGGTAACATAATTTAGATTAATTTAAGTTATCACTTCTGTTGGGCGTCCCGAGACGCACACGTTCTTTTTATTCATATCTAGCGATATTAAGGTATCTTGGTGATGAAGTATCAGAAAAATGGTAAAAAACTGTAGTTGGATTCATCGTGTCGAAATACATGTATGTGGGTCTGGTCAAATGTACAGACGATTATCTTTTGTGTATCAGTGTTATGGTTACATGTTGGTGCTTAATTTTTTTTACATAATTATATTTTGTGTGTATGTTGTATTATTACATTTTTGTACTTATATGTGTAGGGCATTGTTTCTCAACCATTTTACGTCGCGACCCACGAAAAAAACCAGAAGTTAAGTAAAAACTAGCTACCCGTTCACCAAAAAGTTATAATAATATTTTAATTAATAGTTGTTTATACATTTGATTTGTATATATGTAGGTCTTATTTTTTAACAGACTGCGATCGATCGCCTTTAATAACAAACGCGTCCCACAGGTTGAGAAACGATGCTCTAGATACTCATCCTATATATACATGACAATAACAGAGTACAAGGTCATGTGTTAATGTTTACTGTCTCCTCTCACTTGGTACTAAGAATGCAGAAATGATAATACAGATGTAATAATTCTAACTACCTCATATTTATTAATTGTACATAAAGCGCGGACTTTTAGCATCTTCGTCAAACCCTTTCGGGTTTTAAGATGTGTATATATGTAAAAATTATGTATGTTTTCGTTTGAATAAATTAAAAAAAAAAGATGATACAAAAATCTACTTACATTGTTTTTTTTTTGTTTTTTTTTGCAGGTTGCAAACGAAATACCCAGCGTACGGCCCTACAGCTTGCCTCCTGAAGCGCTGGCTCTGTTCCCACCTGCTCTCCCCACCCCACTTCCCCCAGGCCGTGGCCGAGCTGCTCGCGGCGGCGGCGTTCGTGCACCCCGCCCCCTCTCGCCCCCCGGCGCTGCCCTCCGTCGGCCTCGCGAGGGTGCTCCACCTCCTCGCCCACACGGACTGGACCAAGGAGATCATATTCTTGGATTTCAATGAGGATATGTCGCGTGAGTCAACATAGTCATAATACTGTTGGAATTACTATAGAATTTATTAGAACTATACAAACACGGTATAACACAGGTACAAATATAACTGGACACAACCAGTACAAACTGCGCGATCCAATAACACGCGCAAGGTCCGTCACTATATCGCTTATCGAATGTACTACACACGTATTGCTCGTATCGTAACCGTCGCTTGACTGCTTCACTACACACGGAGGGGCTCCGTTCGGGCATTGTTTTATACTAACCTATACCATACAACAATAGGCCGCGTGGACGGAATTACTAAGAAAACGTAATCTGCACACCTGCGGCCATAAACGAGTACAGTAACAATAGGATGTTTTTTTCCTTAATTACAAATTTTAAACACAAAGTAAACAAAGAAAGTCCAAATGCGGGAAAGGTAATAAACCAGTTGTGCATTTACTTTGTCCGCGTATAACAATACTATCAATTATTGAAAGGATTTTTATTGCACAACTGGTAAATTGGCACTCATCGCACAAAACCCGGTTACCTGAAGGCAAGCCGTCTCGCGCAGATATTCTGTGAGAGCGTGGTATCACACCAATCGATACGGTCCTAAGAGCCGTAATCAAGATGGTCGTTTCAACATGGCTTTACCATCAAAAATTATTTGTATTAAAATTGAGGAATTTTAGGCAAAAAAAAAACTGGTAGCTTAATTGTTAGCCTACTGGCATCCCAATTTTAAAGGGCGCCGGTTCGAATCCTGTCCGGAAAGCATGCGCCCCTTAGGCAGTTTTCTGAATTAATTTTTATACTGTTACAATTACCACATGCTAACGATGAAGGAAAACATCGTGATGAATCAATCCTGCACATCGAGATCATCGATGTGTCAAATCCGCCAATCCCTATTGGACTAGAATGTCGGGTATGCTGTCCATTGAGTTCTGATCTGACATATCCTTAACATCTCTACTTGTTACCCTTAGCTATGATATAATAATTTCAGATACATTTTTGTCAAAACGGGTTTGGACCCCAAAAAATCTAGCCAGGTGATAGGACATTTATCTTATATTAATAGGGTGTATTTATTTATCTATTTGGATGGCCACTACCCTTAGTCTAGAGCAGTGAACCGCAAACTTTTTGTGTTCAAGGTACATCTAGGACAACGAAATTTTTTGGAGGTACACCGCAAATAAAAATAATTTTTTAACTAATATTAATCAAAATGTATTTATTAATCATCGAAACAATATTCATTATTAATTAACAAACCTAGTTGTTTAAATTACAGAAAATGTGTATTTTTCTTACCCTTATATTATTAATTAAAAATAAGTTTATAATATAACCTTATTTTCCGAGGCACACCAATTAATGACCACGATACACCGGTGTGCCGCGGTACATACTTTGCGGAACACTGGTCTAGAGTATGCCTCCCCTTTCCATCAGGTGGGCCGTTTGCCTGTCCGTTGAACTCGTGCAACAGAAAAACATAACTTAAAATTTTTCTTTACTTCTCTTCTGCTCAATAGGAGAAGAAATAACAGAGCTAGAGCAAAAATTGAATTCCGGTGATATGCCGTCACCTTGTCTCCGCATCGTGACGGCTTATGACGATGCGATGCCGTCCGTGTGGAGCATGGAGGCGCCTTGCCTGCAGGTGCTGGCAAGGGTGCAGACCCTGGCCAGGAGCGCTTCGAGCTATATCCAGGAGGGCTTGCTCAGGGATTTCAAGGAGAACGTGCTGGTAATAATAATAATAAAGTCTTTATTTCCAAAACCTATTTTTTTTTACAATAACAGTTTCATGTGCACATACATACAGCTTGTTAGTGGTTTGTTAGATGTTAGTTGTAGTATATGTTTGTAGTTAATTAGTTAGTAATTTTTGGTTAGTCTTGATTTTGGACCTCTCTTCGGGTGAAGGCCTCCTCCATCTTCTTCCAGATATCCTTGTTTTGGCTTAGGATCATCCAATCCTTGCTGCTTGCTTGGAACGTGCTGGTAAGTGGTCGAAATTGTTTGTTGTCTTTGCTTGTATAGTCTATTTCGAATAGGACGCTATGGCTGACAACTGACAGCTGACATCAATTTGATATAATAAAACTACGTTTTAACGGTTTTAAGCGCGGTAATTTATTTGATTTAGGTTTATCCGACGTTTCGGCCGCTTTTCAGTGGCCGTGGTCACGGAAGACAAAGATGACATTTGTCAAACGTGTATTGTCAAAGTTTTTATTCAGCCTAAACCTAAATCAAATAAATTACCGCGCTTAAAACCGTTAAAACGTAGTTTTATTATGTGTACAAGTCGCGAAAACTTAAGAAAATATTATCGATTTGATATGTCTAAAGATGTGACATTCTACGTATCATGAATTGACATATGATTGACGATTGTTTCTAAGTATCAACAATAATCGATAGCATGAATATGTTTATCGCTGTATGAACAGTATAATATTGAAAAATAAAGAAATACTCGAAATGAATTATCGAAAATGGCGGCTGTTTCTAGTTCCATTTTCTTTCATTTCACAAATAACTTCGTACATCAGTATCGATATCAATCAGTTAATACGACTTAAAGATTATCTCTACATAATAAAGGTCCTGGACCTACCATTTGTGTACACAAATCTTAGATCGAGGCCTAGTCGGCTAATTATAGGCTGTTATTATTAATTTAAATAAGTTTTTTTGGTATTTGTAGGGATTATTCGTGCCATCACTTTCGGGTTATGACGTTGTCATCCATCTTCACCCATCACTAGTCCCATACGTGGGCGAAAGAGTGGACAAAGTACCAGAACTGAGGCGGTTGCCAGAAAGACCAGCTGAAGATGTAATACCTGTGGTTGAGTTTCATCCCATTTTGAAATATTTGGAAGAGTTGAGGGTGAGTTTTTATTTTTTGGAGTGTTATTTAAAGGTTTTTGTGTTTGTTTAGTTCATGGGTGCGAAGTTCCAGAGTGCGATTCCTGGTAAACTAAATTTCAAAAAGAAATTTTCTTATATTTGTTTTGGACCGAGTGTTACTTGGATCGTCATGATTTGTCAATGTATCTTTATCTTTTACCTTGAAAATAACATTTCTATAAGAATTCAGTGTTCCTCAAATTTTTGGGCCAATTTAATTATTGTTTTCTTGTTTCAAATCGTTTTATTTTTTATACGACATTTAAATTTCTTTATAAAATCTAAAATCAAATAAAATTTGCTTTAGAAGAGGTAGTTTATTCACAGGCTCTAGTTATATATATATTTTAAAATAAATTATTATATAACTAGCCTATGCCCGCGGCTTCGTCAAACTTGACTTGAAATGCTCGCGGGACTCCTGGAAACAAAGCACCGTAGCATTTAAATAAGAATGTTAGCTATCGTTTTAGTGAAAATTGTGTCGAATAAGATAATTTTTATACACCCAAACAACTACAAACTGCTCCCGGGAAAATTTCTGCCGGATTCCGGGGTAAAAAAAAAAAAACACACACACATTTTATTACATAAAATTTGGTATAGATCATTGAAGAAATCTTATTGGAATTCATAATTTTTTACACTGTCCATTTTTTAATCTTTCCCAGAAAAAAATCTGCGGGATTCCCAGGATAGAAAGTAGGGCAGATTTTATGTCTACGAATTTGTTGTCGAACAACCGCATCGAAATCGGCCCAGTAGTTTTACGTGAATCCCGAACAATCAAAATAAACAAGAAACCTAAAAAAATGCATTATTTTCTCCATCGGTTGTATAATGTATACCAGTTGTTTTTTTAAATTGCTTCAATGTATAGACTCGGCATTTTTAGAATGTTTTAATATTATATATTTATATTCGTACTAACTCCGCAGACTCATGACACGGCAACCATCTTATTTTCCGGTACAAAAGTATTTTCATACTTCTCCTCATTATTAAACGTATAGCACCAAAGTTCATAGTAATTAGTTCATTCCTAAGGTTGTAAAACTGTGTCACCTTTACATTCATGTATAAGTATGGATTCATAATTCAGATACACTATCTTGATTCCCTCAAATGTATGAGAACCCCCAAGTGACCCCCATCGCCCCCTTTGAGAACCTTTGCCCTTGAACTCGTTGACATTAATTGCAGGCTGCGTACAGTGAATTCGCTTTGTTCTTCCACGACTTTTACGGGGGTGAAGTTATAGCGGTGCTGTGGAAACCCGATATTCACGAGCTTAGAGATTTTCAGGTAATTCTTTCAAGTTTTGTTAAGTTCTTGTATCACATTAAAATATGCCCTAAGTTTGCTACTCTAGTTTTAATTTCCAAGTCTAAATTTTCTACTAAACTTTATTTTTTAATATTTCATACTAAAATATAAAGCTGAAGAGTTTGTTTGTTTGAACTCGCTAATTTTAGGAACTACTGCTCTGATTTGAAAAATTCTTGCAGTGTTAGATAGCCCATTTATCGAGGAAGGCTATAGGCTATATATCATCACTCTAAGACCAATAGGAGCGGAGCACCAATGAAGAAAGTTTCAAAATCGGAGGGTTTTGAAAACAAATTCTACGTGGACGACGTCGCGGGCACAGTCTATGTAGTATCTATGTCTACAAAAATGCACGTTTATATTAGCCGAAAATATTTTTTTAATCTTTAAATTAATCGTATAGCAAGAGGGGCCCAAAGAGGATGAGAGGCGTCGTTGAGTTAAATATCAGATGACACATGCGCCCATATAACGATACTTGTAGCGGCCGGCGAGAGTCAGAGCATTCAAATTTGTTTTAGAAAATAAAGTTACTCCGAGTAATATTTTAATATTAATTCCTGCCCTTAAAGTTATATTATAAAGAAATCTTCAATAGAATATCGGACTCGTATATAGCCACTTGCTACTTACTCAATTAATTTAACTATTTTCAGCTTTTAAATGCGAATGCTCTGAAACCGATTACAGTGGGAGGAGAAATAAAATACAAAGTCAACACAGAAGCGCTTGTTGAAGATTTTAAGATAATAGGACAAGGATTGGTGAAAGAAATCACTGTGAACACTTAACGTTTCATTCATTAATTTACCTAAATTTATATTTTAAATAATGTAAGAACTTAAAACATAAATTAAAAAAATATAATAATGTCTTTTATTTGTTAATGGTACACTTGTGATGGGATAACGTGACAGATGTTCAACAGTTTTCTGAGAGTGAGAAGTCATTTTTTTTTCATTACCACTTGTCGAGTTCCATAGGCAGTGGACAACGAAAAAATAATTGGTCTATGAAATATTTACGTCAGTTTAATTCATCAATTAGATTAATTTTAAATTGTGTATAACAATAATAAAATTCATTGCATGAAGGCTATACATGTTAAGCTAATGAGGAATTGTTACCACAGATCCTTGCACTTTGAACTGTTTTATATTTATCTATGAACTGACCTGTCAAACGTCAAAAATAAAATTAATGAGAGGTTCGAGAAACGTATAAACATGAACTATGTCAAATCAATGCCTAATGCGTTGGAGCCATTCAAAAATAGAATAAAAACATGAAGTAATTTAATTAAGACTTCTATTTTTTCACTTTGACTTCACAACTCGAAAATGTAGGTTAATTTATCACAAAGCCATGTGTTAGTATCACAGAGATGACAAGTTTTAAAAATATGTTCATCATGAGTCAAGTGCATCGAATAAAATAAGGCAGGGTGTCCAGCGGCGCAGGATAGTTCCTGACCCAGTCTCCTCCCTTTAGCTTCAAATTAGGGTTCCCTTGGGCGAACCAGTCGCCTGCAGGCAGATACACGTCCCGCGAACGAGCGTGGCGTTCCAATACCGGTGCCACGAGGATTGAGTCACCTAAAAGGAATTCTGAAAAGAAATTCATTAACACTTCCATAAAAATCGTTAAACCGAACATACACAAGTAAGAATAAAAATCGTTAATTTTTGCAAACTGTAACTATTTATGTAATTCATAAACTTTGGCAACATTGAATACTTCCGTACTAATAATCGTATCAAAATTATTAAAACGGAACATATAATAATATTACAAAACCGAATAATCATCCGTATCAAATTGTCAATTTATTTAAAAACCGGTATTTAACTCATAACTTTGGCAACATCAAACATTAAAAAATGGGAATAAAACGGTAATTTATGCAAACCGAAACCAACCCACTACTACCAAAATGGAGAGACCACAAAACGATTCCGAATTAAAAAGATATAAGTTATTTTTTTTAATTTATATTATTCACTGTTTTCTTGGAACAGAAAACAGGTTTTCTTGGTCATTCATTCTACACAGTCTTTATGAACTTTTTATCTTTGTTATAACTTATATTATTCAGTGCGTTCCATTAGTAGCTCACGATGCCCAAAATGCTCCGTCTACCGTTCCACTAGGCGCCCGCGGTCGTTGTGGTCGTGGCGAAAACGTCACTATTGACGTCATCATTTTCGATCACACAACGTTTCCAACGACCCATGTAAAGAGGTGTGTCCAATAACCGTTCCACTTTCCACACGATTGTTACGCCAGCAAGCAAGTGGAACGGGAAATATTGCGGTCGTGAACGTGGTCGTTGTGAGTCTCTAATAGAACGTAGCCATTGTGGTTTGACCAGCTTTATGGACTAATGGTCTAAGCTTTTGCGCGACTTATTCACTCAATCATAGAGAGCCCTGTTTTGATTCTTGGCAAGGTTTTCGTATTTACTAAAGTCCAGGCGTCTGGGAGTGGATCCAGAGTTGTAACTTATCGCTTAGATTGAGATTATAAAATGAGTTTGTCTAGTAATTTAAAAAAAAATTACCATCCCAAATATCGTAGGTAGCAGTGTCATTAGGGGCAATCCACCATATCGGCGGATTTACAGGCGAACCATCCGTCGCGGCTTTCCTGCACGCTTTGATTATCTCAGGTGCATATTTCGCGTGGAGTGCTACAAATTTCTTGCTTATTTCTATCGTCTGAAAACAAAACAAATTACATTCCTTTGTTAGTTACAAAAACATAGATATTTTTTCGGGTAAATCAACAAATTCGGCATTTTTTTTTAAATTCATTTCTATCAGATCAACAGTAAATTAATTATACTCGTATACACACGCATCCACCACAATTAATTGCTTTTTAAACGTTATGTTTAAAAAGCGATTAATTTCAAACCGGTTCCAATTTTGATTTTTAATACTCTTAATAAAACTACGTTTTAACGGTTTTAAGCGCGGTCATTTATTTGATTTTCATTATTCCGACGTTTCAGCCACATTTCAGTAGCCGTCACCACGGAAGACAAAGATGTCAAGTCAATGAGTATTGTTTTACTTAGCCTACCGCTAACTAATTATTTAGTTTTAATTTTGTTTATGGTTATTATTTACTCTGTGGCGCCTAATCTACTTTACCACCGCTTCGCAACATGTTGTGGCTTGAGAGGAAAAAATGGCGCAAGAAACTTCAGCAAACATGCCTAACTCAAAAAAAATCTAGTGTACTTTTCCCATTGGTTTACCATAATTACCTCTTGGTCGAAGTCCCATGGAGGGTAGGAGAACTGCATGCTTGGCATGAAGACATTCGCCTGAAGCCACCTGATGAAGAGCTCCTTACTCGGAGGTTCAGTGTATCCGTTTCCGCCTATGATATCTGGCAAGACTAGGGGATATCCGTTCATGTTCATCTGGAGTAACGTGGTGACGAGGGTAGGAAGACCATTCTCAAAGGTCCAGTATGTGTCCTTGTCTGTCATTCTGACGAAGATTGGGAGGTCTTGAGTCCTGGAAACAGAGACCTTAATTAAAAGGAATATGAAGGAAAGGAAGGATGTTATGTTCCGCCTGTTTGTTGAAAATCGCGCCTTTGTCAATGTCAATCAATAGAGAGAATTAATGCTCTGCGGTCAACGCCCACTTCGACCCACTTCTAGATAGGTCGTTGTGAGCGTTGTGTGATCGAAAATGATCACGTCATTAGTGAAGTTTCCGCCACGAGCATAATGACCGTGGTCGCCATGTGGAACGGCAGACGGAGCATTTTGGGCGTTGTGAGCTACTAACGGAACATGTCCCTTATTGCCATAAATGGGACAACGTCTATGGGGTACGAATTTTAAATCGATCTATAAATTAATATTTAAAAGAAAAAACAACTGCAACTAAGCTGGTGTATATAGACACAAAATAAAATAATCGCTGTCTAGCCATAGTGTTAGCGGTCATTATATTTTTACTATCGGTTTAATGTATATACACACCAATTAGCCTAAGCTTACCAAATTACGGGGAACAACCTTATGTTTTAAGGTGTTGTATGTATGTATTTAATAAACTGCCAGACGTGTAAATCTATTTTTTCTTTCGTAACTAATTACATTTAAAAAAATTAAAATATTCAATCTAGATTAAAACTATATATTACATTCCAAGTAAACTAACTACCTAACTCCGTTGGTTTAGGGACCTAAAGTGGGTTTTGGCCTCCGAAACGAGAGCACGGTACTATCCTCTGTCCTGCACGATATCTTGCCAGTTGTGGGCTTGAAGTTCGGTCAGGTCAGCTTCCACTTGGTCTTTTCAGCGATACTTAGGACGGCCAACCGGTCACCGACAGACTGATCGCCCCAAACTATACTTTTTTCACACAAATGTACTGGTTAGTAAATCATACTTCATCTCATTGTACCTAAAAATTCTTGTGGGACATACAGTTCTTCAAATCTAACAACGTGTTATATTCATATACAATATAGTTTATGTTTCGACATCGGCCCAAGAGACAAAAATAATAAAATACCCATTTCAGTAAGACTATTAAAAATTATGAGGTTTGAATGTTCTATGATCTATTGAAAAGATGAGTTTAGTTAGTTCTGTGGCTAAAATACCTGTATCCTGTCCTGACTTCCACCATTGGCCCGAATTGTGCCACCGCCCGCACATAACCTGCCGTTATGACCCCAGGTTGATCTCTCACGTTTCCTCTCAAAATTGGTATCTGTAATTCATTAAGTTGTATCAACGAGAGATAGAGAATAAATGATACTTTAGATGGCAGAGAGTAGTATTCACTGTCGACTGCTGATGAGAACTGAAGTGCACTTATTTTACTTTTTAAACCTATAGTAGAATTATTTTCTCAGTGCAGTTTGGGTCATAAATCAAACTCGGCCTCAGCCCGGCTAGGGCGGTGAGCATGTTGCGCGGGCGCAACGCCATTATCGATAAAAACTCATTCTTATCAAAGAAAGATTATCATTCTTATAAAAATCATTGTTATCTTTTTTGCTGTTAATTTTAAACTTAGATATAAGTATTTATATTTATTTTTAATATAACTTGTTACATTCTAAACTTTTGTACTTATAGTTTTTTAATACATAGATACCTAATTAATAATTTATTTAAAATCATTATTATTCTTATTTTAAGAAATACGTTGTTTTCTCTATTTATTTTTTTCTTTCATTTATATTATATTGTGGGTTAGTCCCACAAAATGACAAAACTAAATACACTATCAATAACGCTAATCGACAACAATAATGCGTATCACTATGCCTGCCCATAAGGCCCGTGAGTGGAAGAGAGAGCGAAATACTCGCTTCACCACTGATTATTTATAACCCAAACTGCACGGAGAAAATAATTCTACTATAAGTACAAATATTAACAAGATATGCAGCTAGCACAATGTGTGAGCGGGTTGGATGATACGCAAGCGAGATAGAGCAACTATTAATATGTGCGCTCCCGCGTTGCGCTAGCGAGTAGTTCGTTGTCCACTGCGATGACTAGACGTATGCCCATAAGTAACACTAGTTGTTACAATACTTTTTTATTTCACAAAGAAGTAGCTTCTAATCAATGTGCATAAGAGTTACCTGAGGAGACCAGCTAGACTCCCCTCCGTCAAACTTAAAACTGTCCAACCCAAAAGCTTTCCTCAGCATTTGTAGTCTAGATAAGTACCACTGCCTGGCTCGTGGGTTTGTGAAGTCTATATATGCTGTTGTTGTGCCGTTGTCATTCCACCAGCTGGTTTCCACGGAACCATATTCTGAGGTCACTAAGAATCTGAAAAATGTATATTATCTATAATATTATAACATTCTAAACATGCCGTGTCTGTACATTAAAGATATTAAAAAAAAACTTCGTTTAAAAAACCAACTTCAAAAACTAAAAAGTATAAAATAATAAAGATTTTTGACTAAGAATCTATTAAGAGATAAAATAATATAAAATTTTCTACATCTTGACATTGATGCTAAGTAAACCATAAAACTTAGAATATTTTGCAAAATTTTGTTGTTATAACAGTGTATATGGTAATTTTTACAGGTCTACCTGACCCACTTGACGGGAAGCGGTTACAATCACCTATGGACATTTGCTACACCAAAGGTGCTACTAATGCGCTGCTGCGGGATATTGGAACCTAGCCACTAATTCTGGAACGCGACTCAAAGTTGTTAAGGCGGCATACTCTAGACCAGAAGTGGTAGCCATCTAGATGAGCAAGTACCCTACCACCTGGCTGTGGGCCGCAGGAAATTGTAGTTATTCTTTCTCCGTTTCTGTAAGGATAAATTACAGTGCACTCACCCATTTTTCTTAGCAATTGTATACCAAGGTTCACAACCCTTGTTGATGAAGGGATGCGTCCAGAGCGTCACTCGAAATCCCCTTGCTTTTAAAGAACGGACAATTGCTCTCATTTTAGGAAACCTTCTTCGGTCCAGTGTTTGAGACCCATAGCAAACCTCCCAGAGATCATCGATCTCCAACTGACTGTTCGGGAAGCCATATTTGTTAATTTCGTCAGCGAAATTCAGTACCACAGCGGCGTTTACGTTTCTCTTATATTTTGCCCATGTTGACCAAATTGGGTATGTAATCATTCTTGCATCAGGAATTCCTTTAAATATATTAAACGTCAAATAAATAACAGCTGATTAAAGCCGGCCATGTTTGTTTGCTAACGTAAGGTTATAAGAAGATTCTAGCAACCGTAGAAATGTATTGTTACGAATTTGTGGGATGTACAATTGGAAACCAAATGCTGTTGGAATTATCACAAAGTTTATAATAAGTACACACACATAATTCAGACACGCACACACGAGCACGCAAATTTTTATCTTTACTCATAATCATGTCAAGATAGTCATTCATTGTATTATTTCAAGTCAGATTGGCTTCGACTTATCTTACTCTATATTTTGCTGGGCTGCTGTTTAGATTATATAGACTTAAATAATATTGTAAAATACGTGACGTCACCCTATGGAGGGAGGAGTCTTACGAATGTAACCATCTGTGTCAAGGACTTGGGAGGGGTCAAAAATCATGAAATTCGAAACAAAAGGGGACGCGGAAACCAACAATGAATAATACGTACACTATTTACCTACGTACCTTTCGGTTTTCCCAAATATTTGTCAACAGCATACTGGTGAGCTTTCTTCACGTCGTCAAATATGCCCACAGCATAAACAAGCTCGTTCCTGTTACGTCTATTCGAAAATGGAGGTTTCACTTGGGCAATGAAGCAAGCCGATTTCTTCTGCACATCATTCTGGTCGACAAAAAGTGGGACTTTTTTATCGAAGTAATAAAAAATTCCTCCAGAGTTCAACCAGTAGGGTTCGGCGATCGCACAATTGTCTGCTTCTTTTATGGTGTAAGAAAAGTCATGAAGGACGAGCTTCTCGAGCGGCCAGTACTGTCGCTTCTGCTGAGGCCCACCGTACCAGTGGTGTGCACCTGAAAGGAACATCAACCGGTATCTCTTACTCTATTTGTATTGGCCATACGCTAAGGAATTGGATCACATAATAGTACCTTCTATGTACCTTTCCTTCACACAATCACAGCTCCTAATAACACTCTCCTTATCCCATAATTCGCCAATTAAAAATGCGCCACCTAGCGGACAGTCCAGTCTTCGATCTGTTACGGCGAAACAATTACTTACCAAAGTGCTGTGCAAATTATGAATAAACTATAAAAATCAATAGAGGGTTACTTATTGCGTGATCCATTCTGCCATTTTTGCCAACGCGACGAGACAATTAGAAAAACTAGCGCGGAACTACAATTCTATTCTTAAAGGGACGGGTTTTCTATGATCGGATAATAGTTATCAGTGGAATAAATTATAACCTGGCTGAATTCAAAAGTGAAAAAAATTCAACTGTTTTATTCATGCTACAGTCATTTTTAATCAGTGACGTAGCTTGCCTTCGATGTGCCCTGTATCAGAATGTGTTGGGGGGCCCAAAGGAAAGA
Organism: Dendrolimus pini; assembly: GCA_949752895.1. Classification (NCBI taxonomy): domain Eukaryota; kingdom Metazoa; phylum Arthropoda; class Insecta; order Lepidoptera; family Lasiocampidae; genus Dendrolimus; species Dendrolimus pini. The sequence continues at coordinate 20,125,978 of OX457139.1, forward strand.
TAAAGTTTTTTTTATAAAATATACCAAAAATGCTCGAATTGAATTAAAATAATTTTATTTAAATTAAATTCTAGTCAATTTAAGTTTATGAACAAATGCAAAAGAATTCTCTCACACAATCGGTATTAATATCTATTGTCGATTTTTCATATTGTTTGTAAAATGGATATATAGAATATCTACTTTGTCGTTCGTTGAATCAGCACATAGTTTGGATTATAATCTGGCCCTGTATTTAACATATTGTTTCATTTTTAATTATTGCAATCTGTTTTATATATTGATTATAAGTTATTACTTATAATACTGAATGCTCCTAGGAGCTGTAAGATAAACAATTTAAATCAAAGATGCACCTTTCTCGCCTTTTTTCGCCAAGCTTATTTATGAAATCATCCATAGCCGAAGACGATTTCAGTATTCTACATTTTCTGCCTCAATCGACAATAATGATAAGTCCGATAGCCGTTCCGCAGTTATTCTCAAAAATCTTATTAATCTATAAAAGATTGAGGATAACATTTTGGGAAAATTTGCTTACATACTTTTGGGGCCCCTGTAGCCTAGGGGCCCAGTATCATTGATGTTCGACGAACGTGACCATACAATGAGAAGACCTGGCACATAAGAATAATATATTTAAATATTTATTCTACTGTCTGACGTATAGACAGACATTAGCTTTTCTTACTACTACCAAGTAAATACCTAAAAGAAATTGTTTTGCCTTTACTCTCTTATCTAATTATAATATCTTCCGACACAAAAATTGATACGGCTGATACGGCGGTAGCTTCGTCCCTGCTTCCCTCTCAAAAAAGAGCTTTCATAACTAGAAACAAATGATTTCTTACCTAAATTAACGCAATCTTCTAATCTGGTGTACTTCGGAGCAGCCCAAGTCAATGTCACCACATACCCTTGCCTTATACCAACAATATCTTCTGTGTTTATCCTCAATGTAGTTTCGTTCTGGAACTGGATGATTGTGTCACCATCCTGTACTACATCTTTGATTGCAGAAGCACTGCGTCCTATCACCGCTATTATTTCTGTCAGACCATCTGTAATACATTTCTTTTTTACAAACATCCCGTAGTTCTTTAAATCTCCGTGCAGGAACGGAAAAAGAATACTAATTCCTGCGGCCGGGCGGCCTGTCGTAAGAGGCGACAAAACAACCCACAGCCAGGTGGTGGGGCATCTGCCCGACTGGATGGCTACCACCCCTGTATGAGTGAGTACGCCGCCATAACAATCTTGAGTTGTGTTCCGGTATCAGTGGTCAGTTTACAGTTTCTCCTTCAAGGCCGGCAGCACATTGGTAGCACCTCTGCTATTGCTACTGTCTATAGGCAACGGTAACCATTCTCCATCACAGTTGGGCCGTCAGCCTGTCTCCTGTGCTGCAGCAATAAAAAAATTGTTCCATTTTCAATTCTATTAAGAATACTAGGTGTTGGATTGGGGTCAACTCCGGTATAACCCGTACCAGAGTAGAAATCTTGTTCAAGTTCTTGTATGAAATCCGGTTTCAGTAATTAATTCAGGGGTTAATTTACAGTAATTTTTATTAGTCAATTACACTCTAATTGTAATAATAATCGTAACTAATGTAGTCGTCTCTCATTCTGATGTCACAGGTTCGAATCCTGGCAGAGAAACTTGCACTTTTTGGAACCTAATGTGCATATTGTTACTATTTACCAAATGATGATGATGAAGAAAAACGTAGTAAGGAAGCTGGTACATTCAAATAACGGACGTGTGAAACCCACTAATCCCCCTTAAACAAACGTACCTTAAAACGTTTTTTATTGTTACATTTTTTCAATTGGCAGACGAACACTCATACTGTATATCCCCCAAATGAAGCAAGGTACGCTTGTGTTATAGGTAATATTCAACGGACTACTCTGGGGCCCAGACACCCAGACTACAGTAAATAACGTAGAAAATTCGTTTTCGAAATTCAGCATCCCAGGAACGAACCGAATGTGGAGGCTTGAGCCCTAAGTGTAATCGTTAAGGAGTTATTTACTTACTTCTTTCCAACTGAACATTGAGTCCGGCTTCCGTATTGCTGGTCAAACATACCCTAATGCCAGGTTTATCCAGGATCGGGATGTTCACAGCATTACCAGACGCAACTAACGCACTTAATACAACTGAAAATTAAAAAGGAACAACTAGTAATAAATAAAATTGACAGATTGTGTATCAGTCCTTGCATATTGAAGGTAGGGATAACGATTGTCCAATGATTTTGTTATATGATTACGGGACTCTAAAAACCATAGACGGATAACTTAAAACCACATCTCATAAGGAAAGAAAGAAAGAAAAATCATTATATTAATACGTGAACAAAAAACGAAAATTGCGCGGACGGAGGAGTATGAAATTACTTGTAGTTTATATAAAGAAGGAGTGCAGAATGCATATATTTTTTTATTATTATGCATAAAAATAAATTAAATCAATTAAAAAACATTACACACATCATCATGTATTTGACACACACACGCATATATACTATTTTGTTTATGGTTAAAGTCAAATTAACAGTGTAGCCTTGTCGAAATCTGTGACTATAGAAGTGTAGTCTTTGACAACAGAACCTTAATAATGTTCAAACTTATAATTTAAATTAATTATTATGGTCGACTTTCGACTACTGGACGACCACTGATTATATAAAATAGACGACGAAAAACATTTTTAAAGTTGTATGCCGCAATTCGATAAATGAGCTTGGCATATAGTTTGTACTGCATACACTACAATGTGTACTGAGGGTACATATCGAATTTCAAGAAGTCCACGTCACCGAAAACAAACTGGGGTCCGCGAGCTGCAAATTCCTATTTGCACACAGTCCACAATAGTGAATTCCATATAAGCAAGTCGTGGCGAAAATTTTAACTTTCCATAAATAAAATGATAAAATATGATAGTGTGTGTTTGTTCTAATAATCAATAAAATATGTATGAGACCAACTATAAACTACTTAATCCAACGCAAAAAGAATAGTCAAAATCGGTCCAAAAACAAAAAGTTATAGAACATATATAAGAAAATTACACGACGAAATCAGAACGTTCTCCTTCTTTGTAGTAATTTAAAAGGATAGGGGGTCCACTGAATGCAGTAAAGACTGGTAAGGGGTCTACTAGACAAGATAATTTGGGGACCATTGATCTAAACGTACTTACATAATATCACCATTCTGCCGTCCTTCAGTCAACACTGTCACACAATAACAAGCTAATAACACTTGTCTTGCATTGATATTGCGGGTCAAAGCTTTTTTATCCACTGCTATTAAATACTTACATTATATAATCTGCATTACGAGTAATATCCTTCATGTTGACTCATTTTAATGCGCATTGTATAACGGAATTCTTAACATCCATACATGATTTTGGGGGGTTGAAAGGAGGAGGTTTGCTGGGCGAATTAATTTATAGTATTGGTTAAATCCCTTAAGACTATAAGTAGAACATCTAGGTCATCGTGTTTTGAGTAAGGTGTCCAGAAGGCTGATTCTTTATCTCGTAGGATCGCCATACCGATCCGTTGTCTGAGGTAGACATCAGCCCTCTGATCACTTGAGGAATGGATAGATAGATTACACTTTGCTGATCACCAAAATAACAGACACAAAACTTCAATTACAAAATTTTTAGGCAAAACAATAGGCGGCTTTATCGCTTAAGGCCATCTCTTTCAGGCATTAGGTTGCCTTATAGGTTATTTAGAGAGAGAATTGGTGTTTGTATTCAGGGAGGTACCTAATGCTGCCAGCATTTAGGTACATCGTCAAACCACAGCGGTTTGGTTAGATAGATAGATAAGTTACTCATACTTCATTCTCACTCTAATCTACAGTATATTGTTTCTAACTTTCTACCCACTAGTTCTCTTTACCTCAAGGAACGCTTTGAATTTCTGCACGTATTTAGCTCCCAAAATTTACGCCCTTCAACTGAATACAGAATAAACACACCTGTACATACGTCTTGTTTTTACGATTACTCTTTTACCGTCCTGGCTGTGCGTCTTTGAAATAAGCTACCTATTACTATAAGACAAGCCAAATCCTTACAGTGTTTTAAAAGTCAGGTTCAGAAGCATTACTTCTCTATTGTGTATTCCTAGTAACACTGTTATGTGTGTTTGTAGTGTATTGTATAAGTATGTTTATATTGTCATATGTATATATTCGTGTGTATAATTATTATTTATAAATTGTACTCGCTGCCAAGGGTTGCCTGGAAGAGATCGCTTTTTAGCGATCAGGGCGCCCGTTGTTCTATATCTTATATTTTCTATTTCTGTTTATCTAAGTTTTGATGTAGCATAAAGTGTGTCTATGTGTCTATCTATAAGTTCTGAATATTCATAATATTTCATGTTTAAGTTTTTTTATGGTGTAGTTTTAACCAATACATATATGTATTTTGTTATGATATTCTTAGTTAATTTAGCAATGTAGCTAGAGCATAGAGATTTAAAAAAAAATTTTTTATATAAATACATACATACATACACACACACTACATGATACAAGTTGCTTATTTTTCGAAAATCCACTTGTATCATTCCAATAATGTTTTTCATTAGAATTTTTTTCTATCATAATACTTAAAATTTTAACATTGTTTTAGTAAATTGGAGATGAAATATAATTATTATTGTCTAATAATACAAGTAAAATTTGTAGAAATAAATAGAGTTATAATTAAATAACTTGTTTATTATTTTTCAACAATAACTTCTACTGAAAAGTACAAAATAAATTAAACATTAAATTCTACTATAAATATTTAGAACGAATCCTAGAAGTATTAAGCTAGCAGAAACGTCCGGAGTTGTCGTTGAGTCTGGTACTCCATCTCTAAGAACAAAGTATGGTAGGACATCAATAGGTGCTGGGTAGTCCCTCAACCACATTGGACCTTCGTAAATCCTCTCTGGGTCCCCTTCAGCCAGCCAGATACCTGTTGGAAGGTAAATATCGCGGGACGTCGCACCTTCCGTCAAAACTGGTGCTACCAGGATTGTCTCACCAAGGAGATATTCTGAAATTACATAGTACAATTGCAGTTAAAAAATACAATTAAAAACTGAAAATAAACTTAGTTATAAAAAGTATAAGCGATTATAGACTGTGTAACAAATTGCTGCCCGATGGGAGCGTACCCAGAAGGGCTGCATTGCGCACTGTATGGCGATGCTTATTTTTTGGGCAAAATATGGGCCAGCCTTCTGATCATGGGTGGCATCGAAGAGTTTTTTGCTTTTTTTTTTGTAGAAACATTTGCGGAACTTTCCCGGACTTTTGGAGGGCTTGCGTGGGGCCATGGGAAGGCCAACACGTAGCGGCCTCTTGACTAATTTAATGTAACTGTGGCGTGGTACTGGCCGGCGATTATCCCTGTCTACACCTTATAATAATGCGCCCAAGGACAATCCCCGGCCAGTGTAGGATAGGACTATTGTGGGAAATTAGAATCAAAATTACAGAGCTGTTAGGGTAAACTGCTAGTGATACTAGGGGTTTGGGAATATGGGGACTAGCATACTACGGCGTGTGCCCGTTGCCGTGTTCGAGGGACATGGAAGCCGGTGACTCACCATTATTATTAAAAGTTTAAATTTAAACATTAAAATAAATTGGCGAAATGCGTGTGAGAACACGCATTTTCTATAGTTAATTGATCTAAGCCTATGACAACCTAGCTCACGGGAATTTGGAGGTCCAGGGTTCGAGCTAAATGGTAAATTTCATTTAAGAATACGTTGCAGTTTTTTAAAGGATTGTATGAAGTTGTTCGGATACATAAAAATTTGCTAATTCCGACACAGTTTTCACTAAAACGATCCCGCAGGAATTTCAAGTCAAGCGAGTACGAAGTCGCGGACATATCCTAATATTTCTATACGAACCATCCCAAATAACAAGAGCCTCTTCATCCAGAGGGTCCAGCCACCAGAGAGGCGCGTTCACAGGGGTTCCGTCCACCACAGCCTTCTGCATTGCGGCGTATATGTGGTCAGCATACGCCGCGTGCAGTTCCGTGTATTTTTTGCTGATCTCTACCGTCTGAAAATTGATATCATAAATAATTGCCAAGTGCGTGTCAGCCACGCAAATTGAAGGGTGCCGTAGAAACAACGAGTGTCTACTGTTTTGTTTCAATACATGTAGATAAATTTTAGAGTTTTTGTCTGTGCAGGAACGGAGAAAGTATACCATTTCTTGCATCTGAGCGGCCTGTCGTAAGAGGCAACCAAAACTATTTACACCCAGGTGGTAGGGTATTTGTCCGACTGGATAGCTATTAGCCCTGGTCTAATGGTATGCGGCCATGACAACCTTGAGAGTAGTGGACAGCTTCGACTCTCCCTTTAGAGAGCGGCAGGAAATTGGTGGTACCTTTGGTGTTTGGTGTAACCGCTTTCCATCAAGTGGGCCTGTCTGCTGAACTCTTGCAATAAAAAAAACACAGAGGGACGGAATGTTACATTTATTTAGTTGCGTAGTTGTTCTTGTCATCATTCTTTTTAAAGTTAATAATTATTTTTGTTATGTACCCTCTTATTTCTAAACGACACAATCGGCCATTTGCTTAATTGAACAATAATAATGTTATATTTTTATTTTTTCTGTGATTAGCGCATGTTGTGTATAGAGTAGTTCCCTATAATTGACCATAATTTTATGTAAAAATATTTTATGATGTGGTAATTGTGTAGATTATAATTGCCAATCTCTCAATTGTATATAGATGGTATTCACTGTATTTTATTTTCATGGTGGCAGACCCGATAGATTTTTTTACTGTGTTCGATTTATTTTATTACATGTAAAACTTTATAGCCCAAGAGCTGATGACGCATTTTGAGAAGGTTCTTTAGGCATACTGAAATTTCAATAAATTACAAATTCGTCAATTGGCGAATCTAGTCCTGGAAGTCTTTTAGCGATTTAGCGGTTATTTCGCTACTGCGCAGCATATAACATTTGCAAAAAAAAAAAAAAAGTACATATTTTAGGCAACTTGAATTCTTCTTTATCTTTTAATTTATAATTTCTAGAATTTAAAACAAAAATTCCAAGACGTTTTTGTCGGTTATTAAGTACTGCCAGACGACTCCAAAATTATTATTTTTAAATTCCCAAAAAATATTCTTTAGGGAATCTGAAATTTATATCACGTATTTATTAGGTAATTTCAATAATACCTGCAAATCGCCAGACGATTTTGCCGGTTATAAACAATTCCCAGACGTTAATAAAGTATGTAAATAAGTGCGATAAAAAAGTTTTACGCGCAGCCTTAAGTATGACAAAGGTAGCTAATCGAGGCATGCCGGATGCTGTCGGGGCCCCGAGCTCCTCGAGCTCGATTGGCTATTGAGAAACGTCCTGTTTAGCTAAGACTGTTACGGAACCCTAAAAATAAATAACAATGATATAACCCAATGAGGTCTTTTTAAAGTTTTATTGTGTCAACGTTATATAAACTTTGTCATGTCAATATAATTGATCGCATTAAATTGATTGATAATAAGTCCATTGTTCTTTTTACGTAATACAAGCGCGTATATGATTGCCCTTTAGCAAGCTAATTAAATTACCGGCTCAGGATATAATGAATGAAATTTTTTATTTATATGAAATTTAATATTTATTTTTTACTATAGTATTTTATAATTCTTAAGCCATGAGAATTTTAGAAAGCTTACTTCTTCATCGAAATTCCACGGGACATAAGAATACTGCATAGCAGGCAAGAACGTGTTCGCTTGGACCCAGCGTATGAACAACTCCTTGGTCGGAAGGTCGGCTTGGTCGTGATCTAGGTTGAAGCCGTTCCCGCCAATCATGTCTGGGAGAACCAGAGGGTAGCCGTTCAGGTTCATCTGGATGGTCGTAGTCACGATTGTCGGGAGACCGTTGTTGAGACCCCATATTGAATCGCGGTCTACCATCCGGACGAAAATCGGAAGGTCTTGTGTCCTGAAATAATAATACAGCAGTTAGGTCGCGCGAATAGCTCGCAAGCAGTGGCTCATAGGATGTGTCTTTGCCACTTTTGAGTGTCTTCGGAAACCAAGACCACCAATATGCTGCGTTCGAGGGAATACCAGTTTGGTTTAGTTGGTATATTCGAGCATTCTATCGGGAGTTCAATACAGTCTAATGCGGTCCCTAAGCGGTAGAGTTTCCATGACGGATTATATCACGTCATTGAAGCAAAGAGGCGAATTGTCGAAAGAATACCTGTTTTTCTCTCTGCTTATGGCCTGGAGTGTACTATTTAACATCTTGAAGCAGGACATATGTGCCAAATAATTAATTGAGAATTAAAAACGTTGGAGGACTAGCAAAATAGCATAGTGTAATAAGAAAAACAGCCTCTATCAACAACAATTAATAATTTTAAGCACATAGTAAAGTACACTTACTTAAATGCAGCTCGAACCTCTATCATATTTCCAAAACGTGCACATGTTCTGACATAAGAGTCTACGATATGATGTGGCTGATACTCGATGTCCCCGTTTTGAACTGCAATCTGCAAAACGATTGTTTGAAGTATACTCATTCCTTTGGTTGTTATCAGGGCTTAGTTATGGGACCTATATTGTACGTATTAGATAATACGTGCAAGTGTATATATACATATATTGTAACTATAGGCCCTTCTTTTAAATTATTTTCAGTATCAAACTTGACCTTTTGAAAACTCATACCTGGGGTGTGAAACTACTTTCTCCTGCGTCAAACTTTAAGCTATCAATGTCGTATTCGTCAATTAAATTCTTCACTTTCAGATACCACCATTCAGCAGCTGCTGCGTTTGTGAAGTCAATATAACCTGCCACTGAACCGTTATTATTCCACCAAGTGGTATCCGGACTGCGTGCTTCATTCATTACAAAGTATCTAAAATTTAAATGAACTCAATAGAAATTTAGCTCTTGGTGAATCAAGGAAAACGAATTTTAGCTGGCAACGTATTGGCGGTCACTAGTCATTGCAAACTATATTTGAGTATCATAATTTTTCGTCAGATGGGGCACAAATGCCTGTTTGCTAACTGCAAGCAAAATAATATATATAAGTAGAACTCGTACTTATTATACCTGTATATTTGTATAATAATTACAAAGTTTTATTTTCGTTAAAAAGTATACTTATTTACATCTACAGATTTAACTACATAAACAGAGATATTGGAGATATTTGTAAGAAGGTTTTTGGCTTACCCATTTTCTAAGGCCTCTGAATACCAAGGGTCACAATTCTTATTGATGAAAGGATGTACCCAAATCGTCACACGGTACCCTAAAGCTTTGATCTCCTTAACCGTGTTAACAAAGTCCGGAAACTTGCTTGTATCGATCGTCAGCGATCCATAACAAACTTCCCATAGATCATCAATCTCAAACTGCGAATTTTCAAACCCGTGCTCTTTGATTGCATTTGCAAAATCAATTAAATTTGTTTCATTAATATTTCTAGAAAACTGTGCCCATGTTGACCATATAGGATGTTGAACCATTCTATAATCAGGCACTCCTGAAGGCTTTCCTAAATATTTGTTGATAGCATGTCTGTGTGCTTGTTTGACGTCAGGCAAGAACCATACATCATAAGCTAACTGATTATGATTTCTTCTTGATGAATATGGCTCAGCGATTTGGGCACCAAAACAGATGTGATTACTATTAATAGTGTTATAGTCAATGAAGAGTGGAACTTGAGGATGTACGTAGATATATTCTCCAGCAGAGTTAAGCCAGTATCTCTCAACAATAGCTCCGTTATCGTACTCCTTTGAGTAACAAGCGGAGTAGGTTTGCTTAGCGTTTTCTATCGGGTACACTTGTTCGACTTGCATGGGTCCAGCGTACCAGTGTTTAATACCTTAAAATTGTTTTAAGTTTAAATGTTTTGATTATTCTGATTAGATATCAAAAAGAGGCAACGGAGATAAAGCGCACAGTTATTCCTTAGTTGTTTTTTAGGGATGCTCTCATAGTAATTTTTGTAAGAACTGTTGGATTATTATATTAAAATTTTCTATTATGCTGTTATACAATGAAGTAGTTAGAGAAAACGAAAAAAAAACAACATTCAATGTAAATAGGCATGTCAGCAATGATTACATATAACTCTAGTTAGATTTAAAAGTCATATAGATGTTTTTAGTGCCATTTTCAATCAATAGGCTTCAATATTAAGCACCTATATCCATATTGTTTTTTAATATAGGCCCTAGACTCGACTCACCAAAATTAATACAATCCTGCAATCTGGTTTGAGCCATAGCGTTCCATCTGAACTTAACACCTCTAGCATTTGTCGTCGCATCGTACAAAGTTTGTATCGTTAGGTTAGCTCCACCAATTTCCAAATAGACGCCACCATCAATTTCTTCGACTGTGAACGGGGAGATAAGAGTGGTTCCTATTTGCCCGAAGATTGTACGTTCATCACCTGAAATGAAGTGATGGTTTGGGCCTAAGGTATTTAAATTCGTTATTACAAGTGTCAATAAAATCTCCAATTATCTTAAACCAAGGGTCTATCTTAACCTTGTTTTGTTTCAAGTTACATCGGCATTCATAACTATTCAAAATACTCTAAACTAGCTGTTGGCTGTGACTTCGTCCGCGTGGAATTTAATCTAATTTGCCTTCCGGTGCAGCGATGGCAGAGGCGTCCCACGCGTACCTTTCAATTTTTTTTTCTATGGTAAAAGTAGCCTATGTTACTCCTTATAACATCAGCTATCTGCCAGTGAAAGTCCCGTCAAACTCGATCCAACCATTTCAGAGATCAGCCGGAAAAAGCAGACAAACAGACAAAAAAAAAGATTTTTGATATAAGTACCGTATATACTTTCCTATGCATTTAGTATAAAGATTATTTTGACATTACATAGACACTTAAGTTTATTTTTATGTAGATTATTGTACTGTTCCTTTTTGCCGTAACGTATTATTAAATATGATAATATGACCAAGCGGCTAATAAAGATTCCTTAATTTTTTATATTTTTTGAAATTATTACATTCAAATATCACTTACTTCTATTTTTAAATTGTACTGTTACGAGTTACAGGACTCGAATTAAAATGCCGTTGGAATTACTTTAGAATTTATTAGAACTATAAAAACACGTATAACACAGGTACAAATATAACCGGATGCAATAAGTCCAAATGTAATGCATTGTCAATTTCCATCAGGTGGGCCGCCGGCCTATTTGCGTGATTATACTTACCCTCAATTAGTACTACTTGGAATCCTCCGGTGATTTGTGGTTCCAAAGTCAGTGTGACGTCATCAGAGCGCAAAGACATGGACACACTCAGCGGCTGTGCACGCGCAGCTAGCGTCAACACGCCTACAACAGTTTGAAATTCCAACTATATACAGGAGACCACAGCATTGTTGGCACCGCTTTCAATTATTAATAAAGACGGTATGCAGGAATTTATTCAAAACATTAAGAAAGAAATCATGCACCACTTGGTGGTTAAATAACCTGCAATTTTTTACAACTACCACATGCTAAAGGTGAATGAAAACATCTTGATGAAACCTGCACATCGAGATAACCGATGTGTCTAACCCGCAGATCTACCTTGGATAAGCGAGGCGGATTATATAGCGTCCTTGCTCTATGAAATGGGAGTCAAGGCCCGAGTCAAGCAGTGGGATGCTTATGCGCAGTTATTATTGTCTTTTAGGAATCACACACGACCAAAAGGCTGGCCTATATTTTTGGCAACTATGGCACATAGGTGTTGCCATCCAACGTGGTAACGCGACTACCGTTTGGGAACAAGTGACAACAGTGATTAAGGGCAATTTTTATTATTTGTAACTTTTATTTCTAATTACGCTGTAGGATATATAGTTTCTATATTTTAGTTTAAGTTTTTTATTGTAATATGCATCAAAAGTCATTTAACAAAAAATATTTTATTTAATAAATAGTTCAGAAATCTTCTTCTATTTTGTAACCATACAACAATAGAAAATAGTTATTAACTAGCTTCTGCCCGCGACTTCGTTCGCGTGGAATAGTTTAAAAAAAAGTAAGTTAAAAATATCCCGCGATTTTGAAACATTCTTCATTGGTGCTCCGCTCCTATTGCTCTTAGCGTGATGGTTTATAACCTATAACCTTCCTCGATAAATGGGCTATCTAATAATGAAAAAAAATTCAAATCAGACCAGTAGTTCCTGAGATTAGCGCGTTCAAGCAAACAAACAAACTTATCAGCTTTATATATTACATATATAAGATAAAACTCTCTCACCGACACCACACCCTGTCAAAATCTCCGCTTCTATTATGTAACGTTGCAGAGAAATTACATTCAGTCTGTTATAAGCTGTTTAAGTAATTAAAGTTTTGTAACTATCCCACGGGAACTCTTTAATATTTCGAGATCAAAAGTATCCTATATGTTGAACAGGGATACAAGCTATCACCATAAAAAATTTCATGTAAATCGGTCCAGTCGTTTCGGAGATTAGCCGGTACAAACAGACAGACAGACAAACAGAGAAACAAAAAATTTGAAAAAATCCAAATTAGTTCTATTTCACTTCTTACATCCCCCTGACTCGGTTTTTAGCATTTTTTTTCATTGTACAGAAATTCGACCTCTACAATTTTATTATATGTATAGATGTGTTTATTATTATTATTACTTAATATATTACATAACTCACCAAAAAAAATCCTTAACGCTGCCATCGTTGTTACGTGGACACAAAAACAACTGAACCGTTTTTGATTGCATGACAGCTCTGAAAGATAAAGAAATGTTTTATCAATCTATTCTTATTATTACTCACAGAATCCGATACTTGAGATAAGTTTGTCTTTAGTTACCCATGTTTCGTAAGTATGCCATTTATAGTGACGCGGATTGTTCCAGATTTTCTATTTTTAGTTTGCTAGTAATTTTGCAATAATTCGATTGCTGACAAGTGTCTTTAATAGAGTTTACTACATCTGCTATTTATTTATGTTATTATTTAGTGGTTGCTTTTGCTACTTTCGTAATCTATCTCATGTAAGAGAAATACTAGTTTCCATGTTATTATATATCGACGTTCCTTAAATACTTTTTTGTTTAATTTAGTTTAGGGATGTCCCGACTTCGTGGAGGAGCGAGCTGCAATGCTCCTCCGTCTGAAAGGAAGACGTTCCAGTGAGGCAGTTATTGATGTTAGAAATTTTTATGTATGGTAATTTGTATTCTTTGTATGTTTCGGGAATCGTTTGCTACTTCAATCATTGCACAACGCCATCTATTGGCTTGTAAGTGTTCCACTACATTAGTATACGTGTAGAGATAATATTTTGCTAAGGCATGAAAATTGTTAATCATAGTGTGGCGAATTATTGTGGAACCACCTAGTTAGTTTTAGAACTTTTAGAAAAAACTAGAACATTCTGGAAGGAAAAGACAAGGACGGATATATTTTAGACAGGGATAGACGATGAATGAAAGACGGAGATGGTAAGATGTTACAAAAGGATAGACGATGAACGAAAGACAGAGATAGATAGATGTTAGAAAGGGATAGATGTATAAATGAAAGTTCCCGAACAGAAGGTTAGGGAAGGAAGAGACAGAGATAGATAGATGGATTCCAGAAAATTCTTCCGTGTATATAAACAGCGTAAGGCACGCCTACCGGGCAGTTTAGAGTTGAGTTCGGTTCAAGACAGTCAAGCGACAAGTGCGATACGAAAGAGTTGGAAGAAGAGTTTAGTGGTGAATTTAGTGAAAAGTTTAGAGGTCATTAAGTGAAGGAGGAGTGTAGCGTAGTTCGAAAGATGAACCGGAAGCGAGCTACACGCGGCAATATCAGAGGTGAGCACTGCGGTAGCAGGAGGTGGTCTTTGCAATATCGACGACGGTATTGCGAGCGAAACACCTTGTCGTCGGGACCGTCTATCGTTAGTCGTGTGTATAGGGGCAGCCCTGCAGAAGGTAATGCGTGCGGCTGAGTAAGTCAATAAAAGCGTATAGTTAAAAAACTGGTGTTTTCTTCCAATCCATAGGTACGTACCCCCGCTCGCACGCAGGGCCGCGCCGACCCCCCACAGCGCCTGTGTGCGAAAACTATGTTTTTTATTATTATTATTTGTTAATTTTGATCGAAATAAATGGTCTCCAGTTTTATATACTTAGATAATATTTTCCTAAATAGGTATAACCAGTTCCCTTCCGCTTGCCAATTACTGCAAAATTCCACTACAAAGAATAATTATGTTGTTGTGTAAGTGTAACAAAAATAATTTCCCTGTTGTCTTGGCGCCTGTGTGCGCCGCACACTTCGCACATAGGGGCGGCGCGGCCCAGCTCGTACGTAACAATATTAATACTTTAGTTTAATCGTCATTTTCCTTGATTTTTATTTCGTCATTTCGGTCACTTTAGTAGCCGTTACTACGGGCGGTTTGTAACTAGGGTTGCCAACTCTCCCGGAATTCCGGGATTCTCCCGTAAAAAGGCAATAAGTTTTCAAAATCTCCCAGCTCCAGGAACGTAGCTAAAATCTCCCGGATATTTTCATCGTTTCATTCCGCCACGCGCGTGTGTAGCGTGCGTTGCAGTGCGGGGTCGCGGGGTGCGTGTGGTGGGGGCGGGGGCGGGCCGGACCGAGCGAATCACTCTGCGCGGCCGTGTTATTTAGTTAGTTGCGTAATAACCAGGACTCCGAACGCGTTTTGTATTTGTAAAAATTGTACGCAAACGCGAGTGTTGTTATTTTAAATAAAGCATAATGTCAGATTCGGAAACCCCAACGCAGCAGGCACCGCCGAAAAAGAGAAAACTCAAATATCATACAAGCTTTGATGAAAACTGGTTGAACGATCCTCTGTTCAGTACTTGGCTTAAAAAAGGAAATGATTATACCGCTCAATGTAAATTATGCCAAACCGATATTTCAGTAAAATACGAAGGTAAAAGAGCTCTGATAGTGCATTCGGAAGGTAAGAAACTATTTCTAAAAAACAAGTCTTCAATGCCATCAGTTTCTAGTTTTTTTGTGAAAAAACATTCACGAGAAGAAGATCTAATAATTGCTGCAGAAGTTACATCTGTATATCACGGAGTTAAACATCATCACAGCTACTCGAGTCAAGACTGTAGCAACAAGTTGCTTCCTACAATGTTTCCTGATTCAGAAGTTGCAAAGAAAATAGCGTGCGGTCGAACTAAAGCTACAAATATTTGTGAAAATGTCATAGCCCCACTGTCGCAAGAAATCCTACTATCCGAATTGCATGATTCAACATATTTTTCCATTGGCACAGATTCTTCTAACAAAGGAAATTTGAAAATGTTTCCAGTTACAGTGCAATGGTTTTCAATTCGAGATGGTTTGAAACAAGGTTTACTTGACTTTTATCAAGACCCTATTGAAACTAGTGAAGCCATTAAAACACAGCTCTGCAAAGTTTTACATGAAAATAGCTTATCCTTATCATCAGTATCATCATTTTCCGCAGATAATGCTTCTGTCAACTACGGGATTCATAACTCAGTTTTTCAAAAACTTAAAATTGAAAACCCTTATATATTGAAGGCGAACTGTAAATGCCACATTTTACATAATTGTAACAAACATGCATTAAAAGCATTACAGTTTGATGTGGAGTCAGTTGGTATTAAATGTTTACAGCGAATTTTCCGCGTTTGCTAAGCGAACAGCAAAGTTAAAGGAATTCTTTGATTTCGCTCATTTGGAGTACAAATCTATTCTACGTCATGTGCCTACACGATGGCTCTCATTGCTACCAGCTTTAGACAGACTTATTTTGAATTGGCCGGTTTTGAGAGAATATTTTCTTAATGAAGGTGAGGATGAATGTGCAGCAATAATTTGGAGGGCCTTTAAAGATGAGAACTGTCTTCCATTATGCTACTGCTATTTTATTCACAATATAATGCAAGTTTTTGATACTTCTATTAAAAAACTAGAAAGTGACAGTATTACATACACACGATTATGACAGAGTTGCGAACCAAAATTAGTAACAGAAAAAATGATAAGTTCTACGGACAGTACGCGACGCAATGTATGAGGAAGTTGACGGAGAGTGATCAAAATACTTTTAAAGAAGATGCAGACAAATATTTAAAGCGGTGTTTGAACTATTTGGATAAGTGGTACGACTTTGACGACTCTATTTACAAGAAAATAAACATTTTGTCAATGGACGAAGAAATTGACTGGAATGAATTAAAAGATCTGGGTGCTTCACTGAATGTGCCAATAAATGAGGATAAATTGTATGACGACTACTGTTTACTGCGAGAAGTTCGTGAAGCTGTGGCAAGTAAAACAAAGAGGATAGACTTGCGCTGGGTATTTTTTTTTGAAAAATGTACGGGTGAAACGGGTAACGAAATAAAAAAGCTTGTTACATTCACTCTGTCGATCCCTATCGCAAACGCTGCAGCTGAACGTGTTTTCAGTGTAGTAAACGAACTGTGGTCGAAAAGTCGTAATCGGCTGAATGAAACTCATGTGAAATCTGAAATACAAGTATGCACAAACTTCAAATACACCTGTAAAGAATTTTATGATTTTATTTTTTCTAATAAAAAGGCATTACAAGCTGCTCGCAGTGTAAAAAAATACAACTTTAAATAAAATATTTGATTTTAATTGTTTTTTTATTCCATCTCCCGTATTTGTTATCCACACAGTTGGCAACCCTATTTGTAACGCGCCCCACGGGAGGAGACTGAGCGCGCGCGCTCATCTCAACGGCATGTGCGGGTGAGTGAGAACCCCTATACCCCAAGGGGTAACACCCGCGCCGCCCGCACTCTAGTGTAGCCTTTTTTTATGGCGGGGGAAATGCTATATTTACGCACAATACTGGGTCCTTTGCAAGGGATTAGACCGTTATCGCTTATGAAGGCATTCCATTAAAGGCAATCCGTCCATAATTGATCAGCTTGTGTGAAGACTCGAGATCATTGGACAGCCAATGACTAATACCCACTAAAACCACCCTCCTCCCATGTGCCCCGCGCTTATGGTAAGAAAAGCCTGAGAATTAGAACGTAATTACGCACAGTTCGATCCTAGCGCAAAAGTGCCTGAATACTTCGGCGACAGGGGTGATGATTCCTCTGCTCCCTTGATAGCTAGAGGCATTTCTACGCCTCCGAACGCCAGTCAACTGTAGTGTAGCCTAATCTAATTTACTGCAACTTCGCAACATGTGGCCTGACAGAAGAGCCTTTTTAAAGGGGTGGGAGGTTAAATAAAATGAGATTATTATCAATCAAGTTGGGGTCTGTTTCGGTGGACGAAAAAAACTCACATTGTCTTGCATACTGAAAAGTGGCCGAAATGTCGAAATAAAATCATACAAAATCTCTCGCTTAAAACTGTAAAAACGTAGTTTTGATTATGTGCTCTAGTTTCAAAATGCTCATAAAAATATAATATTCGCCCTGCTGTGTAATACAATAAATTATTTATGTACTACAGAAACTGTTTCAAATTTGTGAAAATTTCCTGTATTTACCTACTTCTGGTCCCCTTTACACATTTGATTTTGTCTCAAAGAAGAACATATGATAACACTGTGAGCCGTCTGCCTGTTTGCCTGCTTCAGGCAATAATAATAAAAATACATGGGGATAAATAGTTTCACAATTTCCCCTAGATCATTTCTGTGTTTTAGTCATCATAGTAAATCCATCGTCCTATCATTAAATCCCGGTTGGATTGAGAACGTGGCTTACATATTCGAGGTACACTTTCTACTTTTTCTTCACCACTAATCACGATCTTCGACAAACCCTATTCTGGCACGGAGGGTTCTCCGAATACCTGAACCGCTTCGGGTTGAAGGAGAACCCTTCGTGTATATGCGAGGAGGGCCGTCCCGAGACGATACCTCATATAATCTTCTATTGCCCTGTGCACTCCCGCCTTAGGTACGAGTTTGAAAGTAAGACAAGAGTCCCCGTCGAGTATAAAAACCTAGAAGAATTAATGTCCAAAAAACACTACGAGGAATTTATACGACTATGCATAAAAATGATAGAGATAGTAATCAAAAGAAATAAAGATAGATACCAACCGACTTGAACATATATTATATATATAGCACAAGGGGTTATATTACAGGTAAAAATAACAAAAAAATAAATACCAAAGTAGTGAATAAATAAGAGCATGAAAATATATTGAACAAGTTATCAAATAGTACGTAGTAAGTAATAAATAAGCTAAAGAATAAATAGTAATAAAAGACGTCATGACCCGATCGTAAGAGAAGGCACAGAAATAGAAATAACACTGTAATAGATATAAGAACACATAAGTGTATGTAGAATAATGAAAATGTATTATTAGAAACAATAAATATGTAATAGTAGTAAGACACTTGTAATAGAATTAAGACGATATTAATAAATAAAGCAATAAAAAAGAAATAAAAAAGATAAAATAAAGATATCAATTGCATTCAAACCCTGACATATCTAGATCGTGGGGATGGAGCCGTATTAACAAAAAAAAACCCTATTCTGAGACCATTGGCACGCAATCATATTTCACAGTGTTAAGCTAATATTTTTTGGGCCTATCCCTTCTACTCCTTCTACTAGGACCTGGCGGAGGCGGCATTGCTGAAGATTTACCGTCTTATTCATATTGAGTTAGAGGAAGTGTGTCTTCTTTAAGAACTTTAAAGAGGACTACCAACTTACTCTTTTCAACTAAAATGCATGCTTAATAATCAATCATTTATTTACAAATGTTCAAACAACATAATAAATAATTATATACTGTAATTTAATTTTGTAGTTCGAAGTATGGCAAGACATCCAGTGGTGCGGGGTAATCGTGGATGGTGATTGGTCCACTGTATACCTCGCCAGTGTTGCCATCACGCCATTCACCGATTGGCAGGTAAATGTCTCGAGATGTGGCGCCCTCTTCCAACACTGGTGCAGCTAGGATGCGCTCGCCAAGAAGAAATTCTAGGAACAAAATAGAAATAAGCATAACTACTTGTTATAAACTATGTTCATTCACGCAGCTTCGGATGTCCCTCCGAAGGCAAATTATGTTTTTCGAGATCGAATTTAAAATTAGTCAAACTTTATCCTAACATGATGGTAACACCGCCAGTCAGAACGAAGCTCTCTGCTATATCTTCACTGGCGAAGAGTGGAGTAATTTGCCGAATCTGTTTTTCCTGATAAATACTCGTATAGATTAAGTCTTCAAGTCCTGTCTGGACGGAGTAGTGTCGAGACTTTGTCGCCTTTACCGGGATATACCTCACTGGTGATCGGGAGCCCCTCTTTTTGCGAGCGTGTCATACTTGCGAAGAAGGAGGCAGAACGGCAGCGTGAGTGGACATCCTTACTCACTCCCCTGGGAGATTGTAAGAACAATAGGAAAAATATATTTTTAAATTACTAACCGTCCCAAACGGCGAGAGATTTTTCATCTGTGGGATCCAGCCACCAGATGGGTGGGTTGACAGGCGTGCCTTTCTCGACTGAGGCCTCCATGGCCGCTACAATCTGGTCGGCGTACGCTGCGTGCAACTCCGTGTAGCGACGGCAGATTTCAACTGCCTAATGGTGTAAAGTATTAACAATTAAATAAACATATTGGGGAAGGCTAAACAATAACTTTTTGGAGGTCTTCAGGTAGAAGTGAAACAATGTTGTGTGTTTGAATTGCAGTTCAGGAATGCATGTGTATTTGGTCAAAATACCGATTAATATTTTACAATACAGCACACATTTAGCTGCTAAACAAAACATAACAATTAATAATAATACGCGCACTCGAGCGCTTACACGTGTCGCGGTGACAGAGGTGAGGTATGCGCGGAGGGAAACACGGGGGGCCCGACTAGGAGCAGCGCGCTACGCGCTTGCCGATCATTTGTGAGCGGCCGCCGTGGTGATCGGACGTCTGCGGCTACAACTTACTTATCGTTCAGATAACTGATCTATATATAGTAGTTTTAGTTCATTTATTATACTGTTTAGAAATTTAAATAACGCTTCTAAAAAATAAATTATGTCTTTCAAATAAAAAAAATATAATTTCAATAACTCTTGAAAAACGTTATGGTAGTTTATAATAAATATGAAATAGTTAATTATATAAAAACTAAAATATATGTGTCAGCTCTAACACACGACTGGTGTTTACTCTCTCTCTGATGGATATTACTTTAGATCTTGTTTTATTGCATTAAAGTTCGAAATTGCATAACTAAAAGGTATCACTTGTATTATTTCACTCGTCGTAAAATGTCCATATCGGCGGCTTTAAACAAAGACCAATTGTTCAAAAACCAAAATCTTACCTCGTCATCATGGTCCCAGGGTACGAAGGAGTACTGCAATGTAGGCATGAACACATTAGCCTGCAGCCATCTCACAAAAAGCTCCTTGCTTGGCTTCGCATTGTATCCATTCCCACCGATCATGTCAGGCAGCACCAAAGTGTAACCATTTAGGTTCATAGCCAGGAGGGTGGTGACCAAGGTTGCGAGACCATTGTCGAAGTCCCACAGGGTGTCTTTATCAACCATTCGAACGAATACTGGCAGATCTTGGGTTCTGTGTTACAAATTAGTATCTATTGCATGTTCTTAGTCAAAGCGTATAGTCCTAATAACATGAGTTCAATTCCTAGTATAGGACTGTGTTTGTCATCATTATCATTCGAGCGTTAAGTCCCGGTTGCGTTCGGAGCGTTCACTCCGACGCCCAGGGTCCGCTTTCCTACTTTTATACTTCCACTTCGCGAGTTCCGATTTCAGACAGTGTTGAGAATAGGATTGCGCTTATACAGTGCACAATTACAAATTCAAAACTTTATTTATACCAAGTTTTACTGGAGATTATCTGTTCAATATGACAATATCATACATATAAGTTGAAAATTAAGTCTATAGTCAAGGTAGAGAAGTCCGTCATTGGGGAAACTACGTACATCTCTCGCTATTTCTATGTTTATAATAGTAATAATCGGCAGACAAACACGCATTGTATATCCCCAAATTAAGCAAGTTACGCTTGTGTTATGGGTAATATATAACGGACCACTCTGGGGCCGATGCCAGACACCCAGACCATCGTAAATAACGGAGAAAATACGTTTCCGAAATTTACTATACCAGCAATCGAACCCGGAGCCTCTGCGTTGCAGTGAAGTAGGCCGGCACAGGCTTAGCCCGCTCAACCACAGAGGCCGTCTGAATACCTAGTCTGATTGAATACCTACGACGGTAAAAAATCGGCCAGTAAAGCTAAGACACTATTTAACTCTATGTCCAAATTATATAGTCCGTTTAAAAAAGATAAAACACGAGAGGTGTACGAACTTACACCACTGACGTATATCCCCACCTTGACTACACTTCATATTCTATATAACTATAAATACATATATGTATAAGCCACGCGCAGAAGGTTTGCCGAGGACTACTTATTATTATTGTATTCTATTACTTACTATAATTGTATATACTTATGTAAAATATATACAATAATAAATTGATTTCAACAACTATTTATGTACCTACCTAACCTTTTTTGTCAACCCTACTGACCATCGACGCGTGACATCATTAATGAAATGAAAGCCTGTGATTGTTTCTAGTTTCTATTTAATATAACTATTACAGATGGACAGAGCAGAACACTTGTGCAATGGAGGTCGGCCATCTTAGGAAAGAAGCTACCACAGACAAAATACGTGTTATAGATCTGCCAAGTTTATGGATTTGTTGCGATCCCTTTAACAATCATGAGGCTATCGGCAAACCTTCTGCGCACGGGTAGCATGTACCATTTTATGCGTAATATTTGAGTTTAAGGGATTAACAAGGAAAATTAAAGTTTATAAATTAAAAAAAATACTTTATGATTTAATATGAGGAATATGTGTGCGGTGCATAGATATGGTATCCGTGGTAGTGTCTGTGCATCAATCACAGATTGACTTCAAAAGGGAAACTGGTTTATTTATACATACAAACATAATTTTTATTTTTTGACTTGAATTTATCTTTACCCTTTTCTATTATTGCGAAGTTGGCAAACGGACAGACGACTCAGCTCATGGAAATTGGCTACCAACACCTATTACTCGAATATATATCGTTTGCAACACCAGGACTGGAACCAATGCATAGCCAGCCTTTAAGATGATGAATAACTCTTTTTCATTTCATTTATGGCAACGAACAATTACAGCACTAAGAAATTAAATAAAAATATAAACTATTGGTAAATATTACTTGTGGCGCAACTAACGATGTTGTCCACAGCTATAGCTTTTATCTGATAATTGAAATATCGGCTGCTAATTAGACTACTTGTAGATTTTTTTATTGTATGAGCATGAACATGACGAACAATGAACATTTTACCAAAATTGTACATGTATTACATTCACCTCATTCCAGATCGGATCTCAATCATGGGTCCGAATTCAGCGACGGTCCTCACGTAGGTTTGCACGATGTGGCCTGGGTGTAGGTCAATGTCGCCACTTTGAACTGGGATCTGTTAAGTAATACAATTTAATAGGTCAACATTTGCAGCTCTTTTGACAATAAATTAAAAAGAAAAAATGTTCATAAAATGAAAACTACTGGGCCAAAGTATGTTAAATTTTTAGGGGACCAATAGCAACTATTCCGCGTCGAACTTAAAAGAATCACGTAAATCGGATCATAAATCTCAGAGTAATCGGTGTTTATAACATAAAAAGAACATACCGGCCAAGTTGAGAACCTCCTCTTTTTGGAAGTCCGTTAAAAATAGCAATAAATGGTAAAACCGTCTATTTAAGAGAATACGTTAAATTGCATAATTAGCGCGTGGTAAGGCTAGTATGGTGACATCGTTACTAAAGGCCTCTGAATATACCAAATTAAAAACTCAAAATGTCACTGCGTAATTTTTTGAAGTGGAACTTCTATATAGACGGGGGATTAGGATTTTTTCTGCCACGTAAAAGCGTTACAGCCGCGTGGAGGGCGGCATAAGTTTAGAATAGACGTGGTGAGAGGCAGCATAAGTTTAGAATAGACGTGGTGAGAGGCAGCATAAGTTTAGAATAGACGTGGTGAGAGGCAGCATAAGTTTAGAATAGACGTGGTGAGAGGCAGCATAAGTTTAGAATAGACGTGGTGAGAGGTAGCATAAGTTTAGAATAGACGTGGTGAGAGGTAGCATAAGTTTAGAATAGACGTGGTGAGAGGCAGCATAAGTTTAGAATAGACGTGGTGACAGGCAGCATAAGTTTAGAATAGACGTGGTGACAGGCAGCATAAGTTTAGAATAGACGTGGTGAGAGGCAGCATAAGTTTAGAATAGACGTGGTGAGAGGTAGCATAAGTTTAGAATAGACGTGGTGAGAGGCAGCATAAGTTTAGCATAGACGTGGTGAGAGGCAGCATAAGTTTAGAATAGACGTGGTGAGAGGCAGCATAAGTTTAGAATAGACGTGGTGAGAGGTAGCATAAGTTTAGAATAGACGTGGTGAGAGGCAGCATAAGTTTAGAATAGACGTGGTGACAGGCAGCATAAGTTTAGAATAGACGTGGTGAGAGGCAGCATAAGTTTAGAATAGACGTGGTGAGAGGCGGCATAAGTTTAGAATAGACGTGGTGAGAGGCAGCATAATTTTAGAATAGCTGGTTGTTTTTTGGTTCCGGATCGAATTCAAATTTTTTCCTTGATAAAATATAATATGTTTAAATGAAAAATGCATTAATTACAATGTACCTAACCTAACCAAATCATAATTTGCAGTAAACCTGCGAAAAATCGAAATGTGTGCTGGGACACATATTAGAAGCGAAACTTCAATTCGTTTTTCCACTTGTCCGTTGAAGTTTATTTAAACTCGTGCTAGATCATCTATCTTTGTCTACAAGCTACAATATTATTGATTAATTATTGCTATTTTTTAATATTTTTGGAGCAGCAGAGAGGCTGACGCGACCCACCTGAACCCCAAGTCTGTAATTATTATCCTAGTGCAAGTTAAGATACATTCGACTGACAGAAGGTCAAAATAAATATTCGTACCTAAAACATGATCAAATTAAGATTGATTCAGTATTGAGTTTACAGACTACGAAACCCGTCAAGTTACGATTCCGACTTGATGGAAATTGACATTTTGAGTTACAGGCTCGGGGCAAAAATGGAAACTGTAACAAAAATTAATACTTAATTTCCTCGTTGATGATGATAATAATAATGGGGTAGGTTCTTACTTGAGGAGACCAGCTGGACTCTCCGGCGTCGAACTTCAAGCTATCAATATCATAGGTGTCGATGAGGCTTTGGATTCGGCTGCTGTACCAGTTGGCGGCTTCAGGGTTAGTAAAGTCAATATATCCAGGTATGGAGCCGTTGTTATTCCACCAGCTGGTGTCTGGGTTGTCTTCCTCGTTCAGTACTAAGTAGCTGAAGTTATACGAAACGTTTTTCATTTTTTTTATAGCTGGAGTACAGCAAACAGGCTGACGGCCCACCTGGTGGAAAGCGGTTACCGTCGCCTATGGACGTTTGCAACATCAGAGATGTCACCAACGCGCTGCCGGCCTCGAAGAAATTTTATGACACCCTTTTTGAAAAACTCCATATCGTAGTGCTGTGGGAAAACCTCGACCGGGAGCTCATTCCAAATCCTCACGGTACGCAAGAGAAACGTTCTACAGAACCGTTGCGTACATGAGCGAAGTGGCTCAAGGAAGTGGGGGTGAACTCCCAACCGATGGCGAGCGGTGCGATGGTAGAAAGAGGACGAAGGCACCATTCTAATCAGTTCTTCGGAACACTCTCCATTATACAGTCGGTAGAATACGCAGAGAGAAGCAAACTCTCTCCTAAGGCCAAGCGTATCTAAGCCGTCTGTGAGTATGGGATCATCAACAACGCGAACGGCTCGACGTTGAATACAGTACAGGGGATTAAGTTGGTAGGCAGGTGCTCCAGCCCAAAGGTGTGAGCAGTACTCCATATGCGGCCTCACCTGGGCTTTATAAAGCACAAGGCGTTGCCGCGGTGTGATGATGGATGCTTGGACCGGTTTAGCACTCCCAACTTCTTGGAGGCAAGTTTTGCTTTGCCTTCAAGATAAAAATTCATGAAAATCTGTGTTCAAAGTCAACAAACTTTAAAATAAATTGGTTGGTAATAACATTGTAGTCTTAATGACGCTAGCATAGCTATAATACTCCCATAATAACGATTCACTTACTCTTTCTACTCTATTATTGTAATGTACTCCAGACAACCTTAGGATGGTACTCCATCTCAAGGTTGTCTGGAAGAAATTGCTTTTGAAAAAAATTGTGTAACATGTGGCTTTTGCAATATGCATAATATATTATTTAGTTTATATTATATATCATAATAATTATTTATTGTTAATTTTGTTTATGGTTATTATTTACTCAATGGGAGCTTAATCTAATTTACACATACTTGACATCTTTGTTTTTCGTGATCACGTCTATTGAAAAGTGGCCGAAATTTCGGAATAATAAAAATCAAATAAATTACCGCGCTTAAAACCATTAAAACGTATTTTTATTATGTATATTAGTCGCGAAAACTTAAGAAAATATTAAAAGCAGTCCAATTAATAAACAGTAAAAAAAATCAAGAAATTACAACGTACCCTTTGTCCAAGGCTTCTGAATACCATGGTTCGCAATCCCTATTAATAAATGGATGAACCCAGATAGTGACTCTAAAACCAAGACTTTTAATATCCTGAACCAATTGTTTAAGATCGGGTAGCTTATTCTCATTGACGGTTAAAGAACCGTAACAAATTTCCCACAGGTCATCGATTTCAAACTGGGCATTAGGGAAACCACTGTCCTTAATCTCGTTGGCGAAAGCCCATAGACTCTTCTCGTCAATTTCCCTTGAATACCTCGCCCAGGTAGACCAGACTGGGTACTGGATCATTCTGTAATCGGGCAAGCCTGATGGCTTACCGAGGAAGGTGTCAACAGCGTGTTGGTGTGCAATTTTCGCATTATCAAAGAACCAAATGTCATATTTCAAGACGTTATGAGTGCGTTTGGTCGAGTAAGGTGCGGCGACTTCAGCCACGAAGCAAATGTGGTTATCAAGGATGGTGTGATGGTCGACAAATAATGGGGCTTCGGCATGAACATGGATGTATTCTCCAGCAGAGTTCAGCCAATATCGTTCGGATATCGCAGCATTGTCTTCCTCCTTTGAGACGATGGAGTATTTGCTTAGTTTCCCATTCTGGATCGGCCAGTATTGTTGTTTCTGTTCTGGACCGCCGTACCATTGCTTGGATCCTAAGGATAATATGTATCGTTAAGTTTTCGTTAGTTGGTCTTTGCGATCTGCTTGAAAACAAACGATGCTCTCAGGCATGATATCAAAATTAATTTTGAGATGCAAATGATCTCGTTTCAAGGTTGTCTCATGAAAAAAGAAAATCTAAGGGCTATTCATTAATAATTTTATAACATTCTTTTTATAGAAGGGGGAGGCCAAGCGGGATTTTAGGATTTACTAGAGCGTGGCAGAATAACATAAGGAGAGAAACCATGCATCCTATTATGTACCACCACCATATATGAACCCTTCATACAGGGATCTGCGTTTAGGGCAGCAATCAAGTAAAAAAAAAAACCCATCGTTAATAAGACTCAAGCGCGTCAAATTAAGATAAGGTGAGTTAATTACATGCAGAAAAGCCTACATTTCAATTATCTGACAATTTGTGCGTGACATAAGGAAATGGGAGAGTCACGAAGTTGCAAAAAAATACGTAACATTGAATTATTACATTAAACATTAGTACATCTCGTTAGTTTGAACAGGTTTTACTTGATTTTACTAATATGCCAAATTGTACAAAAAGAACTTCCAGAATTATTATCACCGAGTACACTGGATATATTAAGAATTAAGTATACATATTTATTCTTATCTGCTCTATTTAGGTTACTTTAATTTTTTAGGTACTCTCATTTTTTTAATATGTCGATTATAATTTAATTTTATTTAATTTGCGTTAATTAAGTAGGTGGGCACTGAAAATGAGTGCTGTGTCGGACTATGTTTCGGCACAGCAAAAAACTGAGTGCCAACCTTTTTTAGCGAATTGCGGCCCACAATTTCAATTTTATTATTATAAATCATTGTCAAAGTGTCGCATTTTTAGAAATAAATATTTTCTTTCTTTCTCTCTTTATCCTTGCAGGAACAGAGAAGAATACACTTTCGTGCGTTGTGGCAGCCTGTCGTAAGAAGTTACAAGATAACCCACAGCCAGGTGGTAGGTTATTTCACCGTTTGGATGGCTACCACCTTTGGTCTGGAGTATGCCGCCGTAACAACCTTGAGTTGTGTTTCGGCATTAGTTACCAGGTTCCACTTTCTCTTAAGAGAGCAGCGGCGCATTTGTAGCTCCTTTGTGTTACAAATATCCACAGGCGATTTAACCGCTTTCCATCAAGTGGGCCGTTTGACTGTCTGCTGAACTCATGCATTAAAAAATATATTGGTTGAAATAGGTAGGTAGGTTTGTAACACTAAGGGCCTTGCCAGCCTCTACTATGGTGCAGGGGGGATGACGTTCCCCAACAAAGGTTATATGTATAAACAATGAGGCAATTTTACCAATGTTCTTACCAAAATCATAGCAATCTTCAAAGACCCTGTCGCTAGGCCCGTCCCAGGTTACGGTAACTTTCATCCCCCCGACGGAGTCGTCATGGACGGAACGAATGTCGAAGTAGACCTCGTCGTCGTCCCCTGAAACCCTGCGGCCGATGTGGCCGAACAACTGACGGCCGTTTGCTATAACAAGAATAGTTAAAGTCAAAAGGTTTCAAAATTAAGATTAGCGTTTCTGAATTTTATTTTAAAATACCAGTTCACAAGATAGATGTGACCAATGTTAGAAGGCATGTAAAGATATAATAGTTTCAACAGCGAGAGATCTATGATACTACTCTATACTTGCTTATGTTCTGTTTTGTTTATATAGTATTGGCTCTTTTGTTTTAATAAGAAATAAAACTAAACTGATTAAATTAAAGTGTATTTATTAAAAAAACAATTAAGATATCTGAAATATATACAAATGACGATTTTTTTAAGTAGACTAGACTAGACATGTTGTTTGGGAGTTTTTTTGCAGCTTCTACCTTTAACAGTGATAACACGCCCAAGAAATGTTGGCTTGACGTTGTGAAGCAAGACATGCTTACAATGGTCTCGGGAGGGAGACGGGATATTCTGAAGACCGCGCGAAGTGAAGTAGAAAAAGTAGAAAAGCGGACCCTGGGCTTTGGAGTGAACGCTCCGAACGCAACCGGGATTTAACGCTCGGATGATGATGATGATGTTGATCAAAGTAAGACTTTATTTGAAGAAATAGCGACGTAATTACATTCCTTATAAATTATTGTACACAGAGCATATTTGTATTTTGTTTGTATATTTTTAAGATATTACATAGCTTTTATAGCGGGCTTTGAGCGCGGCGACCGAATCAAGATATTGCGTAACGAAAATAAAACCTAACACCCCCCACTCCGCCTAACATGTAGCTCGGCCGAGCGTTCGCTTAACGTGTATGTATATGGTACGACTGTACGAAGCTCGCACGGATCCAGACGAGCTGCTCCGAAATCGGACGAATACGTAAGCAGCTGTTTTTGAGAAAGTATATAGGTGTATAGGTATCTATCATATCCTTATAATGCCACACTCAACGCACGTGCGCCCCGTAAGTATACATGTAGGTATATTATGTATACATGGGGATTTGTTTTCTTATCGGTCACCACGCTCAAAAAGTGTAACTTGAATGAATATCAAATTGTGCATAAATAAAAAAATAATTTTAATTGCATAAGTTGATAAAAAATGCTATGCAATAGCTTTACCGCGGCAGTCCCCGAGTGCCACAAGGAGTTTTTGTTTATATATGTGCTAAAGCACCGCTCTTTGCTAGTTTAAATAAAATATCACGAGACTTTAGCAACTGATCTATCATGAGGAAGAAAGTATCTCAAGTATTCAAGATAAACTAAGCCCAGATAGGAGCACTGTTGAAATACTGATAAATAAACTGAGATGTTATCTTTCAAGAATTGATATTGTTATATTTGACACAATCCTGTAAACCCGAAATCCGTGTCAGGCGTGTTCAAATGATAAAAATATGGTAGGAAGTATTTAATTCTGATGAGTTTATAACATTTTTAATCCTAACATCCTACTAATAATAATTATAAACGCGAACGTTTGTAAGAATGTATGTTTGTTACTCTTTCACACAAAAACGAATGAATGGATTTGATGAAACTACAATAATATGGCTTTACACATCAAAATAACACATAGGCTATAATTTATAAAGATAAAGTGCAAATTATCCAAAATATAGCGATGTTCATATAAAATAATTTTGTAATTGAAATAGCTTCAACTTTTTTTTAAATAAATTCTTATTCATCATATCATTGTATCTGTAAAATTTAGTTCGGTGTAGCAATGAGATTTCTGCCAAAGTATTTGTCAACCCAGTCTTTATGAAATCAAACACTTGAAACCCATTGCAAATCTATACATATAAATAAAATTGCAGTGTCTGTTTGTAATATTGAAATAACCGCTTTTTACTACATGCATATGAATATATATATACGGTATATACACCAAAATAACATTTTTACAATTTTTGTCTGTCTGCCTGTTTATTGTAATAAGAAGTAACTTAGGCTACTTTTATTTTAGGAAAAATCTTTTATTTTGGAATTATGACGATTTTCAATCACCACGCGGGAGAGACCGCGGGGCGCAGCTAGTGTTATATAAGATGGTTGGTACATATATACATATACATAACTTAACGCCAGGTCCTTTGCGGGGTAGGCACGAACAACAGAGCGCCATTCAGGCTTATTCTTACACACCTCACTTGCTTCTTTGACATTCATAGCTCTTGTCATGCACGCTCGTCTGTTCTTAAGGCTCCTGACATCACCTTCTGCTAGCACACGATCAATTTGGTCATGGAAGGTGTGTCGTGGCCTTCCGCGACTTCTGCATCCATCCACTTTTGCATTGTATATCTGTTTAGTCATTCTTACATCATACATTCGTTCCACATGCCCGAACCACCGGAGCGTTCCTTTCCTTACCTTCACCCCGACACTCTCTTTCAGACCAACTCTCTTTCTTACTTCGGTATTACGAACGCGGTCCGCGAGCTTCACTCCGCAGATTTTGCGCAGTGCTCGCATCTCGACCGCGTTTACTCTACTTTCATGCTCTCTATTCCATACCCAAGATGGTTGGTGCGGCTTGATTTGGGATAGTGTTACAGATATAGGTCATTTCACGCAGAGATGGCGATGGGCTTAATGCGTTATTTAAGATTGACATAAAATATGACATCGTTAATGGCGTTAAATACTGTCAGATAACGTATCTATTTACACTAATGTTGCTTTGCGTTAATGGCGGCATTTTTTAATGCTTTAAATAAGACGCATTCGGCCACAGTCTACATCTTTAACACTAACGCAGATGAAACCCCAAAAGAAGAAATATAATTTAGTACGTGGCAGAGCGACACTGGTATCATTATCTTGATCATAGCCCTTAGGCCCCAATTACACTATCATATTGTTACGAGTTGCGAGACTCGAATTAAAATGCCGTTGGAATTATTATAGCGTTTATTAGAACTATACAAACACGTGTAACACAGTATAAACACGTGTAACACAGTACAAACATAAACGAACACAACAAATACAAACGTAATGCAGAAGATCGTAATTCAATAAAACGCGCAAAGTATGACACTATTAGATCGTCGATTTTACACACGTCACGTCTTGATCGTCGTTTTAACTCAACTGCCGTCTCTCTTCATCAGGCCGTCGTTTTATACCTCACAGATAGAAATGTGCCCGTCAACGTAATCCGCAACACCTGGCTAATAATTCAGCCGCAAGCCGCCGTACACGAATACAATTAAACAATAGGCTTTTTTCACAATAATTAGAAACGTATACCAATAAATAAGTGAACAAAACAAGACGATCATAAAAATATTACAATCAGTTCTAATGCCGACAGTTAATAAAATGTGCTTCTATAGATCTGTACGTAGAATTTGTCTTTGTCGGAGCCTAGGTTGTAATATAAATATGATCATATTTATATATGTATAATATAAATATGATCTCATATCACAGATCTCACGTATATATATCCTTGTACTTACAGCCCTCAACGGAGATATGGAATCCGCCATCTTCGCTCTCGTCGAGAGAAATATCATGGCGCACAGGAGATCTTGGTACGGCGCCTAATGCCACCGTCACACCTGAAAAACTGACATATTTATCTATTCCTACAAAAATTACACATTTCTTAGGGTTCCGTAGCCATTTTACCAAAACTGACACCTTTATGAAATCGTCATGGCCATCTGCCATCGTTCTCATGGTCATGATCGCATCTCCAATCTTGAAATAATCGGCTTTGTATGGATGAAATATGACAGAAAGGTATAGTCTGTATGGCGCTTGAAGGCTTTAGTATCTCACAACGCCCAAAATGCTCCGTCTGTCGTTCCACAAGACGACCGCGTTATGGTCGTAGGAAAATGTCAGTAATAACGTTATAATTTTCTATCACACAGCGGTGGGTCGAAGTGGGCCTTGACCATAGAGCATTAATTCTGTCCATCTCTTAACATTGAAAAGGCGCGATTTTCAACTCAACTAATGACATTTGTGTATTTCGTCGTTTATGACATCAACGCCCCGTTATCCGTTCCACTAGAGTTATTACTGTAACGTTCGCAAATAAGTGGAACGAGAAAAATCGCGGTCATGAACATGGTCATTGTGAGGCCCTTGTGGAACGTAGCCGTCGACGCGAAAAAAATCAAGGTTAGGTGTGGCCACAATAAATAATAAATAGTGGGAGAAAATATTTTTTACTGTAGTTATAGTTCCCAGCACAAATCTTGAACAGTCGGCGGACTAGGATGACTTTGCGCTTTGAGCGTGGCTAATATAATGCAATTTAACGTCGTATGCCATACAGCGTGGCAATGCAGCCAACTTTCTGGGCACGCTTCCCTCTGGCAGCGATTTGTTACATTCTTTAAATTAATTTATTTATAATTTAGTTTATTTTTAAGTATTTAGTTAAGTTATTCTCATATATACCTATATTAATGTTACATTTATATTAATGTTACAGGTTAAATATAATCTTCTACGTCATATCAATAATATTATTAAGTATTTGTCCATTTACTCGAAAGGAACTTTATTTAAACTTCGAAAGAGATTCAAAATTCAATTTGTGCCTAGTCTATCAAAAAACGGTCACTGCATAAGAATTGTGCCACGGATTAAAAATAAATAAATAAATAAGATCTTGAAGGAACATAACACTGTTCCATAATTATTTTTTTATAAGTAGGTAATGAGAAATTAGTTTGCCAATGTTTTGAACATTATGTTCCCCTTCTAACTTTTAAATCTATGACATGTTCTACGGCTATGCATAAATCCAATTCTGTATTCGATAATATGCGATATGCTTACCTGCGAGAACCAGCAACCACTTCATGGTGCGTTTGCGACTGTGAACTACCTCCCGCAATACTGCAATATATCCCTAATCAATACTTATCAGATAACTTACATCTCTTTAGATAAATCTCTAGAAAACTCACAATACGTGATACTTAATCTATAGATATATTCTACAGGATGTAACAAATACCATTGAATTTTTGTTTGAAGTAGGCAAACGAGATCTGTCTTGGCGGAGTGGCTAAGCCATAAAACCGTAGTCATGACATAAAGGACGGAACACTGAGGAGTTTAAGTGGATGGCAATAGTAGTAGTGCTATCCCATCGTGGTGAATCCTACACATACTCACCACGCTTCCTCCGCGGTAGTTATTCCTCAATCAGAATTTCCCTCGTTAAAAAAAATGCAAACAAGAAGACGCCC
Organism: Dendrolimus pini; assembly: GCA_949752895.1. Taxonomy (NCBI): domain Eukaryota; kingdom Metazoa; phylum Arthropoda; class Insecta; order Lepidoptera; family Lasiocampidae; genus Dendrolimus; species Dendrolimus pini. The sequence goes on from OX457139.1 coordinate 20,159,127, forward strand.
ACCCAGAATTACCAGATATCCGGTTTCTACTTTAGAGAAGAAGAATAGTTTGTAATGAATGATCAAAGATCATGAGTCTACTTTGGACTAACACTACTATACACTACTTTTTATCCGTGCAGAAACGGAGAAAGAATACAATTTCCTGCGTTGGGGCGGCCTGTCGTAAGAGGCGACAAAACGACCCACAGCCAGATGGTAGGGCATTTGCCCGACTGGATGGCTAACACCCCTGGTCTAAAGTTTGTCGCCATAACAACCTTGGATTGTGTTTTTGTACCTTTGGTGTTGCAAATGTCCATAGGCAATGGTAACCGCTTTCTATCAAGTGGGCCGTCTGCCTGTCTGCTGAACTCCTGCAATAAAATAAAAACAATCTTACTTTCTAGTGCTTTTAAGGCCGTTTTCTATATCATTCATAATTTGCCCAACCATCGTTTGAATTTTGACATTACTTGTATGGAGCTTACGTCAAAATTCAACCAATAGTAAGGCAAATGAACAGTCCGTAATATATGCGAACCGGGCATAAGAGAAGAATTAAACACCATGTACATTTGCCTCAATTCTATTCTTATTACGTAATATCGAGTCAATAATGTTGAATTTACTAGCGAACTGGTCCTTTGAGCTAGTTTATCATTTCTGATTAGATAATATAAGAATAAGTATTAAGTATTTTGTTTTGTACTAAGATTATTTTCCGAGATATAACTAGGTATAGAGAATAAAAATACTTTTAGGTATACTCTTGTTTTTAGGGTTTCGTAGATATTTTGGCGAAAATAATCGCCATGTCTTGTATGTTGTTTTTCGGAAACCTACAGGGTATTTTTTGACGTAGAAATATGAGAACCATAGGCCACGCTAGAGGGTCGTTGATTGGTGTGTGGGATTCGCCCCGTCGAGGCGGTGCCATCCCCGGATGCAATTGCCACGCCATGATTTGGGATGCCTACTAAAACCCTTGATCGATCCTCGAACATCCCTTCTCCGGGCTGTGGGCTCGTTAGCGCATTCACCTCCAGCCTAGACGGAAAACGACTGGGTCTAACTGAGTAACTCCAACCCAAACCAATAAAAATTAAAATCATGTATGTATTATAAAGTATTAAAAAAAGAGCCTGAGATAATAGATAAATAATTATGATGAAAAAATCTTTTTAGCTAAACATGTTCGTGGGGAATTTCTAGCCGTTTCTTCTCGTTTGAACAGCGATAACACATTGCGACGTGGTCCTACATAGAATATGGAGTAGATTTAAATTTTAATTTACATGTATGACCTTCAAAAAGTGTTCTCCAGTGGAACTTAGTTTGTGTATAAGTTTTATTTTGTTCAATTGTACAATTAATTGTGTTTTCAAACACAATGAATAATTAGGCAGTACTTATATTTAGTACTATTGAAAAAAAATATGAATTTGAATAAGTATTATGAATATAGATAAAACAAATATAGAACCCAGTATTATATGACATTTTTTATTATTTAATACTAGGTTGTTATTTTGTTGTTATACCACAACGACTGCGGTTGCCCAGTGGAATGGTTAGTGGAGCATTTTGGGCGTTGTGCGCTACGAATGGAACGCGCTGCTTGTATGCTTGATAAGTTGACACAATGACAATAACAAAATTGACACTGAAACAAAAGATAAGCTGCAATTTCGACAATGGCAGATCCTAGAATTCGTCAAATAAAAATTAAAACCGGCGTTGTTAAGCGCATTGCCAAAGAGAAAGTTGTTTACGAGAAGGAAGCAGAACAACAGAAGAATAGAGTACAGAAATTCAAAGACGAAGGACAGGACGAACACAATATTAGGAAACAAGAAGAAGTCTTACAAGAGTCGCTAATGATGCTCCCAGACTGTCAAAGGAGGTAAATAATTCATTTAATATAATATTTGCCAATGATATACTTCAAAAAGATGAATATATTTGATTAATTTTACATATTTTCAAAGTTATATGTGTTTAAAATGACATATGTTTGTAAGGTTAGGTTTTTCGCCGACATTTCTTTGTTGAACGAAATGTATATTCCCGCAGACTGAGTCATAAAATTCCTTTTGTGTTTAACATTGAAGTATCCACTTAGTTAATACTTTAAAATGATAACTACCATAGGCCTCTTGTGCATAACATTGATTGCTGTATAGAACTTATTAAAACATAGTGGTTTCAAGGTTATTTAAAATCATTTTAATTTCAGATTAGTAAAAGCATATACAGACCTAAAGACTATTCTAGACACTGAGCAAGATTTAAAGGAGCACGAAGATTATGTTGCTGCCGAACAAGTCTTAAAAGACGCAGAACCAAAGCTCGCAGACAACTCTTCATAATAACATTTTATATATAATTTTAATTTACTTTTAAATATTACATTAATAATCATGTCCTATAATCCTAATTTTTATAATAATTTTCAAGGAAGCAATTTTACATTCCACATACCACCACCACCACTTCCACCACCATTCTTAATAACATCACAGCTTGGAATTTCTGATCAAGATTTTGTAAAACAATTTGAGCAGAAAATATCTCCACAAGTGTATAAAGAAAATAGATCTTTACCATCAATTTCCGAAGTAAAAGAGAAGTTACATAAACTTCTTAACTTCTTAAATGAGCTGAAGAAGAGAGAGAAGGAGCTCTCAAACAATATTATGATGCTTGATGATGTCCATTGGAATAAGAACATGATGAAGGTAAAAGAAATCAAATCATATATTGATTCAATTTTGACAGAGGTCAAAAGTTCACAGTTAGATTTGTTAAGGAAGTTGATTGCCAAAAGAACAGCAAAGAGATTAAGGTTAAAGAGAGTAAATGAAAGAAAGAAGAGGGAAAAGGAATACAGAATTAAAGAACTTCAAGAGAGGTCCAGAAAGATTGATGAGAATCTTCAAAAAATCAAAGATGACATTAATAAGGCTAAACAGGTTTGTTTTTGAATTTTTTTTTCTCTTTAATGTACTTTATGTTGTCTTATCCTGTATTGATTCTACTGTTGGTGGTGTCTTTGTAAGTGATAAAGTTTAAATGTGAATTATGCTATGCATACTTCTTAACAACAAAAGATACTGCACCCTATAAAAAAAACAGAAATAAAAACAAATTTCTTCCTTTATTAAGCCTTTAAGAAAAGAAAAGTATAAAAATGAATGAATGAAGAATGAAACACATTTTAGAGGCAAAAAACACTACAAGATGTTGTTGTCTCTGACTTTCAAACTAGGTATAATTAACCTGAAATATGAGTCAATCAGAGGTTCCTCACACCAATTGCCACTGTTAAAATTTACCACCTCCATGTAGTTGGTATGTGGTCATGTTGATGTATATTAGGATGTGTGTCTGTAGAGAAGGAGATAAGCAGGAAGAAAGTAGGATAAAGTTTAAAAGTAAAGTAAAATGTTCCACAACTGTGACTTTCTCCAGGCAACAAATTATATATATTATTTTTACCAATAACTGTTAATATATTTTTTAGCTTATATCTGAAGGCCTAATGTGGCTGGTCTTTGAGAATCACTTAGTGAAATTGACATTCTCTAGATATACTGGTAGGTATAAAATAGCATAAACTTGCACTTCATTTTGATACTTGTCATGTTTATGATAATTTCATTAAAACACTACATAGTCATTTTACACCCTCTGTTGTCTTAATGTACATACAGTCAACCAATTTCCTCCTTGACCAGTTCTCGAACATTTTGATTTGAACACTTCAAAGTTTCGACTTCCACTTATACACTCTTAAATTTCATTCATTCAACATTACTAAGTAAAAATCACATTTCATTATTTTTGTATGTCACTATATCTCGATTCTTGATTGAGAAAACACAAATTATGATACTACACTAACAGAATAAAATAATAAAATCAAATATATTATAAAGATTATTAGAAATTTACACATCAATATGTAATTTCTTAAAATGTTTCTAAATAAGAAATTTAAGATTATATATAAAATATTTCCACACAATTAATTGTCTATAGGAAGAAAAGGCGAAAATTCAAGCTGATATAATCCTGAAAGAGGTGTTGCGCAAAAAACATGATGCAAAAAAATGCATTGTAAAACTGGATGCATTTATGAAATTACGAAAAGCAAGGCAAAACACTGCGACAGGAAGAGGTGAAGATGAATCGGAGAGTGATACAATGGCCTTCAATAACAACATTGGTAAAGATAGTGTTTATTTTCAAACAAAAATCGAAATAATCCTAATATCTTTAATATTATAAAATTCTAAACTTACCCTGTCTTTGAAGCTTAAATTAATTAATCTAATCTAACACATTGATTGGTATCCAATTATATTTCCTTCCCAGCTCTTCTTTGGACTAAGGCCTCTTTAAAGCTATTTGTAGCCCATTTCTACTATCCTTTACAGTTTCTGGACCAAAATATCCCTGCTGTATGTTTCAAAAGACTAAATTATATACCAGACCATAAAAAATATTACTATATAAGTAATAATATATAAGTCCCAAACTGTTGTTAGTTGGGAACATTCCTAAATTGCTGGCCACATTCTCATACTGGACGGTGACCCATTGTATACAACTCTTAAAAAAATCCAAAGATGAATGACCACACAGATAAATGTTTATAATAATATAAAATAATAAGCCATTAATTAAAAGTTTTAATTGATGTTTTCTATAAATACATGAATGAACTAGTGCCATCTGATGAGTTAGTTTTTTGCTCGGAAATTTTTATTTCATGATAAATAGAGTAATTTGCTTTTGACCACGATAACGCCTTAGATGGAGCGCACCTAGAAAATACCTATTCACATGAGACTTGAAGACTCGAACACAGACTGTGGTAGCATATTCCACAGCTCTTACTATATACAGAAGGAAAATAGAAGCAAAATTATTAGTTTGCACTGGTGGTGTTTCCACTGTAAAGTGAGTGTCGACAAAAGCGCCTTGTCGTCCGAAGATGTAGTTAGGCCAAACAGTTCAACCGTACTATCTGAAATGAATCCTGTAGAATAACAATAGACTAGCAACTATGAACTAACTCAAAAATAATATTAAAATGTTAATTTCAGAAAAATTGAAATCTCTTTGGACTCAGAAGCTGGTACAATATGATAAAGAAGAAGTTGAACTGCGGAAGCAACTAAAAGAAGAGTCGGATATTCATCAGCAACCAAAGAATGAAATGGAGAAGCAGGTTTCGGACAATTTAGCAAAATGGCGTGATTGTCTATTTGGTGGTGAAAATCCACAGGTGGATTTCTGTGGGGATGTTGGAAGATTTGTAGCAGTCAGGTAAAACACAAATATATCTATATATATATAATGAAAATGGTGTTCGTTTGAGGCTCAATCACGCTTAAACCACTGATCGTATCGACATGAAACTACCACCATTCGATGCGAAATTTTTCCTAGATGGTTTATGGCTATCTATCTATCTATATATATATATATAAGCAAAGTTTGTTTTCTTTGTCCGAGGTAAACTCGAAAACTACTGGACCGATCAGCATGAAACCACAACCATTCGGCGTGGAATTAATCGTAGATGGTTATAGGCTATATATATTTTTCAAATTCTATGAGCCCTTTGCCATGTTTTCTCGATTTGTTTGTTTATTAATTTATTTGAATAAGGCGGTACGAAGTTCGCCGAGTCAGCTAGTATTATATATAACAGCTGAGTTATCTCATGTTTTTATTTCATTATGATATTGTCATTCATCTATACAGAAAAATAAAATTGAAGTGTCTGTTTGTAATATCAAAATAACAGCTTTTTATGAAACATATAAAAATATTATATACAGTGTAAACTCTATGTAACGTCACTCGATTTAACGACAAATTCCCTTAAGTGTCGAAATCACTTAGCTTTAGTTTGTTTAGCTCGTCTTCCATATAATGATACACTCTATATAGCATTACACTCACTCTCAATAACTACAACAATTCAGTAATAAAAAGTATCTTTTAAGTTGCCAAAATTAGTAAAAACTGCTCATATTATCCTAGCCCGTAATAAACTCGACTGTTGTTGTAGAATCATGCATACCGAAATTTCTAAGAAATTTCAAAATATATGTATCAAAATAACAATATTTAAAATGTTGTCTATTTGTTTAAGAAATATTGTCGTATCCACTCAGGAACGGAGACAATACAATTTCCTGTGTTGGGGCGGTCTGTCGTAAAAGGTGGCGAAACAACCCGCAGGTATTTGCCCTTCTAGATGGCTACCCCTGGTCCAGAGCATGCCGCCATAACAACCTTGAGTTGTGTTCCGGTATTAGTGAACAGGTTCCAGTCTCCCTAGAGAGAGCAGCAGCACATTTGTAGCGTCTTCGGTATGGCAAATGTCTATAGGCGATGGTAACCGCTTTCCATCAGGTGGGCCGTCTGTTGAACTCGTGCAATAATAAAAGATGATGAATGATACTATTTTACACGTAGAGATAACAAATGTTTGAAACTTGTCAGTGGTGTTTGAAGCTGATTAGGAATTGTTACATTGATAGGAATTTTTGAACATAAATATATTTACTTACAGATCACAATGGGATCGACATATAGATCCCGAAGGCACGGCTCTACCCGTCGGCTGGGTCACACCATCTATTAACGCTTGAAATTAATATTAAATTTCATATATTATTGCGAAATTCAAATATAGCTTCTGTGATTTTGTATTGATTACTTTATGCTTCATGAAATAAATATTTAATTTTGCAACATTTGCCTTTTTGTCCAGATGTTGGATACAGTTTTTCACAAACTATTAATTTTGTTCGGCAGTTTTCGCTTGTGCAAATAAGGCAGATCGGTTCCGACATGTAAATAATGTAATTGAATTTTATTCTCAAGTGCAAAAGGCAGTGTTGCTTACTATCCATTCTTAGCTCTGTCCCGCTTACACGATCCGGACACGTCGCGTTTACTAAAATTGGTCTACTGCACATCAAACCGGCCATCATAGCTTGCTGTACATTATAGTTGTCTAAAGTTGAAATACATACGTCAAGTATTGCTCGCATAAACTTCTAAACCTTCGTTTACATTACATCATCTAATTTGCATTAAGTTGTGTTTACATACTAGTGGTGTCCCCTCTCCTTGTCCGGGTGCCGCTTACGCCAGCTTAATTTCTGATGTATAAGTTACATTATAGTTTTATCAAAATCAGTTCAGTAGTTTTTGCATGACAGTGACAAACATACACCATACATCCTCAAACAAGTGAAAGTTCACGTCTGCAATATCAGTAGGATATAAAAGGGTGTCAAAATAAATGTTATGTATTTAAGGCAAGGCCGGCCCTGCTCGCCACTTTTCTGCTTGATGCCCTGGAAGTGGGATTAAAGTATACGAGGTAAAAACTCATTTCACGTTTGTCTATATTTCCATGATTACAATACATTTAAAGAAAATAAAACAAGCTAACATCGGTCAAGTCTTTTATTATCGATACTCAATCAGTAAAAATTACACGTAAAATATCCGAAACGCCGTTTACAGTGCGTCAAAAATAAATTGGCGTCTCGACGATGGCGCCTCTTGTGTCGATAAATTGCACAAATGCAATAAATTTCTGTCGGCGTTCTACTAAAATAGTAGGAGTCGTCACTTTTGTCATTTGGGGTGTCACATGTTAGAATACATTTTTTTTTTATTCACCTCTAAAATATATTGATAAAAAATTTAAATATGTTTAAACAATAATAATTAATACGATATTTCGTTTATGACGCCAAAACTAGCTAATTTTGTACAAAATATTTGTGTAAAGTAATAAAGGGTCGCAATTTACTTCATTGTCAGTAGCTTATTGATTTTCTTAACTTACTAAATTATTTCGTGGATTTTTAAAATAAAAAACAAATTCTGGCAACTAAATTAGTTCGTTTTCTTGCCACACGTCAACTCACACTTGACGCGCTGTAATTTTGACGCATCTGACGTGCGCTATATACAGTGGTATTCACATTATACGCTTATCGCTAACTTATAAATTTATCAGTTAAAATATATGGGGATTCAATATAAATTCGCTTATTTAGATGAACAAGGTATTTTATAAATTTTTGATGCTCGAGTTGGACAACAACTGAAAGGCTAGATGGTCGACGTGATGGAAAGTGGTTCCCGTCGCCTATGGACATTTCGAACATTGGAGGACCACGGAACACAATTCAAGGTTGTTATGGTGGCATACTCTACACCAGGGGTGGTATTAAGTTTATAAAATATAAAAATTAAGTTAAAGTAGTAAAATAATTAAATAAAAAAAAACAAATTACTTTTTTCAACATTTTACTTAATTATACCTTGTTCACCTAAACTGGAACGATTTATTCCAACTACATGCGCCGTGGATAGCAAACTTGCATTTTATAATTTAATTTTCACAAACCTTATATGACAGTAAAATGTTATTTCTAGGACATCTCAATAACGGAGATTGCACTCCGTATCTACCCTCCATTGACGCCGAGTTCCCCTATCTTACTATTCATTCATTAGCCTTACCACTGGTCAAAATTTGACAAACTTCATACAAGAATAGTACGCGCGAAATCTAAATACGTCTGTGAAGTTTGTACGCGTCATTGCGCTGTGCAGTCATAAGCACGATCTCCAGATTGCGGAATCTTGTCTCCAAAAATTTATATAGTAAGAAACGGACTTCAAGAGTAACTAAAAAGCAAAAAACCAATTATTTTCTAGGGGTTTCTTGAAGTCGGTGTGCAGTAAAACAATTAAGTTAATGTTTTACTTGGTATTGACTTCAAGATAGTAGATTTTTTTATTTTCACTTTTAAGTTACATATTTGTTATCAATAACATTGAAATTTAATATTAAACAATCTTGAAGCTTTATTGAATCCAACACAAAAAGATCAAAATCAGATCAGATAGAAAAATAGTTGATGAACAAACATAAAAAACAACAAATTCAGAACATCTTTTTTAAAGTCGTTTACAAATTTGAGACAAGCACTAAAATGTATCTTATAATAATGAATTAATTGGGTAAATTCCAAAATTCAACCTATATACCCTGGTCGTGAGGTTCACAGACAGGCGTGTGTTGCGGTCTCGCTCTCCCACTATACGGAATCGTATGTCGTCTCTTTCGCACAACACACAAATTCATGAAACTGACTTCACTGGAAGCGCATTAAGTTTTGTGCGACTTAAAAATTCGAAAGAAGTCGGCGCTAACTTCAGACTGGTACCGTGTAAATTGATTTGAAGTTAGCAAGACTACCAAGTCAGCACTGACTTCAATGTAAATCAGCCTTCATGTGAATTTTCTCGCAGTGGTAAGTTTAGTGAATTAATAAGAAGAGAAGAAACTTTTTTTTTAGAGATTGTAAAATATTGCTTTCATTTTTCATTTACAAGAAACGAGGTAATTTCGGCATTTTATAAAATACGACTATTTAAAGCAATACCTTTCGAAAATAATTACTATCTAATATTGCCCCAAAAACCTTTCAAATAAGTCATATTGAAATCATGTATATAATTATGTGGGCGGTGCTAAAAGAGCGCCATAGTACATTTTCGTAAGAAATTATTTAAAAAATATATATAATCGGCATACAGAGCCATTGTATATAAACAAAACAACGGAAATTTGATTATTAAGTTATCAAGGCAGGAATTGAACCCAGAGTCTCTGTGTTGCAGTGAGATAGGCCAGTAAAGGCTTAACACATATAACCTGATAGGCTGTCTATGGAAAGTCAAAAATTACTATGTTAAAATGTATGTAAGGTATGTAGTATATGTTATCTTACTATACATAAATTACGTTGTTTGTTCGCGATGGACTCCTAAACTACTTTAACCGATTTTAATCAAATTTGCACACCGTGTGCAGTGTGATCCAACTTGAAAGATGGGATACTTTTTATACCGTTGGAACCGGTAGGTGGCGCTAGGATCGGGTCCTAGATTTTATTTTTTCAGAGCAGGACAACGTCTGCCGGGGTCGCTAGTACTAATATATAAAGCTGAAGAGTTTATTTGTTTGCTTGAACGCGCTAATCTCAGGAACCACTGGTCTGATTTGAAAAATTCTTTCAGTGTTAGATAGCCCATTAATCGAGGAAGGAAGGGCCATATACCATCCTAACGCTAAGACCACCGGAGCACCAATGAACAATGTTTCAAAATCGGGAGCTTTTTTTAACTATTCCACGCGGAAGTCGCGGGCAGAAGCTAGTTCATTCGTAAAGTAAAATTAAACTAGCTATCAAAACTTATGAATATGTGGCGGTAAAAAATAATTTCTTTCGAAATCATACTTTGGTCCCATTTAGCAACAGGGTGCAGAATTCATTGTGAAAAGTGTCGTTTACCCAATTATTAGGTAATTGACACATTTCAAAACAAACGATAAACCAATGTACAATGATATGATATAATAACATGAAATAAAACAAATGAAAATTTCTGTTTGAACAATGGGCCAAAACTTCATCTACTTAATAACTAGGAGACTAATGTAAATTAAAGTAGTAATACACATAAATAATTATATGTATTTTACAACAAAAAATATCGGCAACATTGTAATCAGATTTTTACGTAAATAATTCAAAAGTTAAAATGTCCAAAGGAGGTATTTTAATAAAAAAAATTGAGAGAAGCGGTTTTACTTTTACACCTCTCACACTGTTTGTTTTTTAGTTAAAAAACAATACCTAGGGCAAACTATACCTTTGCTGGCAACCCGACCCAATAACTTAACTAGGTGTCAATACCCAGTTAACTTAAGCAAAAAAAAACCTTAATATTATAATATTATTGTTATTATTATCACTGCATGGCTAACATAATAAAAACAATACAATATAAGATTTCTGAATGTCTCAAATAAGATAATAGGGTGTCAAGTACTGTACTGCTACGTGGCTTTTGTAAACAACTCAAATATATCCCAGAAACACAAGAAACCCAGATAGAACACTATTGAATAAGGCACCCAAAATTGCATGTTACAAAAACAGGCCCATTATACGTAGTATTTATTATATATAACAAAATACCGCAAATATTCAAAGACATTAACGTACATTTATTTAAAGTGTAATTATATTACTGAAGCCAGGTCTTAGAAATATTGGTAAAAATATTTATGCTAATTTCAGATGACGGTAAAAATAAATATCGTTATAAAACTTACTGTTATTTAATATTATTACATAACGTTAATACTATTTTTATTGGTAATTTTATTTTGGGATTTTCGAACATTTAGTGGCATTTTTATTTCCTTAACTTCCCAACTACTGAAATTTTGACAAAAACTGGGGAGATATCTCCCAACCCGGAAACCCCGTGCCAACAAGGGTACAGTTCGTGTAAGGCTAGTAGGGGGGGTTAAATTGTTCCTCAATTGCCCAAGTACTGAAATTTTCCCGAAAACCGGGGAGATGTATCCGTTACCTGGCAGCCCCGTGGCAACGCGGGCGTATGCGGCCTACTGCCAGAGCGCGGCGTAGTTGCCGATGACGGGCGCTGGCAGAGGCCCGCCGGCCGTGAAGAGGCGCGTGCCGCTCTCGTCGTACGCGTGCGTGTAGATCGCGGGCACGTGCTTCACCTGGCTGAAGCTCTCGCCCTCCTCGTCCGGGAACTGCCGCACGGACGCACATAGGTAACACTTTATTATACACCAATTGCAACACTACTACTGCGCGGATATATCTAGTTCGTCTGCGGTTAAACGTATAAAAAAAAAAAAAAAAAAAAAACACTACTACTGCAAAACGATGATCAGAAAACTCTTCAATTCGATACCCATACCAATAAGGGAATAGCCAAAAAAAAAAAAACAAATTACATTAATCACTGATGGAAAAGTGTTTTTTCAACACACTTGCTCATAAAGTGGCTCTATGGTCACCGCAATTAGGCACAGAATGACACGCATAATCAAACTGTGACAAAAAAAAATTATAACTAACTAGTGAGTTATAGATTTTTTTCTTAAATTTTAATGGTTGAGTTGCTTTGTTCTTAAAAAAGTTTTTATTAAAAAAAAAGATCGTGTTCTATAGAACAAATAAATTAATGTTCCTATTGCTTGCTCATTTCATGCAACTTATAGTTAACACATTAATATAATTTTAACTCGTACGTGTTTAATAAATAAAACTTTCACTCATATATAACTTTTTTTTTCTCTGTAATAAAAGAGAACTTTAAATTCCCCATTTTGTACGTGGCAGAATAGGCGCAAACCCTATGCGCGGAAAAAAAAAAACCTCATCCCTTTAGTCTGTGGCCGATCGCAATGCGCGCGCATAGGAAAACTGATTATTTTTTCCCGCCATAGCGAAACATTTTTCACAACTCGTTTTCACTGTTGAAATTATAGTTATTTATTAATTAAAATGTCTACAAGTACTAGTTAGGAAGAAAATGATTTATGTTGTACACCGCCCGATATAACATATGAAGCCCTTAACGTTATGGAAAGTTTACTACCTGAAAACTCCAAGGAAAAATATCTATTTTATTTACTAAATAAAATGAGTTTTTGTTGTTATTTTATTCACAAGTGTGTTGAAAAACGTCGTATAATACACATGTGTATTGACGATTACCGTCCTCGGCTCTCTTAAGACCCTCGCCTACGGCTCGAGTCTCAATGGCGCCTCGGCTCGAGTCTCAATGGCGCCTCGGCTCGAGTCTCAATGGCGCCTCGGCGGTAATCACCAATGTTACACACTAGTACCATAATGTACTATTATGACATTAGGGATTTTATTGGGTAAAAATATGACATCTGATTAATTCTATATTGTTGACATTCTTTTATTTCTGTATTTAATATATAATTAATCAAACAATGTTTTTAAATTTAGAACTGTTATAATTTTTTTAATTGATATGTACCGTAATATTTGTATGACCATGTTTAGGTCAAAAACAGTGAGACCAATTGACTTTGTTTACCACCGTTTGTAAAATTATTACCTGTATTTCTACAAATAAAGATTAATTCATTCATGAAGTTAAAAACTAAAATTGTATCTAACTAGAGTTTACCAGTGGTAGACTGGTAAACTCTGGTCGTCTAGTGCGTTCCTCTTGTTTGAAGAGATTACAACACAGGTTACATTGTATTAAATTTTTATGTTAGAACTATTTGCCGCGGATGATTCACTTTATTTTATAACGCAAGCTATCCCATCTACCGGATGAAAAGTATCTATGCCCATTCTCGGTATTCAACTACGTATGTATGTACACCAAAATAACCAAATCGGTCAGAAAAATCACATTGGAATACCATTTTTTTGTAATCTGGCCATTTTAAATCATTCCCACAAAAATTGCCGCGGAATTACTAGGGTAAAAAGTAATGCAGAGTGTAAATCTAAGAATTAGCTGTCGACCAGCGAAAATAGCTTCGAAATCAGCGTAGTAGTTTTTATGTGAATTGCAAACAAGCCGACAAACAGCAAAGACGTCTAATCACTATTGCATCATGTTCTCCAGCGTTTTTTAAATAACTTCAATGTACAGCATCAGACACAGCATGTTTACATTTGTTTACCATTATAAATACAAATTATCTATAGCCTTATAATAACACAAATAAACTTACCACATAACCTCTAGACGCTTTCAACGTGACCGTTTTCGTCGAGTGAATGTTGCTCTCCAAATATTTGCCCGCCCGTAGATCGTAAAACATTAGCAGACCTGAAAAAAGACTTATGTCAAAAATATATATATAGCTAAATTTAAAAAACCTTTGATATCGCCAAAATTACTTAAAAACTCCCTCCGAAAAAAAGACTGTTCTTTACATTTTGAAATAAGTCATTTTTTTGGAAGTTGGCAACACTGCCTTCTTATTAACCTCCCAAGAGTTTTTGGCGGCAACTGAAAGGAGACGTTGTGCTGTGCAGTTTTATTTTCTAAAAATGTGTAAAATTACTCTAAAATGAACAATAGTTGTAGGATATTGATAGTTTTTGAGTATTAATTATGTGTTTTATGAGAAATGTGAACTGTATAGTCAAATGTGGCCTTTTGAGTAGTCACAAGAACTCCGCTGAATGGCACTAGCTGATTACCTACAGTTCAGCTGTGCTACACATAGGCTTAAGAAAATGAAGAAGTAAACTAAGATCTGGCTTAAAGGCCTAGCTGCCAAGCCATAAATCTAAATAAATAATTAACCTCCCAAGAGATTTTGGCGGGAACTGAAAGGACAGGTTGTGGTGTGCAGTTTTATTTTCTAAAAATGTGTAAAATTACTCTAAAATGAACAATAGTTGTAGGATATTGATAGTTTTTTAGTAGTAGTTATTTGTTTTTGTGGGAAGTGTGAACTGTATATTCCAATGCGGCCTTTCGAGTTGTCACAAGGTTCATAAACTACAGTTCAGCTGACCGATACACAGGCTTAAGAAAATGAAGAAACTATATTGTAATCTAAGATCTGGCTTAAAAGCCTAGCTGCCAAGCCATAAACCTAAATAAAAAAAACTTAACCTCCCAGTGCCTTTGAAAAGATGTACATCCCTATTAATATTATAAATGCGAAAGTAACTCTGTCTGTCTGTCTGTTCCGTTTTCATGTAAAAACTACTGGACCGATTTGGCTGAAACTCAGTATATATTTTCGATGCCGAGAATGAACATAGGATACTTTTTATCCCGAATAATGGGATAGTTTCCGGGATAAAAATATATTTGTCTTTTTGTTTGTTATGCTTTTACGGAAGAACTAATGGGCCGATTTGGCTGAAATTCGGTACGTATGTAAATTAAATACCGAGGGTGGACAAGGGATACTTTTCATTTTGGCCTTTTCGGTCATTTTGGCTATTTTAGCCTTTTTACTTATTTTGGCCATGTCGGTCACTTTGGCCTTTTCGGTCATTTTGGCCATGTTGGTCATTTTGGCCCTTCTGGCCTTTTTGGTCATTTTGACCATGTTGGTCACTGTGGCCTTTTTGGTCATTTTGGCCACGTCAGTCATTTTAGCCTTTTTGGTCATTTTGGCCTATTTGGTCATTTTGTCCATGACGGTCACTGTGGCCTTTTTGGTCATTTTGGCCTTTTTGGAGGTTTTTGCTTATTCCATCATTTTGGCCAGGTCGGTCACTGTGGCCTTTTTGGTCATTTTGGCCATGTCGGTCTCATTTTGGCCTTTTTGGTCATTTTGACCACTGATTATTTTGGCCTTTTTGGTAGTTTTTGCCTATTCCGTCATTCTGGCCATGTCGGTCACTGTGGCCTTTTTGGTCATTTTGGCCATGTCGGTCATTTCAGCCTTTTTGGTCATTTTGATTATTTTGATCATTTTGGCCTTTTTGGTCATTTTTGCTATTTCAGTATTTTTGGCCTTTTTGGTCATTTTGTCTTTTTTGGTCGTTTTTGCCTATTCCGTCATTTTGGCCATGTCGGTCATTTTGGCCTCTTTGACTATTTTGGCCTCTTTGACTATTTTGGCCTTTTTGGTCGTTTTGCCTATTCCGTCATTTTGGCCATGTCGGTCAGTGTGGTCTTTTTGGTCATTTTGACCATGTCAGTCACTGTGGCCTTTTTGGCCATGTCGGTCATTTTGGCCTTTTTGACTATTTTGGCCTTTTTGGTCGTTTTTGCCTATTCCGTCATTTTGGCCATGTCGGTCACTGTGACCTTTTTGGTCATTTTGATTATTTTGATCATTTTGGCCTTTTTGGTCATTTTTGCTATTTCAGTAATTTTGGCCTTTTTGGTCACTTTGGCCAATTCGGTCATTTTGACCATTTTGGTCATACTTTTTATTGCAAAAATAAAACTAAAATAGATGAAAGTTTGAGTGAGAGACTAATCGTTTCTCAAGTTTATAGATATAAAAATTCATAATCTATAAAAAAAGTGCGATAGTAACTCGATCTGTCTGTCTGAATACCGAAAATGGACATAGATACTTTTCATCCCGGGAGATGGGATACTTTGCGATATATAAAAAAAAAAAAAATCTTATGAGGGCAATTAGCACCAATATAAAACAATTTAACCTGTGTTAACGCCGGCTGTTTAAACAAGAGGTACGCACTAGAGTTTGACCCGCGGCAGGGCCGCGGGGTAAACTCTAGTTGTAATATAAATTATAAAATAATAATTATAGTAATTTATATACTTTGCAACAGTATAGTTAGATTTTGAAAAATTATTATATAATGTTTTGTAATATAGTCATTTGGTTTTGGACAATGTATTGTCTTTAAATGTTTACATAATGTTGCATTCTAAAAAAATAAAAGAGTATTTTCTATACTTTTTATCTATACAGATAAATAAAATTGAAGTGTCCGTTCGTAATGTCCAAATAAAATTGTGGAAAAAAACAGGGTGTGAATAATTCGGACCAGGAGATTCAGAAAATGCAATATTTAAGTTTTGTCTGTCTAGATGTTCCCGTTAATCTGTACAATGGCTGGACCGATTTTGACGAGAATTTTATTGACAGATAGCTGATTTTACAAGGATTGACTAAGGCTACTCTTAAAATTAGGGTTCCGCGAAAAAAAATCACGCGGACGAAATCGCGGGCGCAGCCAGTTCTATACACAGTGTAAACTCTATATAACGACACTGAAGGCACTATGCATTTTATGTCGTTATAGAGAGCTGTCGTTAAACCGAGTGACGTTACATGGAGTTTGCGCTGAATACAAAATACACACCCAGGCCGGTGCCGATGGTGAGCATGTCCCCCCGGAAGCTGGCGGACCTGATCCCGCAGCCGTTGTACCGGGAGGTGATCTTCTTCACCGGCTGCAGCGTGCGGCAGTCCAGCAGCAGCGTGTACGACTTGCAACCGATCGCGTACACACCGCTCTCCTGAGATATCATAAAAATAAATCATACAAAAAAGGAACCGACTTCAAGAGTAACTAAATGAGAAAAAATCAAAAAATTCTGCAACACCTTGAAGTCGGTGTCAAGTGTAACATGAAAATTACTATATGTATTGTCACAACTATAAAAAATGTATCGCCAAACATACACACAAAAAATTGATACACGAGGAATTGAGATTTTTTTGAGGTGATAACTTCTTATGGGAGGGTGAACCGCTTCGTTACGTAACGCGTTACGGCGCCATTCCGTCTGGCATCCTTGTCTTTCACGCAAGTTATCACTTCTGTTGGCCGTCCCTAGACGCACACGTTTTTTTCATAAGTTGATTAACAAAAAAAAAAAAACGATTTATATTCACATTTAAATACTTCCATATTCATAACAGTTATACAAGGTTTATAAGCTCGTATATAAATAGTATTTCTCATATGAATAACATATTGTCTATCTCAAATAGGATGGTAAGGCTGACACATCTCATAGAACTGAACTTGTAGCGATATCTTATATATGAGTTACAAAAAACAATACTAATTTTAATTATATAGGAGTACATTAATCAAATTCACAATGTTTTTCTCATTATTTATGTAATTTTTCATATTAAAATTTTTCTATTTACCTGAAATTGTACAGCGCACTAAGGGCATTGGGAATAGTGAAAAATACACCATAAGGCATTTAATTATAATGTCATTAAGAAGTGTCTTCATTCTTTTTCATATAAAAGGTCCATGATGTGACATGGGACCCTAAGGAAAAGTGACGCTGTTTACGTTTTGGTTCAATTTTATCTAACAAAATGTTGAGCACAATCAGTGGATCGAGAAACGAAGGACACAAAGGGATCTACTTCAAATGGTTATATGACACAGTTCTTCTATAATAATAATATAAATAAAGTCCGAAGATCAGTTTTTTATATATACATGTATATATATATATATATATATATATATATATATATATTTTATAAGATATTTATAAAAAAAATGTAATTTTTTATTGTGATTTGGATAATAAATATATATGTAAATATAAATAATTCTATATATCTTCTGGCCATTATTATTAAGTCAGATAGATATATAGAATGTTTGTAGCACTACACAATTTCACTTAAAGTATTTCGTAATAATTATTTCACTTGATTGCTAGTTATGAACAGAACACAATTGGACTACCTCCTTTCTTCCGTCAATTTCTTCTTCAATGAGCAAACTATATTTGACTCAAATATAGGGAATTATTTAGGACGGAAAGGGATTGACAATTATACGTCATGCGTCAAGCGATGTTTTTTTTTAAATTGAATAATGAGGCGAATGTTTATTTATTATACTATCACAATTCGGTAGTTGACCGTATGAATAATATAGGCTGATTTTAATATATATCGTCGATTACGATCGAAATATGACAAAATTAAATTGTTTTAACTAAAATATTAATTGATATTTTTGAGAAATAAAATTGTTATATTGTAGCCATTAGCCACGGGAACGCCGATCAGAGCGCGTGACGTCATAGTGTGCAAAACACAAGAAGTTGTCAATGACTTCTCAGATAACACTTTAACGAAACAGATGTTTGTTTTGCACACTGTGACGTCACGCGAGATGCCATGACAGCTTGACGCGTTTTTGCTTAAATTGCTAAATTAAATATGTTAATGTTGTTTTTTTTTGCTGAAATATTAATATTTTGGCTAAAATAGACCACAAGGCTCAAAATAAACCTGTTTTTCAAAAATTGTCAACTACCGAATTGCATGTATCGAATGTATTGATTGTGGATTTTACCTTTAATATTAATTTAGTTTGTAAATAATATACGAGTAAATGGCGTAAACAGACGCTTCCAATTGGCACCAGCGAAAAAGAACAAAAACAAAGGGGCAAGAGTCAGTACCTGCGTGGCGAGGCAGACGAGGTCCTGGCAGGAGGGCAGCTTCCTGGAGAGCGTCTGCCGGAAGGTCTCGGCGCTGAACACGTGGATGTACCCGTTGAGGGTCAGCGCCGCCACCTCGCGCCAGCGCGCGTTGAACGCCAGCGCGCGCACCTTCTGCCCTGCGCACGCGCACGCGCAAGTTTGTGTTTATCATTAATAATGTTTATTAATAAGGAACAGCGCATTATTAACGTTGATGACGTTGTAATCGGTTTCCAAATTTTTAAGGGCAACACAGACTGCCGGGTTCAGCTAGTATTATATATTGCGGCGAGTGATGGTGGAACCGTCTAGTTGGTTTAAGAACTTTTAGAAAAAGGTAGAACATTCTGGAAGGAAAAGACATGGACAGAGACATTTTAGACACGGATAGACGATGAACGGAATTTCTAGAATAGAAGTTTCGGGAAGAAAGAGACAGAGATAGATTGATGTTAGAAAGGAATGGATAGTAAATAAAAGAACAACGAAAAGAAGATCGAAATTATGGGTTCCAGAAGATTCTTTCGGGTATATAAGCAGCGTAAGGCGCGGCTACCGGGCAGTTTAGAGTTGAGTTCAGTTCAAGATAGCGAAGCGACATGTGCGATACGAAAGAGTTGGAAGAAGAGATTTAATAGAAGACAGTGACGAGTTTAGTGGTGAATTTAGTGGGCAGTTTAGCGTAGTTTAAAAGGAGAGCTACACGAGGTAAATTCGGAGGTGAGCACTGCAGTAGCAGGAGGAGGTCTACGCAATATCGGCAACGGTATTGGCCAGTTTAGTTAAAAACTGGTGTTTCCTTCCGAACCTAAGTGCGTGCCACCGCTGGCACGTAACAATATAAAGCAATTTGTTTGTATGTCTCACCTGATCTGCACTCCTTGATGCAGACCGGCGCGACGTAGTCGTGGTGTGGCGAGTGCGAGGGCTCGTGGTCCGGCGCCCGCCAGAGGGCCAGCTTCGAGTCCCGGGAGCCCGTCACCAGGAACTCGTCGTCCAGCCAGCACATGTCCAGGATCTGGAAGACACTCCTTATTGCGAGGTGGGCAGACGGTGCCTCCAATGGAAAGCGGTCTCTGTTGGAGCTCATCTCAGATTTAAAGCTTTATTATAAGGTGCTCACATTGTCACCTTAGCTTTTGAAGTTATACTTCTTTAGGCGCGATGAGAGTAATTTTTTACGATGCGCGCGCACACCGTCACACGAAAAAGCTACACCATGAAGTTAGCTATTAGTCAACAATTTAGTTTTTCAGGATGGCCGAGTCTAGTATATGTATGGTTGCGTAGCAACGAGATGTTGATAGATGGATTGTGAAACGAGCATTGTAATATTTCTATACTTTATTGTGTTTTAATTAATATACGAGTTTAATGATTTATAAATCATTTATTTAGTATTATATATATGTACTAAAGTGATCAGTAAAATCAAAGGATTTATTTTAATTCTAATTCCAGTGAATTTCTAAAAAAAGATTTTTTTATATATTTAATTATATCGCTTTTTCAAATACTTGTGTGATAGCGGTATTTATTTTTCTAAGTTTTTTAGTGTTAACCTCAGTTTTTTTATTGTATTTTTCAATACGGTCGGTTAAATAAATAGAGCCCCTACCAGAGGCTTTATTTATTTAACCAATTTAAAAAAGTATAACTTCTAACTCGTGTACATAAGTACACACACTTTTGATTTTATTTTTGCAGGAGCAGACAGACAGACGATCCACGTGATGGAAAGCGGTTACCATCGCCTATGGACATCGGCAACACCAAAGGTGCTACACATGCGATGCTGCTCTCTTAAGGGACACTGGAACCTGGTCACTAATGCCGGCATACTCTAGATCAGGGGTGGTAGCCATCCAGACGGGCAAATGCCCTACCACCTGGCTATGGACTTGTCGCCGCTTTCGACAGGCCGCCCCAACGCAGAAAATTGTATTCTTTCTCCGTCCCTCCACTGACAGTTGTAAAACTGTTATGACATTGAAAGTGAATAAAATACAGTAATAACTCTTTAAGTATTAATTGAAGAGAGAAACCAAAAAAAATCAAGTTAAGAGAATTTTTAACTTATGGAGAATTTTGACTTACTAGAATTTTGGAATCAATCGACTGGTAGAAGTTAAGATTTATGTTATATTCATATTTATAGAGGTTGTAAAATCAATTATTGCTATGTTCGAAATACAGGGGTCCAAATTATTTTTTCATTCAGGGAAAATAAGTACTGAATTTGCTTATAGGGACTGACTAAATATTTCTACTTAAGATGGTTCAGATCTCGATTAACGGAACTTTTGTGGGTTGAAGGGAAGGGAATGCATTTTTTTTCGAATTTGGGAGGTTTTCGTCTTAAGAGGTTCTACTGTAAATAAAATAATTACAGAAGAGAGTTACAGAACATCTAGCCTCAAAGATACGAGCGTACCTGCCTATGACGTCATATGTAGGTACAAGTAAGTAGTGATGAGTAGTACACGTGCGAGTCAGTACATTTGTCCTGTACAAAATAGATTGATACGTGTCCATATGCCTATTATTTAACTTATTCTATTTGTGAACTTATTTTTGAGAATTATTCTCGTCTTCTAGGTTGTAAATTGGACTGATTTTTTCAATGTTGTAATAGAAAATATAACGCTTTTTATGAACCAAATCGTAAATAATTACTTTTGGGCCCAAAATCCCCGTCTCCTTTTTTCATTGTCTGCTGGTATTTTCCTATATTGAAATGATGGAGAAGGAAATGATTTAGGTTAATGCCATTACCCAGTCTTTGTGTGCCTCTCCGACGCACACGGGGTCCAACGTGGGCAGGCTGTAAATTGCCAGCTCACACGAATTGCGGGCACCAGTCGCTAAAAGTGTTCTGAAAACGATAACAAAATAGTATTAGTATATTAGTGCCTACAAGCGGTATAAGGATGTTCACGATTTCAACACCAGGCATTGTAATAAACTGATATTGCCATCTTTTAGATTACAAAAAGTATTGTCTTCTTTCTTGGGGGTTGGTATACGCTTCTTCAATAAGATTCCGAGTGAAATGTTAGATCTGCCCTTCACTAAATTCAAATTTAAAATAAAAAGTATCTTGCTTAAAAAGGGATACTACACTATTGAAGAATATTTAAATGACAAAACTTCATTTACATAACAGCTCGCTCCAACCTCTTATACTGTGTTTTGTACGAGTATAACGTTTTTATCTTGCCGTACTTGTAAGGAATATATGGAGATATGTTGCAAAAAAAATAATATGTTACGTCTTTATATTTATAACTATAATTATTTTCTATCCTTTTATTGCGCTTTTGTCTTATTGAATATGCACTGTTTGCTACAACTCCATTAATTCTTCAAAAGTTATTCTGTAACATAATTCTGTACAAAATCTTTTTAAAAAAAAAGTACTTAAATATAAAAAATAGAACAACAAATATAAAGAATTTTTTTTTTAGCTAGACGTGTTGCTGGGGAGTTTCTTGCCGCTTCTTCTCCTTAACAGCAATAACACGTTGCGAAGCGGTGTACATAGACTAGGAAGTAAAATTAAATTTTAACCTATATGTATATGACCTTCAAAAAGTGTTCTCCAGTGGAACTTATTTTGAATAAAAACTTTTGAATTTGAATTTGAATTTGAATATTATTCATATCTCTCCAAACACAGGCCATAGTAATGCGCACATAAGTTACCGATTCATTTTGATATAAGAAAAAAGTTTATTTACCAAAGCCTCCTGGTAAGACGTCATAAATACTTCGGTTCTATTGTCACAAATAAACACAAGTACAAATTTTTAGAATCTTTAAAGCCGTTAAATCGAGAATTACACGAACTAGTGGGCATGTTGCTAGGAGGCCATGGCTATTTTAACAAATATATAAAGTCGGACAGTCGGGGGGACTGAGTTAGTTGAGTTTTAACTGTGATCGAGGCAGTGTAGTTACGGAATGAGTATCTTATATAAACGGACTTTGAGCAATTTATGTAATCACGAGTTCGGTTTTCTTTGTAAAAACTGTTAATTACGTGTGTGTACTTTGTGCAATGGATCACGGATCCATACACAGCTCCGCTGGTTCTAATAGTTATTGGACTGTATAGGTTTATATATGAGAGAGTGAGAGGTATGCCAAATCCTGCACAAAAACCAATGGGGTAATAGGCACCATTAACCTCGGAATCCACCTCCAATGGGGCAGCTAGACAGCTCCTGAAGGTGCACGGCACGAACAGGTCCTCGAATGGCACACTCACACAGAATAACAAGCACGGCTTGTATATCAAGTTCAATAAAAAAACTCTAAGAATGGGATGTGAAACGTTCACGTGCACGGAGAAAACGGAACGTCCGGACAGACCTCGCGTGCGTTGGAGACTGGTTCGCCACCACCTAATGGCGGCGAAACCGAAAGCTAGCGGCACTTATGAAACTACCCACATTAGAAAAATTGTGAGGAGTCAACATACCTACTTCTAATAAACTTTATGATAATTCCAACGACGTTGTCAATTTACGTCCCACAAATACGTAACAATATCTATACTTTAGTGAAATCTGTTATCGACCCACAAAAACGACCCCAATTTGACTGGATTACAAATGATTTTGTTTCGTTCGAGTCGGTTCTCGATCTCACCTCGAGGGGTTGATCTGCAGCGCGTGTATGCCGGTGGTCTGCTGGTCTGCGCCGGCCCACGGCGCGCGCGGCCGCAGAGTGGGGATGGCGTCCAGAGACCGCTTACGGACGTCGTACACCATCAACTGATAACACACAAACCAACTTCTTCTTCTCTTATATATAAAAATTAATGTTTGTCCTTTATAGAATCGTAAACTATACAACCGATTTGATGAAATTTTGTGTGTTAGTTTGAGTGGGTCCCGGGATGGTTTAGATTCACAGTTGGCACCGGTAGGTGGCGCTGAGATCGGGTTCTAAAATCCTCGTAATCACCTGGAGCGATTTTGGTGATTTTGTTTTTGTGTCATAGAACAAAGTCTTTTAGGGAATTTAGAAATTATGCGGTACGTTTCGTACGTTCGCCGGGTCAGCTAGTCTTTTTTTAAAAATAAAAATGAATGTTTGTCTGTATGTCCTTTATAGAATCGTAAACTATACATTTGATCATGTGATGATCTTTAGCAGAGTTCAGCTAGTAGAGTATAAATTATGTAAAATTAATTATAGTTGGTTGATTCTATAAAGCCACATGATTTCAGGAATCATCATTAATATTTATAATTGTATTATATGTAAAGGCTACTTCAGGATAACGTTACAGATATAGGTCGTTTCACGAAGAAATAGCGATGGGTTACTTGAGATGCAAAATTGTTAATGAAATTAAATCTTGACAGATGACGTTAATTTTTATTGCTTTAAATAGACACACACGGCCACAGCTTTAATCTTTAACACTAACGCAGGTGAAGCTCACTATACTCATTGCCCTCACCTTATTGCACTTGGTGCCGAAGACGACCTGCCTGTCCGAGAGCCACTGGGAGCAGAACACTTTGTTCATGGAGCCAAGGTTGACGGGCGTCTCGCGGAACATGTCGTGCGTCAGCATGTGTCGCGTCGCGTACGACGGATCCACCGAACGGGGCTGGAACAGTTGTGTACGGTTTACATTATACTTTCATCCAACATACCAGGACTTGTTCCTTATTCATATAACACTTATAATAAATCAGTGTAGTGTAAAAGGTTATACTATAATTTTATATGAAGTATCTATTGATAATGGAACTAGGATATACCCGCGACTTTGTGCATACTCGGCTAAAAATTCCCACTGGATTCCTAGGACACTAAGATCGCAGTATTAAAAAAATATATTGTAAGCTCTGTATGTTTTAGTGGAAACTGTGTTGGAATTATCTGATTTTTATGCACCCAAACAACTTCAAACCGCTCCAGGGGAATTCCCACGGGATTCCCGGGATAAAAAATGTCAAACACTATTACATTTTAATCTGAGTATTTTACTATTTTAAATAATTTAAAAATTCCCGCTGGATTACCAGAAGTAACACAGAGTTAAGTCTAAGAATTATATGGTCTATTCCAATTGTTTTTTAAATAGTTTTAATATATACACAAAACTTGTTTAGAATTTTGTAATATTATAGATTTATAGCCTTATATACTAATGACAAAGGTTGACATTTGTTTATTATTTAATGTAGTCAAGTCATGGTATTGCCATCTCTTGTTCGAACTTCACTACACATTCTTGATACATACATATCTTTCTCTTTTTGTATAAGGGTATGCATGTATATCTATCTCTGTCCCCCCAATTGTCTTTGGTTCATGGAAGTTGCCGCCATTGTACCGTCGCATTCGCGGTTACCATTGTCTATGGACATTGGCAATACCAAAGGCGCTACAAATGCACTGCTGCTTTCTAAAGGGAGACTGGAACCTGATCACTAATGCCAGAACACAACCCTAGGTTGTTATGGCTACATACTTTAGAGTTTAGAACAAGGGTGGTAGTCATTCAGTCAGGCAAATGCCGTACCACCTGGCTGTGGCTTGTTTTGTCGCCTCTTACGACAGGCCACCCGAATGCAGGAAAATGTGTTATTTCTCAGTTCCTGCATGGAGGGAATTATTCAATAAACATTTACACAAAATTATTGTATTATCTTCAGCGGTTTCGCGTGTATGGAATGGAATATCCGGGGTGTTTTTAATTCGGATCCGCGCATACACATCCTTCACTTCTGTGATCATGGCTACTAAAAAGTGGTTGATATATTTTGATTTTTATTTTGTATATTTTGACATACAAAATAAAAATCAAATGAAATATCGCACATAAAACTGTTAAACCTTAATTTTAACAAATTATATCATTAAAAGTGATCTCTAAGCCAAAAGAAATATACAGTAATCATAAAGAGAAAAGATTTGTAGGCTTAAGATAAAATAATTCACCAAAGTGCCAATTGACCTCTAAATGATGCCAAAACACTAATCTATGTAATGATAATTGCATGACATTTGATAAATAGAATGACAAAGCTATCAAAACAGATCTAAGGTGATAAGATTATGTATTAGGGTGAAGACACATGTTGTTTTTTGTCAGTCATAATTTGACAGCATTCACTTCCTTCCCTAGACAGGTTTTAACAGTCTTTATTTGTCACACTTCTGGCAGTAATCACATGATTATCCAAATACATAAAATAAGTGTACATATAACAAATTTATTCTTCATCAAATTCATTTTATGCATAAGGCTTAAAATAATAAAAAATAAAAAATGAGTTAATTATAATTTCATCAGAACTAATTCTGTATAAATACTTTAATTTTTATAACAGAAGCTGACAGAAAGAAATCATGAAGTTTCAAATTCTTTTAAAGAAATTATTTGGTTTAATTAAGATATTTTTCATTGAAATGTATTATCAATACATCATTAGTAAATGTGTGGTTATTACCATAATGTGAGATAACAATTTTGAATACATCATGTTCAAATATTTTTATCACTAACAAAACAATTAGGTGTCCTTGACTAATGAGTTATTTGAAATATTATTTAATCATTCTCTCTATACCCATACAATAAAAGTGTCTGTATTTAATTTCAAAACAAATGCCAAAATTTAATTAAAATTTAAACCATCATGTTTGGTACTTCTATGCCTGAGATATTATTTCGGGTAGGCTATAAAATGCCCTAAAATGAAAACAGTAATTTTATACTAATTGTTTGCATATAAACCTGTAAGACGGAACCACCACAATTTTTTTGCCGAAGTTGTCACACCAGTTTGTGGTCAAATACAGATAATTGAAATGAATGTTGAATTGATGTTTTCTCCCTCTAACTAGATAAAATTTGTATTAGAATAAACGAGACAACATAATTGTCTTGGTTTTGGCGCGGCAATTTTGATGGCAGCTGGCAGCTTGTGGAAAAGAATAACATTAAATTTGGCCCTTATAGAAGGTTAATAATTTTTTTTGGATTATGCCAAGAATGTATGATATGTCCATGGAAATCCTTCTCGAACAATGTTACATGTACAGTAAATCAATAAATGACTATTTAAGACAACTTCATGCATTTGTCTTTTACGAGCATTTATTCCTTCACAGTCAGTGTATACAATATGACCCAATTTTTTGTTTGTTTTTGGTCCTTTTATCTGCGATCAGAAATTGTTATGCAGCAGCTTCTGGGCAAGCTTGGGTGAACCATTACGGGTTCCTTATATCGGAGCCAGGTGTTGGTCTCCTCCTTTATTGTGGAAACGGCGGAGTACTTGTGGGCTTCGGCATTGGTGGTGAACCAGGGTGCCTTTATTATTGACTTTCACAAGCCATGATCCAATTTGAATGAAAATTGTTACTTTTTGGCCAAAGATAATAAATACACCTTATCCGGGGACTACCCAGGACAAGGTGTATTTATAATCTCTTGCCAGAAAGTAGTAACTAAGTACTAACTTTATAGGCTATAGAAGCAGAGACACTTGTAAATGCAGCAAACATTAAAGATTTTCTAATAACTTCACTAATGTAAGCATAGCCTTTGTGTATCCAGCTATCTAAGATTCGCATGGTGGGTGTGTGACTGAGATAACTTCCAACATGGATAAGAGAATGATACAATGTAATAAGGAATGATAGCACAGTGGTGCAAGAATGATTTTCTGATAAGGTTTATGACTGATATGAAAAGCATTAAGGTAGGTTATTGTTAAATGAGGGTATTGTGACTTTATTTATATTAATTTTCTTAAAGTAACTTATACCTGTGTTCTAAATAATATTGAAAATATTTATTATTGCTATTATACAGTATGGGTAGGTACTTTATGTAGCTGAACTAAACCATAGAGTGACGAAATTAAATCTTTACTTGATTTTCTGGGCACACATTCAGTTTGTTTGGTTCACAAAACATGGGAAGGACCTTACTACACTCACATGGTAATTCTCTAAATTCTGAATCAATATTCCAAGAAAACAAAAAAACCATATCTACGTGGCCAGCCTAAAGGCACGCTTTGATCAATCATGATCTACTTTGAATAATTTCAGCAGCAAAATGTCTAAATTAACATTTATAGTAAAAATTGAGTTTGTTTGTTCCACTTTCATGTTCTTAAAAATAAACCAATCATAATGATCTTTGGTGTCTACATTATCCATAAACAGAATTTTTTAGTAAGAAATTTTTATCCTGAAAAATTCAATTTAGACTTATGAATATGGATCCATAGTTTATGTAAGTTTTTAAAGTAAAGATGCAATTATTTTACATCTTGAATTAAAAATTAAATTTATTGCATAAACACTATAATCCCTGAGAATAAACTTTCAGAGAATGTATATGACTGTTCGAAACAAAGTATTAACTTTTGGAAACAGAAAAATGCTAGTTAAAATGGCAAGCTTACTCATTAATCATATAGCTTGGAATATACACCATTTTTTGAATGAAATTAAATCTTACTTAATTTACTTTGGACAAACATTTTTATTGCAAATTTATTCTTGAAATCTACTACTATAGGTGTTTTGACCATATTCTGTTATTATTAATTGAAGTCACTTCAGTTACATACCCAACCTTACTGTTTATATATACATACATATTATCATGCCCGTTTCCCATAGGGGTAGGCATAGATGATGGATTTCTCTTGCTATGATCTTGACATACATCTTTTGCTTCATCTACATTCATTAATCACTTCGTATACACATTTATTATAGGTGCTATTTATCTGGCCATTCTTTAAGACATCTGCAATTTGATCATGGTAAATATGTTACAGTCTACCAGCATCAACTCTAACATCCACACTGTTGTCATACACTTATTTGCCAGTCTCTATTAATCTATTCTGTCTACATGTCCAAATCACCTTGACATTCCTTTCTCAACTTTTATTATTATATCTTCTTTCAATTCACCATTTTCCCTTATAATACTGTTCTTTAGTACATAATATAATGTTTGTACTGATTTTTAAAGCAAATAAATTAAATTTGAATCACTATTGCACACTACCTCTGATGATTGTATCTCCCTAGAGCGTACATAATCCACAAAGTTGTATGATGTGGACAATATCCTGTGTTGCTCTGTTGGTGTTTCCTCATCACTATCACTATCCGAATAACAAACAAAGTCCTCGGGCTTATCAGGCTTACGTTGTTTTTCAAGTCTGAAAACAAATAAATTTATTTATAAATTCTAGAAATCTATAGAATAACAGAGTAATGTATAATCTGTATCAAACTTAACTACTTCAGATTAGTTGCAGGAGACTGCAACACCTGGGGTTCTAAAGCAGCATTTTTTAGAGAACAGCTTAATAAAGTTGACATGTGTACACTAACAGCAGGTTCCATTAGTAGCTCACAATACCCTAAAATGCTCCGTTAGCTGTTCCACAAGGTGACCATGGTCGTTGTGGCGAGAACATCACTAATAACATCAAATTTTGATCACACAACACTCACAAAGACCCATCTGAAGTGGTGGATCCAAAAACCATTCCACTTGGTTGTATGATTGTAACAAGCAAGCAAGTGCAACAGAAAAAATTGCAGTTGTGAATGTGGTCATTGTGAGCTACTAATGGAATGCACTGTGCATATACTACACTACTATACTAAGACATAGCTTAAGTCTCACTTTATTTTACTACTTGTCATATTTTAAATACAATTTCAATAACAAAAAATCATAGATTTTATTTTATGTGTACATACATTTTATCTTATGTATTTAATATGTATATTAAGTTTTAATACAATTTGTTCATTTATAAGACCACTAAGAAGTAGTAAAATTGACATCTATAGTATATATAAATAGTAAGTTTTGTTTTATTATTAGTTCAGTGACATACTATAAAGAATTCTTTGTAATTATTTTTCAAAAACATCCCTAGCACAAATGGCATTTCTGTCAGGTAAAAGCAAGCTTATATTGATCTCTGACTTACTTTATTAACTATTCAAAACACAGCTCAATACATACCGTTAGGTTATATGCCTTTATTGTGAAATCCCAAATTGACAACAATAGATTTAATTGTCAACAATTGTAAGGAAAAAAAAATAGGAAGTATATAGTATATTTTGTTTATTTATGTGTAATCTAAGGTCAATAGAGATATTTGATATTATTTACTGATAATTTCGTAATTTACGAAAGTTATTACGAAATTAAAGGTAGCAATTAAATTTTCAGAATACGTAAATAATAACGTTTTTGAAGGTCGAAGGCATGCATGAAGGTATAAACCTTGTATGAAATAATGATAATTAGCGACATATTTACCTCAGAGCCCTAGCTTTGGCTCGTCTCTCTTTAATTCTAGATGGTACGTAGCATGATGGATACCTGCCCTCAATTGCACGTCTCACTGTCTGCGCCATTTTTATTAACGAAACCAGATACAATAATTATAACTACAGGATTTATCACGGTCAACTCGTCACTTTCGTTTTGTTCTGTTGTACGCACAACCTATCCGCGACATCTTGCATTGTAAATAATATGGAGTCCTGACATTTATCAACTACCCATAAGCACGGGATTGAAAACACTTTAAGCTAATTCACAAATGTTGTAAAGATTTTCTCTTAATTAAATATTTGGCTACCATAAAAACTACAGGTAAATGAATTACAAAACTTTTTTTGACTTGAAAATCTTCAACTATTTTTTAATAATACGGTATGCTGACGGTAGTGACGGTATGCTATCTGTTATTGTCATTGCTGTCATGCGTCAACTTTTTTAAAACGTTATGGCTTGGCAACTATCTTGTTAAGCCAGACATCAAATATGATTCGTAGGTTAGTGGCTTTATAAAAGTTATTTTGTTAAAAGTTCGTAGGTTTTAACAACAATTTATCAACAGCAAATCACAACTTTATTCATAAATAAAAGTCAAATAATATAAAATGTTGAAAACTTATTTAACTATAATATTTAATTTTTATTGAACTTTAAATAAACTTTAAACCAACAAAACAATAAACTAAATAAATTGATTATTATTAGACTTGTAGTTTTTTCTCCAACCAGGCCAACAAATAAAATAAAAGCTAGAATGGATACCTACTATTAATTCAAATTCAAGTTTTTATTCAAATTAAGTTCCAATGGAGAACATAAAAATTTACGCAAGTTCATACTTCAGACGAATAAGTCTTATTTTTATTTGGTCTGACGGTCATACATGTATAAGTTTTATTTCCTGCTCTATTTACAGGTAGGTTATTAGGTATTATTTCACGTTTTATATTAGTATGCATGCCTTCATAGAATGAATGCAATAGAGTGTGGGCAACCGCATAGCGGTATGTCGATGACCTCATGGAAATGCCTGAACCGAACACACTGCAGTTACAATCCAATTTATTACCACACCCCGCTACCTGAAATAACATAATTACAGAGTGAAAACTAAAAAGCCAGAAGACAGCATAAGAAGATAAACTTTTTATATTTCTTAGGGAACAGATGGCATACCCGGCACGGGTTATTTTCGATTTTAATTAACTTTTTGGCAAAGGAGTCGGCCAATTTGGGCACGCTTAGCTCTCGGGCACTGATATGGTACATGATTAGAAATTTATTCTACATTTTTCAATTATTATTAACTAAACCTTAAAAGAAACTTTAAAAAAACTTGAGAGGTGTCAAGGGACACCCGGATGGAACGAAGTTCACTCAACCACCAAACACTCAACAAAAATAATCGTCGCGACACCACACTGTTCAATGCGAAATAGAAAGACGAAACGAAAATAACTGGCTTGCTTTCTATGAGAGAGAGAGAGACAGACAGAGAAACACGCGCACGCCGCACGGCTTACAACTATAGCCAAAAGTGTCGTTACAACTTTTGGTCTTAATTTTTTCCGTCTAGCCCCCTTTCGCAACGCGCGATAAGGAACTTCGTTCCAAAAATCGAAATGTGTGCTGGGCAGATTGTTAATGTACTTGTGCAATTTGAAAACCTGTCCGTAAAACTTAGTCAAAATTTTGTTGCCATTCGTTTTTCCACTTGTCCGTTGAAGTTTCACTTCTACTATGTGTCCCAACACACATTTCGATTTTTCGCAGTTTTACTGCAAATTATGATTTTGTTAGGTTGGGTACATTTTAATTCATTTATTTTATAAAAAAATATATTTTATTTTATCAAGCAAAAAAACTAACTTCGATCCGGAATCAAAAAAACATCCATAGTGAGATAAGTAGGGCGGCACGGAAATTGTTTAAAAAAACAATTTATTTGAACAACTTTATTATAAGACGGTTCTAACAAGACTAAAGAAATTACAATTAATTATATTAAGTCTAAAAACTTAAATTAGCACTAATTATTATAAGCGATGACTTGGCGCTGCGTGGTCAGCAGGTTTGTAGGCAAGCGCGTGTCCAGCGATTGCCTAACTCCTCCCTCCTTAAGATGGAAGCGCGTCCCGCAGCTTCCTGCAGCGTCCTCGTTGCTGGCTGAGATATCTTGTATTTCTCCTTTTTTTCTGTGCTGGTATACTTTCCAGGATACATACGCTATAAGGGTTACGTACAATCCTATTGTTGACCAGCTCGGTGTTGCCATGATTAGCTTCCAGTCGATGTTGCTGTCCACTTCTACGTCCTCAGCTCTGTCCAGTAACTTATAGACATTGTCCAGGGCGATATCCTCCAGCGTCAGCTTAATTGGGGTGTTTTCCGGGATGGCTATTTCCTCCTTTGGGAGTGGGATGATGTTATCCACTGATATTGCGTGGGTGTTGGTCCTCAAAGTCCGGTTCAGGATGTTTAATTTGCATTCTTTTGTTATTGATATAATATGGATGCCTATTAATTTTATGTATTCCGATTTCGGTCCACACTGTTTTCTTGCGATGGTCTCTTCCTTCAGGGTTACCAGCCATTTGTCTTCTGTTATTTTTTCTAATTTGTTGTGTTTGAGGTGTAATTTTGCTCTCGTACAGTTGGGTGTTTGGTGTTTTATTAGCCTTATGATGCAATCATCGGAGTCCTCGATGGCTTGAGTGTTCAGTGAGGTGCAAAGGTGAGTATCTTGCGTCATCTTCCTGCAGTCTTCGTCTAGGTACGAGTACTCATCGCTTCCCAGTGCAAGGTATTTGGATTTGGGAATTATGGTAAGGTTATGTTTGTCAGGGATGGAATACAAGTGAATCAGGTCAAAGGGGTTGGTATCTATGGAGGGAATATCTAATATAAACGTTAGCGTTGCTTCCGTACTGTAGGCTTTGACGCTTATAGATTTTTCTATGTTATGAATATTTTTAATGGAAATGTTATCTATTGGATTAAAATTATTGTTTTTTTGCATTAAGTTTAGTTCTTCTATTAAGCTATGTGGAGGGATGATACTAGGGTGCATTACGCCTAACTGAGCGAACGTCATCGCGTCTTCTAAAATAACTAGTTTATCTAAGAGTAACTCTAGGCTAAATTCTATTTGAATATATAAATCTAAAAAGTGCATTTGATTATTACTAATGGTGGTATTATCTAAAAGGGCTGCTAACTTCTTCTGATTTTGATTTAAAAAGTTTATTTGCTTACTAAATTCGTTAATAGCGGTTTTTGCTAAAAATACCGATTGTTTTTGGGAGCTAGTAAGTTTTCCCACGGAATTTTGAATGTTAAAGATTTCGTTTTCAAATTTAACTGCATCTTCGTAGTCTAAGTTTCCCGTAATAGCCTTAATTACTGAACCTAGCCCATTAATAATACCTCGCTTAACTCTATGGTGCGCTGTAATAAAAACTATTTTTCTACCTATAGTGCTTAAATTATGTTCTATTTGATCCTTATATATCTTATGAGCTTCTTTATTGTTTTCGGCAGCCTTAGTATTGGTATATAAAGATATCACCTTTAAAGTAGTCTCGTGTAAATATGAAACATTATAGACACAAGCCAAACTAAAAGTGTCCACCTGTTTAAGGACTTGGCCTTCCTTTAATAGTAGGATTCCATTGCTGTTATCAACGGGATTAAGGGTTAAGTCGGCGGCTGCGTAGAACAGGAAGGCTCCTGTGAGGAGGGTCCTGTAACAAGATGGGGTCTTTTTAGGAGTTTAAAATGTACTCTGATGGATTTGGAGTTGGGGTGATTTCCTATGATTTCCGCCACATTATTCGGGTGAAGATGGATGATTTTATAAGGTCCTTTAAAGACAGGTTTGGTCTTGTCATTCCTGGCAGTTTTGGCAACCTGCTTGTAGACTGTCTCACCTACCTTAAATAATATCTCCTCGGCGGCTTGGTTCCGCTTGGAAATTACCTGTTCCTTATTTTTGGATACATGAGCTGCTACGCACTCCTGTACTGCTTCTGCATTTCGTCGGTGGTTAAGCACAAAATCTTGGTAAAATTCCTTGGGATAATATAACTCTAGAGGGTTTCTAGATGCGGTGTGTCCAAATAAGAGCTCGCGTGGGGTGTAGCCTGTTGTCGAGTGTATCGAATTATTATATGCGATTATAGCGTACTTCATTATAGTCTGTATGGGGTCATCTCTGTTTGTCATTCTATTTATTCGTATTATTTCGCCAATAGTGGAGTGGAATCTCTCTATAGGAGAATTAGAGTTGGGGTTATATGGTGTTGTGAAGTGTATATGAATATCGTGTGAAGCACATATTTCCTTTATGACGTCATTGTCGAACTTAGTGTCGGAGTCTGTAGTGATTTTGTGTGGCAGGCCTAATACAGAGAAAACTTGTATTAAGGCTTCTGCTATGTGTATGCTACTTGAAGCGTTTAGGGGTATAGCCTGTGCGAATTTTGAAAAATTATCAATTATGGTCAGGAAAGTGGCACCTCCTGTGGAATAGAGGTCCATAAACAAATGTTGGAGTGGTTTAGTGGGTGTATCTGTCAGGGCTAGAGGGGGTTTTAACGGGTGCCTCTCATATTTGGTTTTAAGGCATGTGTCACATCGGTTGATAAATTGTTGAATGGTAAGTAGCATGTTAGGCCAATGATAGTTTCTGTGGAGATGTTTGTATGTTTCCTGAATGCCTCTATGTGTCGATTTGCCAATGTGGTACTTTTTAATTAATTCTTGTTGTTCCGTTTTGTTTTCGACTAAAGTGACCCGAGATGTACATCTTATTAGCTTAGGGCCTCTGTGGTTAAATATGGTTGTATATACTCTAGAAAAATCGTGATATAAATGTTCGTCATAAAAATAACAATGGAATATTCTGCCTGCTATTGTATGTTCCTTTAGGAACTTTATGATCTCCGCCTCTGTGTTGTTCACAGGGATAAAGACGTCTTTTATTACTATTTTCTGGCTGGTTGATCTATCGTCTACTCTATATGTGGAACCTGGTGTTGACCTAATGTAAAATTGCTTAAGCTGTCTGTCTATAGCGTCAGATAGTATTGGGATACCGTTATTGTCGTTATCTGGTTGGGTGTGGTTGGTTGAAACTAATTGATCGGGTTCTGTTGTAATTACACTCATTGTGTCGGTTGGTGTTGGTTGTGTGGCGGCTTCTAAGTCCATGTCTTGTATGTTATAATCGTCAGGTGCATCGGTTGTATGTATGTCGTTATCGTTTGTTTGTATGTCGTTGTTATTGTCGGTCTGTATGTCATTGTTATTCTCGTTGTTCGTATTGTTATTTTCTACGTCTCTACGGGCGTCGTCAAAAATTCGGTTAATAATATCGTCGTCGTCGTTATCGTCTAGGTTAACTGCTAGTGAGTCTATGCTTTTATGGTATATTTTAGCTCGGGATAGGGCGTCTGCGTTAGTGTTCTGTCTACCCTTTTTGTATACTATTTTATAGTCGTATTCCGCGAGTTTCAGTTTCCAACGGATTAATTTACTGCTCTGGTCTTTTAACGACATCACCCATGTGAGTGGCATGTGGTCTGTGTAGACTGTAAACTTTCGACCATATAAGTATGGTCTGAAATATTTGACAGCCCATACTAGAGCTAACAATTCTTTTTCGTAAGTGGAATAACGCGTTTCTGTGTCGGATAGGGTTCTTGAGGCATAGGCTATAGGTTTATCTGAGCCAACAACGCCTTGAGACAGAACTGCGCCTAAAGCTACGTCTGATGCGTCTGTCGTTAATATAAATGGCTTGTCGAAGTCGGGGTACTGTAGTATTGGAGCGTTTGTCAAAATTTGTTTGCATTTGTCTATTGTGTCAAGAAACTCATTTGTGTGAACTATTTTGGCATTCTTTTTTAAACATGATGTTAGGGGTTTTGTCAATTTTGCAAAGTCCTTAATAAATTTTCGGTAATAACCTACTAAGCCAAGGAATGCTTTTATATCCTTTTGTGTTTGGGGTATCGGGAAATTCAGTACTGCTTTAATTTTGTCTTTATTTGGTTTCAGTCCTTGGTGTGTCAGTTCATGTCCTAAGAAATTAACTTGCTTTTGGATAAAATTTGATTTGTCCAATTGGATTTTGAGGTTGTGTATCTTAAGTCGGTCAAATACTTGTTTAAGTTTTTCTGTATGTTCTTGTAATGATGTTGATGCTATTATAATGTCGTCTAAATACGTAAAAACCTTATCAATTCCTCTAAGAATATGATCCATTAAACGTTGAAAGGTGCTTGGTGCATTCTTCAAGCCAAATGACATTCTCAGGAACTCATAATGTCCTCTTTCAGTTGTAAATGCAGTTTTTTCTATGTCGTCTGGGTGCATTTCAATTTGGTGGTAGCCACTGGCCAAATCAAGGGTTGTAAAATACTGTGCGCGTCCTAATCTGTCAAGTATGTCGTTTATGTTTGGGAGTGGGTATTTGTCTTCGACGATTCTGTCATTAAGTCGTCTGTAGTCGATTACAAGTCTCCATTTTACTTTGCCAGAAGCGTCCGGTTTTTTGGGGACAATGTGGACAGGACATGACCACGGAGAAATACTTTCTCTGATTACACTCTGTTTGAGGAGGTTATCTACTTGGTTTTGGATCTCTTCCCTTTGTTTTGGGGGTTGTCTGTAGCTTCGTACGAAAATAGGTGTCTGATCAGTCAGTCTGAGTTGGTGTTTAACTGTATGAGTAAAAAATAAGGGTATATCTTCGCAATGGAACAAATCCCTATACTGGAAACATAATTTAGTGATCTCCCGTTTTTCTTCTTCATTCATATGATCGGTTTTAATTTTATTTAGGTTTTGTTTAAGTTTTTCGTCAAAGTCGGTCAGTACAGTGGTGTTATAAGTCTTATGAGTAGTCACTTTTCGGTCAGGGATTGGTTCTAGGGGGTAAGGTCCGTTGTTATTGATAGTTTTACATTCGTCAGTGTAATTAATAACTGTGGTTTTGAATATCCCGTTTTTTACTGTAACAAAAGCTGCCGGTGATATTATTCCTTGGGTTAAGTGGATGTCGTCATAAATGTAACTTCCATCCATGTAATTTGTTTTTACTGTAATTAATTTTTCGCACTTAGGTTCAATTTTAATGCTTTTTTCAGGATAGTCAAAGTATATGGGTATGTTAGCACTAGATGATGTTCGTAATATTTTATTTTTGAGATCTATGCTACATCCTAGCTGTTGGAGTAAATCCATTCCTATCAAACCCTTGTATTTTGGATCGAAGTCGAATATTAAAAATTTATGTGAGATGTCTGTATTGAATTGCGGTGGTAGAGGTAACGATGCAATGTGTTGGTGTTTGGTTACGGCGTGTGCTGTCTTGACTTGGAACGGTTCGTGTTGGACAAATTGTTCTAAGAAGGTTTCGCTTATAACTTCGGGTGAAATCATACATCGTGATGCGCCGGTGTCCAATAGGAACTTGCCATTGAATTCCGGAATCTCAATGTACGGTAAGTGATCCTTACCTTGGTTGTTTAAGTGCGCGATGTTGATCAGCTGTGCTCGGTCTGCTCCTGGTCTTCTTGAAAATCCTGATAGCTCAGTTCATTGGCAGCTTCGGGATGTTCGTACTCTGGGTAACTCGTATCGTCTATATTAAAATAGTTACCTTGGGGTTCCTCGTAATTGTGGTAATTCTGATAGCCTTTTTGATATGGGGTGTAAAACAACTGCTGGGTAGTGAACTGGGGTGGGGCCGGTTTAGTTACCGACCTCATGGTTACATCAGAAACCTTCTGTGGCGGGTTCATCTGTTGCCTCGGTATATTGGGCTGCTGTTTGAAGTTTCCGCTATTCCTAAATGTGCCTGAGGTGCTAGGTCTACTATTACCTGGTGGTGTGGCCTTCCATGGGGGCATGGGCTGAGGCCACTGCGGTTTTTCCTCTGCCTGGAAGTTCCTTTGGGTAAATGACTCTCTGGGGTGAGTTTGGGGAGAATAATTAGCAAATCTAAGGGGTTGATTTTGGTGGGGGTTGTAGAAATTAGGCCTAGGTGTCACCTTTGGTTTGGTGAACGTGTTATTAAAATTTTGAGAATTTTGCGATTTGTGGTACGCTATCCGCGCCTCCTCCTGCCTAGCCGCAACTATGGCTGCTTCTAACGTATTTGGCCTAGCTATCCTTACACCTAATGATACTTTGAACTCAAGGTTGTTAATATATTGGTCTATCACTAATTGCTCATAATACGTCTTATTGGAGTGCTGACCAACCGAGTAAAGTATATCTAATAGTTCTCTGAGACGGCGACCGAAGGTGTCGGCATCTTCCTCTCTGTTACGACGTAATCGTGTTAGCTCCTGCATGATTTGGATCTCATCGCGAGGTTCGCCTAACCTCCGCACTAAAGCATTTTTTATAGCTAGCCAGGAGTCGAGGGACTCCTCGTACGCAATCGCGTCTATCGCTGACCCGCTCAGCCTGCTTTTAATAAGGCAAGTGATTGCTGCACTTGTCCTTACTTGTGGGTCCAAAATAACCAGAACACTTTCCACCTCTCTAATAAAAAAATTGAGAGTTTTTGGATTGCCATCGTACTTGGGCATTAGATCACTAATAAACTTAAGCGAGGAAAGTTCTCCATTAGTCATAGCCATCATTTAAAAATATAAAATATAATAAAGTGAATACAATGAATATGCAAAATTACTTAATTGGATCGGAATTCCGCTCGGTAATTCGACCGCGGTATGTGTTGTTTGTACGTAAGTATCTGAATTTTAATTAAAGTGAATATGTATGTTGTCTATAGCGATTTGAGCCTACAGAACGAACACAAAACAAAAAAAAAAAAAAATTTCGACTGGAAATAGAGCAAAGGAACTGGGTATACGAAAAGCACTCACCCTATACTCCTCTGCATCTCCAGCCGGGCCTTGTAGAACTGCTTACGCGTTGCTCCGGTTGCACAGGTTTCCCGATTTTAGGGGCTCCCGCGCGACAGCCACCCCGGTTCGTATTATCGCGAAAGTAACGACGCTTCGTTCACCCTTCCGAAGAGGTATATTCGAATAGGGTGTCGCGATCCTACCGACTGCGCCAGATAAGTAGGGCGGCACGGAAATTGTTTAAAAAAACAATTTATTTGAACAACTTTATTATAAGACGGTTCTAACAAGACTAAAGAAATTACAATTAATTATATTAAGTCTAAAAACTTAAATTAGCACTAATTATTATAAGCGATGACTTGGCGCTGCGTGGTCAGCAGGTTTGTAGGCAAGCGCGTGTCCAGCGATTGCCTAACTAGTGTACTCTAAAATTATGCAGCCCCTCCACGCGGCCCTAACGATTTTTCGTGACAGAAAAAATCCCCGACTATACGAGTATAGAAGTTTCACTTTAATAAATCTAATTTATAAATTCAGCCTATCAACTCTATTTCATATTGACAGCGATGTAGGTTTATGACGTCTGCTCCCAGGGGAAGGAAAGCAGACAGCAATCCTAAATATAGCGTCATGCAGAAGTCTGCCAGGCGGCGACGGTCAGTTTTGCTAGCGCAAGAAGATAGAAGTTTGACATGCACCGTCCACCGACTTACTGAACGGCCCGTCTCCCAGTCTCTGCACCTTTGCGTCTAACGGATAAATTTCATTTCCGTAAGCCAAAAACCAGGCATTTTGGCCTCGGCCAAGCATGGGACTTCAAAGTCACTGAGTGATTAATTTATTATGAGTATCACCGACTTAGGACAGAAAGGCAGGTAGTGCTACGTCGGAAATTTAATTCTGCCTAATACTTATTTGCATTGGAAATTAAACTCCATAAACAACTATATTCATTTCAAAGCTTATAAAAACTTCATCTATTTATTCTTGAGAATGAATTGGAATAGTCTTCAACTTCAGAAAGCGTTTAGCGGCCACAACAATAAGTTTGCACAATTTCTTTGTGAGTGGAATGAAGTGATGCATTAAGGAACAATAGCTTCCATGGACTTGGGTTTGCTTTGTCCATTGCAGCGAGAACTAGGTCACTCTCAACACAGGTGAGGGGCGGAAAAGGCAATGATGTGGACGGACAAGTTTTATTTTATAGTAGGTAAATTTTGTATGCATAATTGTTAATGGGAATTTTCTTAGGGTAAAGTTATGCTATTTTATAGTTCTACAGATATGTAAGCGAACAGGTAGAGCCCATATTTCGTCTTCAAATACTTACTGTTACTTCATTATAATAAGTGATGAGGATTTAGTTTCTTCTGTTTCTTGTACTATATAGTTTACTAGTGTTTGTTTCGCGGATACGCCGCGTGTCAAATCATACGCAGTACCTTTATTTTACTTATATAAAAACTTAATTCTGTTTTTTACATATAATAACTATAATATTAATAAGAGAACTAAGTCCATATAGTCTAGACAGCTGCCCAGCAAAACAGAGGTAAGTCGAAGCCAACCTGATTTTGAAATATTTTTTTAAACATTTATGGCTTGGCAACTAGACCTTTAAGCCAGCATTATTTTGAAGTATGTACATGCAGGGCGTTCCATTAGTAGGTCACAACGCCCAAAATGCTCCGTTAGTTGTTTCACAACGTCATCATTTTTTATCACACAACGCTCACAACGACCCATGTCAAGACATGGGTCGAATAGCCGTTCACTTGTGTCTACAATTGTAACGCCGACAAGTAAGTGGAACGGAAAAAATCGCGGTCGTGGGTATTGTGAGTCCCTAATGGTAGTCATCCAGTCGGGCAAACACCTTGCCTGGCTGTAGGTTGTTTTGTCGCCTCTTACGACAGGTTGCCCCAACGCAGGAATTAGTATTATTATGTACTTCTTCATTTCTTTAAGGTTACTCTTATAATATATGAATAAGATCGATAATTTTTAATTTATATGTATGACCATAAAAAAATTCTTCAGTGGAACTTAGGCAGTCGTTTACTACGAAAATGCACTAGAATGGTTCCTTTCACACGCCTGAAGTGACACATATACGCTGTGTACGACGTCCATACGTCGTACGCCGCAACCGCAACCATTATTGAGCATTCCAGTCCCAGCGTAAAGATATCTCTATACTCTTCTGACAGCTATAGCTATATATTAGCGGCCACCTTCCAATCTCCAATACAAAAAAATCTGTTCCTGCAGGAAATTAAATATATGTATAATCTTATTGCTCCTATACTCAATAGATATAATACATCATATTGCGAAAAAGAATCAAATATCACTGTGCATAGGCTAAGGTGACCGGTCAAAATTCGTGCCGGGAACAATAATTCAATACTTACTTAACAAAAATAGTGGACGCTTCTTATATAAAAAAAAGTTTTTTTAATTTGCAGGAGTTCAGCAGACAGGCAGACGGCCCTCTTGATGGAAAGCGGGTACAGTCACTTGTGGACATTTGCAACACCAAAGGTGTTACAAATGTGCTGCTGCTCTTTTAAGGGAGACTGGAATCTGGCCGGAACACAACTCAAGGCTGTTATGCCGACATACTTTAAACCAGGGGGTCGCCATCCGGTCGAACAAATGCCCTACCACCTGGCTGTGGGTTGTTTTGTCGCCTTCTACGACAGGCCACCCCAACGCAGGAAGTAGTATCCTTTCTCCGTTCCTGCACGAATGAATACTTTCTACTAATAAAAACTTTATCCAAAGAAAGCCTCGTGAAACTCTAGTTATTTATAAAAACAGCATAGCTTTAACAAAATCGTGTTTAACTTTATGCCGCATACAAGTAACCTGAAAAATGTCCTATTTTAGGCAATTCAGCGGAATTGTACACTTTCCGTACACTTCTGGCAGCCTTCCAATTTTCAGGGTTCAATGGAGTCAAGCCAATATTTTAAGGCATGATGCAAAATTGGTGCAGAATTAAGTTTAAAAAGATAAGAAATTACTTCATGCGCATGCAATTTCATTAGGGATTGTTTATATGTTGCACTAACGAACACACAGAGTGTTAAAAGCACTATTAATTTAAAAGCGATTATATTGAAAAGTTTCGTGCAATCTATAAAGTTCTGCTGAAGAATATCATCACATACACACACGCACACACACTCACACTTACACATATAATAACACACATAAATAAATAATCTTGCTAGTTGTACGGTAACCGAAAAATGCTTCCTTTACTAAATGCATATGAAAGTATATGGTACTTATATAAAAGTTCAATTTCTAAAAAAATTGTCTGTCTGTCTGTTTGTTCCGGTGAATCTCTGAAACGGCTAAACCGATTTTGATGGGCCTTTCACTGGCTGATAGGTGATATTATAAGGAGTAACTTAGGCTCCTTTTATTTTAGAAATAAATAGGCCTACGCTCGAGCCGTCACCTTAAATAAATTAAATTCCACGCAGACAAAGTCGCGGGTAACAGCTACTTAGCTAAAATTACAAATTAAAGTCACTTTAAAAACTAAAAATAAAATAAGTTCTTAATAAAGTAGTATAGTCTATGTAATGAATCGTTGCAAGTGGCAAGCTACTTCTTTATACCTATATATTGTATTTCCCTTCTTTCTTCTTCTATCCATAAGGCTGGCATTGTTACAAAATTCTACCAGTCTTCTAATCACCGGTGGCACTAAAAAGGTTGCTTATAAATTTTAGAAAAAGCCTTACCGACGGACCCCACAGACCTAATGCTCTAGCTCCTTATGCTACATATAATTATGTAACCCCTTCGTAAGGTTTCACATTTGCGGCGTTTGAGAGCTTCAGTTGTTGTAACAGCGTCAGAGTGCCGACACATGTCGCTTTCCACACAAGGGACACGTTCCATCTTCTAAGAAATAAGTGACATGCCATCCGGCTTTAGGGTAACCGGTACACCGACACTGACAAGAGCTCGGCAGATAATCTTTATTAAGGCTAGCATGGCTGACACTATGTAAACATGACCATGATAATCGTGTATTCAAAAAGGTCCAACATAGTCTCTCCCAAGCGAAATACATGTATAAATTGTACGAATACAACATAGTCCCTCCCAAGCTCCCAAGCGAAATACATGTATAAATTGTACGAATACAACATAGTCCCTCCCAAGCTCCCAAGCGAAATACATCTATAAATTTTACGAATACAACATAGTCCCTCCCAAGGTCCCAAGCGAAATATATGTATAAATTGTACGACTACAAAATAGTACCTCCCAAGCTCCCAAGCGAAATACGTGTATAAATTGTACGAATACAACATAGTCCCTCCCAAGCTCCCAAGCGAAATACATCTATAAATTTTACGAATACAACATAGTCTCTCCCAAGCTCCCAAGCGAAATACATGTATAAATTGTACGACTACAACATAGTCCCTCCCAAGCTCCCAAGCGAAATAAATGTATACATTGTACGAATACAACATAGTCCCTCCCAAGCTCCCAAGCGAAATACATGTATAAATTGTACGACTACAACATAGTCCCTCCCAAGTTCCCAAGCGAAATACATGTATAAATTGTACGAATACAACATAGTCCCAGCCAATTTAGACGCACAGTTTAAAAGTAAAAAAAAATATTTTTTGTTTTTTTATATCCTACTTTTATATGCTTACAGTTTAAATTTGTAATTTTTTATTTCCTCTTAAATTAAATATTTATTCTATATTATGTACGTACATTGTGAATCGCCGACTACTCAGTTAGCGTTTTAGGAAAGGCTATATGTAAATCACTTGTGAGCAACACGCAGTCCATTCGGGAACAAGGCGTTGGCAACGCAAAGCAAAAGGAGCGAGTAGAGCGAGTGATTCAAACGCCTTAGTGTGGACTTACAAGAATGCGAGAGAAGCGATTCAGTCATGGCATGAAGTTGAAAAATACGGTTATATCTGTACAAATCCATATTAAGAATACTAATCCCATGAGCTAAGGCGGTGCTGGT
The DNA here is from genome assembly GCA_949752895.1 of Dendrolimus pini. NCBI lineage: Eukaryota > Metazoa > Arthropoda > Insecta > Lepidoptera > Lasiocampidae > Dendrolimus > Dendrolimus pini. The sequence continues at coordinate 20,203,255 of OX457139.1, forward strand.
AGATGTCGGTTAGTTCTATTGAGCTATAAGCTTAACGCAATATGCAACTACAAATTGTGGAATGAACACCCTCCACGGTATTCTCAGATCAATATACTATAGGGCTCCCTTGGTGTTGTAGATATCCACGTGCAGCAATAAACATTTACAAATGGATCAGAACATAAAAACTCTCCTAGTCACACACACACATATTGAAGAGTCAAACCAAAGAACGACAGCCTTATATTATAAAATATAGTCTGTTCTTTGGCAAATGGCAAGTCCGAGTAAATCCCGCAGGCACGCTGTCCCAAATGCGATTAGAATATGAAAACACAACAGAATTAACCGATTATCGTTTCACCAAGCTAATATTTGGACGTTAAACATAAAAGTTTCGGGAAAGCGTTCTACAGAGTTATCTGAGTTACTAACTTGAAAGCAGACCGTTTTAGGATGTGCTTTGAGAGTTTAAAATTAAATTGCAAAAAATGTGATCGTCGATTACGAGTATTTATATAATTAACTTAATAATGTTTGCATCGTAGGAAGCATACATTGATATTTTAATTAAAAAATAATATTATACCGTTCAATTTCCATATGTGATACATTAACTAAAGAATATTCTATAATAAAAACCTAAACCCAAAAAATCAAACATGAAATGCCTACAATGCCATATGTGTCAAGCAGCATGGCTGTTGGATTCCTTTAATATAATCCGTAAAGCAATAAACCCTAACCCCCCCTAACGGGTGGGGGTGCCGTCCCACTTGGAGGGTCGTTGGCCCCGCAAGGTCATGATGATCGATTGCATCATTGGAATGTAGGGCGGTTGTGCTTAGAGTTTGTGTAGGGCCACACGTAAAAGGGAAATTTGTATGGAAAGCTGTAAAACCACAATGATAAGTCTTGGTGCTCGGCTTAAAAGCATTGAGCATCGCCGCATGGTAGCAATTAATTAGGTAGCAGTTTCTATAGAAAAGATTTTGTAGAGTGTACTTTGAAAGTTCCCGACTTACTTACCTCCATCTTGATTCTGTCATCGGACAACCAGACTCACCGGGCTTTACTGTCTGAAGTAGGCAAATAGGCAGACGGCCCACCTGATGGAACGCGGTTATTGTCGCCTATGGACGTTTGCAACACCAGGGGCGTCGCCAAAGTCTTGCCGACCTCTAAGCAATTTAATAATGCCCTATTTAAAAAATCCCATGTCGTAGTGCCATGGAAAAGCCATTGTTGTACGCGGAATGAATGTTCTAGAGGACCGTTGCGTAGTTGAGCGTGGGAGCTCAAGAAAATTGGGGTGAACATCCAGTTGCTGGTGAGCGTTGCGGTTGTAAAAATGAGGCGTTGGCACCAGATCAAACCATTCCTCGGAACACTCCCAGTTGTACAGGCGGTAGAAAACGCAGAGAGGTGCACTCTCTCCGAAGGCTAAACGATTTTAAGCCGCTTGTTAGTTAAAAAAAATTTCCTCCATCTTTCTTTGACATGCTTACTTTCTTAGTCCCAAAATTTACAATCGCTTTAATAAGTTACTAAATATATACACTTTTACTCATCGCGAATGTTAATTAAAATTATTCAACTGGCTAATAGACCTCCCTTAGGACGACACCGAGACTCACTCGTTCACATCATCACATACACCACACATACATACATACATTCACACACCTATACATTTCCACATACATCTTATACTAATATATCAAACTGAAGAGTTTGTTTGTTTGCTTGAACGCGCTAATCTTACGATTTTCAAATCAGACCAGTAGGGTCTGATTTGAAAAATTCTTTTAGTGTTAGATAGCCCATTTTTCGAGGAAGGCTATATAGGCTATAGTAGCGGATCACCAATGAAGAATGTTTCAAAATCGGGGAGTTTTTTAACTATTCCACGCGGACGAAGTCGCGAGCAGAAGCCAGTTACAATTTTTATTTTTATTTTTTTATTGTAGGAGTTCAGCAAACAGGCAGACGGCCCACTTGATGGAAAGCGGTTACTATCGCCTATGGACATTTGCAACACCAAAGGTGCTACAAATGCGCTCCTGCTCTCTTAAGGGACACTGGAACCTGGTCACTAATGCCAGAACACAACTCAAGGTTGTTATGGCAGCATACTTTAGACCAGGGGTGGTAGCCATCCAGTCGGGTATATATATGCCCTACCACCTGGCTGTGGGTTGTTTTGTCGCCTCTTACGACAGGCCGCCCGGCCGCAAGAAATTGTATACTTTCTCCGTTCCTGCACGAAGTAATTCCCAAATGTATATAGAAGCTGTAAGATAATTTTCTTTTTGTATAATGTATAACAAACGAGCTGTCTGGAAGTGGGCGCTAACCACTGCAACACACTATTATATTACAGCAGTTGTTTGCGATACCAAATTGTTTTCTGTACACCTATGTTAATAGTTTTGAGTTAATTCTTTAATTAATTATTTTGCACACTGCTGTCAAGAGGAACAACTTACGGGTGTCTGCCTACCCCGATTCGTATAATAAACGAGTGGTCTTCAAGTCAAAAGTGACTAGGTATCTACTAGGAAAGTGTACTCTATCCTAGAACAATTCGTCACCTAACATCAGGTGAGATAGCTGTCTAATGCGAATATATACTGTGAAAAAAAAATTGTATTGCTAACTAGAGCAAGGCACCTGGTTTCGCTCGTGACAATTTGGAATCGGAGGGCTTACTCTTAGACCACTATTGGCGTTTGTTTTCGGTTGATTGGTTTGAAATCGCCCTATTATTGGCAGTTGCTTCTTTATTGAAAATGAAACTCGATATACTGGACTGTATGATAATTATTAAAATATTTACATGAATCGAAAATATACATGGAATAAGTGCGCGAGAGAGTCGAGTGAGAATGATGTAAGAGTGGTAAGTCGCAAGTAGCAAGTAACAAGTAAGTTCTTCGGCCTGCAAAGCCGCTCCTATATCCCGCATTCCGTCCGACGCCTAGCTGCTAATTGCGCGAGCTATGGGCGTCGGCGGTATGCGGGGCGCGGAGAGTAGGTGTGCTCCGGCGGACGGGTCAGTGGGGTGCTCTCTGTCCACAACACATATACATTAAATTTCTCAATAACTTTGACTGTAAAATGCATTAAAACTCAAATATTTTTGGTATTTTGGTTTATATTTATATATTGGTCTTGCGTTACTCTACTGCACATTTACCGCCTCCACGCCCATCGAAATAATGTCAGCATTCGTAATAAATATAATTTAAAGTAGGCTTTCCTATTATATTAACGTACTCTGTGGAGTAGGCCTTCTGTAGGCTACACTATCGTATTTTCGAAGAGTCTGGACGGGACAGTCAGTGGATTATCTTGAAACTAAGAAATAATATCTAACAATAAAAAGACGAAAAAAAAGAAAAACAAAAAGATGTGTGTGCAGTTATAGTATTTAAAAAAATGGCTATAAAATACGTACAGACAAACCAACAGACCAACAGATAGACAGAGACATTATACAACTTTAAACATTGGAGACAATATAATCTTAATCTACCCTTTGTATAATCTAAAAGATAAAATCTTATTTACACCACAAATACCCGTTTAATCCAAGGAAAATGGACCCAGGAGTTCTTCGAGCGTGAATATCGTGCGAAACACTCCGTTACTTGTTTCTGAACTAAACAACATTTAATTATCCTCAATGTTTGTTTTGGAAATTGTATGGTGTATCTCATCGTGATAATATAAATTATTACAATAAAAAGAGGATATTACCGAAAATAGATCATTCGTTTCTGTATTTAAATTTTCTGTTAGAAATGAGGCATTGTCAACTTCGATATAAAAAAGAATTTAATTGTTAAAAGAGGATTCATTGTGACTTTTTTAACTGCTTATTTTAACCGAATAGGTTATTTACTATTCAATAGTGGAATATTTTCAATGTCTTTGAGTTTAAAGTGTAAAATATTGCTGTGTATAAAATTAAATAACTAATAGAAATACAAAATTTATAACGTTTTAAATTTTCTTTAACAAAAACACTGAAAGTGTTTTGAACTCATTGCCGGAGTCCGTCTTTCCCGATAGGTACTTATAACCTGGGTGTCTTCAAGTCCCGTGTGTATAGTGTGAATACAATAAAAAAAGCAGCTTTACTCTAAAAACCAAAAAACCGACTTCTTTCTAAAATATTTTGAATGTATGAATATTTAGTAAAACATAAAAGAAAAACAACAACTTTACAAAATATAGTAATTTTTACCTACACGCGTATACAAGATTTATTCCAAGAAATTACTCTCGATTTGTCTGGAATCCACTCACCAGATCATGACTTGGTGACCATGGTACCACCTCGGTAGTATAGATTTGCGAGTAAATTTTTTATTGAAAATCGGTTCACAATTGATGAAGAAATCAAGTAACGAACATAGAAAAAAACCTGTAGATGAATTGAGAACCTCCTTCGTTTTGAAGTTGGCTAATTAAACAAAAACGAAATAACCGTTAAAAAGTTACTTATAAAACGTTTTTGACAATTTTGTTTGTTTTTCTCTCATTTCTGTACAGATTGAAAGATAGAGAGGAACACTTCTAATTTTTTTTTTTTTTTTTTTTTTTTTACTGCAGGAGTTCAGCAGACACGCAGATGGCCTACTTGATGGAAAGCGGTTACCATCGCCTATGAACATTTGCAACACCAAAGGTGCTACAAATGCGCTGCTGCACTCTTAAGGGAGACTGGAACCTGGTCACTAATGCCGAAACACATCTCAAAGTTGCTATGGCGACATTCTCTAGACCAGGGGAGGTAGCCATCCAGTCGGGCAAATGCCCTACCACCTGGTTGTGGGTTGTTTTGTCGCCTCTTACGACAGGCCGCCCCAACGCAGGAAATTGTATTCTTCTCCGTTCCTGCACGGATAAAAATAATTTCGACGTGACGGACGATATAGACGCCATATTAAGAAAAGCAATTGGGTTTCACATAGCCGACATAGCTCGCAAAATTAGTAAGTTGAAGTGGCAGTGGGCCGGTCATGCCTGCCGCAGGACCGATGGCCGATGGAGCAAACGAGTCCTCGAGTGGAAACCGCGTCTCGGTAAACGTAGTGTAGGACGCCCTCCAGCCCGATGGACCGACGACCTATGCAAGGTTGCCTAGGCACTGGTTGAGGAAATCGGAGGACAGGGATGAGTGGCGCCGTTTTGGGGAGGCCGAAGTCGAGCAGTGGACTGCAAATGGCTGATGACGAATTAAGTTTCTCATTTTTATAAGAGTTCCGTCTGTGCCGAAACGGGTAACGGATCCATAATTATCAATGCAGGAACGGAGAAAGAATCCAATTTCCTGCGTTGGGATGGCCTGTCGTAAGAGGCGACTATACAAGTTTAACCGACAACTACGTTGGAATCAATTGAGAAAAGAGCCAGGAAGCTGGTTGGCAATGATCGTCTGTTTTATGCTCGACTTCAGAGTCTAGAGCAATAACGCAAAGTCGCGGGGCTAACTGTCTTCTATCGGATACATTTCGAGGAATGTTCCTTCGAATTGCACGAGCTGATTCCTCCATCCCCATTTTACCGTCGGACAACCAGACGCACCGGTTTGCGCCACCGTTATATGGTTTCGCTTCATCATTAATGGCACGCACTGCCGAAGAGTGGAATAATTTGCGGGGGTCTGTTTTTCCTGACAAATACAATCTTGAAGTCTTCAAGTCACAAGTGAATAGGTATCGTTTAGGTAAGCATGCTCCATCTTAGACTGCGTCATCACTCAACATCAGGTGTCTTAAGATAATACATAAATAGGAAATATATGAATAGATGTTTAAATAAGACAAATAAATAAAACAGTAGAAATAAAAGATATGTTAGTAGATATTTAGAATAGTAACAGTTAAATGTAATAGAATAAGCAAAATAGCATTATATAAAGTAGATAATAAGGAAGTAGAATGTTTTAGAACTCAAAAATTGTTATTCAGGAATATGTATTTAAAAATAAATAAATTTGGCAAACAATACCCTGACAAGCGCGTGTGTCAGAAGGAGATTTATAAAAAAAAAACATCAGGTGAGACAGTGGTCAAATGCAAACCTATACATCCATTAAAAAAACAGGTGGTAAAATATTTACCTGTTTGGATGACTACCACCCCTGGTCTAAAGTGTGCCGTCAAAACAACCATGAGTTGCCGGCATTAATGGCTAAGTTCCAGTCTTTTTATAGAGAGCGGCAGCACATTGGTGTTACAAATGTCCATAGGTGATGGTAACCGCTTTCCATCAGATGAGCCGTCTACTTGTCTGCTGATTTCATGCTATATGAAAATTAGCTCTTAAAAGGGACTTGTTTTAGTACATTCAATTAATAATAAATTGTATTTGGTAATAAACATTTTCAAGGCTGCGAGAATACCGTAGAGGTTTTAGTACCCGTCCTCAGGGACCCTCGTCACCAATTTCCATGTTTATGACCATTTTATTAATGTCAGATGGGTATTGTTGAGCAACTGTGACGAATATAATGGCAATTGTAATTTTTATGTCTGTAAAGTCCGTATAAAATTGAATATAACTGCTGTATTATGTAGCGTAGGCTCAAACGAAGTAAATATACAGGCTGGAATTTTTAATGCCACCTGGAGGGAAACTACTCTAAATAATAGTAATAGGAAATTTTACACCAAAGAAACTTGTCTTTATTTTTCAAAAGAAATAAAACCGCATTCAAAAATTTTCGAAAATTCTTTTGCTTCACCCGGGAATCGAACCGACTAAATTATGTAAAAATTACACCCTGTAATTTTATTGCAACGATCGTCAGTGTCAATCACAAGGATGAAATCTTTCTAACGTACTTGGTAAATGTAATGAAAGGAAAAGCATAGAATCTTCAATTATTTTAATGCCACCATGCCATGTGAGACAAATATGAAATGATTTGTGAAATAATAAAGACATTTTTCTTTGGAGTAAGATTTGCTATCTCTATACTCCCTCTTTCTCCTACTCTCTGCACTTTCCCTCCATGTGGCACAAAAAAATTCCAACCTGTATACACCAAGCCCCAAACTCTCATAGCGAAGCCTGGTAAACTTAAGATTTTGGAATAGGAATTCGGAACTATTTTATAATAGAGAGAGAGAGAGAGATAGATAGATAATACTTAATGTACACCATTACAGAAAACACAGAATGACTAATAGCCTAAAAATATTGTAAACTACCGACCCCGGCAGACGATGTCCTGCTCTGAAAAAATAAAAGTCTAGGACCCGATCTTAGCGCCACCTACTGGTTCCAACGGAATAGAAAGTATCCTATGTCCGTCTCCTGGTTCTAAGCTACCTCCCTACCAATTTTCAGCCAAATCGGTAAAGCCGTTCTTGAGTTATACATAGTATCTGATGTGCATTTTGTTTTGTCTATTATTTCAAATGGTTTTGTCCTTTTGAGTCTTCTCGTTATGTCCATGTTGTCGAGGAGCTGGATCGCCTCGACATTCACATGATGATGAAGCCGATGCTCATGGGCTTCCGCGTACTGCCTGATATTGCTGGTAGCAGACTCCACTTTCAGGTCCCGATGGAGGTCGCTCGATCTGACGTACCGTGGCGCGTTACAATGCCTTTCTGTACTTAATTTTGGAAGCATTGTATGATTTATATATTACTTGGTTTGGTACAGCCCCACAAATGTACGCTATAAGGTCCAGTACACTGTAATGAAAACAGAATGTTAATTAATGAAAAATCGTAAATTTCATTAAACGCAGATCAAATCAATCAGAATTGATCAGTGTCATACTACGCTCTCACAGAAAATCGTCGTAAAATGTGTAGACTTGTCACGTGTTTCGTGCGATGCGTAGATTCCAGAGGGGATATCCCTGGCACTGGCCAGATACTGACTTGGTGACCATGACACCATCTCGGGAGTATAAACTGCGAGTAAACAAAAAAATGAAAATCGGTTTACAACTGACTTCCCCGTTAATTCTAAACCGATTTTCGTTATCGTGTTACGTAGAAGTTCCTCATCAATTTTCATGGGCTTCTTTAATTCCTTGAAATCCACTCATTAGATCTCGACATGGTGACAATGGAACCAATTCGGGAGCATAACCTTGATTTAAAAAAAAACGTGTGCGTCTCGGGACGCCCGACGGAAGTGATAACTTCCGTGAGAGAAATGGAAGCCAGACAGACTGGCGTCGTAACGCGTTACGAAACGAAATGGGTTACCCTCCCGTAAGAAGTTATCTCTTCAAAAATGTATTTAAAAATTGGTTTACAATTGACGGAGAAATCAAGTAACGAACATACAAAAAAAAACTGCAGAAGAATTAAGAAACTCCTTTTTGAAATCAATTAATAAATACAACATCATAACTATGCACATATATGTTTAATGTCCAAGTGGGGTTGTTATAAATAAATACGTGTTCTGTAAAGAAAAGATTATTTATTAACTCATATGTGCATTACAATGCGTAACGCGTCGTGGGTATGGATGATGGAAGACAACTGCCTACAAACACAATAACCTTCCCAAATTTCCAGATTAGTAGCTAGTACTTGCACACGCAAACATAAAATCTACTTTTTACTATAGGTATACTACAAAAGTACTATTCCATGGTGTAATGACATATTTACATGTGATAATGTCATGGAATAAGTGACACAATGGGCAGCTACATTTTTGCTGGGCTTGGGAACATTAATTCATGCAAAAATTCACTACGGCACGAACAATTCGAGCGAGTTTCATCGATAATATTATTTTCACAGAGACGTATTTAAGGAAATTGCAGATAGTAGGCATTCCGAGTGCAGGGCTCGAAATTTCGAGCCTGTGTAGGATTCGTCTTGCGTGGACATGTAGGAGAACCTTTTTTAACCGACTTCGAAAAAAGGAGGAGGTTCTCAATTCGTCGAGATCTTTTTTTTTTTTTTTTTCTTTTTTTTATGTATGTTCGCCGATTACTCCGTCATTTATGATCCGATTTACGTGATTCTTTTTTGTTCGACGCGGAATAGCTTCCAATTGGTTCCCTAAAAATTTTACATAGTTTGGTCCAGTAGTTTTCATTTTATGAACATTCTTCATGAAAATAATTTTCACTCCGTTCCATATGTACACGGATTACTCTGAGATTTATGATTCGATTTACGTGATTCTTTTTTGTTCGAAGCGGAATAGCTGCCATGTGGTCCCCTAAAAATTTGACATAGTTTGGCCCAGTAGTTTTCATTTTACGAAAAATTTTTTGTTCCCGGTTCTTGGGACCTATATTTTTTAAGAAGCGCGGCACAATTCGTAGGTCCACCCATACATAGCTAGACACTAAAAAGTAACAAACAAAAAATTAAAACTTCGTTTAAAAAAACCGACTTCAAAAACTAAAAAACTAAAATGTATAAAATAACTTATTTCTAAAGCTATTATTATTAATATATATTATCTAAAACATCTTGAAGTCGGTGCAAAGCAAAACATAAAAATTACTATATTTTGAAAATTACTAAGCACCGACTTTAAGATGTTTTAGATAATATATATTAATAATAATAGCTTTAGAAATAAGTTATTTTATACATTTTAGTTTTTTAGTTTTTGAAGTCGGTTTTTTAAACGAAGTTTTTATTTTTGATACGTTTAATTTTCTATATATTTTGATATTCTACTGACATTATTATTCTTCTTGTCTCTAGCAAAACGAAATTAGTTTATATATTATATTGTTAAACCTCATATCTTAAATAGTTTTACAAGCAATTTAAATTTTTTAATTTACAAGCAAATTATTTTACATTTGACAGTTCGATGACGGATCAATTAGTAATGTCCAAATGTGTTACCTACTCGATTCATTATAAAAATAGATTTTATTTATAAATACAATTTAATTAATTCAACGTATCTATTAGTAAGTATATATTAGTCATAAAAATACTATATCGTGTAATAAATATACTCCCATTTCAATACATACGTATACGTATTTACGTATATTAAGTAAGCCATTAAAACGGCACTTATACTAATTGCGGTATTATTTTTCCGTAAAGTAGAACATTTATTATTTCGATTTATTTACGTATCGTATCGAAGGTTTAATAGCCTGTGCGTTACACGACTCACAGAACGTCACTGTTACGTCACTTACAACAATAAAGTACGGCAATTATGTAATTTTTTCAATTTCAATTTTACATTATCTGATGTACGGATCAGTCTTTCGATTGCATGAGACATTTACCACACATTTAGGTTTGCCTCATAAAGCTTATGCCCTTTAGGGCTCTATTTTAAGTATTCCGGGGTCGAGACCCTTGGGCAATGGGGCTCTATTGACCAAGGGTCTCGACCACAAAACACTTAAAATAATCTATATGAGAATCCCACAATCCGGCCCTGTATTATACAGAGTAGGTGGGATCGCGACACCCAATAACCTATATTGAAATCCCACCGCGCCGCCGACCGCCGCGTTTTATTTGACGCTCGCGTGACACCTTCCCATATAAAATCAAATATTATAATCGGGCCACGAGACGTGCGGAACTCGAGTCGCAATGCGGGGGAGGCCGGCCTTGTGGGAGATTTAAAAGTACTGATAAAAGATGTATTGTTGGAAACTGTTGCTTTTGTCGTAGCTATTTTTTATTGTAAGCTTATTTTAGAACCTTTGTAGCATGAATTTTTTTAACAACTCTACGGACTCGAGATCCGTACCCTTTTTTGCAACTTAATTTCTCAAAAGTTTTTAGAGTTTATACACGCTTATTGGTTATTTTTGTTATTGTGTGACATTAATTTAGTGATATTTTTGTTGTGGTGGTGTATCTTACGAATAACTAATTATATTAATTTATTCTAATTTTAATACTAAGACAGTATACTAATGTAGAGTGTATCTCTTCTCTTACATGCTGTTGTTGTAAGGAAGTGCATGTGCAGTGTGTGCCTTCTGCCTATACCTATATATATTATCCTATCTAGTGCTCATGTGTGTTGTTTTTTTACTTCTTTTTTTTATTTTTTTTATTGCAGGAGTTCAGCAGACAGGCAGTCAGCCCACTTGGTGGAAAGCGGTTACCATCGCCTATGAACCAAACATGCAAACACCAAAGGTGCTACAAATGCGCTGCTGCTCTCTTAAGGGAGACTGGAGCCTGGTTCCTAATGACGAAACACAACTCAAGGATGTTATGGCGACATACTTTGTACCAGGGGTGGTAGCCATCCAGTCGGGTGAATGCCCTAACACCTGGCAAACTCCTCTCCACTCCTTTCTGTGTGTGGGTTATTAATTTTTAGGCTCTGTGTGTCTTGGTTTGTTTGTGAAGTGGAATGCAATGCGGTTGTAGTGTGCTTTGGTGTGAGTATGTGTTTATAGTTTTGTTGTTAGTTGTGTGTTCGTGACTTTGAGTGGTGTTATAATTTACTGTTTAATTGTTGTGACAATATTTTGACTGGGTTATTCTTGTAGCATGAAGTTATTTATATAGACGTTATACAAAATGGTGTGTATGTATATCTTCATGCATGTATCGGTTTCAAAGCACGTGTTTTATACAGAATGATTTTTTTAAGTGGACTTTTAGTGCCAAATCCTTAACTATATAATATATACTGGTGTAATGATAATAGATTTTTTCCGAAACCTTGCGATTCGATTCCTAACCACGGTAATTGATTTTCAACAATCTGGTGATACATCTTTCGTTTTCAGCCTTTAGCCTCATTTGAGTGTTTTTCGCTATTTCGTATAGTTTGACGATTGTTAGGTTTGAAATCTGCGCTATATGACTTTTAGTACAGGATCCCTGGTACAATTTTCATCATTTATTACTAACAAGTTGATTTTTCGTGAGTAGCTTCCTTATGACTAGACGCCCAACTTTTCTCCTTACAGTAACGTTGGTGAATGGTAGCTTAATAGGGGTAGCAAGCATAAAATATGTTGATTTGACGACTTTGAAAAATTTATTACTAACCGATTTTTTTTGTTAATTATCGAGATAATTATCTAAATAACGTGAAAAAATATTTGTCCTACAAAATATAAGGTTTTGTTAACATGTATCATAAATAAGGTAATGAAAAATAATTACTAACCAGCTGATTTTTTTATTGTTTAGCTAACATTTGCATAGTTTACTACCCACATTGTCCTACAAATTGCGTGGTATGTCATCTTGGTCCTACGCTCAAAATTTGTCAATACCGCTGGACCTTTTTATTTATTAGTAACTGTAGGACAAAGGTATCACGTGATAGGTTAAATGTTATGTAATAAAATGTGTGATATTTTTTATCCCTGGGAATCTCGCAGGAAATTTCCTGGGAGCGGTTTGCAGTTGTTCGGGTGCATAAAAATTAGCATGTTCCGGCTAGTTTTCACTAGCTTACATTGTTTTTTAAATACTGTGCTGTTTTGTGTCTCGGTAATCTTGAAAAAAATTCAAGTCAAGCGTGCGCGACGTCACGGGCATAACCTAGTATTTTTATATGATTTCACTACAGTGTCGTATAACAAACAGCATATAGATTATATATTCCTCCAAAATTTTATACATATACAGTATACACCCAGTATTTATCGACAAGCTAAATCTATATTGTCTTTTAAACTAATGGTTACTAAATATTTTTGGTCCTCGCAAGTCTAAAACATGCTGCTGATCTTATATATAGTATGATATGTCTTATTTTTGTATAGTATATAAAGTATATTATTATTTATTTATTTACTTACTCTTGGTATGTTTCTTATTATTTATTGTTTTCACCGCCACTGTTGTCTTAATGTTTTCCTTAGTTTAGGGGGTTGCCTGGAAGAGATCGCTTTAAGCGATAAGGCCGCCCTTTGTTCAACATGTATATTGTACTTAGTTTTAAGAACATAGTTTTAATTATTGGTGAACAATAAAGTGTTTTCATTCATTCATTCATTCATTCATTATCGAGAAATTGACTGTGATATACAAAAATACATATAAAAACAGACAAATACACATACAAATTGGATAACAGACGGTCGGACAGACGGATGAACAGGTAGATGGTTATGCAACGCTTAAAGTTTTTTAAAAATGTGATCACTTTCACAACAAATATTCTTTTTGATGTTAATATTTTAAATGTTAACAATATTTTGGAGTTAATATTGTAAAAGCTGCGGTAGCTTAGTGACTTACTGGCTAGTGCACGTGTTTGAAACTCAAAGGGCGCAGGTTCGAATCCTGACCGGAAAGAATGCATTAAGGCAGTTTTCTGACTTAATGAGCATAATGTTACAATTACCACGTGGTAATGGTGAAGGAAATCTTCGCGATGAAAACTGCACATCGAGATAACCGATGTCTCAAGCCCGCCAATTTACCTTGGACAACAGTGGCGGGTATATTGTCCGTTCTCTTATAAGTGGGAGGCCCGAGACCAGCAGTGGGACATTTATGGACTGTTATTATAATATTGCAAATAGTGAACACTTGGCAAGTTTTAACCTGCACGACCATTTCGTGGCTCCACACCAGTAAGTCCGGTGCCGTGAGCCAGAAACAGCATACCACCGTGAACTGTGACCTTATGCCCCGAAAACCGGTAATTCGCACTCCGCCGGACTAAGGCTCCCCATATTACGTCATTATGTCGTAATTAAAGAACACGCCCCTTACCTAGGCGGTGAGATTCTAATGCCTAAGTGAGCCTATTTTTAGAATTAATCCCTTGGGCTATCTCGTTAGTACACAACTACTTTAGAAACAGCTCTATGTATTTTATCCGTGCAGGAACGGAGAAAGAATACAATTTCCTGCGGCCGGGTGGCCTGTCGTAAGAGGCGACAAAATAACCCATAGCCAGGTGGTAGGGTATTTGCCCTACTGGATGGCGACCGCCCCTGGTCTAGAGCATGCGGCCATAACAATCTTGTGTTGTGTTCCGGCATTAGTGGCCAGGTTCCAGTCTCCCTTAAGAGATCAGCAGTGCATTTGTAGCACCTTTGGTGTTGCAAATGTCCATAGGTAATGGTAACCGCTTTCCATCAAGTGGGCCGTCTGCCTGTCTGTTGAACTCCTGCAATAAAAAAAATATAAAAAAATGAACTTCTATAACTCAGTATCTCGTTTTTAGTACAAATGATAAGAAATGACGAAAACTTAATTAAACCTAATATAAAATAAAATTTTATATTAGGTTTAATTAAGTTTTTTTTAAATGAAGGTTTAAAGAAAATTCTTCTTTTTTGTCTATGAAACTAAACTCTTCCTAGATCCTTAAATCGATTTTGATAAAAAAATTGTGTTTGTTTCAGTGGGCCCCGGATGGTTTAGATTCACAATTGAAACCGGTAGATGATGCTGGAATGGGATCCTAAACCCCTGGACCGATTATGATGGAATTTTTGTCTGTGTTTAAGTAGGTTTTTAGGAGAGCAGGATAACGTCTACTGGTCCCGCTAGTAATCTTCTATATATATATATATATATATATATATATATACACACACACACACACACACACACACACACACACACACACACACACACACACACACACACACAATCAATAGCTGTTGGTTAATCTCGCTAAAACTCGAGAACGGCTGGACTGATTTGGCTAATTCTGGTTATTATTTGTGAAAGTCCAGGTTAGGTTTAAAAGGTGAGAATGTAGTAAAAACATCAATTTCGCTTTCCTTTAGAAACTATTCCTACCTGTCAAACATTTGATGAAGTCCCGTCGTTCAGAAATCAACGTTTTTTATTGATTGATTCTGAGGCGGTACGAAGTTTGCCGGGTCAGCTAATTTATAAATAATAATATATACATAGAATAAACAGTATAAATATTTTGATAACTTTATGATTTAAATAAAAAATATGGCTCACGCTCACCAAAGGTGCTTCAAATGCGCTGCTGCTCTCTTAAGGGAGACTGGAACCTGCTCACTAATGCCGGAACACAACTAAAGGTTGTTATGGCGACATACTTTAGACCAGTCGGGCAAATGCCCTACCACCTGGCTGTGGGTTGTTTTGTCGCCTCTTACGACAGGCCTCCTGGCCTCAGGTGTTCCTGCACGGATATATCTATAATCTATGTCTATAGCTGTACAGCCCGTTCGCCATGCCCTGGAAGGCAATAAAAGCTTTAATAACATGACTGTGGCACATTCCTGGACATTTTCGGGCGATGATTCATTAACGAGGTTTGATCGGGTCGTAATGACCCCCAATTGATATTTGACAGTGAAATGGCGTTCCGATATTGCCTACAGTTTTATTTATTGCCTCAATTGTACATTTTTGGCTCGGCTCTTGTACATTATTACCAAAGTTGCTTACAATATTAAAAAGCAAATAGGAAAACTTCACCGTAAGTAAACCAAATTTATATAGCTTTACTAAAGAGAAAGAAGAGTTGACTCTAACTAATTCTAATTAATTAGTTCAGTAGAGTACGTTGGATTATCATAAACCTAACAGTATTTAATTCTCTATAAATATTATAAACGCGAAAGTTTCTAAGAATCGATGTATGGATATATAGATATATGGATGTATAGATCTATGTTTGTAACTCTTTCACGCAAAAACTACTGAATGGATTTTGATGAAATACAGTAATGTAGCTCACATCAGAATAACAATATACAGTGAATTTTCCAAAATATAACGATTTTCCACCACCACGCGGGTGAAACCCCGGGCGCAGCTAGTCTGCTATATTTCCCGAATTCAAAATTCGATAAATATAATAATTAAATGTAACTAAATATTCTGAAAGAATGCAATAAAAAAATCGGTTATCAAAATCAAAATCTCATCCTTTTTGAAGTCGGTAAAAAACATAAAAATACTATATATTTGCTTCAATAACAAAATATATTAATTTTTATGTATTACTTCGCACCGACTTCAATATGTTGTAGAAAATATTTATTTTTACTTTTTAGTTTTAGTTACAAGAACTGGTGTTTCCTTCCAATCCTAAGTGCGTACCCCCGTCTTGTTACGTGTTCTCACGTAACAGTACGTACAAAAACCTATAGAATAGGTATTATGTCCGTCAGTTTGCTTACCGAGTATTGGTATTCAGCTGGGAGAGTCATCGTTTTGCTGTCCGGGACATGCTTGCGCTCAAACTCGGGTTCACCCGTGTCCTGAATAAGTAATTTTGGTTAACATAGTATGAATTTATGTTGATTTCCTGTTTACTATTACCTTCGAGAATAGGTGCTACGATAGGTCTATAAACCAAAAATCAAGAGAATAATGTTGTGTGTTGAACCAAGAAAAACAAGTTATACTTTACTTGTTACAGACTTCGCATTTAACAATAATATAATATATTGGAGTGGAGATCGCTAGAGCTAAGACTCGAGCTCCAGGGGTGGAACTGATAAATGGTCGGAAGTAGCTTCGGTGAACCTGCAGCCCACCTCTCTACACCCCTTAGTCAAGCCTTTCCATGAGCTAGCTTGTCTGCATGTTTGCCAGATTCGCAATTTAAAAGAAAATGTGTATGTTCACGAAGTAGAAGTGAAACAAAATGTGACAAGGGGTGGGAGGGATTCTAAATTTTGTGACGTCATATTTTATATTATATAGTTATAATGAATTTAAGCTTTAAAACACGAAATTTGAAGTATTAATGAAAAACTTAAAAACATTTATCTCTATGAGCGTAGTGTTTTAATTATTAAATATAATGTAGTATATCTAGTTCTCTTCTAGGCTTAGCCTTGTAGATTTATGTGTTGATCTTTTGATAGTGTCGCTTCTTCGTTTCATCGAGTTTCAAATCACAACGATTGTAAAGAAGTTTCACTTCAATATGTTACTTTTGTGTTTTATTTACATTCTTTGGTATATTTTTAAAATTTATTACTAACTAGGATATCTCTGCGACTTCGTCCACGCCTGACTTGAAATTTCTGCGAAAGTCCCGGGACACAAAGTATCGCAGCATTTAAAAAAGACTGTAAGCTATCGTTTAATGAAAACTGTGTCGGAACAAGCTTATTTTTATGCATACGAACAACTTCAAACCGCTCCCGGGTAAATTCCCTCGGGATTTGCGGGATAATAATCACATATTTTCACATCGATAGTGACCTGTCTTGGAAGTCTCACCTCTCTGAATTAAGTCGGAGAGTTTTTCTGTCTTCTAGATCCCTGAGAAGGCTGAGAAATTTTCTGCCTACTGCCACCAAAATTATGCTTGCACAGTCTCTTTTGTTACCCATTTTAGATTAAGCTGACGCCTGCTATCTTGACTTAACCGTAGAACAGCTAAATAAACGTGAGCGACTTCAGAATTTTTGTATTAGGTTCATATTTGGCTTGCGAAAATATGACCATGTTTCTGAATTTCGTGTAAAACTCAAGTGGCTCCCTATTCGCTTTCGCCGGAATACTCACATTCTCACATTAATTTATAACATATTATTTATTCCTAGTAGTCCTCCCTACCTTAAGGAACGTTTTGATTTCAACAAAAATTACTTTTTCCAAAACAAAGTGTTTGTTCAAAAACTTTTGATCTGGGGGTGGACAAACGAAACTTTTGCCTAGACAATCGACTTAATTGGATCAGCTAACGATAAAGTCCATTCAAGTGTCATAAACATTAAACCTCGCGAAAATATGGAAAGAACAAAAATTACTTTTTCCAAAACAAAGTGTTTGTTCAAAAACTTTTGATCTGGGGTTGGACAAACGACACTTTTGCCTGGACAATCGAGTTTATTGGATCAGCTAACGAAAAAGTCCATTCATGTGTCATAAACATCAAACCTCGCGAAAATATGGAAAGAACCAATTTACTTTTTCCTGAACAAAGTTTTTGTTCAATAACTTTCGATCTGAGGGTGGACAAACGAAACTTTTGCCTGGACAATCGAGTTCACTGGATCAGCTATCGATAGAGTCCATTCGAGTGTAATAAACGATAAACCTCGCGACAATATGGAAAGAACCGAAATTACTTTTTCCAGAACAAAGTTTTTGTTCAATAACTTTTGATCTGGGGGTGGACAAACGAAACTTTTGCCTGGACAATCGAGTTCATTGGATCAGCTAACGATAAAGTCCATTCAAGTGCAAAAAACATTAAACCTTGCGAAAATATGGGAAGAACCGGAATTTCTTTTTTCAAAAAAAGTTTTTGTTCAATAACTTTTGAACCAAGGGTGGGAAAACGAAACTTTTGCCTGGACAATCGACTTCATTGGATCAGCTAACGATAAAGTCCATTCAAGTGCAAAAAACATTAAACCTTGCAAAAATATGGGAAGAACCGGAATTTCTTTTTTCAAAAAAAGTTTTTGTTCATTAACTTTTGAACCAAGGGTGGGCAAACGAACATTTTTCCTGGGCAAACGTGGACTAACGATGGACAAACGAATGAGATATTGTTCTTTTAAAAATTCGCAACTCGAGGTGCCAACTTCACAGAGCTGAAAAACAAACTACATACTAATTATAAGATAACCAGTGAGTGAGTGTGTGTGTGACTGAGTGTGTGTGTGAGTGTGTATGAGTGAGTGAGTGTTGTTGGCGTGCGTGAATTCATGTGTGTGTATGTAATAATTCTAATTGAAAAAGACATGTATAAATAGACGTATTAAATTTTTATACGTAGCAGACTTTCAGTTTCATCATAATTCAGGGTTTTTAACCATTTAGATAGTATTTGTTTACAAGTATCATTTAGTAGGGGATATATAGACAGCGAACGATTTATTTTGTTGTAAAGATACGCGCCTAGAAAATAATAAAATCTTTGAACAAGAGATAATTGACAGGTAGTTAAATTGCAAACTGTGTCTTTCCTACGTTTATTAATGACATCAGAATTGAATAAAATCTCGGAATGCTTTTTAAGGATTGATTGCAAAATAAAAATCTGTCTAACAGTTAATAAATCCCAGTTTTTATAGAGATCATTTGTTGCAAATCGATATGGAAGCCCAGCGCTTACTTTAAGAATAGCTCGCTGAGCCCTTTCTACTAATAACAAGTGACTTTTAGCCGCACCTCCCCAACAGATAATGCAATATTCAATTAGGCTCTGACATAAAGCAAAATAAACCATTTTAATTGTTTTTTTGTTTGCAACAGACCTCAATGATTTAAATATGTAAATGAGTTTACGAAGCCTAGGAACTAAACTACTTATATGAGGCTTAAAACTTAGATTCTGATCAAGGATAATGCCGAGGTATTTAATGGTATCAGTTCTGTGCAGATGTGGACAGGTGCAATTGTAAGAATAACAGTTACCGGAATGAACTATAAGGGAATGTGATGCAGGGGCATGGAGGTTTGACTTAGGTGCAAAGGTAATGTACTTAGTTTTAGAGATATTGAGTGATAGCGCATTAAATTGGAGCCAAAGAGATACTTTATTAATACCACGTTGTGTATTTTGAAACACGTCTTCCCAATTTTTCCCTCCAAAGAATAGTGCCGTGTCGTCCGCGAAAGTAAAAAGTCTTGCCATTGTCGAGTGCCATGTTACACAAATCATTAATATAAATGAGGAACAGCGTTGGACCGAGTATACTACCTTGCGGTACTCCAAATGTAATAACGCGTTCTTCACTAAGCCATTGATCAATTTGGACACGTTGTGTTCTATCACTTAAGTAACTCTCAAACAACTTAAGGGGTAAACCTCTAACTCCAATTTTTTCCAGCTTTGTCAATAGGTGTGGGATCGATACTGTATCAAAAGCTTTAACGAGATCGAGGAATACAGATAAACACTTCCTTTTGTTGTCAAGATCACTTAGAGCCACATTTAATAAATTGTGTACCGCATCGGTTGTAGATTTTTTGGATCTAAACCCGAATTGCTGCGGAAAGAAAAGATTGTTTATCTCTAGAAAAGATGTCAGTCTTTTGTTGATTAAACGCTCCAATATTTTAGAAATGGTCGGTAATATAGAAATTGGCCTGAAGTTGTTAACACAGGTTTTATCTCCACTCTTATATATTGGCTTAATGAGAGCCTTTTTAAAAGCTAGGGGAAAAATTCCAGATGACAGAGCGAGATTACAAATGTGAACGATAGGAGTAGCTAGAATATGTCTATACCTTTTTATTACTATACCCGAGATTTGGTCTAGACCTATAGCACAATTATCCTTTAAACCTAAGATCAGCTGATTAACTTCACTTTCATCAGTGAGAGATAAGACAATGGACTCGCATGGAGAACATGAGGGTGAGTCAACCGTAACTGGAGAAGGAATACAGGACTGGCTGGATATTGAAGTCGCCAATTTTTTACCAATATCTGCGAAAAAGTTATTAACATTATTTACAGAGTTAATTGGATTGGACTTTATAATTAGGTTAGTAGCGTGATCGATTACCTTTTTAGAACCGCTTATAGTTTTGATAACTTCCCAGAGTTGTTTTTTATTGTTTTTGTGATTTTCTAATTGCTCCTTCTCATAATTACGTCTAGATTTATTGATTAAGTTTGTGCAGAAGTTACGGTATCGTTTATAAGTGCAAAGTAATATTTCATTAGTAGGATCTTTTTTCAGTTTTTTGTAAAGGTTATCACGATTTTTCAAACATTTAAGAATACCTTTAGTAAGCCATGGTTTAATTATACGTTTCCTATTAGGTGTCTTTAGCACAAACGTGTTACTTTTAATAGACTCGTTTAGCTGGTTTATTAAGCTATTTGTGGCCTCATTAACGTCATGACAATTAAGAATAGCGTTTTTATCCATTCTTTGTAGAGCCCCATCTAACCCTACATAGTTAATACGCTTTTTAGTTTTACACAAGTACTGTAATTTCGAATCTAGACTTAAGAACAAGGCGATACATTCATGATCAGTAATAGAGGACTCTATAACGAGGCAGAGAGCCTTATTTTTGGTTTTAATAAGTAAGTGGTCAAGACATGTCTTACCGTGAGTAATTAAAGTATGAGCAGGCAATATACTATGGCTAGAAAGAATGTTAAGGTAGTCATAACTTCGATTGTCAGTTGATTTGTCTGCAATATCGATATTAATATCTCCACAAATAATTATATTTTTATAATTGGATAATTTTGATAAATATGAGTCTAAAGAATTAAGAAAGTTATTGGTATTGTAATGGCTAGGGGGGCGGTATATTCCAACAACACAAGTTGATGAGTTTATTTTAAGCATTATAGAATTTGCATCATCCAGAAAATTTTCGTCAGGTTCCACATATGTTATATTTAAATTTTCACTATAATAAATTACTACTCCTTCATTTTGTGTTACGTGTTGAATGGTATTTATATGACGGTAGCCATCGATATCTGGGACATGTTTAGCAGAAGAGAGCCAACATTCAGTAAGAACTATAACATGCCAATCTATTTGAGACCTTTTTATTAAGGAACAGAAACTATCTAGGTATATTTGGTGAGCAATAAAGTGTTATCTATCTAGCTATCTATATTTTATTACATTAAATTTCTTATCAATCAGAATCACATTTCGAATAATCTCTAGAAAAATTACCGAGGGACTCCCAAGAAAAAATTAAGCGCAGATTTTAAGTCTAAAAATTTGAAAAACTGCATCGAAATCGGCCCAGTAGTTTTCCCGTGAAGCCCGAACGAACAGACAAGAAATCTAAAAAAAATTGCATCGAGTTCTCCATCGTTTATATAGTCTATTCCACTTGTTTTTTTAAATAGCTTTAATGTACAGACAGGCATGTTTAGAATTTGATAATATCATAGATAACACGCTTACATAGTATCCCAAAAACCATGGAATTATTATTTCCTTTTAAGAGACTAAGAAAAATGGAATTTATGTGGAATTTATAATACCTAATAATAATATAGAAATACGACGCCGTAGCTCTGTAGCATTAGTTTCCTTGTTAACAATATTGCTACACCGCTACGGCGTAGTTAAATTCCCGTTCCTATACAACCCTATTAAGTTATTATTAACCATACACCTGAGTTCTAAAATAAGCTTAGGCCAGATACAAGAAAAGCGTCTGTAATAGTTTTGTACTTAGAGGTCTGTTGCATGATGAAAGATTTTCTAGGTGATTGTGTTAAATAAGAAGAATGTAGTGGCTACCAAGCTACATAACATATTTATCATAATAATTTTCTGAGAACAGGAATCACCTTAGGATTTTTTATATCCTTATAAATGGGACGAGTATATTGTGATATGGATTTGAAGTAAAATCTTTAAAAAAACTAATCTGGGTTCCTGCAAAGAACTAACGACTCGATACTACAGAAACTAAGACAAATTTAACAATGTAAATTTTAAGGTTCCTGGTTTAACATGGTCAATTGTTTATATACCACATTCTTTCCGTGTATAATAACAATTTGGGGAAAACTTCCATATTTTATTAAATAACTGGTATACTAACATTGATCGGCATACTACACACACTGTACCTAAGCTGAGCAAGTTACACTAGTGTTATGAGTAACATACAAAGAACTACACTGGGACTGATCCCAAAAATATGGACCATAGTAAATAAAAGAAAGTTCGTTTAAGAAATTTACCATGCCAGAAATCGAAACTGGGAGCTCTACATACCAGTGAACTAGGCCGGCAAAGGCTTAGCCCAATTAACCACAGAGGCCGTCAATGTAGTGTTGCATAACCATCAAGTGGATCATCTGCCCGCTTTCAGTAATAAATAAAAATGAGTGTATGTGCAGTTCACTTGAAGTAGAAGTGAAACAAACTGTGACAAGTGGCGGGAGGGATTCTAAATTTCGTGACATCACATTTCATGTATTATATCGTTGTAACATATTTAAGCTTTAAAACACGAAATTCTTAGTATTAATGAAAACCTTCAAAACATTTTCACTTTATGTGTAGTGTTTAAATGATCAAATATAATGTATTTTGTTTCGTTCTCGCGCAGACTTAGTCCTATAGCTTTATGTGTTTATCTCTTTTTAGCGTCGATTTGTCCTTTTATCGAGTTTCAAATCACAACGATTCTAAAGAAGTGTCACTTCAAAAACAGTTGATTATCGTTCAGACAATTAGACAACGAAGGCGTCTTAAAACTCTACGTCATTTAATATTTTGAGCCGCATCACGTCTATTTGGTCTGAGCTTTCCATAATGCATTATCATCGTACTACGGCGTAGCATCGTAGCAGATTCCTGGTTTGATTTGCTATGAAACTTTCTAATTGATAGTATTAAATCAGCACAAGTTTCAATCCTATACAGAGCACCAACGTATGCTATGCTTAATTGAAACCTATAGTAATTTTCTACAAACTGAAAAGATAAAAAAAATATTTACAAGCCTGGAGCTAATTTATAATATAGAACTACTCATTCGCACTCATCGTGGAATTTCTTACATGTCTTGGAATAAGAAAATAATTTTCAGTATATTAAAAATATTGTTACACGCCGACAAAGTGAATGCACACCTGCAGTTTATTACCTTTCCCGCATTTAGACTTCTTTTGTTTCCTTTTTGTTTAAAATTGTAATCAAGAAAACTATCCTATTGTTACAGTACTCTTTTATGGCCGCAGGTATGCAGATTACGTCTTCTATGAAAAATCAGTCCAAGCGGTTGATTGTTGTATTGTACAGTTTAGTATAAAACAATGCCCGAACGGAGGGGTGAGGCAGTCAAGCGAGGATTACGATACGAGCAAGACGTTTTATTGAATCGTGCAGTTTGTACTGATTGTGTCCTTATTATATTTGTACCTGTGTTATACGTGTTTGTATAGTTCTAACAAATGCTATAATGCTAATTCCAACGGCATTTTAATTCGAGTCCCGCACTCATAACAATATAAAAGCTAATTGTGTTTATGTTATGGTTTATACTCATGGTCATTAACACCATTTTCAATACATATACTTATTATAACAAATATTATTAATTTAATTGTTCAGATAAATGAAAATACAAATATTGTATAGAGGAAGTAAAGATAATAAAAATTTTGGGCTACCATTGAATAAACTATAGGAATCCTTAAAATATTTATTCAATTGCGAAAATATTGGTTAAAACATATTTTTGATTAAGTTTTTTTTCATAAACACTCGT
Source organism: Dendrolimus pini (assembly GCA_949752895.1). NCBI lineage: Eukaryota > Metazoa > Arthropoda > Insecta > Lepidoptera > Lasiocampidae > Dendrolimus > Dendrolimus pini. The sequence goes on from OX457139.1 coordinate 20,227,341, forward strand.
CGCTTTACCGTACAAATGCCGTTGCCGTTAAAATTAGAAAATAATAATTTTTAAAAAGTCTATATTTAACTTACAAAAATTTCAAAAAATATAGTTGTTGTCAATCTAGATATTTTGCACCGTGGTAACTTAAAGGGTTAAGTGATAAGACCGCCTATTGTTTCTACCATGACAATATTGTAATTGTGCATTTTCGAAATTGTATATTTGGTAAGCAATAGAGTGTTTTCTATCTATCTCGAGCTCTTCGGCGAGCTGTTCATGGAATGTTAAGCATCCGACGCCAGCACTACATTTCAAAGGCGTCAATTTTATTTCTGTCCGTTTCTGTAATTATACAATCTGTAATGATTTGAAACACCTACTAACACAACTGTCTGACACTGTGGAATCAGCTAAATGCTCAAAATTGAATTCGTTGCAGGCGAATGCTCGTCAGTCAGGGAGGCAGTACATAACGTAATGCTCAAAATCGAATAATAAATGTGACACAATTAAATTACGTTTTAACGGTTTTAAGCACGGTAATTTATTTAATAATAGTGAATTAATAAATTCACTCGTGAAAACTTAAGAAAATATTAAATAAATGTGACATTACAGGCGAATGCTCGCGGCAAAGGAGCACCTCAAAACTATAAAACAAAACTCACGAAAGGTTGCATATTTTTTAATCCCACCTCCACTACCTCGATCTTTTTATTTTGTCAAAATTGTGTTATTATTTGCCAATTTCTTAACTCTATTCCTTTTCTTATATCTAATAAGATTATAGCGATAAGGGTTGTATATTAAATACAAACATTTTCAATATTGACCACGTTTTCAGCTAAAACGGTAACATGGGCGTGTGTTGGCACGCCGCCCCGCCAGCCAGTCTCGGTCGGTAGACGGCTAGCGGTTATGCAACTATTCTGTATAGGCTGCCAGTTTCCTATGGAAATTTGCTTTGAATTGGAGCATTCTTAAGAGCTATAGGCATTCCAAAGTGATGCCTAAATAAAGAGGTTTGTGGTCTGCACCAAGCTTAATAACCTCTCCATAAAAGCTAAGGTAAATGTTAAGGTGGTTTGACCATGTAGAGAGAATGAATGATAGCAGAGTCACAAAACAAGTATATGACAGCAAAGTGACTGGTGGAATCGGTGCCGATAGACCGAGACGTACTCACCATGATCAAATTGAATATATTTTGAAGAAAGGTCAGATAAAAAGTAGTTTAAATAAGCGTGTATGTATGAGAAGATTAATGAACGTTGATGAAGCGAAAAGTGTTTGTCAGGATCGTAACAAGTGGAGATCCATCGTCTCTGCCTACGCCAATGGGGAACAGGCGCGACAATATGTATGTATGTATGTAAAAGCTGCAGAGAACACTCAGAATGATTATTCGCATCAAAAATGTAGCTTTCAAAAGATTAAACCCAATAGGACTAGATGGTGCCACACATAACTCGTTGCTGTATTTTAACCATTTATAATTTAAAATAGTTACTTATGATATTTGTGCGGTAAGTTGGTTTTTACGAACGAAGAGACGTCAGGCCTTACCGTAGTCACGGGTTTGTACAAACTAATGGTTAATGGTTTTTCGCAAGTGTGTTGAAAATTTTTGTATGACACACGTGCGTGTGACACCGTAGTCACGGGTGCGTAAAAACCGTGACTACGGTAAGCCCTCACGTCTCTTCGTGTGTAAAAACCAACTTACATTGGGTTTAGGAACTTTTGAAAGCTACACCTATAACCTATAACCAATGGCTATTGGTTTTTACAAACCAGTAGTTATTGGTTTTTACAAAACCGTGACGTGTCACACGCACGTGAGTCATACAAAGTTTTTCAACACACTTGCGAGAAAACAGTATAACAAGTAACGAAACAAACATAAATATGTTGTAAAGTCGACGTTTTTAATATGAAAATGGGTGTATTTGGAAATAACGCCACGTGCGTGTGATAAAATTTAGAACTACATTCTTTCATCTCATTTTCTTTATACTTTCTTAATGAATTGTGATAATAATACTTAAAGCCTAATTAATGTTTGCAGAATGGATTTTCCCAAGGTCTTAGAGAAACGGTCTGAATACCCCGAGAGCTGTAAGTGATAGCGTGGTTTACTAAATGAGGTCGGCGTTGGACGAAATTGTAACTAAGGCCGAGGGATAATTACTGACCTATTAGTATGTAATAAACCTACGTTTTAACGGTTTTAAGTGCGATAATTTACTAGATTTTTATCATCCCGATGTTTTGACCACTTTTAAGTAGCCGTGATCACTGAAGACAAAGATGTTAAGTGTCAATAAAAATCAAATAAACACACTGGTAATTTGACTTGAGCCAAAAGAAACACACACAATGTGAAAAAATGATTTTCTTTATATTCTTATTCGTATCTCAAGCTTTTTTGTAAGTTATACAGAAGTATTTTACAGAACCTTTTTTGTTTAACCCAACTGTTGGCAGCACCAACATAACATAATATTATTTTTAAACTAGCAACACTGTCGTTGCTTTTTTTTCTTGTTCTATTTTGTTTGCAGCCGAGTGCACACGCATTCGTTATGTAAAAGTGGTTTATTATAAGTTGTCCGATCCGATCGTCTTCCCTGTTTTTTTGACCAGAGGAAATCCGTTTGCGTACTAAGCCGCGACAAACACAGAAGCCTGGGGGGATAATTCGCGACCCGTGAGTGTGGGATTCGCCCGATCGAGGGTGATATTAGCAGTCAGAACTGGTGCCACGCTATTAGCACTTCCCAGTTAGGAATACCCACTAAAACCCCTGGGTGTTCCGTCCTGCGCCTTATGCCAGGGCTATGGGACAGCGGGATTCCCAACTACGCGTACCCTGGCAAGCGTGGGCCTCCCTCACTGGGCCTCTTTCAAGTCTTTTCCAGACGTGGGGCAGTCTGTAACGTGCCGCACGGAAAGATAGATAAGTGCGCGCGGAACACTCGCGTTCTCATCTCGACGGCATGTGCAGGTGAGTGAGAACCCCTATACCCCAAGGGACTGCTTACGGCGGCCGAAGGTCGATATCTGACCTTCTGACCGGCGCCAGAGCGTCCTCCTTTGGCGGGAGCGGCGCATGGAAGTCCGTTAACGCTCCCGCTCCGCCTCCTTCGACGCAAACATGACTTGCTTGCAGAAGGAGGAGATGGCGTCCCATCCAGTACATAATTCTACACCTACAACATCCATGGTAGCGTAAGTAGTGGTAGCGTAATGGCTAGCGCACGCGGTATAAACTCAAAAGGTCGCGGGTTCGATCCTGGCCGGAATACATATTGTTACAATTACCACGTGCTAACAACGATGAAGGAAAACATCGTGATACACCCTGCATATCGAGATAACCGATGTGTCAAACCTGCCAAGCAGCCTTGGACAAGCGTGGCGGTTATACTATCCATTCCCCCTACAGTGGGAGGCCAGAGCCCAGCAGTGGGACAGTTATGGGCTGTTGTTATTTTTGTTATAACAACCAGGGTATCGCAAACATCATCAACGTAGAACAAAATATATTATATGCGCGACGAGCTGCGCATGCGCTGGAAAACATTTCACGTCTACCTTCAAATTGATCAACTTAACAAAACCAGCTTACGTCCCCGAAGTAACAGGATAAAAAGGCAAACGGAGTAAAAAAAGGATTGTATTAAGTTAATGTTCTGTACATTGTCACAGTACACGACGCTTTTTGCCTCTCCGAGGCCCTAATGTGTTTATCGTCAGGAATTTTCATGTGACGACTTTCCCACGGGTGTCTCTTGTAGGGTAGTATATTATTTAAGTAAGGTTGCGGGCGTTATATAAGGTGCTTATTATGAAAATATCATATGTATTTTCTATCATCTCATCATTTATATAGAATTCTAGAATATCGCTGCGAAGTCATCCACGCTAAACTTAAAATTCTAGCGGGATTTTTGGGACACAAATTAATGCTAGTGCTTTTAGTGGAAACTGTGTCAGAATAAGCCAGTTTCTATGCATCAGAACAATTTCAAACCGCTCCCGAGAATATTCCCGCGGGATTCCCGGGATAAAAAGTAGCGCAGATTTTATTTCTAAAAATTGATTAGCGAAAACCGCATGGAAATCAGCTCAGTAGTTTTTACGTGAATCCTGAACAAACAGACAAGAAATTAAAAAAAAAATTGTATCACATTCTCCATCATTTAACTTTATATAGTCGAATCCAGTTGTTTTTTTTCTTTAAATAGCTTCAATCTACGGCATGTTTAGAATGTTATAATATTACTAGCTGTACCCGGCAGACGTTGTCCTGCCTTTAAAAAATAATAATCTAGAACCTGATTCCAGCGTCATATACCGGGACCAAATGTTAATCTAAACTGTTCTCAAATCCACTTGAACAAACAAAAATTTCATCAAAATCAGGCCCAGCGTTTAGGAGGGTATTCCGGGACAAACTTCAACACATACAACAACAAAAAGAACACCTAAAGTCTGGTACCCGATTGCAGCGACATCTACCTGGTTCAAATTTAAATCTAAATCATCCCAGTAGAAATAACAAAAATACTAATATCGCTATTAAAAATAGGGGTTGATCGTAGAGGGTTGAAAATTTAGGGTTGTATGTATTTTTTAATGCTGTATCATAAAAAAATAAAAATGATTTTTTTTTCGAAAAAATAAAAAAATAAAGTTTGGGGTGGACACCCCTTATCACTTAGGGGTTTGAAGAATAGATAGTAGCTGATTCTCAGACTTACTGAATATGCATAAAAAAATTCATGAGAATCGGTCAAGCCGTTTCGGAGGAATATGGGAACGAACATTATAAGAGAGTTTTATATATAAGATTTTATGTATAAGACAGATTTTAGGTTATACATTTTCTGTAATGGTGTACAATAAAGGCTTTCTTTCTTTTGTATTCAACGTTGAGCCGTTCGCGGTGTTGATGATTCCATACTCACAGATGATCTAAATACGTTTAGCCTTAGGAGAGACAGAGACTTCGCTTCTAACTGCATATTCTACCTGTATAACGGGGAGTGTTCCAAAGAACTGTTTAGAATGGTGCCTTCGTCCTCTTTCTACCATCGCACCGCTCGCTATCGGTTGGGAGGTCATCCCCACTTCCTTGAGCCGCTTCGCTCATGTACGCAACGGTTCTGTAGAACGTTTCTCTTCCGTACTGTACAGATTTGGAATGAGCTCCTAGCAGAGGTTTTTCCACAGCACTATGATATAGTTTTTCACAAAGTGTGTTATAAATGTTTTTCGAGGCCCGCAGCGCGTTTGTAACATCTCTTTTGTTGCAAAAGTCCATAGCCGACGGTAACCGCTTTCCATCAGGTGGGCCATCAGCCTGTCTGCTGAACTCCAGCTATAAAAAAAACTAATATTACAGTAGGCCGCAGCGTCAACAAAACGCTGTGCTTTGAGCATACAGCGACAATAATGTTCTTCTATCGTGTAGGCCGTCGCCCTGTCTTCTGTATTCAATTTAAAAAAAAAACGTTCACAAAATTACGCAGTCAAAACTACATGGAAAGCTCTAGTGTTTGAATAATATAGCGTATGTAAAAGGACCTAAGTATATAGACTAGATTAGGAAGTTGAAGTGTAAGCGATTTTGTATTACACTGTCATAGATTTATAGGCCTGTAGGTTACAAATGGTTCAAGATATCCTACACGATTGAACATTCCACGCTTCATTACGCACTTCTATAGTAAATTTGGGGTAAATGGCTTCGGAAAACTGAGCACAGTCTTTTAAGATATGGTCTAGATTATCCTGTGAATATTGGTCCGCAACTGTTAAAACGTAGTTTTATTCAAATATCCTAACTTAATATTATAAATGTTTGTTTGTTACGCTTTCACGCGAAAACTACTCAACCGATCATCATGAAACTTTGTACACATATTCTTGGAGGTATTAAAAGTAACATCAGGATCCTTTTATGAAAAAAAATCCACGCGGACAAAGTCGAGGGCAGAAGCTAGTATTCTATAAATATTATTTTCGGAATGTACTGATCCGAATTATCTTCGGATTTTTTACCTTTTTCAATTCAGCCGACTTCTTTACTATCAATCTTAAACGGTTCAAGATTGTACAATATAAAACATGTCGGTAAAGGTTTCAAACAGACTTCCCGAAGATTTTAAATATCAGTCCACAAATATATTCAAACAAAGATTACACACATGGTTGTTGGATAAATGTTTTTACCATGTAAACGAAGTTTTAGGGTAATTTTTTGACAAATTGCATATGATTGACATTATTGCATATGGGCAGATCCTTTCATTCTCGACGAAAGTGTGCGCACTAGGGTCGGCGATTTTGATGATGATTCTTCGAAAATACACCTAGAAAGGAGACAGTCCTGAGAATTTGAGACCGATATGTGCAAATCCGGCCGCCGGAGAATTTTTTGTATTTAAAAAAAAAGTCAATTTTTCACTATTTTTTCAAATATTTGTATCTCAGCTTCTATATAATTTAAAGACTCCTGCTTGAATTTTTCTCAGTAAAACTATTACTTTTATGAAAAAATAGACATTAGGTCTAAAATTACATTGGACTTAGCTAGTAGCTTCCAACGAACACAACTGTTTTGGTTAAATTTTATCTATTTTTAAAACACTATTATGTACCGTATTTGAAGTTGGGATTCGACCAGCAGCTAATATCTTTTGTCGAGATATATTTTAATGGAATCTACCCAGCTTTTACTTAATTGCTCCGATTTCGTAAATCCAATTTAATATTAAAAAAATGTCTGTTTTAAACAGCTAGAACTTTTTCTCCGAACTTTGATTTGTTTCAAAGTTTCAGGAAAATTACTTTATCCTGTCCCCAAGAAGCCCCGAACATTTGAACTGGGGAATCGAGCCTGTATTTGAGGTATAAATTTTTTCAGCATCAAAACTTCCGACCCTACTGCGCACATTTTCGTCGAGAATTAATGGATTTGCCCTAGATATATGTTTTTATTAATTTTTTAATCATTTGTATTTCTTTTTAATAATTTTAAGTAAAATTTGCACGTCTCATAGGGAAAACATGTTAGTCTTGTATTCTTATATCACCTCAAATTTATGAAGCAAATAAATACATTTGTATTTTGAAAAGATAGAAGATACATTTAATATTTAAATTACTTATCTATATAAATAGACATCAAACGTAATTAGAGCGAACAAACTTTCCCTTAAACTTAGTCAAAATAAAACAAGAAATCTAGATGTAGCCTAAGGTAAATTATATAAACTTTAGGCAAAACTCAGAAAGAGGTTAAAAGGTACAAGACGAAGCCTCGTTACGGCAAATAAGTGTTGATATTCGGGGAACGTGTACCGACAGCAAATTTGATGTAGAAACATAATTAAAATGTCATCTTCATTATCTTAAGTCTATTATCATAATTATTTTTTATGGTTCATTAATTAAGTAGAGTTACCGCGCGGTTTTACACTTATAAATTTTAAATTCTTATTTCACGGAAACTTTGCAAAAGGAATGAAAAGTGTATAATTATGTAGTTTATACAAAAGTTGTTGTTGTGTTGTTGTTCGTGCCTACCCCGTAAGCGACCTGGCGTGATGTTATGTATGTATGTTATACAAAGGTGAAGTAAAAGATTTTTTAGCTGGACTTATTGCTAGGGAGTTTCTTGTTGCTTCTTCTTCTCCAACAGCGATAACACGATATGATATAGCATACATAGAAGTAGAACATAAATCTTACATACGGTTCTATTAATATTGAATTAAAGTAAGTTTAAAAGCTTCTTAAAGAAGCGTCCAAACCTATTCTAACATATGAATAAGATCGATAATTTTTAACTTTTAAATAAAACGTTTAATTCGGCAGACAAACAAACACACTGTATATCCACAAATTAAGCAAGTTACGCTTGTGTTATGGGTAATATACAATGGAGCACTCTGGAGCCGATCCCAGACACCCAGACCAAAGTAAATAACGGAGAAAATTCGTTTCCGAAATTTACCATACCAGGAATCTTATATGTATGTAAAACTTATATGTATGACCTTAAAAAAATCTTCAGTGGAACTTAGGCATACGTTTATTATGAAAATGCACTAGAATGGTTCCTTTCAGATGCCTGAAGTGCAACACATATACGCTGTGCCCGGCGTCCATACGTCGTACGCCGCATCCGCAACAATTTTTGAGCATTCCAGTTCCAGCGTAAAGATGTTACACTTCTGACAGCTATAGTTATATATTAGCAGCCAATCCAATCTCCCTTTAGAGATCGGCAGCACATTGGTGTTACAAATGTCCATAGGCGATAGTAGCCGCTTTCCATCATGTGGGCCGCCTGCCAGTGTGAGAAAGAGGCAGTGCTCCTATCAGGTAGAGACTGCTAGCCTTCTTACCTGCACACTAACATTAAAAATAAAAAAAAATATTGCAGGAGCTCAGCAGACAGGCAGACTGTCCACTTGATGGAAAGCGGTTACCATCGCCTATGGACATTTGCAACACCAAAGGTGCTACAAATGCGCAGCTGCTCTCTTAAGGGAGACTGGAACCTGGTCACAATGCCGGAACACAACTCAAGGTTGTTATGGCGACATACTTTAGAGTGGTAGCTGTCTAGTCGGCCAAATGCCCTACCACCTGCCAAAAAGTGTTGGAGGGATGATAATTGAGATCTCAGTACAAGCCAAATGCGAAATGTAATACAAGGTAAAGCAGTAATAAGAAATGTTACGGCGTCCGTAATACTGATTGTGCAAATGGAAATTATTAATATTTAACGGCATTACATATCTGTCTGCTTACAGTACGCGCCGGAGCCTTCTTGAGTGCCAAATTTCCCTCAGGCCAGATGTTGGGAGCATGCCACAGGAGAAAACAAATACTTGAAATATTCAGAAACGTAAAACTTCATATTTATAAAAATCTAAATTTGTACGCAAACAATCGTGCACGCACACAGACACGCACACACACACGCACGCACACACGCACACAAGATCACAATACGGTCAACAAATTGAGTCTGATATCTCATAATGCATGAGCGTGTACACACGTCGTAATATCTTATGATCCCGTTTTTTTATATATATTTATGTCTTGGCAACTAGGTCTTTAAGCCATTATGATCCAGTGAATGGTTGACTGGTATAGATAATAAATATACACTTTTGACTGGTGTTATTCCATAATTCTTAATTCAAATTTATTTTAGTTTTATAAGTACCAATATAAACTAACTTATAAATAAATTACACTTCATTTCAAACAAAAACTTAGTAACAAAGAATTTTATTGTTGGTTTTATTAAAATTTATTTATTTGATTTACTTATGAAATATTATAAAAATAGAATTAGTTTTATTAATTGTTACTATTATTTATTATTTAAAAAAATTGGGGCGTTTTGGTCTAACGCCAAAAGAAAGGTCTGCGCTGAAAATCAACGTTGTGTCGGATATAACTCCGGCACAGCAAAATGCTGAGTGCAAACTTTGTTTGCTGAAAATGCTCTGTGTATAATTTTTTTTTTTTTTTTTTTTTTTTTTTTTTTTTTTTTTTTTTTTTTTTTGGGTCTTCAAAACTGAGCACATTCAGAAACATGTTTAAATACAATTACAAATATAATTTTTAGAACGTGATCTTTTATATGAAGACACAGCTTGCCTTATTATCTAGTATTTATAGCACTAAAACTAATACAATTACATAAATAAATAAAGAAGCACAATGATATAACAAAGAAAAAAAAAAAAATGACAATATTAAATATTACTGAACAAGTGAGCACTCAGACGTTCTTGTTAAAAAATAATCTAGCTTTGTATTTAAACGAAGCAACAGAACCAAAAAATATGTCTATATCGTTACGGATAGTGTTACAAGCAGATGTCATGCGATATATAGGGGAATGTTGGCCAATATTAGTCCTGCAAGTTGGTAAGCAAAAAGTTTTTCGATTTTGAACTCGGCTACCCATGCGTGGTACAGAGAATGACATTTTTCCAAGAGTGTCTGGGGAATCAATGAAACCATGTAGTAGTTTAAAGGCAAATAGGACATCAGCAATCTTTCTGCGGTTTTCTAGAGAAGAAACGTTGTAATGTTGTAGTCTTAGGCTATAGCTCTGTAAGCTATGGCATTTATTATCCGAAAACGTAACTTGATACATTAAACGTTTTTGCACCCGCTCTATCCGTCCAGAGTGAACCTGATAACTCGGATTCCATATGATACTACAATACTCTAAAATACCGCGTACAATCGAATTATAAACGGTAATGGATAAGTCTGGATCTTTAAATATTTTCATTTGACGATTGATAAAGCCTGACAGTTGAGAAGACTTTTTAACAATTTTATCTATATGATGTCTGAAACTTAAAGTGCTATCCATTATTACACCCAAATCTCGTACAGTTTTTGTTTCTTGGATATTTAAAGTGTCTAATTTGTAAGCAACTTTGCAAGGAATATTCTTCCTAGTAAAATTTATATGGTAACATTTTTCCGGGTTTAATACCATTCCGTTGTTCATACACCAGCCTTGAATATTACTTATATCAGATTGTAGTTTGTGAATATCTAATGTGTTGTTAATAATACGATATAATTTTAGGTCGTCAGCATATAGTTTGTATTGGCTTTGGATAGTGTCACAGAGGTCGTTTATAAATACCAAAAAGAATAAGGGACCTAGATGTGACCCTTGGGGAACTCCACTTGGTACATTGAATGCTAAGGATTTGAATCCGCCAATTGCCACTAATTGAGAACGATTTTCTAAATAAGACTTACACCATCGCAGAAGAGACCCGTGGATACCCAAAAGCTGTAATTTAGCTAAGAGTAAGTCGTGGTTAACTAGATCGAAAGCCTTGCAGAAATCGGTATAAATGGCATGTACTTCTTTGTTATTGTCTAAAGCCGTTGCTATGTCAGTTACAAACTCTATTAAGTTAGTTGCAGTGGATTTTCGTGGAAGAAATCCATGTTGACTTGGGTTTAAATGTTTTTGTAAGTGAGGTAGTATTCTTTTGTGTATTATAGATTCGAAAACTTTCGCACAAGTGGATAGTAAGGAGATAGGCCTGTAGCGGGTAACGTCGTTGATATCACCATCCTTGTGTATAGGCGTAATGTGTGCAATCTTCCACTTATAAGGGAAATCACCAGATTCTATGGATTTTCTATAAATCATATATAAAGGTCTACAAAGGTTAACAGCACACTCTTTTAGCAAGATAGGAGGTAAGAGATCAGGGCCGGGACTTTTATAACAATCCAGATTTTTTAATGCCTTAAAAACGTCTTGTTCATTGAAATCACAGTCATTAATTGAAATTACATGTGCATTTGAAAGACTAGCACTCAATGTATTGTTTAACGGTATGGGATTAACGGTGCTGTAGACAGATTTGAAATGTTGAGCAAAGAGCTCTGTAATCTCCCGACCGCCTTTAGCACTAGCTTCTCCCAATCGCATTTCGTTTGGGATAGATATAGCATTCCTTTTCTTATCTTTAACAAATTTCCAGAAATACTTTGGATTACTACGAAGATTTTGAGCTGCATTATTTTTAAAAACATTATAACATTCTTTAATTAATGTGTCGCATCTTTTCCTCAACATGTTATATGTTAATTTGTCTAAAGGATTATTGTATTTTTTAAATCTAGAGTGAAATTTGTTTTTTTCTTTTAAAGCTTTCAGTAATGGCCGACTAAACCATACGGGGTATTTACTACTATTATTCTTGTATTGAGGAGTGTGCTTATAAATAATGGGTACAACTGTTGTATAAAATATATCTAGCATGTCATTAACATTCGCTGATCCATCCCATAACGTGAACCAACTCAGTTGATTAAGGTCTCCATTTAACGCATTATAATCAGATTTATAAAAATTATAAAAACCTGTACTTTTAGGCTTCATTGAAGCTGTAGATGAATTTTTAATTTCAACTTCGAAACAAGGATGATGTGCATCCAGCGGTAGAACTGGGCTGTTAACTTCCAGGACCTTTACATTAGCTGGTTTATTACATAGAACCAAGTCTAGGATATGATGATTAAAATTATTTATGTGATTGCATTGTTTAAATTCATTATATGTAATTGAATCTAAGAATTCATTAATGACATTTCTATAATATGTTGTGGTATATGATAAACTGTGTTTACTTGAATCATAGATCCATTGTATATCAGGCATATTAAAGTCACCGATCAATAAATTAATTGCTGATTGTGAGACCTTATTTTGTATAATGTTAGTAATATTTTTCATGAAACAATCAACGTAATCACAAGTTATAGGGGGAGGTATGTAAACCGCACAATTTTTATAATTTGACCATCATTTGCCTTTATTGTGATCCACAAGTCTTCACATGTTGACTCCCAGTGTAATTTTCTAAGAACAGTATGTTTCTTAAGAACGGCTACTAAGACACCACCTCCATCCTTCTTCGTAGTTACCGAAGAAGTAGAAGCTCTGTCTCGCCTAAATAAAGAATAGCGCTGGTCGAGGAGTTCATTGTCGAAAACAGTATTGTTGAGCCAACTTTCCGTGATCACTATGACATCGTAGTTATAACTCAAAAAATTAATATAACATTCTTCAGTTTTGGTTCTAAGGCCCCTAGCGTTTTGGTAATATATTTTAAAATAGAATTTTAAAAATAAATAAAAAATAAGTAGCATGCTATACAAAGTACTATTACTTAAATTTAAATTTAAAGACCGTTGAGCGGCTTAGTCGAGCTTATAATAATGTATAAGGAATGTAATTACGTCGCTATTTCTTCAAATAAAGTGTATCTTTCTTTCTTTCAAAATCTCTTTTATTTCTTTGACGTTTCAGTCAACCTATCATAAAGCTAATTTACATTGATACATCAACTGAGATCAAATTCGAAGAAAACCGGTGCTACCTTTATACTGGCATTGTGTAAACTGATTTTAATTCAGTACAGCGCTATCAAATCTGTCTTCAATATTCCGGATTGAATATTTTAAAGGCAGTCCGCTCCCCAAGTCAGTAGCTGGATGGACGTAAATTAGCCTAAAACTAATTCCCAAGACAGGTGAAAACCTATATATATATATTGTCTATATATTGTCAATTTATATAAATCTATGGACGCGTTCCTTTCGTATCTCACAACGCCCAAAATCTTCAGTTTGCCGTTCCACAAGACGACCGCGGTTATGGTCGTGGCGAAAACGTCACTAATGACGTCATCATTTTCGATCACACAGCGCTCACTGACCCATGTCAAGCGGTGGGTCGAAGTCCACGTTGACCACAGAGCATTAATTCTCTCTATCTCTTGACATTGAAAAACGCGCGATTTTGAAATCAACCAATGACATTTGTTTATTTCGTCGTTTATGACATCAACGCCCCAGAATCCGTTCCACTAGAGTTTATGATTGTAGCGCCCGCAAGCTAGTGGAACGGAAAAAATCACGGTCGTGAACGTGGTCGCTGTGAGTCACTTCTGGAACGGATTCTATGTAAATTAATTTTAGAAATGTTTATGCTACTGTATCTGGCTTTTTTTACAATAAATTATTATTATTATTTTTAAATAAATTATTAGCCTTTAAGGCTGAAATCAATTTACACGATGTCAGTATGAAGTTAGCACTGGCTTCCTTCGAATTTGAAATCAGTACCTAGATCAATGTAAATCAGATTATTCTCGGCAAGGATTGAATAATAATTATAATTAGCACGCTTCTAGCTTGGACCACCGGCTATAGTCTCGCTCTAGGCTCTAAGTAATGCGCAAAGGGAAAGAGTCCCCGGATTAAAAGGGGAGGAGCGGTTAATTATTTGGAGCGTACATTTTTTGCCCGCAATGAACGACATCTGTGAAACCAGTAATGGCCGTAGTGATTGCTATGACGTCTACGCGAAGGCTCTCCACAACATCCTAAAGCCGAATACACATTCGACGATAAAGTGGTCGCGTTGCTGAGTGGTGCACTTTTCCAAACCTAGCACCCGGGGGCTTGATATATTTTTGTTTGCCAAAACATGTTAAGACTGCATCAGATTATCATATCACTCCTAATAAGTTTTTTTATGGCAGGAGTTCAGCAGATAGGCAGACGGCCCACTAGATGGAAAGCGGTTAGCATCGCCTATGTAAATTTGCATCTCCAAAAGTGCTACAAAGGCACTGCAGCTCTCTTAAGGGAGACTAAAACCTGGCCACTAATGCTGGAACACAACACAAGGTTGTTATGGCTGCATACTCTATACCAGGGGTGGTCGCCATCCAGTCGAGCAAGTACCCTACCACCTGGCTGTGGGTTGTTTTATCGCCTCTTACGACAGGCCGCCCGGCCGCAGGATATTGTATTCTTTCTCCGTTCCTGTTTTTATATTGAAAAGGTTCGCGTTTGACCGAAATTGCGCAAGATGTCAAGGTGGAAATGCAGTCTAAGATGGAACACGTTTACCTTACCTACCTTATGCTTACCTTACTTAGAAGATACTGGTTCACGCAAGACTTGAAGACACCTAAATTGTATGTTTCAGGAAAAACAGACGATGGCAAAGAGTTCCACTCTGCACCGGTACGAAGAGAAGCATATTCTTTACCTTTACTTGTAAAGAAATGAGGTCTCGGCTGAAGATTGCATAAAATTCAAGAATGTAGTTTGGGACACTTTCTAGTAGAAGACCTGACGCTTGCTGTAGTCACAAATATTAATTAATTGGTAAAAGATCTATTGTTACATTGGATCAAAGTGTTTTTTGGTGTTAGAGAAATGTTTCAAGTATGTCGTCAGCGTAACGGCCATCCTAGAGCCAAATGGCTTGGTTCGCAACGTTGACAAAAGGCCGGACGGAATGTCAATTATTTCTTAGAAGATAATTCGACCTGCGGCCGGGCGGCCTGTTCCTGCGGCCGGGAGGCCTGCTCCTGCGGCCGGGCGGCCTGTCTATCCGTGCAGGAACGGAGAAAGAATACAATTTCCTGCGGCTGGGCGGTGTGTCGTAAGAGGCGACAAAACAACCCACAGCCAGGTGCTAGGGCATTTGCCTGACTGGATGGCTACCACCTCTGTTCTAAAGTATGTCGCCATAACAACATTGAGTTGTGATCCGGCATTAGTGGCCAGGTTCCAGTCTCCCTTAAGAATAGTAATACCTTTGGTGTTGCAAATATCCATAGGCGATGGTAACCGCTTTCCATAAAATTAGCCGTCGGCCTGTCTGCTGAATTTTTGCAATAAAAAAGCATTTTTGAAGTACATATTATCAACGTCATAAAAAAAATCACTGCGCCTATACACGCTACAATAAATTTTGGTTTATTATACGCAGTGCCGAGATGAGGACGATATACGAGTAATGTTTCTTGATATAGGTTCATACACAGGGCCGTCTTACACACATTAGGTACTATGATGCCAATATAAGTTGAAAACACCACGCTTACAAATGAACGGATAATAATATTGTTACGAGTGTGGGTCCCGAATTAAAATGTCGTTGGAATTACTATAGAATTTATTAGAACTATACAAACACGTATAACAGGTGCAAATATAACTGGAAGCAACCAGCACAAACTGCACGATTCAATAACACGTGCAAAGTACGTCACTATATCGCTTATCGAATGTAAGCAAGATGTGCTTTGATCGTGGTTCTCGCTAGTCTGCCGATCTCTCCATTCGGCCATTGCTGCACCGATACAATATGGCTCCCAACCTGCATAGATCGGATTTCTTAGAATTCAGTTCGACACACCTGCCTAATGACTGCCATAAAACAAGAACAATAACAATATAATGTTTTTCTTAATTACAAATTTTAAACATAAAGTAAACAAAAGAATTCCAAACGCGGGAAAGGTAATAAACCAGATTTATGGCAGGCAGGTGTGTATTCACTTTTTGTCGGCATGTAACCGCGGTAACGTAATGGTAAGCGCATGCGTCCCATACTCAAAGGGTGCGATCCTGGCCAGAACGCATGCACCACTTAGGCAGTTTTCGGACCTAATGTGCATATTGTTACAAATTACCACGTGCTAACAACGGTGAAAGACAACATCGTGATGCAACCTGCACATCGAGGTAACCGATGTGTCCAATCTGCGTTGAACAACCGTGACGGGTGGTATACTGTCTATGCACATTTATGTAGTTTATGGTACGGGTGAGGTTGTTATAAATAAATGCGTGTTCAAACCCAATATTATTTATTAACTCATATGTGCAATGATTACAATGAGTAACGCGTCGCGGGTATGGATGATGGAAAACAACTGCCACTCGGAGCGCGTTGCATGACATTCCATGCAAATCGCTGAGTAGGCAGTGTCCCCACATCACTCCCCCTCATACAAAAAAAAAGGAAAGTCAAATTTTTCAACACAAAGAAAAACAAAGAATTAAAAACATACAATCCAAAATATAAAATACAAAACTGAACCCTAAAAAAATATTGTTTCATAATCAAAACAAAGTGCAACAGTGGAATGCGCTGAGGTGCAACCTGATACCGGATGGTATTGTGTGGCAACTATGCGCGTGTCCACTGTATCAGAAATGTTAAACGATAATTGAAATTTTATGTAAAGTAAGACGCGATTAAGTTATTTAAATTGAGAATATAATTCAAAATTAAAAATATGAAAAATTGAAAATCGAACATACCGAAATAAAAATAAAACATACAAAATTATAAATTAAAATGTAAATTATAAAACAACAAATTAAATGGTTAGGTTGAGAGTAATCAAATGTTATCACTTCACTGATTTTAAACACAATTTTTTTTTATTACGGATGTTGAGAAGAAAAAAAAAATTAAACATGTTAATAACGTGAAAAATGTTTCTGGATCTGATATATAAAACGCGGGTTTAAGTCTGTCTATCGAAACTTGTACTTTTTTATCATTTATTCTGATGGAATAAACCTTTGTAGTTCGTTTTAACGCGATACGGTCCGTCGTAAGTAGGTTGTAATGACTTACGCGACGCATCGTTACGAACAAAAACGAAGTCACAAGTTTGAAGTTCAGGATAGACAAAAACTGATTTTTGTGTACCGTGATGTTTCAACGTAGGCTTATAACTATTTATTGTCTCACGTATTTTATTTACGCACACATTGTCACTTGGTTTTTTATTAGTATTCAAAAAATCTGATGGCAATCGCAAAACTTTGCCATATGTCATTTCTGCGGCACTAACACTATTATCACTACGCACTGCTGTTCTGAGTCCTAACATAACCGTGGGGAGCTCATCGACCCATGAGGTTGTGCTCGTGGAAAGACGCGCTGTGAGCGCTACCTTCAGCGACCTGTGCCAGCGCTCTACCATACCGTTAGCTTGAGGGTGATAAGCAGTAGTGCGAATCTTAGTGATACCCATTATCCTCATCAATTCGTGGAAAAGCTGGCTTTCGAACTGGCGGCCTTGGTCGCTCGTCAGTTTGACGGGTGTACCAAATCGTACTATCCAGCCTTCGTATACCAACTTAGCTATGATTTCGGCAGATATTTCTCTGGTCGGAAAGACTTCCGGCCATCTAGTCTGTCTGTCGATCATCGTTACACAGTATCGATATCCATCAGCTGTAGTTGGAAGCGGGCCCACGATGTCGATGTGTAAGTGTTCAAATCGGTCACATTCTGGAAATGAACCTATTTCAGATGCGACATGTCGATTCACCTTAGTGCGTTGGCAACTTAAACATGCTTTAGCCCAGGTACCAACGTCTTTATTTAGACCTGGCCAAAAATACTTTTCGCTGACTAATCTTCTAGTCGAGCGAATACTCGGATGACTTACGTTGTGTAAGACCTGGAAAGCTGCATACCGAAATTCCTTGGGTAGGTATGGTCTTACAATATCGCGTGAAACTAAGCAGAAAATAGGTTTACTATGGGTAGGTATAGTTATTTTCTTTAGAGTTATATTACTGTCCTCGCTGGTATTCTGTGTACAATATGCATCCTGTGATTGTGCTTCTGCTAACGCCTCGTAATCAAACGACGTGGAACAAAATATCGTCTCCACGCGTGACAGCGTGTCAGCAACTATGTTATCTTCGCCGTTTACATGTCGTATGTCCGTAGTAAATTCCCCTATGAACATTAGGTGTCTGGTACGTCTAGGATTTTCTTTTCCGGGGTTCACTTTGACAAAAGCATAAGTCAAAGGCTTGTGATCGCAATATATAATTAACTGTCGACCTTCGATCATGTCCCTAAAATGCTTGATGGCCATGTAAATTGCCAAAAGTTCACGGTCGAATGTCGAGTATTTCCGTTGCGTATCCGTTAATTTCCTAGAAAAATATCCTAGTGGCATCCATGTATTGTCAACATGTTGTTGTAATACGGCTCCCACGCTTGTGTTCGAAGCGTCGGTAAAAAGTGCAATCGGCGCATTAAGCTTTGGAAAAGATAGTGTCACAGCGTTCTGAAGTCCGTTCTTGCATTCTACGAATGCGTTATCGGCCTCCTGTGTCCATTGTACCGGTGTATTATCTTTCTTTTTAGCGTTAATTAAATATTTATCGAGTATGGACTGGCATTTTACAGCATTAGGAATGTGTGATCTGTAAAAATTAATCATTCCTAAGAAACGTCGAAGTTGTTGTAATGTTTTCGGTTTGGGAAAGTTGACAATGGCTTCAACTTTTGTTTTAATTGGTTTTAATCCCTGTTGCGAGACTTCAAAACCTAAAAATTCTAATTTTGGTTGTCCAAATACACATTTCGACATGTTAATTGTTATTCCATACTCATTGAATCTTTCAAAAACTTGACGTAAATGTTCTCTATGTTCTTCTATATTATCGCTAAATATGATGACGTCGTCAACGTAACTTGATAAAAAGGTAAGTCCTTGTAGTACAGTGTGGTTCATAAATCTTTGGTAAGTTTGTGCGGCATTACGTAATCCGAATGGCATACGTAGAAATTCAAATAAACCAAAAGGTGTTATAATCGCTGTCTTTTCTATATCATCTGGAAACACTGGTATAGAAAAATATGCCCTATTAACATCTAGTTTTGAGAATATTTTCTTGTCGGCCAGCAAATATGTAAAATCGTGTAAATGTGGTATAGGATAACGAACCGGTTTTGTTATGGAATTTAGTTTACGATAATCGCCACAGGGTCTGATGTCCCCGTTTTTTTTAAGTACGACGTGCAGCGGGCTCGCCCAAGCTCCTTTAGATGGTCTACATATGCCAAGTTCTTGCATGATACGGAACTCATCTTTGACTTTAAGGTATCTTTCAGGTGGTAATCGTCTTGCTCGTGCGTACACGGGTGGTCCCTGTGTTTCTATGTGATGAAATGTCGTATGGTTAGCACTTTCTTTGAACGATATGGGCTTCGTCAAATCCGGATAGTGTAACAATAATTCTTGAAACGGGTGATTATCTTCTACCGTTTTTATGGTGGTGTTGCCGTCACTAATTTCTAATGTAGCAATAACGTTTAAATTAGTTATTTTCTCAATCAATTTTCTGGCACGCAAATCGACAACAATACCAAAATGGCTTAAAAAATCCGCTCCAATAATAGGTTGTTTTACAGCGGCAACTATAAAAGTCCATCGGAATTGTCTTCTTAAATTAAGATTTAAATTTAATGTTTTTATTCCATATGTCGGAATTTCCGTTCCATTTGCGGCATAAAGTTTGTAATTTGATGTAGTGCAACCTTTTCCATATTGTTTTGGCAATACGGAAACATTTGCTCCTGTATCAATTAAATAACGTAGACCACTTTTGGAGTCGGTCACGCATAGGCGGTAACATTTAGATGTTGCACAATCGTCCGCCATAGACTGTACATTTTCTAGTTTTCCGAATTGGTTTTCCATGAACATGGTTTTACGCATTTATTTGCCTTTTCTCCATATCTATAATGGTAAAAACATAGCCAATTTGGATTATCCTTACGACGTAAAAGTGAAAGTTCTCTTCTTTTCGGTGACTGGCTTCTATTCGCGCTGCGCTGATGAAAAGAATATTTCGGATATCTCGATCTATTGCGTCTGTATTCGTTGCTTTTGTTAATTGCGGCAGTTAATTTCGCAATTTCACCCAAAATTTTGTTACTGTCACTAGGTGTGGTCGGTGACATCTGTTGGACTTCGGCTATGATAGAAGAAGAAGAAGAAGGAGAAGAAGAACCCATAGCTTCTAACATCTTGTCAGCCATAATTGCTAATTTTTCGAGGTCTTTGGTGTCGCTAACAGCTAATACTGCTCGTGTGGTTGGTGGAAGGTGTCCTTCCCACAGGACCTTTAATGTTTCGTCAGTTAGCTTATCCTTTGCCAATGATTTCATTTTTCGTAGCAATTGAGATGGTTTTTGTTCACCAAGATCCATTTCTTTCATAAGTTTTTCAATTTGGCGGCTTTGGGAGTCTTGGTATGTGTTAAGAAGTGCAGACTTAAGCGTTTCGAATTTTCCTGTGTCGGGTGGATTTTCTATAATGTTCGAAATTTCCTCTATAGTATCTTTATTTAACTTTGACAAAACCATATCAAACCTCGCCTCGTCACTTAATTTTTGTGGTTTTAAAATTGCTTCGGCACGTAAAAACCATAATTTAGGTCTATCAGTCCAAAAATCGGGAATTCTTGACGCTACTGATATAGTATATAAATCGCTAGACATAGATGGATTCGGCGGCGGTGCTGTAGCCATGTTGAGATTTCAATATATAGTTGTTAATAATATATAAATTGAAAGGTATTACCTTTGTTTCTGCAACTTACTGCGATATAACTTTCGTACACGTACGCGTTACTCGAACCCACGTGGCGGTCACGGGGGAGTTGTCTTCGAAATTTATTTTTTATTTTTATTAACATTTAAAAGAACTCGCGGGTCACCACTATGCACATTTATGTAGTTTACGTGTACGGGTGAGGTTGTTATAAATAAATGCGTGTTCAAACCCAATATTATTTATTAACTCATATGTGCAATGATTACAATGAGTAACGCGTCGCGGGTATGGATGATGGAAGACAACTGCCACTCGGAGCGCGTTGCATGACATTCCATGCAAATCGCTGAGTAGGCAGTGTCCCCACACTGTCCATTCCCCCTATAATGAGAGGCCCGAGCTCAGCAGTAGGGACATTTAGGGGCTCTTATAATAATTAACACCAAGAAACCACTTTTTAACAGTCTGGTTCGAGGTACAATAGAATATTATTCAGTCGTATCGCGACCTCATTCCGCAACACATTCCTTGAGCTGAAAATACTGAAAAATTTCTTTGACATCCTGCACACAGCATAGGAAGGGCGCGAAGGTCGTTCTCATATAAGGATAGGCTGTTGCATTTTAATATGTTTTCTTTGAACCAGCGCAGGGTTATTTTAGATATGCATTTTTTTACTATTTAATAGAACGATTGACTGTCCCGATTTGCTTAATAGCTTTGGTTTTGAAGTATCGACTATACCCTAAAATACATTTTACGCCTTTGCCCGCCTTTACGTCGCACCTTTGGTTCTTTTTTATATTTAAGGCTTGGCAACTAGGCCTTTAAGCCAGCACCTTTGGTTCCAACACTCCCATACCTAGACTATATAAACTAATAAACCTTTATAGTGCTATTATTGATCTACATGCAAATTTATTACACGTTGAATAAATGCATTTCACATTACTAATTAACTTTTTCTATATCTTTTATATATTTGAAATTTAATAGTTATTAAAGCCTTACATTTTTCTTTAATTGAACTATTGTTTTTCACACTACAAAAAATTGAATGTAGTTTTTACACATAAGCAGGGCTTGAAAACGTCATCAATTACCTTTCAAAATATAAGTAATTACCGGTATTTAAAAAAAAGATACTGTCATAACGGTATTTTTTTACCGTTACGTGATAACTTTTATGCTTTTAAAGTTATAATATACCGTTATACGTATCGGTTTTTTTACGTCATTTCAAGCGACGTTGCCATTTTTAAGAAATGGCCTTATTACGACTGCACATTTCCGAAACAATCGGCAAACACAACTCTAAATATTACCCGCGCTCTTAGCACAGTGCTGTCTGATAATCTTTGTGAGTGAAAGAGCGACGATGGTAACAGAACATAATTATAACGGTAAAATTACCGAAAAAATAGTATTAAAGTTATATTTTTACCGGTAAAATGGCTAGAAATAACGGTAAGTTTTATAACGATACCACATATTTACCGGTATTTCAAGTCTTGCCTATAAGTAATTACTGCATTTGTCTTGTTTCTTTTTTATAAAGCTATGTACATCATTAGGATTAATGCAAGTAATTGTTGGTAAATCTAATAAATAAATAAAATGTTATAAATATAATAAAGTTAGGTTATTGTAAAACATCGGAATCAATATTCTGGTTTTAATTTGGAAAACTTTTTAATGAAATTATTTGTTTAAAATTAGCATAAATTATACATGGTACGTGTATGTAGGTATATATATGGCGATTGCATGGCGCCCCCTAGGTCCTTGCACCCCCGTAAAGGGTAAGGTAAAGGCGGCCCAGTTCATACAATCTGTATAATATAATTTATGTTATTATCACAATCTGAACTTTTATTTGTATGAAACATTGTTAAATTAGGTTGTTTAATGTATATAAATACATACGTTTCTCCATTTCTAGGCATACAAAATGTCTATAAATAGTACGTGAACCAAAAACTTTGTACCAGTTTTTACGAAAATTGCTCGGACGGAGGAGTATGAAATTTCGTACAAACACGAATGGTATTTTTTTTTTAAATTATGCATAAAAAATACATTAAATGAACAAAAAAAAAACATTACACACACTACCATGTATTTAACACACACTCTTTTGTTTATTGTTAAAATCAAATTAACAGTGTAGCCACGGCGAAATCTGTGATTATAGAAGTATAGTCTTTGACAACAGAATTTTAATGATATTCAATTTTATATTTTAAATTAATAATTATGGTCGAATTACGACCAATGGGGGACCACTTGTATCAATAAATGTATTAAATAAATAACATAAAAGTAATAATCAATAAATAAATAGAAGCAAATGTAATAGATATAAATAGCTATAAGGTATTAATGTAAACAGTAAGAAAAGAATAAACTGTAATAGAATAATGACCTTTTTGTAAAACTAAAAAATAAAAGAAAATATAAAAATATAAAAAGCATTTATTTTATTGCTGAAGTACAGCAAACAGCATAACGGCCCAAGTGGTTACCGTCGCCTATATCGCCTTAGCAATACGAAAGGTCCTGCCAATGTGCCGCCAGCCTTGAAGGGGAAACTGGAGCCTGACCACTGATGCCGGAATACAGGGTTGGGTTTACATATATATCCCCGGATGATTTCCTGGATTATTTTAATGGTTAATGTGTTTAGGAATATATTTAAGACTTATTTATAACAACTGAAATTGGTTTTCAGTGGAAAAAATACATATTCAATTAATTATCGAAGTTTAAAATTCACGACAATGATCTGGTAATTTTGACAATAATAAAGTGTGTATTGACTTTAGAAATATACTCGCGTATGGTATGACACTACTAAAACTGGTTTTAAACGTCAAATAATCACTTAAACTGATTTTAAGTCTAAAAATATATATTTAAACTTTTAATAATGAAGCCACTACAAAAAATACCATAATGAAATGCAGTTGCGTTTTTTTTATGTTTCGATAACTCTATATGGAGATGTCACTGTCATAGACAAAGAGTAACCATTCACTATTTATCTTATATACACACAAACAGTCGGTTAGGTTAGATATTTCCGCCACATAGGAGTTGCACAAGGGGTAAGTTTTCCTCCCCTCCCCTCCCCCCTCCCCCTCATTACTTATGATTCCGGGGACATAAAATATATGTAAATCACACCCTACAGCTAAAAGTTGTTAAGGCGGCAAACTCTAGGACCAGGGATGGTAGCCATCCAGTCAGCCATAGAAGAAGAAGAGAAACATATAAAACAGATACGAAAAGTCTAATTAATCTCGTTCGTCCGGTGGACAAGAATAATTGCTGGAATCTCCCACAAATAGTTTTTATTAATTTGCTGCGGCATGGTACTGGCCACCAAATATACTATGTTTAAATTTAGAACATAGATGTTATTTTATTTGTTCATCTGTTTTTCCCCCTATTCTCAGGAGGAGGTTCTCATCTTGATTGGTATTTTTTTAATGTATGTTGCACCGATAACGCTGAGATCTATGATCCGATTTACGTGATTTTTCATCTTCTTTACTTTTATGCGGAATAGTTGCTATTTGGTCCCGTCCCCTAAAAATTTAACATAGTTTGGCCCAGTGTTTTCATTTAATAAACATTTTCTTATGATTTTTTCCATTCCCGTTTCTTGGGAGCTATATTTTTTAACGTTCGCAGGCCTACCCATAGCTAGACATTAAAATATAACAAATAAAAAAAACTTCGTTTAGAAACCGACTTCAAAAACTTAAAAGTATAAAATAATTTATTTGTAAAGCTATTTTTATATCTTATTATCTAAAACATATTGAAGTCGATGCGAAGTAAAACATAAAAATTACTATATTTTGAAAATTAATAAGCACCGACTTTAAAATGTTTTAGATAATACATTGCTCTCTTTTTTTTATTTAGTTTTAGTATTTAATTTTAGTTTTTTATTTTATAGTTTAGTCTCGATATATTATATTAAAAATAAGATGTTATATAATTAGGGATGGGCCGAATGTGGTGCCGAAGTTCGTACGCGGTTCAAACCGAGTACGAACTTCGGCCGAACATTTGGTTAAAACAAAAAATTCGGCCGAACTTCGGTTTGTTTTCGCCACGCTTTCTCAAGAGCAAGACATGGTGACCTGTTGACAACGTCAACTTGATAACACCAAGTTTCTGGATTTTATACACCATAACCTACCTCTAGTAAATTTTAAGTATGAGTAGGTGGATACAAGAATATATTTTTAGACCTTTGTATGAAAAAAAAATCACCATTACATAATTCTAAATTAAAATAATTTCAATCAAAATTAAAGTTATATTTGCTGATGTTTCTTAGACGAATAATAAGTTTTTTTTTAAATTTGATGTCTATTTAATTAGGCAAAGACTCAAACTAGAACTACTTTTTTTATCACATTGCACGTCAAGATTTGCATGTTCTTAAGTAAAACAAATGACCATGAGTATATAGATGCCAATTTTTATATTACGGTTATGACAGATATGATTTCTATTAACTTCGGTCAAAATAGTGCAAGTAGGTATTTTAATTTTTCCTTGCACCGAATGTTCGGCATTTAAACCGATTTTTTTTCGGCCCATCCCTAGTTATAATTAAAAATAGCTTTAGCAATAAGTTATTTTATTCTTTTTAGTTTTTTTATAATTAAAATAATTACAGTCCACAAGAAATTAATATTTAAAGAAGTGTTTATTAATTTTATAAAACCAATCCTAATATTCTGTAATGTCATTATTTTCAAATTTACATAAACCACAAGCTGGGGTTTCTATACAAATGTGACCTTAATGTATTTGACGGTGCGTTGAGAAGGGATTGCTTTCGGGACGGGTCTACTTATCAACAGGACAAAAACTGGGACATGGGCGGCCTTGGTTTTGTCTATACATATTGCACGTTATGGGTAACAATAAAAATTCTAGCAAAAATAAATCTACTTCAAGAGTAGGTAATTCAAAAGCAAAAATATTTTTTTGCTGCCACTTGAAGTTGTATTTACTTAGTTTTCGTGACTAGATAATTAAAATAAATAAGTTGGCGGTAGGCTAAATAAAACTTTAACAATACTCATTGATACGTGGCACTACTGCTACTGAAAAGTGGCCGAAACGTTGGAATAACAAAAATCGAACAAATTACCGCGCTTGAAATCGTTAAAACGTAGTTTTATTATAAAAACACTCCCTTCAAATAGAAACAGAACCGAAGTGTACTAGTGGTGCTATTCTTTCTTAATATTCATCATCCATGATACAAGTCCTAAATTTACTCAAATTAAAACCCAATGAATAAAAAAAATCTACAACAATTCTCAACAAACTCACACTTCAACACACTGTTACAACAATTAAACAACACCACACAAAGTCACAAACGCACAACCAACAACAAAACTTACACACATACTCACACCAAAGCGCACTACCACATTGCATTACACTCACACTTCACAAACAAACCAAGGCACCCAAAGCGCCTGAAAATTAATAACCCAGACACAGAAAGGAAAAAACAACACACATGGCACTAGATAAGATAATATATAAGTATAGACATAAGGCACACACTGCACATGCACTTCCTCACCACCATCACACCAGCATGTAACAGATACACTCTACATTAGTATAAGTTTAGTATTAAAATTACAATAACTCAATATAATAAGTTATTCTTAAGGTACACCACAAAACAAACATACATTCATTAAAAGTCACAATAACAAAAAAATTTGTGTAAAAGTTCTAAACTTTTTCTTAAATTAAATTGTAAATAATAAGCTTTTTTAAAAAGGTTTTTAAATAATCTTTTGATATCCTGGATATCATGTAGCAGCAGAGTGCTAGCCAAGACAAGTAAAACGAGCCCAAACACGACGGGTCTATCTTGTTTAGTACAGGAGTTACTATGGCCACCTTCCGACTCCATCATCAGATCAGCTCCATGGTACCATATTATTGCATTCACGCGATATACAGTATAGATTCTATCCGTGCAGGAGCGGAGAAAGAATACAATTTCCTGCGTTGGGGCGGCCTGTCGTAAGAGGCGACAAAACAACCCACAGCCAGGTGGTAGGGCATTTGCCCGACTGGATGGCTACCACCCCTGGTCTAAAGTATGTCGCGTGACCAGGTTCCAGTCTCCATTAAGAGAACAGCGGAGAATTTGTAGCACTTTTAGTGTTGCAAATGTCCACAGGCGATGGTAACCGCTTTCCATCAAGTGGGCCGTCTGCCTGTCTGCTGAACTCCTGCAATAAAAAAAATACATATGCGTGCTAAATTTCAGCTCAATCGGAAACCGGGAAGTTGGTCAAATTTAACTTGCAAGATTCCACCCGAACTTACATACATACATCCATTGCAAGTTCAATAAAAGCTTGAAAAAGGGTACGGAACTATATAGAGTCCGTCGAGTTGTTAGAAAAAACCCGATTTAAGGGATCAATAAGGTGGAGGATCTAGATAAGTAACAACTTGTGCAGGCCTACGTCTAGCAGTAGATGAAGAAAGGCTCTCGATCTCGACAAACCCCAATTCTATGTATAAAACTAGTATTTAGCCGCGAGTTCGTCAACGCTTGACTTGAAATTTCCGCGGGACTGCCGGGACACAAAGTATCGCAACATTTAAATAAAGAATGTAAGCTATCCGTTTTAGTGGAAACTGTCGGAATAAGCGAATTGTCATTCATCCGAACAACTTCAAACCGCTACCGGCAACATTCCCGCGGGATTCACGGGATAAAAAGTAGCGCAGAGTTTAAGAATTAACTGTCGATCAGCGAAACCCGCATTGAAATCGGCCCAGTAGTTTTTACGTGAATCCCGAACAAATAGACAAAACGAGAAATAGAAATGTTAAAAAAATTTGCATCTTGTTCTCCATCGTTTATATTGTCTATACCAATTGTTTTTTAATAGCTTCAGTATGCAGACACGGCATGTTCAGAATTATATAATACTAGCTTATGCCCGCGACTTCCTCCGCTTGAAATAGTAAAGCAAAAACCCCCCCGATGTTGAAACCTTCTTCATTGGTGCTCCGCTCCTATTGGTTTTAGCGTGATGATATAAAAGCCTATTATAGCCTTCCGCGATAAATGGTCTATCTAACACTGAAAGAATTTATGAAATCAAACCAACAAAGTAGTTCCTGAGATTAGCGCGTTCAAGCAAACAAACAATTAAACAAACTCTTCAGCTTTTATTATAACCTATTAGTATAAGGCTATAGATAGATATTTTGGCATAAAAATCCATTAAGCCTACGAAAGCAAAGACGGAATACGGCGATAGCCCGGCCGAGTTAAGTGAGCCACAAGTTCGCACGGTGTCGGTGGTAAGGTGCGTGCTCGCCACCGCGGCCCGTATCGATCGACGTCGCAATGCGCCACGCGGATCCGGCATCCGACTCCTTGCGGCCGCTTAGCCGCTATTGTAATGCAATTCCAACAATTGCTATATTATTTCGACAGGCGCTAGCTATTATTGAAGATATTAGAGATAGGCGTATAGAGTCCTTACAGCCATTTTATCGTAACATTTGGAATTAAGTATATTATTCGTTGCAAAAGGCATTTTAAACTGATATTTTGTTTTAAGACTTTCTATTTAGTTAGATTAGAACTTACAGAATCAAAAACTGACTTTTAAAACAAATTAATAGTTTGAAATACTTTAAAATCAAAAAATTATTTAATATGTTCTTAAATTTTCGCGACTTGTATACATAATTAAACTACGTTTTAACGATTTTAAGCGCGGTTATTTATTTGATTTTTGTTATTTCGACGTTTCGGCCATTTTCCAGTGTCAACGATCAAGGAAGGCAAAGATGTAAGTGTCTACGAGTATTGTTTTGCCTGCCGCCAACTTGTTCATTTTAATTATTTCGTTTTAATTTTGTTTATGGATATTATTTACTCTATGGGAGCCTTTTTATTTATTTTATGTATTTTTATGCATATAAAAAAATGGCATTCGTCGCTTCTTCTCTGTATAAACTACAAGTGTGCGAAATTTCATACTGCTCCGTCCGCGCAATTTCCGTAAAAAGGTGTACAAAGTTTTTGCTATGTTTTTTGCTTTACGTACCTAGTAATATATAGATGTACGACGTTCAAAACATTTTCTCCAGTGGAACTTAGCATCAATAAGACTTTGAAATTTCTTGAAATACTTTATATAATATTTTCCCGCATAAAAGAACAATTTTGTAAGTTAAGCTAGTTTTATGCTTTTAAAATATAAATGAGTCGCAAGTTATTATCATATCAATCACGAAACAATAGAATTATTCTAACACTTAGTTCTTGTAATTGTGAAGCATTAAATCAATGTAAACCGTTTACTGTAATTTTATAATCATCATATCCTTGGAACTTCTGGAAACGTAGATGAAATCTTTAAATTATTTAAGAGTTTTTAAGAAAATAAACATAGATATATACGAGTATAACAATAGAGTGAACTTAATCTTTAAAAGCATTAATCAATATTAATAAAACTACAATAACTATAAACTTAAAAATAAACCACAAACTATACTATATGAAAACTAAATGTCTATAGATAAGATATGGTCCCAAACCACTGTCAATTATTGCGAACGTTCCCAGAAGGCTGGCGGCGTTATATAGGAATGCGTTTAACTTAATCTTAATTAAACCTTTAGATATTATTAATTACATATTTTTTATCACATGAGGACAGTAGACAGGCCACCTGATGGAAAACGATTACCATCGCCTATGGGCATTTGTAACACCAAAGGTGCTATCAATGTGCTGCCGCTCTATAAAGCAAGACTGGAACCGGGCTACTAATGCTGGAACACAACTCAAGGTTGTTAGAGCGGTACACTCTAGACTAGGGTTGGTAGCCGTCCACCGGGTAAACGTCCTACCATCTTGCTGTGGGGTGTTTTTGTATCTTTTTTCTTCTTCTTCAGGCCACCCGGCTGCAGGAAATTTTATTTTTATATTAGAATATGCCCGTGACGTGAAATTCCCACGGGGTTCCCGAGACGCAAAGTAGCGCAGCTTTTAAAAATGTGACTGTCGTATTAATCAAAACTGAGTCGGCATAAGTGAATTTTTATTCACCCAAACAACTAACAACCGCTCCTGGGAAACCCGCGGGATTCCCGGGATAAAAAGTATCACACATTTTATTACATAAGATTTGCTATCGATCAGTGATAAAACCGCATTGAAGTTTAATTATTTTTTCAACTTGGCCATTTCAATAATTATTACTAGAATTATATATATATTAATTATATATTACTTTGCTGTTGATCAAGGAAAACCGCATCGAAATCGGCTTAGTAGTTTTTACGTGATTTCCGAACCAACAGACAAGATACTTAAAATAATCACATCGTGTTCTCCGTCGCTTAAATAGTCTATTCCAGCTGCTTTTTTTAAAAATGCTTCAATGTACAAACATGGCATGTTAAGAATTTTATAATATTTTAGATACCGCAGGAAATATTGTGCAATATTTCCCATATTATAAGCCCAAGAATATAAATGGAACATTGTACCTACCTCACAGAACATGGTAACTTAGGTAAAGTTACCATGTTCTGTGGGTTAGGTACCCAGAAGGCTGGCTATGCGAAGTCGTCGAATCGCTATTCTGATCTGTTGTCCAAGGTAGGCATCAGCCCTGAAGATGACATAAGACACTTTTGGAGCTCTTCATAAAGGCTCATCATCCCACGGCTTCATCACCACGATCCGAGCGTCTCAACAGCAAATGCTTCGAGCACTTGACTCTCACTGTTCTTTTATTTTCTGTTTCCTTTATTTTTTTACTTCATTTTTATTCGATACAAAGTTCTGGGGTTAAATATTTAAGCCACTTGAGTGATTCAGTTATTCCTGCCACCGAAACACTTGATCTAACGTTATCTCGTAAATGGGAGGCGGTAGACGTATCTAAATAGATTTCATTCTATACCAGAGGCTTTCCACATTGTCAGATAATTAAATTAATTACGTTAAGACATCTACTATTATCATCATCATTTGAGCGTTAATTCTTGGTTGCTTTGGGTTGCGCGGTCTTTTTACGACGTCACCTTCACCTTGACGTCACCTTCACCTTGACGTCGCGCTCACGTTCACCTTCACCTTGACGTCACCTTCATGACGTCAAGCCACCATCTTTTACCCTTCTATCGGGTCCAGGACATCTGCCACCGTCAGGTCTAATACCATTCGACTCCAGTAGAACCAACAGATTAGAGCTGACAAGCGCCCTCCGCTAGATGTTATTTAAAGCGGTGTGGCGTGACCATCTACCAGCATTATTATGTTTAAATAAAAGTTATGTTGCTTTGCAATTGGCTAGTAGACGCCATGAGTCAATGAACTGATTCGCCGTCGCGCACAATGGGCCGCGTAACTTCGGAATAAACGCCTCGTCACCGCCGGCGCTGACCCAAAAGTGTCTGTTTTCTACTTACCCATTTTCCTCTACTATAGAAACTCACCGACACTGCTAACTCGCGCTCGCTTGCAATATTATGTCTATCGTATTCAACGTCTGCTTTCTGGGGGCTTAAGGCTAGCGTTACCAGGTATCCCGATTTTCAAGGATCTTGGGACGTGGCCCGATTTGTACCTGATCGGGACATTAAATATCCTAATAAATCAATAGATTTATTTAAAAACAATATTATTAGAAAATTAAGAATTCTACTATTAGATTTAAATAATTTAAAAAAACCTTATTTGTTTCTCCCGATTTAAAAATCTAAATGCCAATTAATTTTACCTTCTATCCTGATTTAAAAAAAAAATTGGGTCTGACAACGCTACTTATTTTAATTTCGAAGTAACGAAAGATTTTCTAGTTGGTTTTATTAAAATTCAGTTATTTGATTTAATAATCAAATATTACGTAAGTAGAATTAGTTTTATTAATTGTTATTTAACAAAATTGGGTCGTTTTGGTCTTACGCTAAAAGGAAGGTTTGCACTGAAAATCAGCGTTGTGTCGGACATAATTCTGGTACAGCAATAAGCTCAGTGCAAACCTTGTTTGCTGAAATGCGGCGTAGAAATTCTCAAAATATGTCCTGTGTTTAATAGTGTATAAGGTATGTAATTATGTCGCTAATTCTTCAAGAAAAGAAATAGCGATATATTTTTTTTTCTTCCTTTCTAACCGGTTGGTTAAAAAAAAAATCCACCAGAAGAAAGCCACGTTATTCTTGACTGACATAGGCTGTATTTTTATATTTTTTAATTTTCTAATGACGCCCATCGAAGTGGACATGAGTCGGCTAGTTATTATTATAAATCATCAAAATAATAAACAATCAAAAATCAGACTTACCTAATGCGAAACCGGTGGTAGGAGATAATATTTTGCGACCTTAATCGTTTCGGTTTAATATTTTTTGCTGAGGGTTAACATGTCGTTGACAGGCTTCCAGGCGTGGTTGAGCGCTGTACTGCTTCAACAGTGGACATAAAATATATTGAAGGTCTACTCTTCAGGATTTAGGACTCGAATATAAGGACGTACGTTAAGGAAGATTTCTTTTCTTCTCTGTCTGGAACTTATTGATTATTACAGAGCAATATTGCAAAGAATTGTCTAATCTTTTTTTATTTATTTATTGTAGGAGTCTAGCGGACAGGCAGACGGCCCATTTGATGGACATTGACATTTGCAACATCAAAGGTGCTAGAAATGCGCTGCTGCTCTATTAAGGGAGACTGGAACCTGGTCACTAATGCCGGAACACAACTCAAGGTTGTTATGGCGACATATAGACCAGGGGTGGTAGCCATCCAGTCGGGCAAATGCCCTACCACCTGGCAAATAATCTAAAGACTACTTCAGTACGGTATGAAACTTGTCGTGAACAAAGAGATTAACGTGAACAAGAGATCACTCAAATTCAAAGGGTTAATAAGACACCTGCGAAGGATTAGTATCGGCTTGCAACAATACAAACATAGTAAATATTATCTGCTCTTATTTTCACCCCGGTTCATTATACTGGTTTATGTTAGGCAATGCTGATTTTTGCCAAAACCAAATTGGTTGTGTCAAGGACAATAACAAATACATATTGATTCAAATTACAACAAAAATAGCCTAAAGTATGTTTAATTATGCCTTTCAAATTTCAATAGAAACGAAACAACAAAATCTAAATAATTAGCCAACTTGACTATGCGAATATTTGTCATAGGTAAATTCCATTAAAGCAGAAAAAAACACTACATTGTAACGAGTTACAGGACTCGAATTAAAATAAATGCCGTTGGAATTACTATAGAGTTTATTAGAACTGTACAAACACGTATAAAACGAGTACAAAATGAAACTGGATGCAACCAGTTCACACTGCACGATTCAATGCAATTTAACACGCGCAAAGTCCGCCACTCTGTCGCTAATCGAAGTACTACACGTCTTAATCGTATCGTAGTCGTCGATTGATTGCCTCAACCCTCCGTTTGGGCATTGTTTTATACTAAACTGTATAATAGAACAAAGGATCGCGTTCGCCGAGTTAATCCCGCAAACCTGCCAGCTTCGACGGCCATAAAACAAGGATTAATTCGTTCGACCTAATTACAGTCATAAAATAAGTACGATAACAATAGATGTTTTTTAAAGTTTAAACACGAAGTAAATAAAAGAATTCGTTTTACAACATGCCAGATGTGCGGTTTGTGTCGGTATGTAACAATATTTTTAAGCAGTTGAAAATATCACTTAAAGAAAAATGTTCTAACAAATATTTTATTAGACTTTTATTCATGAAAAGATAATAAATAATAATTACTTCACATTTGTAATATTATTATGTATAGATAATTACGATTAACTAGCTGACCCGGGAAACTTCGTGTCGCCTCATAATTAATAAATAAAAAACGTTGATTTCTGAATGACGGGACGAACGTCAAACGTTTGACATTCAAAACCAAAAAAATGAAAAACAAAACTTCACTTTTAAATTTAATTTGATTTCTGAATGACTTTTAAATTTAATTGATTTCTAAACGACGGGACGAACATCAAATGTTTGACGGGTAGGAATAGTTTCTAAGGGCAAGCGAAATTGTTTCATCTGAATTATATTTTCATGTACAGATATTGTATTATATTATAAACCCTATGTATTGTAGTCATTTATCTCTAGGTTTGCATAAAACGTGTATAAATTACTGGCCAAATTTTTAGATTCATTTTTATATATTTTTAATTTTCACCTGCTTCTTCATACATTGGCAAAATCAGTGCTATTTGCATTGCAGCCATGAAATTTTAAAAAAAAGCGAAATTCTTGTTTTTTTTACTATATGCCAATATTTTTTTCATATTTACTCACCTTTTAAACCTTCCCTGGACAAGGAAAAATAATTCAAAACCAAAATTAGCCCAATCAGTCCAGCCGTTCTCGAGTTTTAGCGAGACTAACGAACAGCATTTGATTTTTATATATTTAGACGTGTTTTGTAATTTATTTATTTTTAAAATTGTTTTAATTAAGGCTAGCTTTCGATTTACACCTTCATAGTTATATTAAGGGAGTCCATTATTGACTATACTATATATACTATATACTTATACATAATTATTATATACCTCGCGAAGTGGAGTAGTAAAGCGGACCCTGGGCGTCGGAGTGAACGCTCCCAACGCAACCGGGATTTAACGCTCGGATGATTATTTATTTATGCTAGGGTAATGTATACTCATTTGTGTTGTAGTTCGAATTAAATCTTTTTTCTTCTCTTCTCCTTCTTCATGATGATGATCTATACATAATTATATCATGGTTATTATTCACTAAAACAATAACTGACAGAAATAACTTTCGATTATAACCAAAATATTATTCCAAGTAAACAAAAATAAGCAATTATTAAACGAAAGTATCATTTACTCGGATTGACATAAAGGCGAAAGTTGAATTAAGCTTATTAGTTAATAAATTGACGTTCAGTAGAATAGTTGGTCTTAGAGCGGTTTTGGGCATGGAAACGGACGTTTTGCACGCCAACATTTAAAACCGCGCGATAGAGCGTTTATTGACGTACTAGAGCCACGCTGGGATCAATTTCGAATTTCCAACTCTATCGGTGTAATATTACGCTCTTATAGAATATTGGCTTGAAACTATTACCCTTGGGCTAATCTTGTTTCGTGCGATGTGTGAGAGATCCCATAGCTCACTTCTCCTTCCGCCCATTCAATATCTCCTATCTCGTCTACCCTAACCCCTCATTCCTATGTTAAAAGTGGGCGACGCATTGGCTGCAACCACATTCCATTAGATGAGCCGTCTGCCTGTTTGTCAACTTTGCAATAAAGAATTTAGTACATTATTTAATTATTGCATTTAATAGATAATAAGCCAAAAAAGACGTTTCACTTCTTCTGCTTGTGTAATGTACATCTTTAGTATAGGTAGACGCTCTGTTTTTTATTGCATGAGCTTATCAGACAGGCGGCCCATCTGATGGAAAGCGGTTACCATCGCCTACGGACATTTATATCACCAAAAGTGCTACCAATGTATTGCTACTACTCTTAAAGGATACGGGAACCTGATCGCTTAGGTATAATAAGTAAGCGTCCGTAGTATGGTATCATTGGTCAGATAAAAAAAGTTTCTTAATGATTTCTTTTTCCAGGTCATTAAATACTTTATAAATAATGGAATATGTGGTAATTTTTTTAAAATTTTTCATATTACTTAGTACTAAAATTCGCTCTCTAAGGGCTTGTAATGGCTTTGAAGATTAACTATAGTCTAGTGCTTATATTGTTGCTTTATTTATAAGACGTATGTCATTGTAATTGGATGGAATAAATAAATAAAAATAAAAAAACTTTTTTCTTAACTTTTGATTAGGACACGTAATTAAAAATACATACATTTTTACTGTCTTAGGTGCGGCATTGTATGTAATTTATTTTTATTTTGAAGTTTTAGCCACTTTTCAATAGCCGTGATCACGGAAGACAAATTGTTGACATTTGACATCTTTGTCTTCGGTGATCACGGCCAGTGAAAATTAGTCGAAACGTCGGAATAACAAAAATCAAATAATATAACCCCGCTTAAAACCGTTAAAACGTAGTTTTATTATATACAAAAGTCGCGAAAACTTAAAAAAAACAATGTTGTCTAAAAACCGCTGGTCTACGTAATCCGAAGGCCCCATGCGTTTATAGGGCGAAATGAGAGTATTGGCTGTTAGCCAAAAAGGGGCGAGGGCGGGCGGTAGACGGCTTTCATGAAGAGATCCGCTTCACCGGGTCCCACGTCATCATCTCGTGTCAAGGAATCATTGCGTTTCAATGATAGAACGGTATTATGGACAGACTTTATAGCCCAAGACTAAACCACTTGATCTTTTCTTTATTTTGTCTGTAAGTACTTTATTAGTTTATTTATTTATTTAGTATATTGACTAGGGATGGACCGAAATTCGTTTTATATTCGGTTTGACCGAATTTCGGCAGCTTGAGCTGGACTTTGGTATTCGGCCGAAATTCGCTTTAAATGCCGAACATTCGATGCAAGAAAAAAGTAAAATATCTACTTGCACTATTTTGACTGAAGTTAATATAAATCATATCTATCACAACCGTTATATAACAACTGTCATCTATATACTCATGGTCATCTATTTTAGTTAGAAACATGTAAACGTTAAGGTGCAATGTGATAACAAATAAATAAAAATATGTTTTGATTGAGTTCTTGCTAAATTAAGTAGACATCAAATCAAAACAAAAATAAAATAAACTTATTATTCCTCTAAGAAATATCACTAAGTACCCAGTGCAACGGCTTAATTATAATGCGTTACTTGAATAAAAAATATGACTGAGGGACATCAGCGATTAAAACTTTAATTTTTATTGAAATCACTTTTTACGAATTAAACATGAATTTAGAATTATGAAATGGTGATTCTTTTTCAATCAATGGTCTAAAAATTTATTTTATTGTCCACCTAATTATACTTACGAGAGTGCTAGAGGAAGGTTATTGTTGTAAAAAAGCCTAATATTCCATGTTATCAAGTTGACATTGTCAACAGGTCACGACGTGTAAAGCCTATACGGCGCACGCACAGCGCACTAGCGGCTGCCCGCGATGCGGCGTGCCGTTGCGGCAGTCCGTAATGTGTAATTATTCTAAGGCCGTAATATATACGGTCTGCCGTAACGGCACGCCGTATTCCGAATGACCGTATCGTCTTGGTTCTATTGCGGTCTGCCACAGTCATCAGTGCTTCTAGAAATTTTGCGTGCGTGGAGGGGACGGAGCGGCGCGCCGCATCATTCAACCGATGAAAAACCTGAGCGGTTGACGGCTGGCCGCAAATCAGTGCGCTGTTATCATGCGATTTCATATAAAAATTGATGTGCGGCCTGCCGCAACGGCACGCCGCATCGCGGCCAGCCGCTAGTGCCTTCTAGGCCTTACTCTTGAGAAAGCGTGGTAAAATTAAACCGAAGTTCGGCCGATTTTTTTGTTTTAACCTAATTTTCGGCCGAAGTTCGTATTCGGTTCAAACCACATTCGGCCCATCCCTAATATTGATTGATGTGCACTGCAGCGGTAGGCATAAATACCTACACACAATAAACCCACTCACACATACACAAACTACCTACAGCACATTTAACTCTGACTTCCAGGGCGTTCCATTAGTAGCTCACAACACCCAAAATGCTCAGTTAGCCATTCCACAAGGCGACCGCGGTCTTTGTGGTCGTGGCGAAAACGTCACTAATGACGTCATCATTTTCGATCACAAAACGCTCACAACGACCCATGTCAAGAGGTGGGTCGAATAACCGTTCCACTTGGGTTTACGATTGTAACGCCGGCAAGCAAGTGGAACGGGATAAATCGTGGTTGTAAATAAAATGTGGTCCTGATGGAACTTATCCTTCCTACGTCTATGACCATAGATAATACTATAAATAAAATCTATGATATTAACAATATTTTTTAATTTATATATATTTTATAAATAGCGACTTCCATCGCTTTTTACTTTCTCTATACTGACTATAGTTGTTTTGTTAATTTGACTTAATTTGATGACATAATGTCAATTTAAATCAAACTGACTTAATTTATTCTCTATGTATAAATTTGGCCTATAAAATAAGATCCACTATTGCCGTGTGTCCTGT
Organism: Dendrolimus pini; assembly: GCA_949752895.1. Classification (NCBI taxonomy): domain Eukaryota; kingdom Metazoa; phylum Arthropoda; class Insecta; order Lepidoptera; family Lasiocampidae; genus Dendrolimus; species Dendrolimus pini. The sequence continues at coordinate 20,265,343 of OX457139.1, forward strand.
TTTTAAAATGTAAATGTAAAAAAACCGACTTCAAAAACTAAAAAGTATAAAATAACTTATTTCGAAAGCTATTATTAATTATAAAATCTTATATTTAATATATGTTATCTTAAACATCTTAGTAATTTTCAAAATATAGTAATTTTTATGTTTTACTTTATAGGTTATTTTATACTTTTTAGTTTTTGAAGTCGGTTTTTTAAACGAAGTTTTTTTTTAACGTAGAAAAAAGAATAACGTATATCGGATCATAAATCTCAGAGTAATCGGTGTACATATAGAAAGGAATGGAATTTTTTTCATAAACAATGTTCATAAAATGAAAACTACGGGGCAAAAGTATGTTAAATTTTTAGGGGACCAAATGGCAATTATTCTGCGTCGAACTAAAAAAGAATCACGATGAGATTATCATAAATCTCGGAGTAATCGGTGAACATACATTAAAAAAAATATTCCGACGCATTGAGAACCTCCTCCTTTTTTTAAGTCGGTTAAAAATGTAAAAATAGTGTATATGTTAAATATATATTATGTAAAATTTTATAGTTTATATGTATAATGTATAGTGTAAGTTAATATTTCTTTTATTCTTAAGCTGGGGGGCAGGCGGCCCCCCTGAAAGAAAATGGACCCCGTTGCCTGTACTCATTTGACCACTAAGGGCGAAGATAACGCGTTGCTGGTTTTTAGGCTGGCATAGATGATTTATGTAATGTTAAAAAGTTAAAAGTTAATAAAGTTTATGTTTTAGGTATATGTAATTTATTTCAAGTTTGTATGCAAAATAAGTTTCACTGGAGAAAACTTTTAAAGATCATACATATAGGTTTAAATTTAATTTTACTTCTTAATCTGTGAACACCGCTTCGCAACGTGTTAGTGCTGTTAAGGAGATGAGATAATTATATTATAAGATAGAGATGGGATATGGGTGACCAGACTAGAGGACTGGGATAGGAAAGATGAGATACGGAAAGTGGGTCATCGGAGCTACTTATCGTAGGAAACATAATCAGGTTAGGGATAATGCTTTCATGAGTTTCTAGAATGCTTCCCTGCTCATAGATAGTTTTTTTTCTTATAGTTTGGAAATTACAGGTGGTGGACAGAATACTCATTACTTTGTGAGGTAATACTTCGCAATCTACTTTTTTTACGAGGGGAACCCCGATTGTGGGCCATAAGCCATAAGGCACTCGAATGATTAGCGTGCTCGCTACGCTCGTGCGCCAACCATTGCGTGCCTAAATAGGTCACATTCATCTCTCTATTTAAGATAGTTTAGAACCAGCGGCGTAACTACCGCCGTATCAGCCGTATCAATGCTACGGGGCCCCCGAAGTGTGTAAACAAATATTCTTAAAACGTTATCCACGATTATTAATTTTTAATTTTTTTTATTGCGGAAAGCGGTTACCATCGCCTATGGACATTTGCAACACCAAAGGTGCTACAAATCCGCTGCTGCTCTCTTAAAGGAGACTGGAACCTGGTCACTAATGCCGGAACACAACTCAAGGTTGTTATGGCGACATACTTTAGACCAGGGGTGGTAGCCATCCAGTCGGGCAAATGCCCTACCACCTGGCTGTGGGTTGTTTTGTCGCGTCTTACGACAGGCCGCCCGGCCGCAAGTAAGTAACTTATAAGTAATAACTTATAATTAATATAATATGATTATTTTAATTCGATTCGAGCATTTTTTTTTGTTTCTTTTAACACCTTACTGTTCCTTTTCGCCAAATATTTTTTTACCCAATTATGGGCCACCAGCCATAAGGCACTCGAATTATTAGCATCCTCGCTACGCTCGTGCGCCAAACCATCTCATGCCTAAATAGGTCACTGTTATATCTCGTTTTACAATCTAATATTTAAGATAGTTTAGAAGAGTAACTGTATATTGTCAGAGAGGCCAAATCCTTACCAACATTTAGAAATTTACTCAGAAAACACTATTTATCCATAAATAGTTATGTCTGATTAACACAATATAATCATGCTAATACATTTATTATAATAACATATGTGTTTTGTAATATATTATTGTATACGTATATTATTGTATATTATATTTATAACTATGTATATATGTATGTATTTGTATATTTATTTTTTAAATTAGTTTGAGTATTTATGTGTCCATTGCCTTTTTCCTGCACCACCTACATCGCCTGATTCAAATTTGTTTTTCATTTAGGTTGCCTGGAAGAGATCGCTTTGAGCGATAAGGTCGCCTATTGTATCGCCTAGAAAATATTGTAAATATTGTCTGTTTTGTAATTGTATGTTTTGGTGTGCAATAAAGAGTTATCTATCTATCTATCTATTATATATTAACTAAGTGCGTGAAATAAGAAGATTACTCTTAAATCATCAGACTTCATAATCAAATATAAGTATTTAGGTATACACGTTTTAGCCAAAACATAAACCAGCAGCTATTTTTGGACAAGGTGGTTTAGCTAATTCACTTCCTTGCATAATTGTCTAGAATGATATTTAGTTTTAAAGTCGACCGTCAACTTGTACTATGCCACAAAGTCTAGCCTGTTTCTATAATATACAACTAACTGGTTTGAAACTTATTAAAAGTATATTACACGACTCATTTCAATGACTAGCCTTAGCCGGCCTACCTCACTGCAGCGCAAAGGCTGCGGGTTCGATTCCTAGCATGGTAAATTAGGGAAACGAATTTTCTCCGTTATTTACTATGGTCTGGGTGTCAGGGATCGGCCCCAAAGTAGTGTTGTGTACTACTAATTATAAAAAAAAAATTGCTTGAGTTCAGCAGACATGCAGACGGCCCACTTGATGAAAAGCGGTTACTATCGCCTATTGACATTTGCAACACCAAAGGTGCTACAAATGCGCTGCAACTCTCTTAAGGGAGATTGGAACCTGGACACTAATGCCGGAACACAACTCAAGGCTGTTATGGCGGCACGCTCTAGACCAGGGGTGGCAGCCATCCATTCGGGCAAAGGCCCTACCACCTGGCTGTGGGTTGTTTTGTCGCGTCTTACGACAGGCCGCCCGGCCGCAGGAATTTGTATTCTTTCTCCATTCCTGCAAGGATAAAAATAAACCATATATTATAATAATTAACTTTACTTTCAGTAAAAAACAGGAAGGGAGCATAAAAAAAATAAGTACAGCATAAATGTGTTAGTGACTAAGAGCGAAACTAAGAATAATCTTGTATCTTACGCCTCGGCACCTACCCATTAAATTTGGCCATTGTAACACATAAATGAATAGCTGGTGAATAGTTCTTATACGAAGATAATGAAAATTAATATGGTCTAAATTAAAAAAGGAAAAAAATTGAAAGGAAAGATGTAGCAAATATAAAGTGTACTTTAAGTGTCCTCTCTGTGGCAAGAGTGTATGTGAGAGGTTGTGTATGGACGATCAAGGAAATTGTAAATTAAGTGAATGATTAATTTTAAATATTCATATATTAGGCATATAAACCATATGTGTTCACCAATTAAGGTTAATTAAGTAGGCACCAACAACAGATATTCTGTTTGCTCGTAGGATAAAGTCTTGCAAAAATAACGAAATTTTTTTCTCACAAAGAAATTTTATAATGCCGTGAGCAAGCGTTTTTTGACGTTTCGACGTATAACCGGCAAAAAACATGTGAGCATTAAAAAATAAAAACACCTATTTGTATAACTACCATGTTTTTATGCAATAAATAATTTGATTTGATTTGAAATGCTTTGCTTATGGCTCTACGAAAGAAGGGACGATTGTGGTGTTCACAGAAGCCTTGGTTATGTGCAGACTGTTTACCCTAATTGTGTTTACCCTAATTCATTTTAAGACGTAAAGAAAGTTGTCCCACACAAGTGCAATTTTCACCTTTTATCATTTATCGCGCGAAAACTATAACAGACAAGTGCATCATTGTTCAAACAAACGCGATAACCAGCTGTTATCTTCATAATACTTTGTTAAGAAATGACGTTATCGCCGAAAATTCTCCACATTATTACCAAACTACAAAATGATTTGATTATTCATATATTTTTAATGCGGGCATGGCATATATTGGGGGTACATCTGCGTTATTGTTAAAGATTTATAGGCTGTCGTCATAATTAAAGCGTTAAATGCCGGCACAGCAATAAGCTGAGTGCAAACCTTGTTTGCTGAAAATGCGGCGAACAAATTTTCAAATTATGTTCTTTATTTTTAAGATACATGTTAGTAATGTAAGTACGTCGCTATTGCTTTTGTTAACGATAGAATTCGTCATATGAACGGCCCGCTCGGTGTTGCATGTAAAATTAAATATAAATAATAAGTAATATAAATATATAATTTAAATACATATAAATATATAATTTAAATAAATATAAACAATGTAAATATTTGTGTATTTACCTGACTGGTTTTTTAATAAATAATAGCCAATTGGTTGCCTAGAGGAATCGGAATGCACGAACTTCACTCGGGATTGAACCGAGGCAGTTGCCCACGACCACCGACCGTGCTTATACGTGCTCTGCATTTCGTTTTCTCTAAAGCAATCAAAGGCTAACTTTCAAACCCTTAAAACCTTGTTTAATTTTCTCCTTCGCACAATTGGACGTTATATCCGTTACACCTTTCTTTCTTAAAAAATAACGTTGTTAACGCGTAGTACAAATCTTATAGTAATATAAAGCTGAAGAGTTTGTTTGCTTGCTTGAATGCGCTTATCTCAGGAACTACTGAAAAATTCTTTCAGTGTCAGATAGCCCATTTATCGAGGAAGGCGTTAAGCTATATATTGATGATATATAGCTTAGCTATATATCATCAATATATTGCGCTATATATATTGCGCTAAGACCAATAGGAGCGGAGCACGAATGACGAATGTTTCTTAACTTACGTTTTCTTTTAACTATTCTACGCGGACGAAGTCGCGGGCAGAAGCTAGTTAGTGTATATACATACGCTGTCTGTCAATATGTAACGTCATTAAAAATGTCACATCTTAAATAACGTACTAGACCCATAGCATCGCCATCTCTGCGTCAAACGGCCTAAATCTCTAACACTAGGTTTTAATACGTGCAGGAACGGAGAAAGAATACTAATTCCTGCGGCCGGGCGACCTGAAGTAACAGGCGACAAAACAACCCACAGCCAGTTGGTAGAGTGATTACCCGTCTGGATGGTCCATGATACCATGGTCTAGAGCATCTTTTCAAAGTGGGCGATAACGCCCCCTTGTGGGCGCTGCAGGCCTAAAGGGGGGCGGTAAGAGACACGGAAAAAATGGGGGCGTTGTATAGGAGCTGGGGGGGGGGCGATTTGTAATTTCATCTAGGTAGGAGGACTCTTAGACACCGAATGAACTCTCGACTCTCGACTACAACTTGTGAACATCAACTAATATTAATATTTTCTTAAGTTTTCGCGACTTGTATACATAATAAAACTATGACTACTTTACTTTGAAAAGCGGCCGAAACGTCGGATAAACCAAAATCAGATAAATTGCCGCGCTTAAAACCGTTAAAACGTAGTTCTATTATCAACTAATATTAATTAAGAGATTGCTCAAACTTGGTTCGATATTTCTCACCGCGTCTGTCTGAATACTATAAAGTTGCGTTTCAATAATCATTCTCATTGGCAGGTGTAGCCCGTAAGAGTTAACTTGAGACCTCAGCGCCGTTGTATACTACCTACTGCGCTTAGGTCTCAAGTTAACTCTTGCGGGCTATAGTAAGAGTCTCGTTTAGAATGAATGTTTAATCTTCGCTAATATAGCTCACAATAATCAATTACTTTAATTTGACGTTATAGTGGTTTATAAGTGTAAAAATGGGGGCGCTAAAAATAATTTATTCTCAAAGTGGGCAGTATACAAAAAAAGTTTGGGAACCACTGGTCTAGAGCAAGGCGCCATAACAACCTTCAGTTGTGTTCCGGCGTTAGTGGCCAGGTTCCAGTCTTATCTACGAGTCCAGCAGCATATTGGTAGCTCGTTTGCTGTTGAAAATGTCTATAGGCAACGGTACCACTTTCCATCACAACTGGACCGTCAGCCTGTCTGCTGTACTCCAGCAATAAAAAAAACTGACCCAGATGAATCTCTTCCTATAGGCTAAAAATAACAAGGTAGAGCCATGCTGGAGCCACTCCTGGTCTAGAGTATGCCGTCATAACAACTTTGAGTTCTGTTCCAGCACCCGTGTCTAGGTACCAGTTTCACCTTAAAAGCTGGAAGCACGTCTGGTGTTGTTTATGTCCATAGACGTCGGTAACCACTTTCCATCACAGTTGGGTCGTCACCCTGTATGCTGTGCTTCAGTACAAAAACAGAAAACATACAGGCATACTCTATACTCTAGATGAAGCCATCCAAGGCGAAAGCCCTACCAACCGGCAAATAAGGCAAGAGTAAGATATACGAGTAGGAACCGGCCATTGGTAAATTTTTCAAAATACACTACGTGATTTTGACACGTATTTTTCATTGCTCTAATTACGTGATAGAGGTAATGTAGTTGTACGTATCACTGCAGACTACAAACCGTCTTCCTTTATCATGTTTAGTAATGAATTGATTATTTGATAATGCAATCGTTTCCTCGATCGTATGATTTTACTATTCAGAAAATGACTATACATGTTTGTAATGCATATAAATGTTTTATATACCTACGAAAAAAATTGAACTGTGATTCCAAAATTAAGGCCAAAATATAAGTGAAAAGTGCTATTTTTATGACGCTTCAATCCAATTCAATTTTTATCCGTGCAGGAACGGAGAAAGAATACAATTTCCTGCGGCCGGGCGGCCTGACGTAAGAGGCGAAAAAATAACCCACAGCCAGGTGGTAGGGCGTTTGCCCGACTGGATGGCGACCACCCCTGGTCTAGAGTATGTCGCCATAACAACTTTGAGTTGTGTTCCGGCATTAGTGACCAGGTTCCAATCTCCCTTAAGAGAGCAGCAGCGCATTTGCAGCGCCTTTGGTGTTGCAAATGTCTATAGGCGATGGTAACCGCTTTCCATCAAGTGGGCCATCTGCCTGTCTGTTGAACAACTGCAATTAAAAAAAAAAAAAATGTTGAAATATAAAAACGTACTAAAATTTTAGAATAGATTTTTAAATAATTGCGGCGTGGAATATTAATTTATATATTAATACGTGATGCAAAAACACTGCAAACACTTTCTACTCCTCTTTTCGAAAATAGTGCGGACGGAGGAGTATGAAATTTCGCAAACTTAGTTTATATAGAGAAGTGCAGAATGCATTTTTTTTTTAATTATGCATAAAAATACATTAAATCAATGAAAAAACACTACAAGCACTACCATGTATTTGACATAAATACTCTTTTATTTATTGTTAAAGTCAAGTCAATTATGGAAGTATATAATATATACTTCCTAAAACCTTAATAATGTTCAAACTTATAATGGAAATTAATTATTATGGTGGAATTTCGACCACGGACGATCACTAGTAATGGTTAAAATCATGTTGTTTTAATTCATAGGTATCGGTTTCAAATTTTGATACAAATGCAATGCATGTTTAAAATTTGTTTAATTTTTTTTAAATAGGTAAGATTTATTTGTTCCTCAAAAAGTGAATAAAAAATATTATTATGTAAACTCCTATGAGTTTGTTTTATGTTATCAATATTACTTGTTCATGTATATAACTTTCAGTGAATAAACTCTAGGTGTGGAATCACGTTTTTTATCATTTGTATCATTTCTGCAGTATTTTATTTTTTTCGGCAATATTGCGTTTCGTAGCAAATTGCTAAAGATCTACCAAAATGACCACTACGTTGTATACCAATAAGAAACCAATCAGATTTCTATTTATAGCTTCTGAATAAAAAAAAGCGTATGGCCAAGTCATCAGGCATTATATCATTTATCGATTGATAGAACCGTGGCATTCTGGCAAACAGCTGAGGCACCGGGCCCGAGGTTATTCAGCCGGGTTGTTTAGACGCAATGCAGATCACGTGAGCGGCTGACAAAACCTTAACTTGTGTGTACGCCCTACTACACCCCTCCCGTGCCCACCACCGGGGGGTGGGTTAAGAAGGAATAAGACAGCGAATAGGGTTGGTTCGTGTCGGCCGGGCGTCTGCGTGGCGCGCACAGTCGCGGTCGATGCTGGGTGCGCGCGCCTCTGTATGTTTCAGTCCATTCGATATCATTCCGAGCGGAGTTTCCCTGCCGAGCGGACGGATTACCCGGTAGCATAGGCGATCCGTCGGCAGTCGGGCCGGCGCCGCCGTCGGCGATGGACCACGAGGACGACAGGTCCTTGTCTTTGGGCACGGAGGTCTCAGCCTCTGTGCCCCCCCCGAGCCCACTAACCGGGTGCTATCTCCTCGCTGTCATAGGAGAGCCCCACACCCACGAGCACAAGGAGATTATCCTGCAGCGGCTTGTCAAAGGTGAGTCCTAGATTAGCTGTCAGGTTGACAGATGTCACACTTCGAGGAGAAAAAGCTCCGACGCCGGCGCCTATCCTGCGGGATATTTAATTGTGTTTTTCCAGCGCTTTCTCTAGGAGAATTTTAATTACGTGCCGATATTTTTAAGTGAATGTAAGATAATGTGAAAATGAATAAAAATGTGTAAGAATTAGTGATTGGATTAGTGTTGGTTAGTGAGGAAAATTTCAGGATAGTGTTGTAGTGTTAATTAGACTAATTGTTTCTCCCGGCTTATTACGTCACAGTTTACGCCAGTGTCCGTCGCATTAAGTAATTTTATGTCACTGCGGTAAGACAAACAAACATTTTAACTTATATTACGTAATATATCCTTTTTTTCTTTCACAACTTAAGTATAATTAAGTTATGATTTTTTTATGAATGCGTCAATACGCCGGCAATACTTTTAAAGCGCTGTAAGCAATGTGGGTCAATCGTTTGCTCATAAACAAACAAACATACTGCGAAAAATATTGACTTTTGCAATATTGGTGTAGCAGTTTTATTATGTAAAAGTCTACTGTGATATTTCAGACAGAATTCTAGTCTACCATATATAAATTTATTTCGTATTACATTAATATTATGAACTAATTTAAGTAACTACATACCATAAATTAATGTAGCTACTATTATTATACTAAATATATAAATGGCTGAATGGTATTTAATGAAATGAGATAAAAAAATAGATTCTCGCCACACTTTTTTATAAAAATAAATTTCATGGGAGGTTAAATAGGGGATGAAAATTTTATGAACGTGAAACTAAAAAGAAACTCTAAAATTACTATAAACTAAACAAATAACGCAGACGAAGGTAACTACAGATTAAATATCAGCAATTAAACCTGTATTATAATTACCTATATATTTTAGATTTAACTTTGAAGTCACATAATATAATACGTGTTATGTAAATTCTATACTTTGTTATACTTTAGAAGATGATTTTGGTAAAACACATAAAATGCCTGCAATTAATTACACTGTTTAATGATGTTAAAATATCTTAATCAACTCAAGAACTATCTTAAGTTAGATATTACACTTATTAATATTTATATATAATACTTATTATTATTATTTATATATAATACTTAATATTATTATTTTTTATACATTATTAACTATTTCCACACACAGTTTAACTATCATAATATGCAAACATTTATATCGTAAGAATAAAATGTTTACTGTGAGTTATATGCATTAATAAATAATTATAAATATTATTATAAAAATATCTTAATCAACTCAAAAAGTCTCGTAAGTAAGATATTCAAATTCAAAGTTTTTATTCAAATTAAGTTCCATTGTAGGACACTTTTTGAAGGTCATACACATAAGTTAAAAATTAATTCTACTTAAACGCTCAATTTAAGTATAATATTCGGCAAAAATTCTATCTTAAGATAAAACAAGGTTTACTATAAGTTGCATGCATTAATTAATATAAAAACAAAAATATCACCAACATATACGTGGGAAAACATTAAATTAAAGAAATTTACATACAATCATACATACTTTGTTTCACATTGAAGGAAACAGTAAAATCTGGTTTAATAACGATGTCACTTAACAAAGTCATCTTAATTCTCGATAATGATAATATTCTAAGAATTATAAGTCAGAGGGAAATCGAAGGATAAAGAAGGAAAGAAATAATTAAAAAGATAGATAGATAGATAACACTTTATTGCACACCAAAACATATAATTACAGAAACAGACCATATTTACAATATTTTCAAGGCAATAAAACAGGCGGCCTTATCGCTCAAAGCGATCTCTTCCCGGCAACGTAAATGAGAAAAATTTGAATCGATAGATAGATAGATTTCAAATATCAATTGTGATAAATATAGCCGCAATAATGATTTCTTTATAAAGATACTAGCTTCGGCCCGTGACTTCGTTTGCGTGTAATAGTTAAAAAAAACAGGGGATTTTGAAACATTCTTCATTGGTTCTCCGCCCCTATTGGTCTTAGCGTGATGATATATAGCCTATAGCATTCCTCAATAAATGGGCAATGTAACACTGAATGTTTCAAATCAGACAGTAGTTCCTGAGATTAGCGCGTTCAAGCAAACAAACAAACTCTTTAGATTTATGTGTATAGTTGTATTAATATAAAATTATAGTTAGATTTACAAGGGATTGTTAAAATTAGTGTTCCTTTAGGAACCTTTAAGAAGCCTAAATACTTACGCTCAATATGAATAATACCGTTATAATTTGCTGTCTGTGTATACTATAACAATCATAAGTATATTCAAATTATAATTTAAAAATATACAACTTTTCGTAAAACATTAGCTTTGCTAAAACTACTTAAATTTAATTGAAGTTAAAACTGTCAAATAACACATTTTATATAAAACAAAATTTTGTTGGATGTTGTATTTATTACAGAAACATACTATTATGATTTCTTTTACAAAATATTCTGCTACCTGATGGTAAGCGGTTAGCATCGCCTATGTCGACATTAGTAACACCAAAGGTTCTATCAATGTGCTACCGCTCTCTAAAAAGGGTCTGGAACCTGGCCATTAATCCCGGAACACTAAAGCAGGGGTGGTAGACATTCAGACGGGCAAGTACTCTACCACCTGGTTGTGGGTTGTTTTGTCGCTTCTAAAGATAGGCCGCAGCAACGCAGGAAATTGTATTCTTTCTACGTTCCTGTATCTACGTCGCTATTACCTCAAGATTCAAAGTATGTTATTAATTATTTCAGGTTTACACTTTAAACTATGGTATGGTATTGCTCGATAGCTGTATTATATAGCGACGGGATTTAAGTTGAAATTTAAATAGAATATTTATAACTAGCTTCTGCCCGAGACTTCGTCCGCGTGGTGCGGTTTTTTAACTATCCCACGGGAACTCTATAATTTTTCGGGATCAAAAGTATCCTATATGTTGACCAGGGATATAAGCTACCACCACACAAAATTTCATTTACATCGGTCCATTAGTTTCGGAGATTAACCGGTACAAACAGACAGACAAACAGAGAAACAAAAAGTTTGAAAAAATCTAAATTAGTTCTATTTCACTTCTAACATACCCCTGACCCGGTTTTTAGCATTTTTTTCATTGTACAGAAATTCGACCTCTACAATTATATTATATGTTTAGATGACTTCTTCTTTCTACGATCGCACGTTTTGGCGTCGACTGTCTTCTTTCTTACTTCCTGAAACTATTACCCTTGTGTACGGTTCTTAAGCACTTTCCACTTGTACATCTTAGGAACGTGAAATTAGCTTTTCCCTGAGCATTATGATATGTGATGTTTATAAAATAACAAAAAAAAACTTTTTTATTTATTTCTTAGGTTGTTAGCCTGTCCGATTTATTCCAACAATAATAATAAATAATTAAAAAGTTACTAATGCCTATGAATACAATTGAATTAATATGGTTAATAGGCACGCAACCAGAAGGAGACGATTGTATTCAATTATACATTATATTATATTATATATAAATATACACAACACTATACGATTTAAGTTTTATAGGAATCACTTTGGTTGATTCATCGGAATTGAAATAAAGGAATTTCGTTGATCCGTCTAATGATGATATTAGACGGATCAACGAAATTGAACCAATTTCATAAAGAAGTACATAATTGACAAGACACGATTGTATTCAAGACACTGAATGAGTAAATTTTGTGTTTTTCGGATCATTTTTGTTTATTGATCCAAATTGAACCGTCTAACATCGTATGGTATAAACGGAGTACTTAGTGCGTGTTTTTTACTACTCGGTCATTATCAAGTGAACGCAATTCTGAATGGGACGACTTAAGTCTTCGCAACTTATCTATCAGTGTTTAGATGTCAGTTTATTTAGATATCTCTGTATGCATATGTATTTATTATTATGTATGTATGTATGTGTGTAAGTATATAATTATTTCAATAATTAACTTATGTATATATTTATTGCATGTTTACATAAATTTAGTTCGCTCGTTTGCTCACAATTTAACTCGTTAGAAAAACCTATTATTAGCCCTTCAAGTTTACGTACTTTTAAGTATTTTTTTGTTTGTTTGTATTATTAATATGCGCTGTTGGTTTTTTTCAAAAATAAATATTTCTCTTCACGCTCACGAAATAGCACTAACACTTACTCATACAAAATTGCGTCAATTTGAACATGGTCGATTAGTATAAAAAACCACACTGAGCAGCTGACTTTATAAATTAGTATTCCGGTTGACTGATTTTAAGTATAATAAAGAAATCCCTTTAGTTCTAAATAAGGATAATTATCCATCAGCTGATGTGGCTGTTAATTGTTTTTTCTACCTTAGCGAGGGAGTCTGGTTTGCATAACATGCCAGGCATGTATCGACGGTTAACATTTTTCAGTCTATGCCGCAAACAGGTCATCAGAGGTCAGCTACTTACCTACTGGGTTACTGCAGATGTTTTGGTTACGTGACAAAAAGTCAATTAGGTCTAAGTTAGGTACGTGTGGACTTAGGGACGGTGGCTACATCGTTTTTCTATATATTTATTAAATAAAACTAAAACAAATTATAAAATCGCTTTCATTCTCTGGCAGGCTTAATCTTTTAAGTTTATGTGTTTATCTCTTTTTAGTGTCACGTATTCGTTTCATAGAGTAAAAACGTAGTTTTATTACGTGAACTAGACCCAAAACCTAAAGAAAGAACTAAAGTAAATAAGCCTATGTTCTCTGCCCAGGATCGATCTATCTTCTTGCTAAACTTCCTTAAGATTTCTACAGTTTTGTAATCAACATGTAACAAACAGGTCCCTTTTCGCTATAATATTAGTATAGATTTTGATGTCCAGATGCTTAAGAGAGTTACAAGGTCTTATTTCAATTTATGTTTGTTGAGATCTTCAATCAAATATCACTTGAGTCGATTCAGTTTACAAAATGCCAAAACACATATAACTGTATATTGACTGTCGAATATTTGTATTCATACAATCCTGACATTGCCAAGGCATGATATTGCGCAATGTTGGACGCTGAATAAATTTGTTTTCGCAGCAATCGATTTACAACCCAATATTGGCGAATAAAAAAGCAAACATGGCGTCGATTATAAACAAACTGTTATATAGATTTTGATACAAAATAGCAAATGGATGAAGGTTATATCCATCATGTGTCAGTCTTTCCTGTATTATAAAGATTTATGCAGACACAGAACAACAATCGTTAAAATTTCAAATTCAAAAGTTTTTTATCCAAACTAAATTCTGCATAAGATTCTAAAAGTCGTATATACATAGTTATTTTTTGTTTTTGGCTATTTTGACCTTCCGTCTCCCCGGACACAGTCCGAGACATTTTAGTCAGTTTTTTATTTTTTTATTGATCTCCAAATTTGAATATAGATAAACACGTTTTTTTTAAATTAACTAAATATAAATAAATTAATATAAAGTATGTAACAAATCGATGCCAGAGTAAAGCGTGTCCAGAAGGCTGGCTGCATTGCCACGCTGCATGGCCATGCAGCCAGCCTTCTGATCACGGGTGGTATCAAAGTGTTTCTTACTTTCTTTGAAGAAACCCTTTGCCAATGGACCTCACGGACCTAAAGTTTCAACTCCAAACGGCACAAATATATAAACCCCTTCCTAGGGTTCCAGATTTGCGCCATTTAAGATCTTCAGCTGTTGGAGCAGCATTGCCAGCCCCTGACTTAGTCACTGGAAGATGTGATTTTTTATATAGTTTAACTTAACCGTTTCACAGCCTAACACTATATTCTGTTTATGCAAACACAGCCTGAATAGTATAATTGATTATCTATGGACTATGTATGTATAATCTTAGTGGTAAAAACAAAATAAAAGGAGGTGTGACAAAGTATGAGGATTTACACTTTATATTCCACTAGCGATTCCGGCAGAAAAATCTAGAACCCGGTTCCAGCGCCACCTACCGGGTCTAATTGTGAATCTAAACTATCCCAGGACCCAATCAAATACTATTTTTTTTTACACCGAGTGTTACGTTATTCTCAGTCTTTCCTCTTTATAATATTAGTATAGATTATTCTTTTCTGAACTTTTCCCAAGTTTTTTTTTTGAGTGTTCTTTTACGATATACTCTTTAATTAGAATTTTACATACATTATTTAAAATTTCTTTAGTCTTTTATGTTAGCTTATATTTATTTACAACTTTTGATATGTCTTATCACTTTATATCATATGTTATCATATTTATTGCAATTTTACATATATAGTTAAAAGTTAAAACTATTCCAACTCAAAGTACATCGCTTCGCAAAGTGTTATTGCTGTTATAAGGAAAAGAAGCGGCAGAAACCTCTCCAGTAACATTCCTAGCAAAAATAATTTAAACTTTCTTCGATTTGATTTGGTCTTTCTTTGTCTCTTTATATGTTATTTAATCATTCTGTTATACAAGTCAGTGTCGATTTTAATACTTAGGGTTGAGTTTTTTACTCTTTTTTCCCTACTTCATACGATCACCATCTCCCATTGTGACTCTATAGCAAGTATTACTCAGAATATAAAACCAAAATTTCTTAGATATACCTATTTTGACGGGACTCGATGGAGAAGCTCAATGTCTGCCAAAAATTAATTAAACACAGTATTTTCAATACTTATTTAACTTGGTCTTGACTGCAGTCACATGATTATCATAGACCTGGATGTATCTAATGATGTCAAGAACTTGATATATAACATACTATGTGCTTCCTGTCTTTTTATTCCTGTCTCTATAATTACTAGGATATTTAGACAATTTATTTCACTGTACTCTTCTAAATTGGTATTATTATGTCGTCTTACCTGAGAATCTTGAGTTAAGAATCCAAGTTCTATACAATCTTATTCAAGAGAGATCGATAAAATTTAGACGATGTATCTAATTTCTTGTCTATTAAGATAGGTCTTTACAGATACAGTGACCTATAACGATGTTCCTAATTATTCAATAATCAAGGCTAAATGTATTTTATTTACAATCTTCTCTGCCATCACCTATATATAATCTTTCGATTAATGCGAATTTTTACGATACACTATCAGATAACCTTTACAACTGATTTGATAACATTTGATGGCGAACTAATTGTTACAACATTTGGGATGCTATTTTTTTGCATTAGTGGCCTATTATAATAAATAAATAAGGGGACATGTAAAAAACCGTAACAGGGCGGGTTAGTTTTATGAGTCCGAATTAGGAGCCACTAAAGTGATAAAACAAAAACTCAGTCGAGGTGAGAACGTTGAGATTGATATGTAGTGTTATTAGAATGGATGAGTGGAAAGTCATAGACGAGTACACATGACCGTGGAAGGTACTATTCCTCTTCCATATCCATAACTAAAAATTGATAGAAAGGAGTTTATGTATGTAATGAGGTGAGCTGATAATCATGTGATATACAGTGTGTTAAACTAGAAGATTGTCACACAGTAATAGTAAATTTAACCAAAAATAGATGTATGGATTGTTTGAAAGATGAGATGTACTAGAATAGAGAGGTATGGAAAAAGAAACATAGTGCGCTGGTCGCAAAAGATTAAGAAAAGTTGAAAGAAAATAACTATGATTTGACTGATTATTATTTGTTGAAACATCTGTGACTGATATAATTATAACGAAGAATAATAACGTGGTATTAGCATGTTTAGTTTTTGACTAAAAAAAGCGAATAGCCCACCGGGCTGGGAATGGGAAAATCGAATGAGAAAGGATGAAAACTACGTACGGAAAGTACTATGAAATTAGCAAATTCAATGATAATAGTAGTCTGGTTTTAAAAATAGATCGATGGATCGTGTAAAGATTTACGTGATAATTTAGCGATTTGACTATACCTTTAAATCAGAATAACGGAGTATGGAAAGAAAACATACCGCTGACCCCAGAAATTATTAGGAAGAGGAGCAAAGGTATAGTCTATTGATTATAAACGCTGGACAGTTATTAAAATTTATAGAATTCAGGGGTAAATACTTGATGATGTAAGGGACGTAGGTGACCAGATAGAGCAAGTATTGTCTGGATATATTCCGAAACATCATATTGAAATATAGCAGTAGGTGCATAATCTTGTTGTATTGGCACACGGGTAGCGACCGGCGGCCTTCACTTGTGCGGCTTCGGCGTCGAGGCTGAGGACACCTGTCAAAATTGATTCTACCCTATTCCCTATTATTAGTGCAACGTTTCATTTCCTTTAATAAATTATATTTTAGTTAGGTTTCTCCGACTTCCCCATCTAGCGCCTACCGGCGACCTTGCACGGGTCGTCAGTCCATGAGTGCCCAACACTACGTTTAGTTAGGTCTAGCGCGCTTAAAATCTGTAATAGGCTAGATAATTAAATTCTAGTGCAGAATTCATTTCGTGGTGCGCCCTTTTCTGTAGAGTTCGAGTTCTGTTACATAACTTATTTGTACACGTTTGATATAAACGTAGCATGAGGAGTTTGTGGCGGGTACTGAAGGGAGATGTTGTACTGTGCAGTTTTATTTTCTAGAAATGTGTAAAATTACTCCTAATGAACAATAGTTGTAGGATATTGATATTTTTTTGAGTAATAATTATGTGTTTTTGTGAGAAATGTAAGCTGTATAGCCAAATGTGGCCATTCTAGTTTCACAAGACCTTCGTTGAATTGCGTCGATTATAGCCTGTAATACAACTGCGCTTGGCTTAAAGGCCTAGTTGCCAAGCCATAAACATAAAAACGAGGCATGACCTATTTTCCTTTAGATAAATATGTGTTAGATAATCTTATTAAAACATTGAAAGATTTAAAAGTTGTCTTATTTACTCTCTACATATAATTAAACAAAGCTTAGAAAATTATATTGATTTTTTACTTTTACAGTTCTGTAGGTATTTTGGCAAAAACAGTCAAATATACAATCGTCATTTCCGTCCGTCCTTTTGTCTGACGTTCTTTGCTTGTGTTTTTCTAGACAGGAAGCTGTATTCATCATGCTACACAATGGTGTGGTAAAACCGCAGAAAAAAATACTTTGGAAGAGGACCTCATACATATAACTTCAGGTTGAACTTTTTTATCCAATGGACATAGGTTAAATGCAAAATTCCATTTCAAAAGTTTTCACCTTTGTCAGTTACACTGTGTTTGTGTGAAACGATCACTAATATTGACCCTGATGGAACAGAGATGTGTGTGTATGAGAGAGATGTGTCGTCGAAAACATGTGAAAGCATCCGGGGGGGTCTGATGATTAGGTGGACGAAACCGCGTGTAAACTCTATTAGAATATAAACACAAACTTAGATATCGCGTAAGCATTTCCCGTAATGAATAAAACGTCTTTTGCAAAAGTAAACAAGCGAGCTGCTGGAATCTGGTGACGTAACGCATGAAATCAGTGCGGCGCGTATTTGCGAATGAATTCGTTCGCGTGTTCAAAACAACGTGTCGGATCGATAAAAATATATATACTCAGGATCTGTTTCACGACGATCAATCCAAGCCGAATAATATATCTATACTACAATAAATCTATCGTTGTCGGTCAATCGTAGTCCACTGCTGGACGTAGGTCACCACAAGTTCTTTCTCTGCCTTCCTCATTTACCGCCTGCCGGCGACCTTACGCAGGTCGTCACTCCATCGGCCTGGAGGACCTCCAATATTACATTTGCCGAGACGCGGTTTCTACTCTAATAGTCGTCGGCTCCATCGGTCGTTGGTCCTGCGACTTTTGTTGCCACTTCAACTCCATAATTTTGTGAGCTATGTCGGTTATTTTGGTTCTCTTACGGATATCCTATTTCTTAATTCTATCCATAAGAGAAACACCCAACAGAGCTCGCGCTATTACCCGTTGAGCCACTTGGAATTTGTGGATCAATCTTGCCCTCAGATGTCCACGTCTCAGCCCCGTAAGTTAGAACGGGGAGGACGCACTCATCAGAACATTCCTCGTTGTAGAGGTGGTATAACGCTAGACGCTTAGTGCGTCAACATCTCTTCTAAGGATAAGAGGATGTAGAACATTTGTATGGTCGGGATTGACGATAATCCGGACTGCTAGAAGCTGCAAGGAGTCAGGTGAGAGCAGCTAGTACTGAGTTGTGCTTCTATATCTGTACTTTCTATCCAAGGTAGACAAGTTTCTGCACAACATCAATAAATCTATGCCCTATATTTAATAATTCGTTGGTCGCGTACAGCGTCATGCCGTATGCAACCTACGACGATTGTAAGCGACGCATGAAGCATTTAGACTTCCCAACAAAACATGTTCTGTGAGAAACACCGGCATGTGTATATAGAAACAATCGAATAAAAAAAGCTATTAAAATCACTTTCATCGAGTTGGTGGAGAAAGTTTTTGAACCAGGTATTGTTACGAATACTGACATAATTTGTATTACGGAGAGTAATTGCTGGATTTTATGATGTTCAGCTCCACTACGTTCTGACAATGGGCCGTGAAGTGAATGGTGTGACATAGCACGTTTGGGGGAGCAATAAACTACAATGTTTGTATGCCATCTTTGTTGCGGCCAGTTGGACTGCCTTAAGTAAAATAGATATCAAGTGTTTGAAGGTTTATACAGTTAATACGACTTTTAAAGTAAATAGATAGAAACTCTTCATTGTACACTATTAAAGAATATTACAAAAATTATTGGTGAAATGCTTAAAATACCATCTAATATAATATCTTTATATATATATTTCTTGTGTGCATGTGTATGTCACTGAACTCCTCCTAGTCGGCTGGACCGATTTTGATGACATTTTTTGTGTGAGTTCAAGGGGATTCGAGGATGGTTTAGATTCACAATTGGACCCGGTAGGTGGCATTGCAATCGGTTTCAAAATTTTTTTTCAAGGCAGGACGTCGTCTGCCGGGTCCGCTAGTCTAATATATAATTACGTGAATAAAAACTTTGTACCCCTTTTGACGAAAATTGCGCGGACGGAGGAGTATGAAATATCGCACACTTATAAATAACATAATAATTTGTTGTGAAAAACTATACTTCTATAATCACAGATTTGGCCAAGGCAACAATAGACAAAAGAGTATATAGCGTGTGTGTAATGTTTTGTTATTTATTGATTTAATGTACTTTTTATGAATTAAAAAAAAATTAGCATTCTGCACTGCTTCTCTATATGAACTATAAGTGTGCGAAATTTCATACTCCTCCGTCCGCGCAATTTTCGTAAAAAGGTGTACAAAGAGTTTGCTTCACGTATTAATGTATAGATATTTTTGAATAGCTATTCATTTGACATTAATATCTTATTTATTTATTAATACTAAGTACCTCTTTAATGTACAAACACTAAAACACAGTGCATGCAAACTCTTAGTGTTGTAATCCGAAATGCCATCGCAGACTTGTCTTGCACATTTTATCTTACGACGGCTATTGTGCAAGTCTCTGTATTGTATTTATTGCCTTGCACTTTTTCACACGGTTTGACCGACTAACGAACTCGAATCCAACTTAAAACCTAAGATATTCTCAAACGTTTAAGACTACTTTCATGATTTGTTCACAAAATATTTTCTTAAGTTTTGGACACTTTTCATTAGCCGCGATCACGGAAGACAAAGATGTCAAGTGTCAATGAGTATTGTTAAAGTTTTATTTAGCCTACCGCCAACTTGTTCATTTTAATTTTTGTTTATGTTTATTATTTACTCTATGGGAGCCGAATCTAATTTATCACCGCTTCGCAACATGTTGTGGCTTAAAAATAAGAAGCGGTGTAGTTTTATTATGTATACAAGTCGCGAAAACTTTAGAAAATATTACCCGCCCAAATAAATCAAATCAAACAACCTCTTTGTGTAAAAACATGATACATGAACATTCAAAATTAATTTTGGAAACATTAAGTTGATCTTACGCTATAATGTTTGTGCTAGTTATCTATACTATACCTACTTTAGACTGTAATCTGCTGTCCATGTGTGTTGTGTTAATGTTCATTTTTTTATTTGTTTATCATTATAAATGCATAATAATTACAGATAATAATTTAAGATTTTCTTTTGAGTCAGGTTGCCTGGAATAGATCGTTTTCAGCGATAAGGCCTCCTTTTGTCTTACCAAGTATCTATTGTCTTGTTGAGGAATTTTTTTAATGTCTGTTTTGGTGGTGTTTTCCATGTCTATGAAGTATATAGTATGATTTATCATTTACATGACGTGCAAATGGTTATAGTTAATATATAATAGTTAACTAAATATATTAAATCTGTAATCCTACACTAATTCATTCTAACATTGTGTAGGCAATAAAGTTTTTCTGTCATTTTGATATTTGATCCATATCGCCTCGCTCACTCATTCACTCGCTCACTCATTCACTCGCTCGCTCACTCATTCACTCGCTCGCTCACTCATTCACTCGCCTGCTCACTGACTGACTCACTTGCTGCAATATTAATCTTGACCAAAAGTCCTTAAAATTCTAAAATTATAAATAATGATTAATTTATTTTCGAGTGTAACAATTATGAAATCTTGATCTAACTGCGTCGTTTAATGTTCCTCTGAACACAAACAGTAAAATTTATTATTAAGAACAAGTTTTTAACTGCGGACAAATAACAAAAAAATCTTATTACAATAGCAAATAGCTTAATATAATTTTAATTTAAAGTTTTATAAGTAAATTACAGTGATATATTTGCGAAAAGTATCAAGATAAGGTCAAGGTCACGGTTAGATCACATCTCAAATTATAATTAATTAATTGATTATACAATAGATTAGATGTATTATGTTTGTATATAACTATAGGTACGTACATTATACATACACTAACAATCAAGAAATATTAACACCTAAAACTAAAGTAATAAAAACACCTAAAACGCGATAATTAATAGAAAATTCCAACAAAAATTTAGAAAAACTTACGTTTTATAAAAATATATTAATACGTGAAGCAAAAACTTTGTACACCTTTTTACGAAAATTGCGCGGACGGACGAGTATGAAATTTCGCATATCTATAATTTATATAGAGAAGGAGTGCACAATGCTAACATTGTTTTTAAATTATACTTAAAAAAAACGTTAAATCAATACAAAACATTACACACACTACCACGTATTTGACACACGCACGTGTATATATATATATATATTTATTTATTTATTTATTGTTAAAGTCAAATTAATAGTGTAGCCTTGGCGAAATCTGCGATTATAGAAGTATAGTTTTTTGAAAACCTTGATAATGTTCAAACTTGTAATTGAAATGAATTATGGTCGAATATCGACCAATGGACGACCAGTAAAAATATTAAGTTCTAGAATTTGGTAATGCTGTGCGTTAAATTATCATTAACGGGGTATATAATACGCCAGCTAAACTTCGTTCGCATTCTCTTTTTTCCTGATAACTGACGTATTTCTGTGGTATAGATGAATATAGCGAACAATGTTCCGCCGGGGGCACATAATTATGGTGCCGCCATTTTATTTCGCAAACAACTGTTATATATAAAAATAAATTTAAGTAATCGACTTAAATATACTTCTAATTAAAACCATGTTAGACCATAACGTCGCTTAATAGATAATAAAACTACGTTTTAACGGTACCGCGGTAATTTATTTGATTTTTATTATTCCGACGTTTCGGTCACTTTTCAGTGGCCGTGATTACGGAAGACAAAGATGTTGTGTGTCAATGAGTATTGTTAAAGTTTTATTTAGCCTGCCGCCAACTTTTTCATTTTAATTATTTAGTTTCAATTTTTTTATGGCTATTATTTACTCTATGGGAGCCTAATCTAATTAACCACCGCTTCGCAACATGTTATGGCTTGAAGAGAAGCGCAAGAAACTCTTCAGCAAACATGCCTAGCTCTAATAATTTTATATAATATTAAAATGAGTGGGAGGAAAAATAAAAGAATTTACCAAGCAAGGTAGTTTGTGTTCCGTTGCACGCAGAAAGATCTCACAGTATCCTGAGGTCTGGCAGTTGGTTTTTGCTGGCCAAACCCAGCTTAATAGTTTTGATGATCAGATCTCAAACAGGTGGCATTATTCTTCTCTATGGAACTTTTGGTGTATTTTTATTTCAATAGCCTCACGAATCATTCTAGGTATGAAACGATTCTCTTTCATAGCATAATAGATTGTGTTCAATTGGCAGCCTATAAAATATTTAAAAAACGTGTATGCATAAATTCAGGTTAATGGATTACGCCTTCGTGTTCATACATTATAATCCAATTAATAATGCGTGCTTATCATAAATCTGACGATCAATACATTCCAGCATAATAACGTGGTGTCGGAGGAAATGTGTCCCGAGTGTAGTGCGCGAGCGCATCGCGAAAAGAAAGCGCACAGAGCATAGTAATTATAATCGGCACATACCGCAGCTATCGGGCCAGATGTGTATCTCCATTGTACTATATTCCCAGTTCGAAACGATTGTTCTAGAATAAATATTGAGCCAGTAAATCTTCTAAAACTAGTGTAGCAGCGAAGCTAGTGGTTAAATAATACTTCAGATGGCAGATAATATAAACTGTCGAGCTGATGTGAACTGATTTATTTTGGAAACGGTAACTTTGAGTACAAATATTAACAAGTCATACTGCTAGTACAATGTATAGCATAGTGTGTGAGCGGGACGGATGATGTGCGAGCGATATAGAGCAACTATTAAAACATGCGCTTCTGCGTTGCGCTAGTCACGACGGGTGCAAAGTAAAAAGAGATATCTGCAAAATAGCTACTTTACAGGAGAGCGAAAAGATGGTCGTATTAACTTTGAAAGAACATACGTAGCTGGCTTTTTTACGTTCGAAAATTTATTGAAATAATGTGATATATGCAAAACAAATAATGTCATATTGTAAAGAATTGTTTTATTAAAACGATTGTACAATAAACTAAAAATCATCATTTTGTAGATAACTTTATTTACTTTGCACCCGTCGCCAGTAGTGCGTTGCGCGCTGCGATGACAAGATTTATGCAGCTCCCATAATAGCAAGGTTTGCAAGATATTCATATACGCCTCAAATGGTTTGTAATCCATTAAAATTTTAAGTTCTGTACTCGTACATAAACTACGTTGTAAACAAATTACCGGGCGTTACATTTAATTTAGATGATTAAATTGCTACCCTGATATACTTAAAATTGTATTTGTATAATGTAGAAGACTTTCTAAACACGGATTCAGTAATATAGTTGAAATTAAAAAATAAATTAAACTTGCGTGTATTATGTTATGGCTTGTAAGTCCTCACTGGAGTATACCTACATAGCCCAATTAATTAAATCAGTTATAATATTATATAGTAGTGTAGTATAAGTTATTATATTATTTTTCTTTATAAAAGCTTAATTACTAACTAAATGTAGATATAGGTTTTTTATTTTGCCTAAAGATTATTTAATTTATAGATTTAACTACTCGTTCATTAATAAAATTAATGTAAACACTACAGAAGTTTGACTGAATGAATAATAATAATGATGAAATAATGTGTAATTTATATTAAAAATATAGTAAATAGTAGCATATCGATGGATAAAAAAATCTCTTGATCGTTCGAAACCTTGTCGACGTCAGTCGCTCGCATTACCCTTAACATTATTTACGAAGAAATACGTACATTAATCCCTAATTGACAGGTGTCACGTGTATTCATTACCAGGTAAGAAAATCTGTATGAAAATAAAAATGTTACATAATCCGAGACGGGATTAAAGAAACCTTATTTAAAAGTCAAGGTCATGTTGTCAAGGTAAAAATTGTTCGCACCACCATATGCGATAAGAATTTAGTCATGCTAAAGGTCCTAGGTTGGCATTTGCCTAGGTTAAAACAGATGTATATCAGTGATTTATCACAAAATTTCATTATTTAATTGGATTGAAGAATCAACAATTGCTTTGGCAATTTAAAATTTGGTAAACTCTACTTGAGGTAAACCGTATAATGTTAAAGACTTACAATGTCAATAATAATCGAAATTTTTGAATATAAAAGATCATGAAGTCACAGTTATGCAAATTTAAGGTTTCTAATAATTAAATTATTGAAGAGTATATTTTAATATTTATCTTAAGCAGACGGTGAATCTATACAATACCATTATTATAATAATGTAATTTCATTGCAGAAATACAAGTCTCAAAACCAAATTGACATAATTCTAGTAATTAATAAGTTGTGATATTTTTTAATTAATTAATTATTTATGCAGACAAACAATCGACGAACACAAATGGCTGTTGAATAAATGCTTTTAATTTGTAAACGAATTTTTGCTATAATTTTTGAGATAATTTTCACATTTTTAATTGATGTGTATTTTGATTATTTATGTAATTAGTATTTGTTAGTAATCTTAAGAAAAATTTGCACGCTTCATAAGGAAACATGTCAACCTTGTATTGTAATTTCATCTCCTATATATGTACAATGTTTTAAGTAAATAAATGAATTTTAACATTTGTTAGAAATGTTGTCTAATTCGTGCTTTCGTAGTAATGCGTGATTTTACATTTACTACGAATATAACATCATGAAATTTCCTTGGTTTATTATAACGGATAAACATGTTCTACAAAAGACGACAATTTTCTAAATCACGTAAGAAATAAATCCTCCAAATGGATACAAATGCCTAAAGCCTCGTTTAAGGATTAAGATTTACTGCTGTTTCTTGAGGTCGCAAGGTTCGGCTAGGCGATCCGTTAATCTTTACACGTCGGGGTTCAGTGGAAACGCGCTTTTTGTAATTTATGATTTACGAGCAGCTATTGAAATGCTTTGCTTATTTAGGGAAAAAATGGGTGTTTTATGGAAGAGGGACACTTAGATGAGCTAGGAGCGAGTCCGTAAACATCAAGCCTCTGGTAGACGAGATTTTTTGTAAGTGATACAATTAACTGTACTTCTGAAGTTTAGATTTGAAACGATTAACATAATTACAATCATATTTTCAAGACAATACTAATATCTCAATTACTTAATACATCTTTACTTTATCTCAAACAAAGAGTTTCAGAGTAAAAAATAGATCTTAAACAAACTGTTTTAAGAAGAAGAAACATACTCGTAGTTACGTAAAATCTTGAGATAGTTGCTATAATTGAATTAATTTGATTGAAAAGCACAATCGGTTCTCTAAGAACACGACGTTCGTAGATCGCTTTGGTAGATTCATTCAATTTGAAAGACATAAATGAACCGCGTAACATCGGCTTAACCAAATAATGTTTAGACGGTCCGCAATGTTTTTTATTTTATTTATATTCCTAAAATAAGTCACTTGTGTTGTGGGTAATACACAACGGTCTACTCTGAGACTCACTACCACTCAGACATAGTAAATGAGAAAATTTGTTTCCGAAATTTGCCATGCCAGGAACGGTATCTGGCGCCTCGGCGTTGCAGGCCGGCAAAGGCTTATCTCGTTCAACCACAGAAACCGTCAAAATGTGTCAACTACTGTATAAGTGCAAAGTAATTTAGGTTATTCCTTACACCTACATTTGGCGCATGAGTATCGAATGTGTGTATGAGTCACCAGTGCGTAAAGGAAGTGTATTGCAATGCTTCTATATGAATCTTAACTGATTCGGTCGCGATTCGTGTTCGGAAGAGTCCGAGCTAAGGCCTTTCATATACAACGCTACGTAAGTCTTCCACATTCATCATCCAATGTTACAAGATCATACAAACAATCACATTGCCAAACTGCAGTGCAGTTTGTCAGCAGTGTTCTCGTGTATTCAACTACAGTTTTATTTAATGTAAATTATACTATATTACAAATTATTAATTTGTATCTAAGCGACTTTTACAATGCATCTATAATCTTTATATATAAAATTCTTCTGTGCGTGTGTATGTGTTTGAACTCTTCCTAAATGGCTGGACCGATTTTGATGAAATTTTTTGTGTGTGTTCAAGGGGATTTGAGAATGGTTTACATTCACAATTGGACCTGATAAGTGGCGCTGCAATTGGGTTCTAAATTTTATTTCTTCAGGGCAGGACAACGTCTGCCGGCACAGCAACATGCCGTCTTTGTACATTGAAGCTATTTTTAAAAAAAGCTACTGAATTAGACTATATAAACGACGGAGAGCACGATACAATTTTATTTAGATTTATTGTATGTTTCTCGGTTTTTCCGTTTGTTAAGGATTCACCTAAAAACTACTGGACCGATTTTGATGCAGTTCTCGCTGATCGGCAGTTAATTTTTAGATTTAAAATTTGCGTACTTATTATCCCGAGAATCCCGCGGGAATTTCAAGTCAAGCTTGGATGAATTCGCGGGCATACCTACTTTAACTATCTATACAAATGTATGAATTCTATTGTCTTTATATTGTAACTTTCCAATCAAATAAATTCTTTCTTTCTCTCTATATGTCCTGTACCTTACAGTGACAGATATTCGCGACTTAAGCATGTAACAAAGATATGCGTACATTTGTAAACAACCTTTAATTCAGATCGACAATTCTCGTTCGCACAGAAAAGTTCAGACCGGTATCAGACCTGTCAATAATCTATATTGAACTATTTGGAAGCAGAAATGACTCTGTCCCGCTTACCTGATTCGTACACTGTCGTGCGCTACTAGAATTGGCCTACTACGAAGACACATCGCATCAAGACGAATTGTTAGTTGCGTAAAACTGAAGCGTTGTGAGCGACGAGCCTTATATGTGGGACGTCGCGAAAGTTATATTTAGAACTGTTTAACACTTGTATTATTATTTTGTACGAATACGTTGTACACCTAACAAAGGACACAGTCTTTGTGTTAACTGTTTTAAGGTACACAACAAGAACAGTGCTGCTTTATAATCAATGGCGCTCTAGTTTAGTCCACAGGTTTTGTTCTAGCAGGCAAGAAGAATTGATTTCTAGAGAATAAGGTCGACAGTCGCGTGAACTGAGACAGCGCAACAGCCTCATAAATTGTATATTTTTAAATTATCATGTTAATTAAAAACAACCCAACATTATTTGGAAATTATAGAAGTGAACGACATATTACAATAATAAGAATAAAATTTGTATGCCTTCGCATAACACTGTATTATATGGCTAAAGCGTGTTTGGGATGGCACCAAGAATATACAACAAGTTACCATGTAATATAATGCAAGAAAATAATATATTAATATGTTCAAACCAAAATTGTTCGAGTGTTTGATCAAAAAATCCTATAATATTTAATTAAAAATTAAGAAGATATTGTGTTGTGTTGTTTAAATAATAAAAAATATTTATAAGGCACCAAATTAAATATTATACAGAGATAGGTTAAGTAAGTTTATACTGCGATGCTTTTAAGGGCCACCTTAGTAATAAGCTCTCAGTTATATTGAATAAAACCTATGTAACATTTAGCGCGCAATAAAAATGATTTGATTTGATTTGATAGATTTTGTTAGAGCGGAGCAAGTGATGACATCATATCTTTACCAAGTCAAATAGTATATTTATTTTTGTTTAAAGGTAGGTACTAAAAAATTATATTACCTTGTCGCCTTTCTCCGCTTCATTTTTAACGAATAATGGTTTAAAATTTGAAGAAAAATATCTTTTTGTCGGAACACAATTTAAGGTTGTTATGGCGACATACTTCCTTCATACACTTTTGATTTGCGCTCCTCTAAAAACCTCCTTACAAAACAATAACAAAAAAACTCGTTTACAATATTGTCTTGGTAAAAACAATAGACGGCCCTATTGCTAAATTTAAAGCTATCTTTTCCAGGCAATTTAACTTATTTAATAAATTAAACTAATTTAGAAATGTAGGTGGTGCAGAGTATTAGAGAGGACATCATTAAAGTATAACGTTTATTGTAAGTGCTTTAAATTAACATTCAGTACATAATAATCATACTAAAACCACAGAGTACAACAATTAGCAAAGCAATATCAATTTGTATAACAGTTTCTGAAACAACTATTTGGGTTGTTGCGTAATCTGTGCCAGGAGTAATTGGGGTTCCAATTACCTTATTCGGAGTACAATGACGTCAATGGATTGCGTGATTAATTCCTTAGGGAAGGTAAGATGAGCGGATTGTGGGAGTTAAATCGTATGGTTGATTGCCCAGGCTTGTATTTATGAGAAAACAAATTCCATACAAAAGGAGGAGGCTCTCAATTTATCCCCTATTTTTTAATTTATGTTTAGTCATAACGTTTGAAACGGAGTTCCTTATCGCACTTTACTTGGTGGATGGAAACTAGACGAAAAAAGTGTAACCGGGGTAAGAAAAATGCTGACCGCTATATATTGTTAGAATATGCCAGCGATCAGCAACCTGATTCCAGCTCCGCCTACCGGTTCCAATTGTGAATATAAACCATCTGGGGACCCACTCAAACACATAAAAACAAAATCATCAAAATCGGCCCGGCAGATTACGAGGATCCTAGAACCGGATTCCAGCGCCTCCTACCGGTTCCAGTGGTGAATCTAAACCATCCGGGGACCCACTCAGACGCACACAAAAAAATCATCGAAATTGATAAAGTCGTTCTCAAGTTATGCCCGCACATACATTTCTAAGATTCATTTTGATTTATATAGAAGTCTGTTATATTGAGTGAACTGTTACTTTCGTTGTGATTGGACCGCACTCCGGACGTTGCATTAGTTCCCCCACAATGCTATGTGTGCCGTGTTATGGGTATGTGGGACTCGATCGCACAGATAGATAAACGTACCAGAAGACAATTAACACACGTATATTGCACAGACGAAACAATGGCCTTTAAGAAATTGCTTTTATTCTAGAAGGAAATCGAAATTGTTTTATGAAATCGTCTGCACAGTATGTAGGTCGTAGAGTTTTAAAGTTCGGTATTTTTTCTCTATTATGGTCTTATATGCCAGAGCTCCAAGAGTTCTTATTTGAAATGCATCTTTGTTTGAATGCCAAGCTTGTAAAGAAATTATGGAGATATGTTGCTGCATAAAATTTTAGTACGTAATGTCATTATTATAACTATAATAATATTTTTCTTTCCTTTTATTGTGTCTCTGTCTTATTGAATATGCACTGTTTGCTACAACTCCATTAATTCTTCAAAAGTAATTTTGTAACATACTTCTGTATAAAACTAAAAAACAAGAACTTGAGATTAGAATAAAAAATATAAAGAACAACAATTTTTAGCTTAGCGTGTTGCTGGGGAGTTTCTTACCGCTTCTTCTTCTTAACAGCAATAACTCGTTGCGAAGCGGTGTACATAGATTAGGAAGTAAAATTAAATTTTAATTTATATGTATGTTCTTCAAAAAGTGTTCTCCAGCGGTACTTATTTTTAATAAAAACTTTTGAATTAGAAATTTGAATTTGAATGGGATAAGGTTGAGCCGGGCAGCCGTGTCACTAGAACGCAACTCCGGGCTCAATTCCTGCCGTGATAAATTTTGTAAAGTTTGAGTTATTTAGTATGGTCTGGGTGTCTGGGATAACCCCGCAGAGTGAGTCGATGTATACCTATAATACAGGCGTATCTTGCTTAACTTGGGAATATAAAATGTGTGAGTTTGTCTGCTGATTTTAAACAAAGAAAATATTAACAAAACTAAAATTAGTAATTACTTGTGTAAATTATATATATTTATCGATATTTTATTTAAAGGAGGATTTGGTTGCCGACTATTGTAATAACTACAAACATGTTTTGTCTGTGTCCCATTTTACAAATAAACGTTTTCTTTATTTCTTTCTTGCCTGCACGAATAATAATACTAACAAAGAATAATTATTTCTCGTTGATGTAATTAGTAGCACTCAGGTTACAGACAGGTTACAGAAGACCCCAAAATCCTTGTAACATCGTAACGCTTGGCTTACTTTACCTGTTTTATTAAAGATTAATTGTTAACATAATTCATGTGAAGCGAACCTTTGACCGGCGGCCAGATCCAATTAGACCCCTTGTGGGGCTTCGCTCGAATTCGGGCTACATCGAATAATTTTGGATTATCACTACTCTGGATCTAGGGTTTCGGTTTCGGGTTGCCATGTCTAACTGCCAGATTTCCACTAGAAGTACTCTTAAATGTTTGAACTTAACATATTGACTGTACTGTAGCGGCCAGCGGTTTCAGAGCTGACCAGGATCTTGAATAAGAGACTGGTTTAGAGCATATGTTTATATTAGCAACTAGCTTCTGCCCGCAACTTCGTCCGCGTGGATTAGTTTAAAAAAAGTAAGTAAAAATAACCCCGATTTTGAAATATTCTTCATTGGTGCTCCGCTCCTAATGGTCTTAGCGTGATGGTATATATATATAGCTTTATCGATAAATGGGCTATCTAACACTGAAAGAATTTTTCAAATCAGACAGTAGTTCCTGAGATTATCACGTTCAAGCAAACAAGCAACTGTTCATCTTTATATAGGCTATATTATATCAATACGCTAAGACCAATAGGAGCGGAGCCCCAATGAACAATGTTTCAAAATCGGGGGGGTGTTTAACTTACTTTTTTTAAACTATTTCACGCGGACGAAGTTGCGGGCAGAAGTGTTTTCCTAGGATTACTTTACGGCCATGAATTTTAAAGAAAAAATATGATAGGATCCGAAAATAAGATACTTAAGGCTACAATTGGCTTTTTTATTTTTCACTACACAGTCATTTTCCTCTGAGTCACACAGAACACAAACTAGTGTCTTTTCTTTGTTTTAAGTTGGATTTAGTTTTAGTCCTGCTTTGATATAAACGTGATCTAATGTTTTGAATCTGTTGTATTTAATATACAAATTGTTAAGGCCAAAGCTTTACCGCGAAAAAAAAACAAAACGCAAACTATCATTGACAGTAACGTCTCGTATTAATGTCTTTTTGCGTTCCCGCCCCCATCCCTCTTCCCGCTCCCGCGCTGATATTGCACTACGCTGCCCGCTCCCAAAAATTTAAATTTAATATAAAATAATAATTTAAAGTGCATTTTCCATACTCAAATCCTATCCAGTGTGTTGTATGTGGTGTTAATTCAATACTTACAAGAAGAAAAAAGAACACGGGCCGGCCCAAGAAGATTGCAACACACTAAATTCAAGTAAGTCATACCAACGCTTTTCCAACCAGTACCTACAGTCTATTAGTTTTTCATACCACAAATAAAAAATCCAGTAATATAAGGATAATTTCCGATTGCTGGCAACACTAGCTCTTTCCTTTAATCCTTCGTTTGAAACTGAACAGTCTAAAGTTACCTAAGTTTGGGGTTTGCCGGATATTCTATCTATAAAGGATTTGTTTGGTTTTGGAAACTTAGTATATTAAATTTCAATTTCTTAGAACAACATGACGTATAGACTTGTTCAAGACGAGCAAGTTAAATAAGTATTACCAAGTTTACTGGTTTGGTAACTAGCATAACATTATAGGGTTAAAGACATTGGAAACTCATCTAAGTTTGAAAATTAGTGAAAGTTCCACCAACAAAAGCGCGTTCGGTTTTTGGTTAGGGCCACAGCACACTAGCTACTTTTAGCATCGGCGATCGGCGATTTTGCGACTGTATCGATACTGCATTGCGTTCTAGCGATTCTCTGCGTTCGATCGCGGTATCAAAATCGCGCGTCATGCTGCATCATTCGCGACTATAAAGTGTATGTATATAAAGTCGCGACTGATGCAGCATGACGCGCAATTTTGATACCGCGATCGAACGCAGAGAGTCGCTAGAACGCGATACAGCATCGATGCAGTCGCAAAATCGCCGATCGCCGGTGGTAAAAGTAGCTAGTGTGCTTAGGGCCTTAGATAAAATTAATTTTCATTAATTATAAAATGTATAAAGAATAAATATTATGCGTGGTAATATGGATGCTATTTTTAAACTTATTAAATGTATTTTATACTAGCTGTGTCGGCCGACGTTGTCGTGCCGTGAAATAATAAAAATCTAGAACCTGATCCCAGCGCCACCTACTGAGTTTAATTGTGAATCTAACTCACTCAAACACACATAAAATTACATCAAAATCGTAGGAACCGATTCCAGCGTCAAGAATTTGGTTAGTTTGATAGGTTACTTGATAGGGTACTTTGCTGAAGTTTTAGTAGAGATCCCTAATTTTTATATGGCCTATATTAATCGAGGATAAAGTAACATTCGATTGGTGAAAGAATTTCTGAAATCGGTCCAGTAGTTTTCGAGTTTATTCGTTACAAACATACAAATCTTTCCTCTTTATAATATTAGTTATACATTAACGTATGTTAGGTATTTACAATTTAAATCCAGAATCAAGAAAGACGAAATATCGATCCATAGAATGTATAAGACTATGTCTTATTCGCGGCTTCGCTTACTTTAATGTAGATTTTGCCAATAATTTCAGCCTTTTTCTATCGCTCGACAATATTTTCCAGAATGAAAGGTATCTTATGGCATCCCCCGTACGTTTCATAACGTGTATGCAAAATTTGTTGATGTCGAGTTTATTAATAATTAATTAAAGCGTGAAAGCATGTCAAACAACTCCAAGGTTTTTTCAATGGCTACATAATCATAAGAATTATTGCAAGCAACCAAAAAAAATCTAGATTGTCACTATTTTTCATATTTTTTTTATTCCACCAGTGCTAGAGATATCATCTTAAGGATGTAAAAGCAATTCCCTGCGTTTAAACGACATTCGTGACTGAGTTCTAACGCAGAATTAGATAAAGGAGTTTAAAATATTATGACATTATTCACGACTCCGGATGTTTTTTTATGTTTAGACCAGGGGCTCCCAAAGTGGTCGATAACGACCCTTATCGATTTTTAAACTTTTTTGGCTATGGGGGTCTGAGGTATCTGTTCATTTTGGAAAAAGGGTTTCCTACCCAAAATAGTTTGAGAATCCCTAGTTTACATACACTAGTAACAATATCAGTATAAATTAGTATTTATTTCGTCATTTTTATGTTTTTTAATACATATTAAAAAAGGTGGTGTTCGCCAGCAGTGGGGCGTATTAAGACCCAGATTCTTACGATGCGTGTTGTACCGAGGAGCTCAAGTCTAGCTGTTTCACGCCTATGTTCTGTGTTTGCGTGGTAGCGAGCCAACCCTAAGAGCTGTAATCTTTTTCTTCTTGCACAAAATTAGCAGACAGGCAGACTACCCATCTGATGGGAGGCGGTTACCGTCACCTATGGACATTTGTAACACCAAAGGTGCTACCGAATACTGCTGTTCTTTAAATGCTCTAGACCAGGGGTGGTAGACATCCAGACAGGCAAATACCCTACTACCTGTCTGTGCCCGAACGCAGAAAATTGTATCTTTTCTCCGTTCCTGTACGGATAAAATATCAATATATTCCAGCAAGGCTCAATCACGTCAATTCGATTTTGGGCTTCCCGTCTGAGATCGTTTAAGGTGGATTGGCGGATCTGAAGGTCAATAATTTCACTAATAATAACTGCTCCACGGTATTTACTTCCGTCATCAACATGTAATAATTTTATGAATCGTCCAATAAAGCCTAAAAGCATTCTGTCAGGAATTAAACCTATATAATCATATTAATGGGTACGCGTGTTCTTGTAATGCCGAAAATAGACTGTATATCAACAATGTACTCTGTGCTACATATATATTCATTATATTAATGTAATCTGTGTACATTTCTGTTTTTCAATTTCGAAAGAATGGGACATCGTCAACTTTAAAAACTTATCGAATTTAATTATTAAAAAGGTTGTACAGGTGACTTTTTTACCTGCTTATTTATTATTTAATCATGTTTTTTAGATTACGGAATATTTTCAAGAATAAATTTGTATTTAAAGTAAAAAATATTGTTGTGTATAAATAAATAATTGAAAAAAAAAAAAAAAGTAATACGAAAAAGCACTTAGAAAAGTCTCATCGGGATTATTTCTATACAAATGCATTAGAACTTGACTAGTTTCGGCTGAAGATTGACTGCCATAACTTACCTTTAATATGACCTTTTATCTTCTTATCTTTGTCATATATCTTCTTAACCTAGACTCACGATTGGCTCTTGTTTAATATATTGCTTTTAGATTTATGCATATCTTAATGAGGTCATTAATCATTGTAAAAAGTAAGGCGAACGTGCTCACAACAGAAGTGTGGCCTCGGCTTGAATTCACTGCGTTTTAGATATATTATGGGGCATTTGTATTATTTTATATTTTTCTATATTTAGAAGTATTTTCTTATCTCAGTGACATTTGTTTTTATATCCGTAAAAAATACATTGAAACATAGTCGTGTTTATATAATTAGATACGCCAAAATACAGGTTTTATTAATGTTATTGTTTTAATGCGATTGAAATAGTATATTCTAATATCGTAATTATTACATAAATAATATTCTTTTGTTTCTGTCATTTTTTATGTTTGTCTATTTGTTCGAGATTCGCGCAAAAACTATTGGGCTGATTTTGATGTGGTTTTCGTTGACTAACAGCTAATTCTTAGACTTAACTCTGCGCTACTTTTTATCCTGGGAATCCCGCGGGAATTTTTCTGCGGAAGATTTAGTGACCAGATTAAAAAAAAATCATTCCAATTTGATTTGTCTATTGACCAATAGCAAATTTAATGTAATAAACTGTGTAATGTTTTGTATTCCGGAAAACCAGCGGGAATTTTCGCGGAAGCAGTTTGTAGTTGTTCGAATGCATAAAAATTAGCTTATTCCGACACAGTTGCCACTAAATCGATAGCTTACATTTTTTTTCTTAAATGTTGTGATTATTCGGGTCCCGGGAATGCCGCGGGAATTTCAAGTCAAGTGTGGACGAAATCGCGTGCATGTCCTACTACTGAAATATTAATGATTATAACAATGACACGACGTGGTCTCGGGCATCCATCATGTCGGCGCTCTGCAGCGACGTGAGAGTTGTTAAATCATTTCATGGTCCAACAAACAAGTGACGCTTAATTACTTTGCATGCACCGACGCTTGACTATTCCTTCGGTGCGGTGAAAATGTTGGTTCGGTACGACGCGATGATGTAGGTCTTCTATAATAAATAAATAATCAGCAGACAAATTTAAGACTTGCAACTTGCAACAACGACTATATTTTTGAAGTATGACATCTCTAGAAACATTGTAATTTGAAACTCGATAAAACGAAAAACCGTCATTACAAAGAGATAAACACATAAATATAGTAGTAAACCTGTGAGAGAACGAGATAGAACACATTTTATTTAACAATTTAGACACTTTGCTCATACAGATTGTAGTTTTTCGGTAATACTTAAATTTTCGTGTTTTAAAGCTTTAATATATAATTATAACGATATAATACATGAAAGGTGACATCACGAAATTTAGAATCCCTCCCACCTCTTGTTACACTTTGACAACAGCTAGTACAACATAAGTTTACGAACACAAGTTTAAAAAAAATGCTTCACATCATTTGATGCTTTTGTTCACGTAGGGCCTGTCTATACTTTTTATTTCTTTGGTTTAAGCCAATGGCTCCCAAACTATTTTGTCTCGTCGACCCCTTACCAATTTTTACATGTTCTTAACCGACTTCTCTGTGCTATTTTTTTTTTAATGTTCTATAACTTTTTGTTTCTGAAGTGATTATGACAATTCTTTTCACGTTGGATTCATTACAGTTTCTGGTTGGTCCCATACATATTTTATAGCTTGCAAGTACGAACGCACATTATCATATTTTATTATTCTATTTATAGTCGCTACGACTTGCTTAAATAGAATGTACTATTATGGACGCTTTGCAGAAGGATGTGACGTGACGTGACTGACGTGAACCCGTTGGAGTTAGATATGGACCCACAGGGGTCTATATAGCCCATTTTGGGGGCCTATGGTCTAAGCCCTTAAGGAAAATTTTCTCTCTATTTCCTTTTTATCAATAATTTCTCAACATCTTGGAAAACAAACAATAAATAAGGAAACCATTAAACTTATAACAGGATTTTAAACGTAGCAATATTTTATGAAGCGTGAAGTGGGAGGAAATAAATTAAGGTGGCTCGTTATAAGAGGCTTAGCGCTCGTACCTGGGTTGGAAACAGTTTAGATGAGCATTCGAACAATTTCCTTGATATACCAAACAAAAATATTAACGTGCGCAGTGATACTGTTTTGTAATATTAATTGGGTAATATTAAAGCCTATGATAAAGTGTTTTGAAATTGTAATTTATTTATAGGGTTATTAAAGGTAAGCAAATTGTAAGACCTTGGTTTTGACGCTTTCTGTAATTAAGTCTAAGTCCTTTGACTACCTAGTTCACTGGAACAGAAGTCCTTCTTCTAATTCTGATATTACAAAGTATATAGAACTAGCAATTTTGGCAGACGTCCTGTGCTGAAGAAATAAAACTCTAAGTCTAGAACTTGATTCCAGCGCCACCTACTGGGTTCAACTGTGAATCTAAGCCACCCACTCAAACACACAGCAAATATCATCAAAATCGTAAAACCCGATTGCTGTGTCAAGTATTTTGTTTAAATTGTTTAGTTACATTATTGAAGTTTCAGTAGGGATATCTTATTTCTGTAATATAGGCTATATTAATCATGGATAATGTAGCATTCGGATGGTAAAAGAATTGTTGAAATCGGTCCAGTAGTTTTTGAGTTTATTCGTTACAAAAATATAAAAATATAAATCTTGCCTCCTTATTACTTGTATTAAAAGTTGTTAGATTATCTGACAAAAATATGCTATTTTATTCTAATCGAGAACTCGTTGACACTAGTAAGTAATTACTGATTAAAACTACGTTTTAACGGTTTTAAGCGACGGTTTCAAGCGCTACTTTATTTGAGTTCATGTTTATTTCGACGTTTCGGTAACTTTTCAGTAGCCATGATCACGGAAGTTAGAAAAGAGTAGAAACCTACGGCTACTGAAAAGTGGCCGAAACTTCGAAAAAAAAATCGCGCTTAAATCCGTTAAAACTTATGAAAACATTAGGTACCAGTATTAACCAACAAATTCACTTTGTTGGAACACTGTGTTCAAATAAGTCGAGTTCCAGTTGGCATCACGCCAACCCTCGTGTTCCGGGTTCGATTCCCGGCTGTGGCAAATGGCGATTGTTTCGGCCGACTTCCGTCCATCTGTACGGTTTATTGGTTATTGGAAGTTGCTTTCGAGCTTCGATGAACATTTCGATAAATCAATTTTAATAGAGTTTAGGAAGACAAGTATTGGAATATAGTTTTGCCCGTGGTTTTGTCCGTGTTTATATAACAATCTTTTTTTATGTATATTATTAATCGTAGTAGCGTAATGGCTAGCGCGTGAGTCCCGAACTCAGAGGACGCGGGTTCGATCCTGGCCGGAATGCATGCACCACTTAGGCAGTTTTCTGACCTAATGTGCATATACAACGGTGAAGGAAAACATCGTGATGCAACCTGCACATCGAGATAACCGATGTGTCAAACCTCCCATCCCGCCTTGGATGCGTGGTGGGGTATGCTGTCTGTTACCCTATAATAGGGGGCCCGAGCCCAGTAGTCAAACATTAAATGGGCTGTTATTATTTATTTATTTTATAATATTGATTAATATTAACAATACTTGTTGTATTTTTTAAAAGTAATAACTGCGTATTTGTACAGTAAGCATTTGACAGCTTTAAATGTTTTTAGTGAATTGTACCTTATTCGGCTACCATAAGTACTCCAGCGCATGGTGTTAGTCAAAGGTAAGCTCTAAGATGAAATATAGATTTAGTAAGCATGCTAATGTTTTAGTAAGTAAGCTGTATATCAGCAATATGCCAAGTAGTAAGACTTAGAATACACAAATATTCATTTAAAAAACAATATGAGTTGCTAAATTTTGAAATAAATATATATTTTTATGAAAGTTTAAATTCCTGTATTGTCTTATGGTAAACTAATATGTTTGAACCTGTCGAGACATGAGTTTGTAGTTTGCAGAACACCTCATGCAAAGGTCTTAAGTTAACAAAAATCGTCACGCAGGGGTTATTTATACGGTTTTATTACAATTCGTTATAAAGAGGTTTTACAAAAGTTTGCTTGTAATCTAAAAGTATATTTTGTATTAAATTTTGTGGGCGTTTCTAGGGGAGTTCTAAGAATTTGTTAAATTAAGAAAATCGTTATATTGAGGTTCGTTATAATAAGGTTTCACTGTAGTTGTATTATAACCTATTATTAGACTTGCTTTAAATCATGCCTAAGTAGAATAATATGGAAATTGTAGAAAAAAATTTGGCGTGTAGAGAAATAATTGTAATATATGTGTAGACGCAGGAACGGAGGACTTAAGCACTGTACTGTAGACTTAACCTAGTAGATTCAACTGTATTCTTAGGCATTAAACTAGATCAGAAACTCCAGTGGGGCGCTCATGTATCTAGTCTCTCAGGAAAGCTTAGTTCTGCTGCATATGCGGTCAGAAGAGTTAGGCAGTTCACTGACGAAGAAACTGCTAGACTAGTTTATTTTAGTTATTTTCATAGTGTCATGTCCTATGGTATTTTACTTTGGGGCAACGCTGTTGACTTAGAGACTATATTTGTTTTACAAAAAAGAGCGGTAAGGTCAATTTACTACCTCGGCCCTCGGGTGTCTTTTAGGGAACGCTTTAAGGAAATCGGTATTATGACGGTCGACTGCCAATATATTTTCAATAATATAATTTATATTCGTAATAATTTGAGTGCCTACAAGCAGTATAAGGATGTTCACGATTTCAACACCAGGCATTGTAATAAACTGATATTGCCATCTTTTAGGTTACAAAAAGTATTGTCTTCTTTCTTGGGGGTTGGTATACGCTTCTTCAATAAGATTCCGAGTGAAATGTTAGATCTGCCCTTCACTAAATTCAAAATCAAAATAAAAAGTATCTTGCTTAAAAAGGGATACTACACTATAGAAGATTATTTAAATGACAAAACTTCATTTACATAGCAGCTCGCTCCAACCTCTTATACTGTGTTTTGTACGAGTATAACGTTTTTATCTTGCCGTACTTGTAAGGAATATATGGAGATATGTTGCAAAAAAAAAAGAAATTACTACGCTATGTTTATATTTAATACTATAATATTATTTTCTATCCTTTTATTGCGCTCTGTCTTATTGAATATGCACTGTTTACTACAACTCCATTAAATCTTCAAAAGTCATTCTGTAACACAATTCTGTATAAAACTTTCAAAAAAGAACTTAAATATAAATAGAACAACAAATATAAAGAAAAACAATTTTTAGCTAGACGTGTTGCTGGGGAGTTTGTTGCCGCTTCTTCTCCTTAACAGCAATAACACGTTGCGAAGCGGAGTACATCGACTGGGACGTAAAATTAAATTTTAACCTTATATTGGAACTTATTTTGAATAAAAACTTTTGAATTTGAATTTGTATTTGAGGATATCCAAAATGAGAGGGTTTTTCTCGCATTAATTCGTATAATTCGTTTTTACAATAATAATTTACGCTGTTAAATTTTTAAACGTATAGAATGAAGTGACAAAGTGACTTGAAGTTCGTAAGAGTGACATTTTAGCTGTCACTGTCCATTTGACGTTTACGTATCTTGTGAATGTCGCTGTTGTTGTCGATGTCAATTATCCAAAAGGCCAAAGGTGTTGGAGCTAGAACCGGAATAGGCGTATTGTGTCTGAATAGTATGTGGAACGCATGGATAGAAGTTTAAAAAAAACAAACAATGATATTAGTTTTATGAATAATAACATAACAGTCAACACGC
This sequence comes from Dendrolimus pini, assembly GCA_949752895.1. Lineage (NCBI taxonomy): Eukaryota > Metazoa > Arthropoda > Insecta > Lepidoptera > Lasiocampidae > Dendrolimus > Dendrolimus pini. Next base: position 20,305,636 of record OX457139.1, read on the forward strand.
TTACAATTTTAAGTATTTATGTACATAATATTAAATATTTATGTAGCGTAACCGTATCATTGCGCTGACTCATATTATGCAAGATGTTTGTAAGCGAGTACCATTTATACTGGTTTTCTGTACTAACCATTCTTTTACTGTATACCTCTCTTTTGTTTTACTTTATGCCAATTAAATCAACACTAGTGGTCATCCGTGGTCGAAATTCGACCATAATAATTAATTTAAATTATAAGTTTTGAACATTATTAAGATTCTATTGTCAAAGACTATACTTCTATAATCACAGTTCGTCAAGGCTACATTGTTGATTTGACTTTAACAATAAACAAAAGAGTATATATTACTAGCTGTCCCGGCAGACGTCGTCCTACCCGGAAAAGCCTCAATCGATATTTAACAAATAAAAAATAGGGGTTGTTCGTAGAGGGTTGAAAATTTAGGGTTGTATCTATTTTTAATGCTGTATCATAAAAAAATATCTATAAATTAAAAAAAAATAGGGGTGGACTACCCTTAACATTTAGTGGGATGAAAAATAGATGTTGTCCGATTCTCAGACCTGCCCAATATGCATACAAAATTTCATGAGAATCGGTCAAACCGTTTCAGAGGAGTATGGTAACTAACATTGTGACACGAGAATTTTATATATAAGATGTGTGTGTGTGTGTGTATGAAAATACATGGTAGTGTGTGTAATGTTTATTTTATTGATTTAATGTATTTTTTATGCATAACTAGCTGTCCCGGCAGACGTCGTCATGTCCGGAAAAGCTTCAATCGATATGCCGACAGCAGCGCCACCTACCGGGTCCAATTGTGAACCAACTCAGAAACCTTCTTTCGCTCACGCACAACAACTTTGCAAAAGATCATCACATGATCAAATGTATAGTTTACGATTCTATAAAGGACATACAGACAAACATTCATTTTTATATATCAAGATTTAAAAAAAAATATTAGGATTGTACACTCCTCCTCTATATAGAGTATAAAGTGTGGGTAATTTCATACTCCTCCCTTTGCGCAGTTTTCGTGAAAAAGGATACAAAATATAGATGTAAAATAAAATGAATTAATGAATGTATTTATTTCAAAATGGAATCTTACAGGTGACTTACTGAAAGTCATGAGTCTACCACCGATTCCAAAGGAATTTTACATACATACATACATAACTTCACGCCAGGTCCCTGGCGGGGTAGGCACGAACAACAGAGCGCCATTCAGGCTTATTCTTACACACCTCACTTGCTTCTTTGACATTCATAGCTCTTGTCATGCACGCTCGTCTGTTCTTAAGGCTCCTGACCTTCTGCTAGTACACGATCAATTTGATCATGGAAGGTGTGTCGTGGCCTTCCGCGACTTCTGTATCCATCCACTTTTGCATCGTATATCTGTTTAGTCATTATTTCATCATACATTCTTTCCACATGCCCGAACCACCGGAGCATTCCTTTCCTTACCTTCACCCTGACACTCTTTCAGACCAACTCTCTTTCTTACTTCGGTATTACAAACGTGGTCCGCGAGTGTCACTCCGCAGATTTTGCTTAGTGCTCGCATCTCGACGGCGTTTACTCTACTTTCATTACTACATACTTACATTCTAAAGCAATTTTAGTTACTGTTAAAGGAGAAGAAGCGGCGCAACAAACTCCCTAAAAACATCTCTTTACTTCATAATAATATTTATTATTCTCTTATTAATCCAAAAGATATTTTTTTTTTATCCGTACAAGAACGGAGAAAAATACAATTTCCTGCTTTTTTAAAATAAAGAATAGGTTCGCGTCTGACTGACATTGCACCTGATATCAGGTGGAAAATGGAAATGCAGTCAAAAGGTGAAGCACGCTTACCTAGAAGATACCTGTTCACGCGACTGCTTTAGCACGGTCTGTCCTAAGAGGCGACAAAATAACCAACAGCCAGGTGGTAAAGTATTTTCCTATCTGAATGGCTATCATTCCCGGTTTAGAGTATACCGCTATTATAACCTTGAGTTGTGTTCCGGTATTACTGGCCAGGTTCACGTCTCCCTTACGAGAGCAGCCAGCATTTGTAACATGTGGGCCATTTGCCTGTCTGCTGAACTCGTGCAATCAAAAAAATAAAATAAGATAACATTTCTTAAGTCTTAGTTTCTTAGAGATGTAATATTTTAAATATTAAGTTTTAAACATATCTTTTTTATATTTCTGTTAATTTACATTTTTGCATTCCTTCACTTCGTTAGGTAACTTGTTATTATAGGAGCTACCTACAAATAAAATACTTATTTTACCGTTTTTTTTCTGTTCTCGGTGGTCGAATAATTTTGTTAGTGTATCTTAATTTTTTTGTGATATTAATGTAAAAATTAATTGTGTAGCAAGGCGAATGAACGGCCGGTTAGTAAGATTAGGAATCAGGCATAAGTGATCCGCTTGCGTGTTTGCCACGCAATAAAAATGTAATTAGCGTTCAAATCCTCCTAATACGACGTGCAGTGAAATTATACAATGTTATGTTTTCGCACACGGCCGACCTCGATGGCGCTTAGATCATCGCGAACAAGACGAAGCTGAAGGTCGCGTGCACATCTGTTTGGCTTAGAGAAAATAAACGCAACCGATCGGATGGAATTGTCATAAAAATATAGGATATATTAATGTTATTTAGAAGGTTGACATAGGTCATTATACGAGGGTATCAGTAGCGTGGAGAACCGGTCGCTGAGAGTCCCACACAGCCACGATGCGTGCTTCTGCGCTGCATTATGCTCTTCCCCCGACGAGCCCGAGGACAGTGTCCAAAGACATTCCCCCTGGTTTATAAATAGAAAAGAGGGTGTCGGTGGAATCACTTCAACTGTACGAAGTGGCATGGCCCTGCCTCCCAGGGCTTAGTACTAAATTGGCGCACTAGGATGTCAGAAGAGTTTGACTATGTTATTATACGTTATATAATTCACTGACATTCTCGATATATGCTCTCAACCCAGGTAGGCTTAGTGGGTATTTTGTTTGGCCTCCTCCTTTAATGGAGGAGATCCAGTTTGCCGTTTGGTGCAAGAGTCCCACACGCACACGAAGCGCGTGGCACTAGGAGGCGCTTTTTGTCCCCCCTGGATCCAAGACCCGTGTGTGTCACAAGAAAAGACATTCCCCGAGTTAACAAAATAAAGAGGCTTTTTTTTATTTATTTTTTATTGCCTGAAGCAGGCAAACAGGCGGACGGCCCACTTGATGAAAGGTGGTTACCGTCGCCTATGGACGTTTGCAACACCAGGGGCGTTGCCAACGCGTTGCCGGCCTCTAAGATATTTTATAATGCCTTTCTTGAACGACCCCATGTCGTAGCGCAGAGGGAAAACCTCGGCGGGAAGTTCTCTCCAGATCATTGTTGTACGCAGTATAAACGTTCTAGAGAACCGTTGCGTAGTTGAGCGTGGGAGCTCCAGGAAATGGGGGTGAACATCCCGTCGATGGCGAGCGGTGCGGTTGTAAAAATTAGGTGTTGGCACCAGATCAAACAGTTCCTCGGAACACTCTCCGTTGTACAGGCGGTAGAATACGCAGAGGGACGCAAAGTCTCTCCGAAGGCTAAGCGATTCTAAGCCGCCTGTTAGTATGGGATCGTCGACTATACGAACGGCGCGACGTTGGATGGAGTTAAGGGGGTCGGTCTGGTAAGCGGGTGCTCCAGCCCATAGGTGTGAGCAGTATTCCATATGCGGCCTAACTTGTGCTTTGTAAAGCACAAGTCTTTGCCGCGGGGTGAAATACTGCTTAGACCGGTTTAGCACACCAAGCTTTTTTGAGGCAAGTTTAACCTTGCCTTCCAGGTGACCCCGAAACTGCACGTCGTTCGTTATATCAACGCCTAGAATCCCGATACTGTTGGAGATGGTAAGGGTTGTTCCTTGGAACTGTGGCGCAGGGACAAATGGGGTCTTTTTTGCAGAGAATGCGCAGACGTGTGTCTTTGTGGGGTTAAATTGGACAAGATTTTGTCGTCCCCATTCAGAGACTCGCTCCAGGGAGTTCTCCACTTCAGTCACAAGTCTGACCCAAGGCTGGCGGCGCGGATGGCTCTTGGAGAAGAATTTCCACCCACTAATAATGCTGGCGAGAGAAGAGCGTATCTAGTTCTGCGCGCGCTCATCTCTTCTCCCGTAGGGCGAGTCATTTTGCGGCCTAAGTTAGATAGAGAGGGACAATGCCGAGGGCTATGCTTCCTTCCGGTAGTGCATGTCGATACCTCGGGGCTCAAAGGGCGTAAGCACCAAAACTCGACTTTTCAGGAGAGCGGATAAACAAAATATAAAATATTATTTCGGATATAACTTTTTTGATTCTTGGCCTAAATAAACCATTCTAAAACCAAAAGTCTTAAAATTCTATGATGCAAAACACTGTTAAATTATATTTCAAATATATTTAAAAGTAACAAAAACAGCTTTCCTATACACCCCGGAAAATTGCATGTTTGGGGCGTTTACATCCTAAAATTCTATGGATGTGTGATCAGAGATGGGCGTAACTGACAGTTTGCTTACTAATTCTATCAGTTTGTAGACTGTTGCTTTGTTTTCTTCAGTTAATTCAATATCAAGTAAAGAGATAAAATAAGAAACTCTTTCTTTATTTGCCTATTTAATTTAAATTTTATTAATTAACTTACTATATCAATTTATCAACTCAGACAACTAATTGTGCAAATAATTATTAATTTTGCCTATACTTAGTTGCTTGTTTTATCTGAAAGCTATTCAATAACTCATCTTATTCATTATAGAACAAAATGATAAATAAAAGTTACTTATTAATGAAAATATTTATTATACAAAATATAAAATTTTGTCTTGTCTTTTTTATATAATTTCAGTTGTAATGACACACATCATGTATTACTTAATGCAGGATGAACATCTAAAACTAAATAGTACTAAAATCGCAAATACTTGTTGTTTGTTAATTGTTTTGGTATTATTCCATTAAGATTTTTTCATTTTTATATTTAGTTAAATTTACTGTTGTTTTTGTCTGAATTAAGTCTGAAGGAAAACATTATACCGCCTTTTTATACGTGACAGAGCTGTGTTGGAATCATTATTTTAATTCCAGCTTTTAGGGCCGGCTTCACTGTTGAGATAACACGCTCTCACAGAATATCAGCTTGAAATGGTTAACGCTGAGTTAATTGTGTTTCAAAGGTATGTCGTTTACTACCCTCACATTTATTGATCAATATGAGTGATGGCTCGTACGACCCAAAACTAAAACTATTTCGACGTAAAATATTAGGCGTAAAAACATTTGTATCATCTACGGTGTCGCATACTACCCTCGCGTTTATGATCATTAACATTGGTTGCTGTTACGACACAAAATCTAAAAATATGTGTTTTATTTTCTACAAAAAATGGGGTCGTAAACACCATTTTTTGGCGAATTGGAAGACTTTACATATACCGATCGATAGAGGAGAAAAAGTTAAGTAGGACTGCATTAAAAAGTAAATTTCGCCGAAATGGCGGTTACGCCCTTTGAGCCCCGAGGTATCGATGTTGCCCGCGGAGTGGTCGAGCTTTCGCTTTTCCAGTAGGTCAGGTATGAGGCGAAGGAAGGAACACTTAGGGGTAATCTCAACTAGGGTGTCAATACTACCTCTTTTGTGCTAGTGCTATGTCAACGTAGCACACATATATTTTGCAATGTAAATTATATCTAAAAATGTGTGTATTGGCAGTTTCCTTAGTCAATATGGCAATGGTATTAAGTTTTTGGTTCTGGTATGTCACAGTTGTATAGTAGGTACAGAACCGGGCTTAATACATTACCTTGTGGGACACCAGATTTTGTTTCCTTGAGGTACTCCAGAGTATATAGCCGAAGAATATATAAATTGATACAATTTAATAATGTCACATCTGTTCTTCTACGAACCTCAACTATGATATTATGTATTATGTACGAATGTATGTGGTGTGTGATTATGTTAGTCTTCCAATTATTCACTGTCGAATTAAATAGTATCTACAAACGATTTGTGATTTGATTTTGATTTGTTGATTTCATTAACAAGATAACTGCCTACACTTACAATGTAACTAAGGACTGGATGTTAGAAACAATGATTGAAATAATTCAATTGATTGTAATAGATGATTCATGTTTATGCAAAAGCGTGTCATGAAAAATATTTTTATTGCACGGTACATTCCATTCAATGCTAATTTGGTTAAAGGCAGAAATCATTCAACATTATTATAGGCATATTGTATGCATTAAGCGTCATGTATTTTGTTCACTGATTTCGTTATTTAACTACGGAAATATAAAAAGTACTTAATCGAAAATCCAAATCTCAAAAATTATTTACTCAACGAATAAAATTTTTTGGGTTGCAGCTTTTGGGTTTAAAAATTATGCAGCTGAGAGTGTTCGAAGCATTGTGAAGATTTATTGTATAACATTACTTATGTCAGAAACGAATAGTACATTGTATCGATTAAAGGAATTAGGAAAGTCAAGCAAAAGAAGTACAGGCTATATATATTATAAGCAACGTATTAAAGTTTAATAGATTCTGTTCTACTCGATTTTAAACGATAACTCACAGTCGATTTCTCTCAACAAAAACTGCAATCCCTTCAAAAGTGAAATATAGTGAAAGTATACACTTGTTAGTAGCGCAGTAATAAAATCGAATAAAACGCTCTTGTCTCTCAGCAGTGCGCCATAAAGCGACCTTGAGCCAACTGGCTGCTTAAAATTACCGTGATTCATATCGTGTGAGGTTTTTTTACGCCCAAGTCACTAGATGTAGCGATTTTTAACATCTTTCTTCATTCATTCCAATAATTTAGACACAAGCGTTAAAATGCTTTACTGTTTTGTTATCTGTTAAAATGACACGAAAAAAATATTGTTGATATAATAATAACTTGCTAGTTTTGTAAAAAAAACTAGGGGAATTCGGTGTTTTGTAAAATGATGAGAAATATTTCAGTTGTCTTGAACCTTGTTTCTAAAGCTGTTATACACACCCCTAATTTTCAGATCCTTTTCCCAAATTATATGGGTGTAGTAAGAAAATGAAAGTCAGAATCTTTAACTAGGTCATGCTCATCTTCTGTACCAAGTAAATCCTTGTTTGTTAGCGACTTAATGAAGTGCTTTTTTTCATGTCACAAATTTGATTTCCGATAGGGTAATATATTTAATTAGGCTTATATCTACTATTATTCGTAAATTGTCTATTCGATGTTTGACCTTTTTATTTTTATTATCTCCTCCTTCCTGACAAAGAAGACTTGTCAGGGATTTTTTACTTTTTTATATATATTTTTTATCTTTTTTTTTACTTTGTGCTTACTTATCTAAACGCATTCTTTCTTCTATTACGTAAATGTTTACTACTAATTTGGTGTCCATCTATCTCTACGTAGTTTATCGGCTATTTATTATTTATATTTTACTTACTACTATTTATGCTTATTCATTCTATACTTGTGTAAAAAGCCTTGCAGAGATTTGGGCAAGAAAGTACCAAATATACCTAATATTAACTATTTGGACAGAGATTCCCCTTTACCACTCAGTAAGCAATGAACACCGTCTACACGCCACACCGCCTTTTATACGAAAATACTACGAAAACTACCCTACATAATAATATTATTATCTATGAAGATTATCTATGTGATATTAATATAATCTATGGTTCTCATAACAGCTGTGATGGACATCGCGTAACACTTGTATTCTATTTGTTGCTGCTATTTATTTATTACTTATAACATAATCGATGTTTGATTAGTCATATATTATTACGATCAGCCCCGGGGTGATGTTTTATGAATCGTAAAATAAGGTTAATTATGTTCGGGAGATTCTATGTATGTAAGTATTCGTTTGTTAAATTAACATTTATGTGGGGCGGGTTTTGCTAATTTGTTCCCTTCTCATTTCGCATAGTGTCCAAATTGGCACATTGACAATACTAGTTTGGATGTTAGATCACTTTATTATTAAATACTCACGGCTAAATAGATTATATTTCTATTATCTAAATGAAAAACCAGTTGTCTGTATTAAAGTATTTCAAAATCAAAACTGAAAAGCTTGCCATAAAAAAATGTAACAAAACAACGAAAATGAATCTATTAGCAGAGCGATATATTCTTTATTTTACATGCTAATATTAGTAAATTATTCTCTCAGATGTTTCCAATGATAACGGTATTTCCAACAGTACGCTTTGATCCATTTTATAAGCTGTAAGTTAGTACAAAGTAGATCATTTCCTTAGTACTTGTGCCACTGTAATAAAAATTCAATAAAACACTGTCTCTCCTTTATTTTTCGAAGCGAAAGAACCTTGGCTAGACTGGCTGTTCAAATTCACTGTGATTTATTACGAGACAGTTTTGATCTAAGACAAAGGTGGTGAGCGTTCTAGAATTATTATATAACTCTTGGTATATAAGAACTTGTTATTATTTGCATAATCTTTTTTATATTTTATTTATATTAAATTTAGTATTTTCCGACGTTTCGGTTGCTTTACAGCAGCCGTGATCACGAATGACAAAGATGTCAAGTGACAATGATTATTTTTAAAGTGTTATTTAGCCTACCGCCAACTTGTTCATTTTATTATTTAGTTTTAATTTGGTTTATTATTATATTAACCCTTGGGACTTTAATCTTATTTACCACCGCTTCGAAACATTGAATAGAAGAAGCGGCTCAAGAAACTTTTCAGCAACACATGCCAAGCTCAAATCATTTTATATAATCAATCAAGTTGGTTTATGTTGGTCCGTGATCACGGCTACTGAAAAGCGGCCGAAAAGTCAGAATAATAAAAATCAAATAAATTATCGCGTTTAAAACTTACTTTTATTATACCTTAAATAATACATAAAATGTGTGCGTCTCGGGACGCCCGACAGAAGTGATAACTTTGCCTGCCTACCGCCGCCGTTTGCGTGAGAGAAAGGGATGCCAGACAGAATGGCGCCGTAACGCCATAAGAAGTTATCACCTCAAAAGTATTATAAACATATTTACAGGTAACAAATTTAGTCCAAATCTCTGTCGGCGAGATGTGTTCCTAAAATGCTGGCCGCATTTCCGCATTGTATAGCAACGCTGAATTAACTATTGTCCTAAATATGGGCCAGCCCTTTCAATTCCTTTTTCATATTATATTAAAGTGATAACTCCTCATGGGAGGGTAAACCGCTTCATTACGTAACGCGTTACGGTGCCAGTCTGTCTGGTTTCTCTTTTTCTCATGCATACAGCAGTACTCACTCGCACTCTCACACTCTAACCCATAGCGCTAGCCGTATTTCGGTGTAACTAAGAATAAAATATATTTTATAATCGATAAAATATGTTATTAATAAATGATATATTTTATCGATTATATTATTATATTAATATACATAAAATTTAAGTATTTTCTGAAAGCTTTTCTCAAGTTAAACTATTTCAATATTAAATAGTTGAACTTAGATTAGTTTAAGTGATAATTTTTGTCAGGAGTCCCGAGACGCACACGTTTTTTTAAAACTCGGCTTCTGTAAGCTTATGAATTGTTCCCCGAATAATTCTGGTCCATGCCGCAGTGACGCAAGCGTTAGTTTTTGCAGTTTTACGAGCGCAGACATCTCGCTGGCCACGTAACTTTTATAAACTGCAACTGTGTTATACATAACCTATTTTGGAGCATGTAATATATCGAAATTTCGTTTTAAACGATATGATTTAGAATTAATAATAACAGTCCATAAGCGTCCCACTGTTGGGATGTAGCTTCTCGCTATAGCCGATCGGAGACTATACCTGGCACGTATTGTCCAAGGCACCTTGGGCAATTTAACATATTATTATACTAGCTTCTGCCGCGTTCGCGTGGATATTTTTTTAACTATCCCACGGGGACTCTTTAAATTTTCGGGATCAAAAGTAACCTATATGTTGACCAGGGATATAAGTTACCACCATACAAAATTTCATTTAAATCGGTCCAGTTGTTTCGGAGATAAGCCCGTACAAACAGAAAGACAAACAAAGAAACAAAAAAATTGAAAAATCTAAATTAGTTCTATTTCACTTCTTACGTCGTCCTGACTCGGTTTTTTTCATTGTACAGGAATTCGAACTCTACAGTTTTATTATATATATAGATTAGTGTATAATTCTTATATATATATGTCGCAGAACGGCCTCGTTCTCACGACATCTTTAGTTATTTCAGGTTTAGTGGGCGTCATCAGGATGAAATGCGAGCATAAAACACAATAGCCACGGTTTATACACTTTTAATTTAGATTTGATCAACATTATGACATAGTTTAGACCGAGCAGCGGGTTCAGGGCACCCGCTCATACTTCTAACTTAAAACACTTTCTTTAAAATACTCTAAGGTCCAACTCGACCTGCTGCCATCAACTCAATGTGTCACAAAAACTCCTCAGTCTACCCAAGTAGATACTACTCAAAGTATAGAGGGCGTCTGACCCCGCTCAGCCATATGCTCTGCTCTGATTGGTCGTTTATTAAATTACAATATTCATAACTTTTATTAGGTTAGAACGATATTTAAGTTATAGAAACATTAACAAATCTAATTAAATTACATTAAGAATTTTAGAAGTGATTATACTGTAAACAAATGATATTGTGCGTTATACATCCTGTCAACAATACATCGTCATGTCGTCATAGTCATAGCTTCCCTCCGACATATATATATAAGAATTACGGCTTTCATTTATTGTTATTTTCTTTTCTTTATTCTCTATCTTTCTTATCTTATAAATGATCCGAATACAAGTGTTACACTAGTTACTTCCAACGTTACTTCCAAATTAAAATACATATTTTCATTTGGAAGTAATGTTTTAATTTTTGGTTGTTAAAATTTATTTATTTGTTTTACTAATTAAATATTACATAAGTAGAATTAGTTTTATTAGTTAATATTATTATTTAGTTAACAAAATTGGGTCGTTTTGGTCTTATGCCAATAGGAAGGTTTGCACTGAAAATCAGCGTTGTGTCGGATATAATTCCGGCACAGCAATATGCTGAGTGCAAACCTTGTTTGCTGAAAATGCGGCGAACAAATTCTCACAATATGCTCTGTTTGTAATGTATAAGGAATGTAATGACGTGGATATTTCTTCAAACAAAGTTTTCTTTCTTTCTTCTTTATTAGTTTGTGTTGTGAGAGTCGTAATTGGAAATAAATATTGTCTTTCTTTCTTTCTCTTTTCCGTGGGAGGTTTGAGACATCGGTTATCTCGATGTTTTCCTTCACAGTTGTTAGCACGTAGTAATTGTAAAAATATGCATGCAGGATTCGAACCCGCGCCCTTTGAGTTTGGGAAACGTGCGCTAGCCATTATGCTACCACGATTTGCTACATGATTTAGAATTATCACAGATTAATATATTATTCTTATAAATGACTAGACTTTTCCACTTATTTCTCCAACGTATCGATCAACTTTAGGCTGCGCACAAACGAGCCACCTACCACAAAGTGAATTAAAAAGCACGTGGACTGTTTGTCGCTGGCTACCGGTGGATGTTGTCGGTTGCCTGTTTGCGCCCAGCCTAATAATTTGATTACATAACACGAACATAACTTGGGAATATAATACTCATATTATGCAAGTTTGTCTGCCGATTATTTGATTATTATCGTCTAACGACCCGGCCACGACTTGCGGCTTAGTGACGGGCGATGCGACGAGCGGGTTGACAGAGCAGTGTACTTACCACGCACTACTTAGTAGCGACAATAAAATCAACTGTCATCTATTCCCCTGCCAGTCTTGGCCTCTATTTAGTTCACCCCAAATTATGTTTTTGTTGCGCGTCGTCGCTGCGATTCGCTCTAAACAAATCGTCCGTGTTGTCGTTGATGACCGGTTCCTATACCTTACTAACCGTCCGTTTACTTTACTACTAGTTAAATTAACATAAATTCAATCAATATTCATAAAAACCCCCCCAACCCCATCGTACCGTAATCTAACATACATACATTATTTTATAAAAAAATGTGTGCGTGTACTAATGTACACACGTAAGAACTGAATCTTCTTTATGACCTTATTTTTCGAAAAATGATCTACTATATGCAACTTTACAGAAATTGGTTAAATAAATAAAGCCCCTATCACGGTCGAGTCGACCGTGTACCAGGGGCAAGAAAACAGGATGGCGCGTAACCGAAAAAAGTGACGTTTTTTTTTCCAACGCCGATAAAGAAGTTTCACTTCAAAAAGAAAAACAAAGGCAGTCACTGGTGAAGGACTCCTTAAACCACCCAGCCGTTGAGATATTTCTGATATGGGCTCAGACAGAATTGTTGGGATGCCATCAACATCCATAGGATGAAGTCTAATTATCATATCTTAAAATTAGAAGGTAATACAATGGGCGGCCTTATTGCTTAAAGCAAACTCTTTCAGGCAACCTTTGGATAGACCATGATCTTATTCATAACTAGCTTCTGCCAGCGACTTCGTCCGCCTGGACTAGTTAAAAAAGTAAGTTTAAAAAAAAACCCGATTTTGAAACATTCTTCATTGGTGCTCCGCTCCTAATGGTCTTAGCGTGATGATATATAGCCTATAGCCTTCCTCGATAAATGGGCTATCTAACACTGAAAGAATTTTTCAAATCAGACCAGTAGTTCCTGAGATTAGCGCTTTCAAGCAAAGAAACAAATAAACTGGTCAGCTTTATTTATTAGTATAAGATAATTCGTTGGTGTACATCTTAAGATTATCACTAATTTCCATTTTCGATTCGAACTAGATATTTCATAATTTTCCTACAACGGCCTAATAATGTTGCCTCTTATGGATTTATTACGATGTGAATAGCTATCACCAGAATAGTTTGCCTGCCCCGTCACATCTTAATGTGCCTTATAAAGACTTTACGCGGCCTGAAATGTCCCGAGTGGGCCATATTGGATGTTTATTGCCCATTCTTGTAGCTTCAAAACCAAGGTTGAACGCCTTTGTGAGTTTAATTCGGTTTTCCTGTTTGATATTTCATCTTGAATGCTGTTTTTGAAGTGAAACTTCTATAAGACTTACAAGGATTTTTTCTGGTACGAAAAGCGTTACGGCCGCGTGGAAGGGCTGCATAATTTTAGAGTAGACTATGGATGTTTTTTTTGGTTCCGGATCGAATTCAGTTTTTTTGTTTGATAAAATAAAATATATTCAATTAAAAAACATATTCATTAAAATGTACCTAACCTAATCAAATCATAATTTGCAGTATGTTTTCAATTTGGACAAGTACCTACATTAAAAACCTGTCCGTAAAACTTCAAGTTTAAATTTTGTTGCCACTCGTTTTTCCATTTGTCCGATGCGATTCGTTTATCCACTTGTCCGTTGAAGTTTCACTTTTACTATGTTACATATTACACACATTTCGATTTTTTTTGTTAAGATGACAATAACGAGGTCGAAAACGTGAATCTAAATGCTCTTCACATCCTCATCACTAGATGCTTTACGTGATTTTGTTCTGTAAAACGTTTACTCTATATCAAAAAGGGCAGTATAGCTGAGACATGTATTAATGGTAACTAGAAGAGTTTTCGAAACCTTTCCTATGTAAAAATATATTATTCTTGTTGCTATTTAATAATAATAATATTTAGAATCACGTTGATTATTTCTCTATTTACATATCTACGTCATTTCGCCCATATCGTTTTATCTATACTTAACGTTATAAAGAGGTAAAGTTTGTGCCTTTGGATGATTGCGGTAATATTCGGTACTACTGAACCGATTTTGAAAATTCTTTCACCAGTGAAAAGCTACATTACTTCCGAGTGACATAGGCTTTATATTATTGTAATTAATATTTTTTTTACTTTTTTCCTTACCCCCGGTGAAGTAGGGACGGGAACGTCTGTCAAATATGTACCAACAATAACGTTGCACGCAAGAAATCCGCGAACGGGGCACTGCGAGTGCATTCTGCGTTTATTAATTAATTAAAGGTCACACTTAATTAAACTTCGATTTGCGTACGTGTGTGCGTGCGTGCTTTTGTATTTTTTAATGCCGCCCACCGAGGTGGGCACGTGTCAGCTGTTTGTTTGTTTGAAATAAACTGTATAAGCATATATCGACGGCTTCGTAACATATAGGCGTATACGCAAAATTGCCATTTTATGTTGTTTACTAAAAACTATGCATGTTACAATTGAGAAAGTCTTACCAGTATGGAAGTTGTACCTAAAAAGAAGGGGTTGTCAAATTTCAGCCTTATAAATATAATCAACTAGTTTTGTTTTATTCACCATTTTGTATCTTGTGTAAAACTGCACTTTTTTCTGTACCCCCATTTGTTATGAAGCCTCGATATTATCACAATGAAATACAACACATTAACTTGCGGCATTAATACGATTACAAAAGTTACCGTCTCAAGTCCCAACTCGATTTGAATTCAGCAAGAGGACATTATGAATGTTGTGACATGAATATAAGAATTGGCGTTGTGTAGTGCATACTGATTCGCTGTCAGTTTTAAAGCCCGCCTCTTTTATATTTATATACGTAATAAGAAGAAAGTGTATCAATATTTTCTTAAGTTTTCGCGATACATAATAAATTCATCATCATCATTTTAATTATTTAGTTTTAATTTTGTTTATGGTTATTATTTACTCTATGGGAGCCTAATCTAATTTACCACCGCTTCGCAACATGTTGTGGCTTTAAGAGAAGAAGCGGCGCAAGAAACTCTTCAGCAAACGTGCCTTGCTCTAATAATTTTATATATTACTAGCTGTCCCGGCAGACGTCGTCTTTCCCGGAAAAGCTTCAATCGATATGCCGACAGCAGCGCCACCTACCGGGTCCAATTATTGTGAACCAACTCAAAAACCTCTAGCTCATGCACAACGACTTTGCTAAACATCATCACATGATCAAATTTATTATATAGTTTACGATTCTATAAAGGACATACAGACAAACATTCATTTTTATATATAAGAAGAAGAAGATTAAAATGGGTGAGGGGAATATTAATATTATATACTAGTCGTGAAAACTTAAGAAAATATTATCATAGCTATTCTGGTTTATAATGTTTAAGTGCTCCCAAGAGGCTGCTTGAGAAATGTTGAACTCTTCTCCCACGGGAACACCGACATTTTCTGATATAAGCGTCCCGGCTGGAGAGGGGAGGGAAAGGGTCTATAATTCTTCCACGACATCGCCGTGGCTCGATCGATGCGGGCGCAGACACACGGCGCCAGACGTCTTGTGAACGCAATAAGCCGGGGATTGGCCCAAATCTTTATTTGCTCCACGCACACTCAGGTAAGCTTATCCCGGAGGGGTTTCAAACGTCTATATTTGGAATATAAGAAGATAATCTTAGTTAAACCTAGGTTTTTTTATTGATGTTTAACTTCAATTTAGAGGGGGGGTATTAGGTTTTATTCTGGCACAAAAAAGCGTTAAGAACGTGGTGAAAGGCGGCATGTATTTAGAGTAGACGTGGTGAGAGGCGGCATTATGTTAGAGTACATTATTAATGTTTTTATTGGTTCCCGATCGAATTCAGTTTTTTTGTTTGATAGAATAAAATATGTTTCAATAAAAAATGCGTTAATTGAAATGTAAATGTGTTATTCTTACTAACCTTTTTTTTTTTTTTTTTTTTGGCCAGGGGAAATCCGCTTGAGGACTAAGCCGCGACAGGCACAGAAGCCTGGGGGATGCTCGCGACCCGGTGAGACAGTGTGGGATTCGCCAGATCGGGGGTGGCACTAGCGTGCCCGGTCAGAACCGGTGCCACGCTATTGCCACTCCCCAGTTAGGGATACCCACTAAAACCCCTGGGTGTTCCGTCCTGCGCCTTATGCCAGGGCTACGGGAATAGGCTACCCGGCTCCGCATTCCCTGGCAGGCGTGGGCCCCGCTCACTGGGCCTCTTCAAATGCCGGGGGAGCTACTCCCCCGGCGACTTCTCGGTCTTTTCCGGGCGTGGGGCGGTCTGTAACGCGCCCCACGGGAAGAGAGATGAGCGCGCGCGGAACACTCGCGCTCTCATCTCGACGGCATGTGCGGGTGAGTGAGAACCTCTATACCCCTAGAGGCCCCACCCGCGCCGCCCGCTTACGGTGGCCGAAGGTCTAGGTCTGACCTCCGGCGTCGGCGCGTCCTCCTTTGTCGGGAGCGGAGCAGAGAAGTGCGCTCACGCTCCCGTTCCGCCTCCTCCTTCGCAAACATGACGTGCTCGCAGAAGGAGGAGACGGCGTCCCATCCGGTGTGGCTCCCGACCATGGTGCGAACCACGGCCGGGAGCGAAAGGTCCAGTCCGGTGAAGGCGACGAGCTCTCGGCGCTGCTCCGTCCATGCCGGACATTCCTGCAGGGTATGCAGCGCCGTATCCTCGTCGCCTGTGTCGCAATGATGGCACCCTGACGTTGCCTCGCGGCCGAGGCGACACAGGTACGTCAGCCTGAACGTCAGGGTGCCGTAGTCTCCTCCTATCCATTCTTGCAGGACGGGCCTCACCGCCTCGATGGTGGCGGGGCCCGCGCTGGGGCGTCTGAGGCGATCTAACCTAACTTAACCAAATCATAATCTTCACTAAGCTTGCGAAAATTCTAAATGTGCTACGGGACACATAGTAGAAGTGACACTTCAACGGACAAGTGGAAAAACGGATGGCAACGGACGAGTGGCAAAATGAATTGCAACAAAATTTTACCTTTAAATTTTACGGGCAAATTGTTAATGTCCAATTTGGAAACTTGCCCGTAGGTTTAAATTTTGTTGCGATTCCTTTTGCTAAAGCAAACAAAGTCGTGCTAGTTACACCATTTATAACTCTAGAACGGATGGATCAGTTTTGATGATTTTTGAAATTGTCTTCGTCTGGAATAGGATAATAAGTATTACTATGACATTTATCAATAAAAAAGCATCAATTACAACATCAGGCCACTGCCACTGATTTGTTATGATCTTTCCCGGCCGATTTCGGCAATTTAAGCTCATTCTTAATTGTCTGATTTAGGTGAATTATTTTTATGTGTGTTCAAGTGGGTCCCGGGATGGTTTAGATTCAAATTTGAACTAGGCACTGCTGGTGTTTTGATTAACAATTGATCCCAGTTGATGACGATGCAGTCGTTTTCTAGATTTTTATATTTTAATGGCAAGACAACGTCTGCCAGGTACATACAGCTAGTCCTCTATAAATTAGAAGCACAAGTGACATTCCGGCTGGTACATCTCGCAAATAAATGCTATAAAAATAAATCATTTAAGGAGATGACGCAACCGCTTTGTATTACAAAAATATTTACTCGCATTAGTGCCTCAAAAATGACAACACACTGGTATGATTTAATACAAATTTGACGAATCTGCAAAGAGCTATATACAAATTTACACTGAATACATTGAATTTATTAAGCAAATAAGTATACAATGGTCGACTGTGTGCAGTATGTTATGTAGACCTTGGCTTGGTGAAACGAAATGACAATTTTTTGCCGAAGTTTTCGTTTCGCCGTTTCGACACACTGTGTGATAACATACCGCCTTTTATATATCGCGCGCTAAATATGTTTTTGAAAGTTAAATTCTAATAAGCAATTGATAGTTTTTGGGTTATTAATCCGGTGGGGTAAAGTTGTTAACCTTTTGGGTATCCTGTTTAAAAGAATTGTGTAAATCCGTGAATGTAAGGAACAAGCGATAAGCTAGAAACGCTTTGAGCACATGTTTCGGCCCCGTAGGTCGTCAGGACGGGGAGGATGTGCTGTTCGAAGACTTTCGTTTTCGAAAGTCTTCGGACATCTTTTCGTTAGAGTTTACATATTTTTAAATTAGATTATCTACGGTCTTAGTGCACGCCCGAAATGAGCGTGCAGCGTTCTTATACACGATGCGTTGCTCAACGCAAACATGCCCGCTGGAGCTGCCGTGCCAGTCGGCCGCTAATAGGGACAACCGCTGGTGTTTCCATGTGTTTGACACAAACGCTGTACGCGAATTAGCGCTAAGCGAATAGAATAGGTAACGTATGGGAATGACGTATCGTTACATTGAGAATTGTATTCCTGGATGAGATCGCTATAGGCGATAAGGCCACCTATTGTGTAGCCTAGAAAGTATTGTAAGTATGATTTCTTTTTGTAATTGTGTGTTTTGGTAAGTAATAAAATGTTACATAGATTTCGCACAAAAAAAAAATGTGAACAAAAAGAAATTTTGTGTGAGAGAGAATATACTCACAGATAATTATTCTCTAACTTTTATTTATATAAATTTAATTCATTTAGCCTACATCTGTCAACATATTATAATTAAAAATAAACTTTTTGAATATCACTTTCAACTTATCACTGTTTTAGTTGAAAAAATATTATTATCAATTTTATTTTATTTTATCATCGGTCTTATTGTCAAATCTGTGCTGCACGATGTAAAACTTGTATCTCATTCTCTCGCATGCTTAGTCCTATAGATTTATGTGTTACTCCTTAAAACTCGGAAGAGATTTAAAGCCATCAAGAAGGATAATGCTCCGGCCGTAGGAATATATATTATTTCACCGTTCTATCACGGATAAAACACAAAAAATCAGTTTCAATATTGCGATCTCTGTAACCCAAATTTATTAACGCAAAATTATTAGCACTTTCATTAAAAACTGTTCACATTTATCGATTCCATCAGATTTTTTTTTGTCACGCGACTTACGTACGAACTTATTATGCATTTAAGCCTTCTATAAAGAAATTACCGTAATTAAAATTGCTGTTCATCTTTTTGCACCCGCCATTAATTATGTACAGTTTACGTAATTTCTTATGCGGCGATGCATAATGTATTAGAATTATACATGCAAAGGGCTTATGAGCATCACAAGAGGAGTGCATTTTTTACTTTGTTTACTGACCTTAAAAAAAGCGGGCGTCATATGTTTTCTTAAGATGTTTATTCTTCATTGTACACAAAAAGTTACATACAAAATTATAGAACAGTGGTGATGTACAAAGGCGAGCTTAACCCTCAAAGAGTTTTCTTCCAGCAAACCTATGAGTCTACCGAGAAGGGGAGAAGCAAAACGCAGGGTGGTGTACACTAAGATATTTAACGATTAACTATGTAATTAACAAATTAATGGTAGATAGTGGCACTTTAATTTTTTTTAAACAGCTCTCCGATGCGCTCTCATTTTGTCATTCTTTGCACAATATTAGCTTCGCGACTAGTTAAGTACACATAATAGAACTACGTTTTAACGGTTTTAAGCGCGGTATTTAATTCATTTTTATTACAACGTTAGACTAAATAAAAACACTTTGACATTGACAGTAGATATCTTTGTCTTCTGTTAAAACCGTTAGAATGTATTTTTATTTTACCCTTCGGAAAACCAAAATTCACTCCGACATTGGCAAAATCAACGCACATTAAAAGCGTTGGAGCCATCGCCGAACAAAATAGAATAGAAAAATTATTATACCCACATTGCATAAATTGTTAAAAAATATTTTAATTAAATAAATAAATAATCGGTAGACAAACATACATATTGCATTTTCAAGTTAAGCAAGATACTGTTGTATTATGATTGGGTAATATAGAATGGATCGAATTGGCACCGATCCCATACACCAAAACGGTAAATAACGGTAATGTTTTTTTCATAAATGTTGTATTTAATACCACATTAATATCACCATCTAATCTAAAAAGTCTAATAAGTAATTTAAATATAACCTAAATTATCTAAGTTGTATGTTAAATGAAGGTAATGAAAAAAAAATCGTTTATGAAAATTATCAATGAATTAAAATTAATCTTTAATTAAAATTACGATGCCAGCAAAAGCAGCATATGTATCTACAAAGTAGGTAGGTGCACATTTCCAAAATCTTCACGATTCCCTCTAGTAGTTTTCTAGTACATAGCCTATTTACATTATACATATAACTTCTTATATTCTATTTATTTCATAATTAAAAAATAAAATTGGAACTCAAAATCCCTAAAGGAAAACCAAATAACAGAAGCGTTCAAATCGTAAGTTCTGTAAACCGTGCAAATTATGAAAATAAAACCGCAAACAATCAACCCAATTACCCAGAATTCGATAACAATGCACGCAAAAAGCGAACATCGAGTTACGTTCGAGAATAGATGAAAGTGCATTTTGTGAGCCAGGAGAAAGTGAATTATTTGGACACAGAAATGGACCTATTGTTGATCAATGGCACACTACTTTCTGGTCTGGAAGTAATAAACAAATTAGAAGATATAATGCAGAATGTTTCGATAGCTGTGGCTATGGATAAAGCATTATAGAATAGAATAGAATAGAATATTCTTTATTGCACACAAGAAAATAATAATACACATGAATTAAGAATCTTATAACTAGTACAATCGGCGGTCTTATCGCTAACAGCGATTTCTTCCAGACAACCTTCTGGAGATAATTATGAGAAGAGAGAGCAAAGAAAAATGGACCAAAATAATAACAGAATAGCAACCCATGGACAGAAAAAGGCGAAGAAGGTGGCAACACAGATGCTGGGAGAATGAAATAAGAAAATTAGCAAGGGGTACATGGAGTAGGAGATCGAGGGCAGGAAGTGGCTCGAAAATATTGGAAGACGTCTACGCATACGAACCGCTGAATAAATCAACATAAGTTTAGAAAACTGTCTTGTAAACTATATATTGTTACCAAAATAAAAAATAAGGATGGTCGCCATACTTATAATTTAGAGTTTTAAATATTTTTTAAGGTGCAAAGTCAGACATATGTTGGAAACCAACCAAATTGATTTCTTCATTCTGAATATTAGCGAGTAGAAATCCGTATACAAAAATCTGTTAACTTTTTTATACCCCTAAACAAGTAAACAAACATAAGTCACTTTTCCTTACCTCTTTCATAGCTAGAGCACAGTAGACAGACTGGAGGCCTACCTGATGGTAAGTGTGCTATCAATGTACAGTCGGCTTTAAACGAGTAAGTCGAACTTAGGCCACTAATGTCGAAACACAACTCAAGATTGTTAAGGTAGCACACTCTAAATGAAGGGTGGTAGACGTTTCGATAGGCAATGTTTTACCACCTGGTTGAGGATTGTTTTGTTGCTTCTCACGACAGACTGCCCTATAATAGGAATCAGAATTTTTTCTTCGTGCTGCACGTTTTATTTCATAGTATTAGATTTACCATGACAAAATACAATAGCTAAATATACCTTTAAACGAATCTGTCATACGTGCTAAACAATGCAAATATGTTAAAAACGCAGTTCTTGGAACATTAAGTGAGGCAAAATGGAAAGTTAGTATGCAGGACTGCATGGGCGTTGCGTTTGTTGCATAATTATCTGTCATGTTTGTTCTGACATAGTCGCAGTGTAATTTATTAGCATGCTTAAGACTAAATAAACCTAGACCATTGTATGAAGAGCTTTATGTTATACAACTACACAGCCAACCCAATCTTTTTGGGTCAGATATATACTACTCCTTTATCTAAAAACGATAGCAGCAACAAATCAAGAGAACAAATAGATTTAGGCTCTGAAGAAATTTGCGGAACAAGCATTTTACCAAGAAATAATAATGTTAGCTATGCTGGGAATAAATATTTAATCATGGCGCTTGGTCCTGTTAGAAATAGACCTAAGAAAAGCTGCCTTGCTGTTGTGATGGATGACATAAGTGTCAATGGTCTAAAGATACTAATGGTTAACTCGGCTGTCGTATGGGCGACAAAACAACCATCAGCCAGGTGTCTCATGACCCTTCATCTAAAGTATTCTAACGTATGCAGCCTATCTCCATAACGATCCTGAATTGTATTATAGCATTAGTAGATAGGTTTTAGTTCCCTATTCAAAGCCAGTACATTGATAGGATCTTTGGATTAGGCGGACTGTCACTTTGTCTGCTGGAATCCAGCAATAAAAAAAGGGACAGAGAAGAAAGACTTCGAATGCAGCTGGGAGTTAATGTTAGGTTGGCAATATAAGTAGGTTACATATATACGAGTATATATTTACGTCAATTCGGGTGTTTAAATTTTAAGTATGCCAACGCAAACCCGACGTTGATATGAATAAAATAAAAAAATATAAAGAAAAGCTCTTTATTACTCGTAAGCAAATTGTTCAAGAGTTAGAAAGGCTTTGTGTGACAAGAGTTCAGTTTCATTGACATGTTTAATTGAGCAACAAATTGGTCACGAGTTTTGCAATTGCTTGACTAGGTAATTGATTTACTATTATGTTTTATAAATGTGAGAATAGCTTTATAAAATACTAGCTTCTGCCCGCGACTTCGCCCGCGTGAATTTTTTTTTCATAAAAAGTATCCTATGTTACTTCTAATACCTCCAAGAATATGTGTACAAAGTTTCATGATGATCAGTTGAGTAGTTTTCGCGTGAAAGCGTAACAAACAAACTTACATTCACATTTATAATATTAGTAGGGATTTTGTAGGTATTCCTCTTATTTAATTTTGGTTTGTTTGGTTTTAAACATGAATCATCGAGATGTATGTCAATTTATTATCTGAGACGAAATGTTTTACGCAGATTGAACAAAAATTTACATCGTTTCGTATTTAAAAGGCTCATTATGTGGCCAGCACGAATTGAAATTATAAAAACAAATTTTTGGAGGTTCTATATAATTGTTAACTGTAAATAGTTTGTTAAGTTAGCTTCAGACTAAACCCAGGCTTCCAAAACTGATGCTTTAACAAAACATGAATAAGTGCTTGTACAATTACGCTTGAAATTCTCTTCATACTACAGAGCAAGCCACTTTAAATTACATTGTTATCTTCTCTGGGAATGAATAAGATAGGCGTTGAACTTTATTGAATTTTTCTAAGTCTCATTTATGCCTGAAACAGCTTCAATATGATTGTTAGTTTCGCAAAGAAACTTTACTTTCTCCTAACTTGCAATATTTAGGTTACACGCCGCCCTACAATTGATAGAGCCATCACGAGAACTCACCAAAGGAATATCAATACCTGACTCACAGTCTGACTCATTCGCCTAATAATGACCAGTTTGTACAGACACGCCCTGCCCCGCTGGGCTCGGATTGTTCCTTCGAGTATGGGGCGAGGCGATTGATGGCCAGGGTTCTCGGTAGAATGGTTGTGTCTCACGCACGTCTCGTGCCGTGACCTTAAGCGATGTTTGCCGTTGACACGGTTCGCGGAGCGCTTTAATGATCCAATGCAGGTTTATTTTGGAACAGGTGAAGGGTATTTTTGTGCCTTTAGCACCTAATTTGGGATAATTTTAACAAAACAAAACTTCCTTGGTATTCGTTGTCACTAAATCACAGCTGGACGTAGTTAATCCTTAAACTGGTCTACATATCACGAGCTTCACATATTTTCAGTCATATGGTTAGTCTAACTCAAGTCTAAGTCCAGAACATTTCCACTCAATGGTGCTGTGACAGGTGACCAAGTACGTAACACTACAGATTATATATTTTTATGAGGCACACGGGTTATTTTCAATTTTCCTGGAAGAGTAACTGATTCATATCTTACACAGATCAGTTCTGTAAATTACTATTAGTAGATCGTGTTTACTTAACATATTTATGTTCAAAGCTATTGTGTTTGCAAGGGGAGTACGATGAGGAAATAACATTTACACTTTATTCTTCTTCACTTACCTGTCACTTTATTCTTGGCTCTTCAAACCTCCCTTATATATATGTTTGCATGCCATCCCATCGTAATCTTCTGCTTTCAAGTCTAGTCATCATTGCTACTTGAGGGATGAATCTATAGTTCTTTTCAATATCACCGTAAACGCATAATCTTCAGGGCCTGGAAATTCGTTTCCTTAATATCTATTTTATTGGACAATTATATTTGCCTCTCTAATTGTACTAGCGTACCTGTTTCTGATGTATTGTATTCTAATCTACCCACCATATGTTCGGCTACAAAAACGGTAAAGAGTTTGAGCATCAGAATTTCCTAGTAAATGAAAAAGTTACAGGAAAATGGTAATTTAGAAATATCCGAACGGAACACACAGAGTTGAGCATAGTACCCATGTCCGAGAAAGTTATACAGGAACCAATAACGCAACATATTGGTCGCAATTGAAAAGTTGCTTCGTGGAATTGTTGGTTCCTCGATGAGGAATGGGGATTCAATTTCTATATCAAGTTTTTATTCAATACTGTGGATGGTTAAAGCATATGATTTAATTTTAATGCTATTTGAAATGTGTTTATTGTGAACAGTCAGTTGATTTTCTTTATTTATGAATATACAATGGTTAAATGCAATCTTGGTATAATACCTTCTTTTTGCTTACAAAATAAATGATTGAATACAATTTTAGTTAAATCGTGTATTTAGATTTAGATGTTCTACTTCAATCTCTAACTTTAGATGTTCTTGAAGTTAATTAAGAGATTTGAACATTATCGAAATTATGTAATTGACTGCCAAAATCTTGTTGTATGTGATGTACAAAAATGGTGTTAAAAGGAAAAACAATATGTCTTTGGCTTTACTTATGACTATTGTAATTTTTTCCTCGTCGTCCTTCCTACGTCGTCAGCCGTTTATCGTCGTTTATAATCATAATACGGGAAAAAATCTTTTCAGCATGTAACTCTATTAACATAATTTTTAAACTAAGTACCTACCTTTATTGATGTAGTCGACTTTTTGGATTGCCTCGAGCAGGCAAACAGGCAGACGGTCCACTTGATCGAAAGCGGTTATCGTTGGCTATGGTCGTTTGAAACACCATGGGTATCATCAACGCGTTGCTGAAGGTCGTTATAAAATTTGTTAGATGTCTAAGGATTTTTATAACTGCCTGAAAGAATCTCATGTCATAGGGTGGAGAGTAAACCGGAGCGGGAGTTCTCTCCCGGTCATTGTTGTATGCGTAATCAATAGGCTAGAGAACCGTTGTGTAGTTGGGGCTCAAGAAAATGCGGAATAATATGCCGTCGATGGCAAGCGGTGCTGTTGTAATAATGAGGCGTTGATAGATCAAACAATTTTACATGCATTAATAGTAGATTGTTACAAGAAAGGTGAAAATGATCTATCTAGGCATGAGGTGCTAATAATTCAAATACCTAAATAGGCCTTTACCCGCGGTTAACACTCAAAATCTGCTTTCCATTTCAAATACGAGGAAAGTAAATTAATTTGATTAACAACAAACAATTAATTCTCTAATAAAATCTGGCGTTAAATCCTTATCTAAATCTGATGGAATGTGAAGTATTTTTTTTGTGGCTTTCTACCAGTCAGTATTTTGATTTTCATTGATGATAAACGATATTTAGCTCAAATTTATGAAAATTAAATAATAATTAAATGAAAGCAATTTATAAATATAAAATGATGTTACCAAATTGTTGATATTTTATTATTACAATTTGAGCCGCGATTTAATAGTGGCTGTAAAAAGAGTTTCGACATGAGTTGCATGTATTATCTATGGTTCGCATAGTTTTGTCACATTATTGATAGCAAGAAGAATTGTTTCCCATGGATGAAAAGTGCTGTTTTCATCCCTGCGATTAAGAAACTTCAAGAGCACTTTCAGAATATGAGAACCGAAAAATACGCCTATAATAAACTATTAAAATAATAAGAATACGCCGTAATATTGCTCATTAATATGTCACCCCTTACACCCCTCGACATGAGTCATGGATGGGTCAGCGTTACTAGGGAAAAGGATAGACTATTGATCAGCTAGACACCCTAATCTAAGCCCTAAAAGGGTTCCTAATGAATAGGACCCTCGCCCTTTGTTTATTGTACACTTTAAAAATTGCCCTCCCTTACAGCCTGTTTAATCATCTTTGGTTTTTTGTTCTTTGAACCATTGTAAACAATTATAGTTCATTGAAATGTTACATGAGCTTTGCATTTGTTAGAGGACGCAATTTTATTTTTGGGACATGTGTGGGGGGGGGGCGGTCAATAGAAGATTAACCTCAAGTTTGTGGGGTCGCCACCCTTATCCCCCGGCCGCCATCTTGGAAAAAGGGGTGAAAACACTTTTTTCGCGATATCTCGGAAACTATGCGTCTTAAAAAATATTTGTGAAGTCATAATTTGTAGCAAATTGTTTTGCCTACAAATACGTTTATATAACTTTTTGCCCTAAATTAAAAATTAAAGAAGTTATAAGCAAAAAAGTGAGATTTTTATTCATTCCTAACTCTTTTCTTTACCATAGAACTTACCAAATTTACTTTTCGAATGTTAACAAGGTAGAAAAGTTCCCCCGTTTTCCCCACCACCTATCAGGTAGACTCCGTAGGCGCGTTGTCTTACGTGGTCTCCCCAGTAGGCCTACTCCACGGACATCTTGCTTATAAGGTAATCCTCGACATCATAATATTTTTAATCCACCTACATCACCAGATTAGGTTAAAATATACCAATATAAATATATGTGGTTTCTTGTCGTTTATAGGCTTGAGGCTTGTACAAGTCAGCCTCCACTCTGTCCTTCGACTGGTATTTGCGACGATTGGATTTCGACCATCCGATCGTCCCAATAAGGCTTTCTTTACGCTTCGATCCTCTCTCATCTGTTCTACATGACCAAATCAGCGTGGACAGTAAAATTTTATTTCTCAGTAAATTCAATTACGTCCCAGCTTCCTTTAATCCGAGGCAATTATACAACCCTTTGAGTCAGACAAGCGCCATATCAAGGCCATTCCTGACTCGGTTACACAATTCTATGACAATTGGCTCAATAAAAAATGTAAAAGGCGTCCGCGTGTGTCCAGAATAATGATATGATTGGCGGTCAGCCATAATTGGTGGGTCAATGAGGTAATTCCTGGTATAATAAGACCATCGTTTGACCGCAGTTATGAAAAAATTGATACGGGAGTTGGATTTAGCTTTATGTTTTTTGCTTCTCATTCCTATTAATACAGTATCCTATCCTATCTAGTATAGGGTTGAGAATTCCAAAATTTTCACTTTATTTTTATTTCGTATTCTGCTGAAATCGAACGTTGGTAAAATGAACTCCGATTTACAGGTTGAATTTCGGTACGGGACTTTGGTAGTTGATTTTTGTATTTCTATGCATTCTCTTTTCTTCTACCTTCTCCCAATTATTTGGGGTCGGCACAATATATATTCTCCTTCCATACTCCTCTATTCTGACATGCATCTTGTGTCACACCACAAATCTACATATCATCCTTCACACAATCCATCCATCTCTTTTGGTCTATCTTTACATTTGCATCCATCAATCTTGCAGTTTAACCTTCTCTTCGTCTCATGGCTTTCATCCCTCCTCATTATAAACCCATACCACCTTAATCTTCATCTCAATTTTTTAGTGCCCGGCAACTTTTAAAGATCCACTTATATACTAATTTCTTATCTTATTCATTCTTGTAACACCACAAATCCATCGCAACAACGTTTTCTTATTAAATTCAATAATGTTTGGAACAAAAAAGTTCTATTATCAACTCGAGGCACTAAATTCGATTGAGCGAAAAGCCTGGATAGGCAACGACTAGCTATGCGATGACAAAATTCAAAGCCTCGAACATCGATGCAGGATTGGTAGCCTATCAGTTTTCTATCAGATATATCTTTGAGAGTTTACAATGTACATTAGAGCTTTTCAATCTTATCCCGTCGACTTTCTTTCAATATTGAACAACCAGACGTACTGGCATGCGAAACCGGTATATATTAGGCGTACTATCTATAAATACGAACGAAGCGCTTCGCATCCACATTCATAATGCGCAGCGTAAAAGAGTGGAATTGCCATATACTGTAGGTGTCGGCAAACATACACGTTAAAGCTTTGAAGGATAAACAGTTTCGCAGGCAGATGCTGGTAAATCCTGATTGAAATTAAATCAATTTTTTTTATTCAACACATAGTTAAACAGTTTGTATGTATGTTAAAGTGTACACATGTTTTGCTCACATAGGAACATACAAATATTTGTATAATTTTTTTTTTTATTAAAATATCAAAAACTAATAGTAACAATAATACATCGTAAAAATGGGCAGACGGTGACTCGCCACTCCCTGCATGGGCCCCAAAAAATGCCACTGAAGACAGGAGCACGTGGGTGTGAGTGGCTAAGGGGTGTAGCGTGTAAGGGATGTTGTGTAGCTCTGAAGCTTGAGTCTTAGCTTTAGCGATCTCACGAAAGTACGGCGGCGGGGGCCTTGTCTTGGCCCCCGGAGTCGGGTACAAGGCGTCGCTACTCACCTAAGGCTTTGCCACAAAGGCCCCCTGTGGGTCCACTAACTGTATGTTTTTCAAGCTATTGTAATAACAATCTTTATAAATATTTATAAGTGAAAACTCGCAAAATAAATGTTAATATTTTGGCTGGCGCTATTTCTGCTGATAGTAACTAAGACCATTTTTTTAAATATTATGCCGTGGCAACGATGTAAAGAAGATATTGTGGATGTAGTAGAATACGAATTTTCGACACTATCGACAATATCTTCGCAACACCAATGAAATTTCAGACTTGGACTGGAATGAATCGAGTAGCAATTCTAAAGTTAGCTGTCATGATGCACGTTTCGTAGTAATAGCAGCGGCATCTAATACCTAAACCGTCGATGCGTGCGTCATCCAAACATGGTCGGGTTATCTCGTGCTCGCGAATCTAATTTTAAGCTCGTTGTCGTACGATGACACCGGCAAATTGTCCCATTTGCTCGTGACGTCACGTCCAAAATGGCCGCCGTTAGGGACGTAAATGGGTCGGCGAGTTTACTACGTTCAGGAGAAGGTTCACTTATGTTTGTAACATGGAACTTTTTATATCAACACTTTAGGTTAGTATTCTTTTTTATTTGATTAGACCAAATCAAATAATCATTTCTTGCATAAAACATGGTACATGAAAAGATAGTAGTAATAATGGTTTTTGCCTCTACGGCGTGCAAATTGCTATCCCTACGAAACGTAGAAATGTGTATACACGCATTACTTGATAACGAGTTTATCGATTATTTTTACATTTTTGTGTGTGTTTGAGTGGTCCCGGATTCTTTAGATTCACAGTTGGAACCGTTAGGTGGCGCTGGGATCGGGTTCTATGATCCTCCTAATCTTCTGGACCGACTTCGATAATTTAGTTTTCCCCGGATGGCTTAGATTCACAATAGGAACCGGTAGGAGGCACCATAATCGGTATTGTAATTTTTTGGGGACAGGACAAAGGCGGCCGGGACCGCCAGTTACTAATTTTACAAAAACAGTTCACAATTTAAAAAATATATTAATAATAGTCCAGAAGAAACGTATATGCATATTGAAGTGGCGCGGGTTGGAAATTCAGGCTACGTTAAAAAAAAATACTGTAGCAAACACCGACTACAGCGCTGTTGAAAAAACGCCTAACTCGCAATGTCTTTTCTTATTACCATAGGTATTTTTAATTTTGCAATGTTACCGCATATTTTGAAACAAAAGCCGGTGCCCGATCGGCTTATGAGTTGCTATTTCATCCTATACGTATGGACAGACGCCGAGCGTAAGCGATAGTAATACAGTAATAATATATGCACGAATGAAAAACGTAAGCGCCAATAACATCATGGCGCTTTCGACCTTTTGGTCGCTAGTTAATTTATAAAGACACTAGTATTATGTTTGAACAGAACGCATAAACACCGCTGTTGAAAAGACGCCTAACTCGTAGTGTGTTTTCTTATTATCATATGTATTTTTAATTTTGCAATCTTACCGCATATTTTGGACCAAAAGCCGGTGCACGATCGGGTTATGAGTTGCTATTTCATCCTATACGTGTGGACAGCCTCCGAGGGTAAGAGATTAATATATGCACGAATAAAAACGTAAGCGCCAATAACTTCATAGCGCTTTCGACCTTTTGGTCACTGGTTTTTTAAACCTAGGCTATGGGGATACGAGCTGTACAAAGTCCACGCTACCGGCATATTCACTACCTACACTATAGCAAAGCCTAGGTATTTATAAAGCTCTTATATTGCACAACCCTGTCCGTAGATGCCGTCAACCTGTCCCCTTGTTAGACTGAAAGTGGGACACCGTGACATATACCAGATATGGGACACGCCTCGCATTGGCGAGCAGGTTGATTGATATACCGATACGAAGATATTACATTGCCAATTAGCCGGAACTCTTTGACTAGTATCTTGGATATACAATTAAAGAATTAAAGAGAATTAAACAATGTATTCAAAACCATTAACATAAGTCTACAGAAGACAATATCGCATTTTTTTATGCATAATAAAAAAAAATATTAGCATACTGCACTCCTTCTGTATATAAACTAAGTGTGCGAAATTTCATACTCGTCCGTCCGCGCAGTTTTCGTAAAAAGGGGTACAAAGTTTTTTTTTTTTTTTGGAACGTAGTTCCTTATCGCGCGGTACGAATGGGGGTTAGACGGAAAAAAATCTTACGAAAAAGTTGTCACCGACACTTTTTGAACTTGCCAAGATAAAATGCAGCTTTATGCCCACGCAGTTAGAGTTTAATTTGGAGTACATTATTTTTAAATGTCATGGGTTGCTGACGTACAGATAGCATTTGCGGACATATAGAGTCTTAATGTCATTAAAATAAGGAGCAATATCGCGAATCTGGTTTAAAGTTAAATTTGTTTCAAGAGTCGAATTGCAGGATGTGATTCGATTTTTAAATTGTTTCTTATATTGAAGTAAATAGGATTCAAACTTACTCATTTACTATTACACTTGGCATTGAACAGTGTGGTGTCGCGACGATTATTTTTGTTGAGTGTATACAGGTTTTTTGTAAATAATCGAAAGGAACTTCGTTCCATCCGGGTGTCCCTTGACACCTCTCAAGTTTTTTTTATTTTTTTATTTTATCGCTAGAGTACAGCAGACAGGCAGATATTAATATAATGATTATAGAATCTTCATTAATATAGTACTCTTATTTAACGATCAGCAAAGTCAAGATTTATGTGTCACATCAAATAAGGCTCATACTTAACGGATTACCGAGAATTATGAATTTTGATCAGGACAAATTTAGTAACATGAGGATCTCAAATTATCGAGCCCACACTTGGCTTCAAATTGCTTAACACCACTGAAATAGTTCGTCGGATTGCGTCATAAGTATCATAAGCTGGGATTACAAATAAAGAAGTTCACCTACTTTCTATCGCCAGCGAAGTTTCAATTCCTATTCTTTAAGCTTAAATTTTTGTTAATATTACATCCACAAAAACCCAACGTTATGATTGGGCAGCGTGGATTGGTGGATTTCACGTATAATTTTATTGGTTATCTTGATGTGGATATTTCATCAACGCTTCCTTCGTCGTCAATGTCATAAAAATTACTTAATTTTAAAAATTTGTTGTTGTTATTTTTGTTTTTTACTTCAAGATATTGTAAAAAATATTTATCTTTTGTTTCTTAGTGAAGTCAGTTTTTTCTTCTTCTTTTTAGTTACGCTAATATTTGAATAGCTAAAGAAAAAAAACTTAAACACATCCCCGAAACAGTGAAATTTCAGTTGTTTTTCGAAATATGATTTATTGTCTTGTTCGAATAAAGAGAAAAAAAAACATAATATTATCAATATGTACATAAATGGCATCACATTAGCTATGCTCAATGCGCAAAGTGGATACCATTTCCGCCTACTGCTCAAGTTTCGTGCCGGTAAATATACTTGTCTATAATTTGTGAGGATTGCTCTCTATTTGAAAATCGGTTCACAATTGACTTCAGAATCTCAAACACACAAAAACCTAACATATCTACAGTCGAATTGAAAACCTCCTTTTTTGGATAACAATAAATAATAATAACAGCCCATAATTGTCCCACTGCTGGGCTTGGGCCTCACCATTATAGGAGATATACCCGCCACGCTTGTCCAAGGCGGCTTGGCAGTTTTGAGACATCGGTTATCTTGATGTGCAGGTTGCATCACGATGTTTTCCTTCACCGTTATTAGCACGTGGTAATTGTAACAATATGCACATTAGGTCAGAAAATTGCCTAAGTGGTCCATGCGTTCCGGCTAGAATCGAACCCACGCCCTTTGAGTTATGGACGCGTACGATACTCCGACTTCTTTTTGTAGTTGTCTAAAAATAAACATTCAGAAAAAATTGGCATTTTCAAACAAGCCTTCAAGTGACGTGGATTCGAATTCTGGCCGGGAAGTACAATTTACAATTAGATACCTAAGAAGTACTACTTAGACGCTTAAGTAGAGCTGTTATATTGGCAGTACCTTTAGTGGTGAACCACTTTCCATCAGGTGGGCCCTTACCTAGTCTGCTGTGTTCAAGCGATAAAAAGATTATTCAACTTGTCATATAAATCATTCATAATTCTCAAAAACAATTCGGTTATCAATTCTTATAAAAATGTCTTTCTTAATAACAAAGTGACAAATCCTGTGATAACGCAGTTATGAGGAATTGGGTGAAACGGAGCGTGATATTAGTTATTAACTTTCCTTTTGTGTTCAAATTCTTATGAAATATCAGATAAAAGTTTCATACAGATATTAGCGTCATACTTATTAAAGAACTTTCAATTTATAAGTCTTCAATAACGACCTAACGTTTAGAATTAGAAAATAAAGTCTTATTGATTTCAATAAAAAGTCATTAATTAAAGAACATCGTCATGACTTTTCAAGATCTGAAATCTAAGTAATAAGAAATTTCTAGTACATTTTATTCCCTGGTTCCCATCTTATTTCCTTTGCGACACTTTTTCCCTTTGACTCAAAGGAGCTGAGCGGGTGTGGACTGTAAAATTCAAATTAGAAAGCAAGATGTGGCTTTATATTGAGCCTTTGACTTCGAAGATTTATATAAAATGAGGAAACCTTTGATATTATTCTCCTTTAGAAGATAAAATATTATTTTAGATTGTTTTTGCTATTAATGAGCTATCAAAGCATAGTATGTATATAATAACACTATATTCTTCCCGCGACTTCGTCCGCGTAGTAAAAAAAAGTTTGGTCTTAGCGTGATGATATATAGCCTATAGCCTTCCTCGATAAATGGACTATCCGAAACTAAAATAATTTTTCGAAGCAAACCAGTAGCTTCTGATATTAGCGCGTTTAATCAAACAAACTATTCAGCTTTATATATTAGTATAAGATAATATAATAGCCAATGCACGTCCCACTGCTGGGCTCGGGCCTCCCACAATAGGAGGGAGTGGGCAGTATACTCGTCACGCTCGTCCAAGGCTACGCAGGTTTGACACATTGGTTATCCTGATGTTTTCCTTCACCGTTGTTAGTAATTGTTAGTCATAGTGGTAATTGTAACAATATACACATTAGGTCGGAAAACTGTCTAAATGTTGCATGCGATCCGAACAGGATTCGAATCCGCGCCGTTTGAGTTTGGGAAGCGTGCGTTAGCCATTACGACTTTATCACGTATTATGTATTGTTGTTGTATTTTTATTAGAAGCATTTAAAATTTCAAGGAAAGCACGACTTTTATTTTATTTTTACATAAATGGCGATAAATAATAAATTCATTTTGTATTTTTTTATATCAAATGTAATCTTAAATTATATATTATATTGAATTTTGATTATATTTTTCGTACACATTATAACTTCGGATTTCAACTTGTTGATTATCCATAATAATTTTCTTTATAAATGAAGATATTTATAACAATACAGTTCCTACCGTTTTTATTTACATAAATTATATTTTTTTAAATATTTACAAATAGGTCCCAACCGTCAGTTGGGAACGTTCCCAAAACGCTGGCTGCTTTACCACGTTGTTATTATATTTTATATCATTCGTTAATTTTAAAACCGCAGTTATGGAAAACTATAGAGGTATTGATTGAGTTTTGAAAACAAGGCTTATTGTGTATTGTGAAAATATCACAGTAAAATGCCAATGAGTAAAAAAATTCATACAGAGGAAACTGATTCATAGTAAAATGTTGTTAGTTAAATGAAATGGTAATTTAGCGGTGTGTTAGTTGCCTGTTATTTCTAAACCCATTGTCTGCATCACTTTTGTTGTTCGCAGACTCTTCGGAAATAACCGTTCTGATTGTATCGAATGGACTGCTCTTTGTATGGTATGAGGCATAAGAAGATAGCGTTTTATTACATTAACATCTATTTTGTTCACTAACTTCTATTAAAGATAAAAAAAAAAATAGCAATTATGTTTTTGTGTCATTTTAAAATCGATTTGCAAGGATCGTATATTAAAATCCAAAAGATTGTATTCAAGCATAGACACACTGCAGGAAAAAAAGTCATTAATGTAACCTAAAAAATAAGTCGGTTTCCTACTCTAGGTGTAGTACGTACTTTTTGCTCT
This sequence comes from Dendrolimus pini, assembly GCA_949752895.1. Classification (NCBI taxonomy): domain Eukaryota; kingdom Metazoa; phylum Arthropoda; class Insecta; order Lepidoptera; family Lasiocampidae; genus Dendrolimus; species Dendrolimus pini. The sequence continues at coordinate 20,340,119 of OX457139.1, forward strand.
GTGAAATGTTATAATGTATTTTTTTCATGAATGTTGTATTTATAAAATACCACATTAATATTACAATCTAACCTAAAAAACCTAATAAGTAATTTAAATATAACCTCAATTAACCAATGTTGCTATTTTTGAATAAAAGTATATTTAAAGTATGTTCATCAGTGTTACAATGAAAATTCCTATCTGGTATACCAAAATAACCTAATACATTCGGCAACGGGATGTCAGCAGGGCGACCCTCTCGGGCCAGCCATTTTTTCACTTGCCATCCACCCCATCATTAAACAACTAAATTCTAAATTCAATGTGTTGTATCTCGACGATGAGACCTTAGGAGGTGATATAGATACAATGAAAAAGGATCTAAATTTTTTAATACAAGTTTGGCAATATGGTTTATCTTAAAAAATTTCGAAATGCGAAATTTTTCATGCTTGCCCGACGAGGAACAACATCAACACTATTTCCGCTTTTACAGATTTGGCCCCCAATCTAAAAATTGTTGATAAAAGTAATTTGAGCCTCCTTGGGTCTCCCATCTTCGATGAGTCATTCCCATCTTTCGTAGAAGACAAAATTGACAATTTCCAATCAAAATTATTAAATTTAAAACAATTAAACACACATAGTGCTTATTTTATTATTAGACACTGCGTTTTCACTCCCAACTTTACGTATGTATTGCGCTGTTCCCCCCTTAGGAGACATTCCAGTATTTTAAAAAATTTAGACAATATTATTCGGCAAACATTAACTTCCATCCTAAATATTTCTTTAGATGACCGATCGTGGACCCAGGCTTCCTTACCGATACGGCTAGGTGGCTTGGGGATACGCAAAATTTCTGACGTAGCACTACCTGCCTTTCTGTCCTCAGTCTATAGTACTGCGGACCTCATCGGTAATATAATAAATCCATCACTCAGTGATTTTGAGGTCCCATATTTGACTGAGGCCAGAAATGCCTGGTCTTTGGCTTGCCCGAATGAAAATTTTCCTTTAGATCCAAAGATGCAGAGGCTGTGTGATAGGCCGCTCAGTAAGTCGGTGTATGACAATCTCATGTCATCTTGCACCGGCGAAACTGACCGTGCTCGCCTCCTAGCTGTTTCAAAATGGGAGTCTGGTCTGTGGCTTCAGTGTCTGCCCTCGGCAAATCTAGGTACACTCCTGGATGATACTACATTCAGGATTGCTGCCTGCATTCGCCTGGGGGCAGACATCGTGGTCCCACATCGTTGTCGGTGTGGAGATAAAGTTGATAGACTGGGTCACCATGGCTTATCTTGTTTGAGGAGTGCTGGTAGAACTTCACGACATGCGGCTATCAAAGACATCATCCGCCGGTCTCTTGTCACCGTTGGGGCTCCAGCTGTTCTTGAACCGAACGGACTGTGCCGCGACGATGGCAAGCGACCGGATGGAATGTCGTTGGTACCTTGGAAGATGGGATGCCCCTTAGTATGGGACGCAACGTGTGTCGATACGTTGGCGGCTTCCCATCTTCCAAATACAGCCGTCACTGCCGGGGTAGCTGCCGCACTTCAAGTGACCCTGAAACGCCGCAAATATGCATCCATCAGTGACGGATACATATTTATAGCTTTCGGGGTTGAGACTTTGGGGCTATGGGGACGTGAGGCTTATCAACTTTATCGAGACCTTTCAAGACGTTTGAAAGAAGTCTCGCGTGACCAAAGGGCTGGCCTTTATTTGGGGCAACGAATAAGCGTTGCCATACAACGAGGGAATGCGGCCAGCATTTTGGGAACGCTCCCCACCGACAGCGATTTGGTGGACTACATCTTTTACTTGTAAATATGTTTATAATAGTAGTATTTAATTTTATAGTTTAGTTTAAATATACTTTTATTCAAACCTCAATTAACTAAAAGTATTCGGTAAAATTAAATAACGCGTTTAGAACTACCCTATTATAGCTAGTTAGGCATAATTAATAAAGTGAATTCTTTTGTTTCTTTGCTTATCGTACGGTCTTACAATTGAATCTATTTTAATATTTATTTAAAATACGTACCATAAAGGATTGTATATACATATTAGATTGTTAAACTCTGCACTATAGCTCTAGTCTAGATTTAATTGCTGATTCGTTTAGTTCACCTCTTCCTTCCTTCCCGTTGTTTACTCTGGTGTAGGTACCTGTGATGTCCATTCTGTATTATCATTAACACAAGTATTGCATGCTTGTTTCAAGAGTATACAATGTGTCTATTTGTTATATTTAAACAGTCCTTTTCATGCCTGATTTATGCACATCTTTTAGAATGGTTCTTATGAGAAAAACTGATGATAATCTATACAAATTAAACAGTACTTTCGAAGGCACAAGGTGCCACAGACTTTTCAAAGCCTTTACAACTTTTCAATATTCCGAATTAGTTTTCATTTATCATTAAATAACTTATCATCTAAATATTAACAAGTCATATTTAAAGTTGGAAATTTTGTGACTTGTACTACACATCGTCAGATAAATAGCAAAGTTGGAACAGTTGCAGATTGCAACGGCAAGATAGTGTTGAGATGTTGTCATTATTTTTTCTATTCACTTTATTAAGAAGTAGTTCAAAATAAGGTAGTGTGAATACTCACACTGTCTTATTAATATAGATAAATATATAACTTTTGATATACGCTGCTGTATGAAACCTATGATTTGGGTGATTATTTTAGGTATAACATGTTAGTGAAGGATTTTAAGAAAATAATTAATAATTTCATATTAGGCCTAATTTGGTCGAATATTAAATCACAAATTGAAAGTGTTAATATTAATAAGTTTCTTTTAATATTTTTTACATGTTGCGTATTTGTGAGTTGGTTTATACATGCTTTTTTATGTCAGATACGAATAAATCTTGTGTTTCTCTACATAAATCAATTTTTAAAACAAATGTTTTGAAATTCGTGGATTAAATCATTTTGTCACAGCTGGGTTCAATTTGTATGGGTCACTAATGACTTTCGATCAATTGTTCCATACAATTGGTTTAACCAATCGTTCAAATTGAACATTAGTTAACACGATAACAGTGAGACTTCAACTGTATTAAATAAACGTTTTTAGAATCGTGTAACGCATCATGAAGTTGATGGTTATCTTTTAACACGCTATTACTTTGGGTACTTCTGATTTCTAGTGTAGTAGCTACAATTACTGTAAATACATAGACATGTGTGAAAATTAACATACTTGTATAGCAGGGTCACGTTATTGTAGTTATTTTAAAGTTAAACCTTCTAAACCATGATTAGATCAAATAGAGAAATGGCAATCCCAAAGAGAAATTATTCTATATCAAATTCTCTTTGTATCTCAAAAATTACACACCTCTAATCTTATCAAAAAAACGCGTTCATAATGGTGTTATGAAATTTATAGTCTCGTTAAAAAACGTTGAAAAGTGTTATTCATATCACGTTCTAAATTTAAACAAAATACCATCAATTTTGAATCTGGTAATTTGTAAAAGAAGACTAAATAAAACAAGCAGTTGATGAAGCAAATTATGAGAATGAAACCGCATACAGTCCACCCAGTTTCCCAGAAATAATGAGCAATTTTTATGCTAAGAGGAATGAAAAAATACTGTATAAAAATTAAAATCTGTAACCACCATCATGCGGGTCTTGAAGTTTGTATTCTCATCTCCTGAAGCTTGTAAGATATAGAAATGATACATGCACGAAACTCTATAATATTATTCATTAACATTATTATATTATTAACTCTATTATATTAGTAAGTCTGTGGAGGAGTCAAATTTGTTCAATTAATTTCAAAAAGAGCTAAACATCAGGGGACTAATTCGGACCAGCCGATTCCAAAAATACAACCTTTAGAATTTTTGTTAGTCTGCTAGAATTAGCTTCTCCGCGTAAACACTCAGGATATTATCCTGATAAATAACGTCTTTTCCGTGTTATATGAACGCAGCGAAAACTGCGGCGCTATGGTCGCGGTTTTTTAATTCTTCTTTTAAATTACTAAAATTCTCTTTTATAATCCATTGAGCCGTTTCCAAGTCTAATCGAGACAAACTTTTCTGACTATCATAAAAAAATAGCAATTTTCACTTATATTTTGATATTCATTTCAAAATCACAGACTCAGGAAATTTGATATTATTTATAAGTATAGGTTTTAGCCATAGGTGCACTAACCGCAAAATGACATCGTCGATTTCCTCATATCATATATCGATTACAAGATAAGCAGGTTAATAAATCTAATGTACGGAACCGCAAAACGTTTATTCGATATTCAAGTCGTTTATGTGCTGTTACATGAGGCTGGCACTTAGACCATTCTAAGGGCTGGCACCACCAGTATAGACGTGCGTACTATGCTTCTAACTAGGGTTGGCACATATTATTCTTTATCTTCTTTGTAAATAGTTAAGGTTTTTTCTAAATCTATTATATATCTAATAGTATAAAACTCTCGTGTCGCGGTGTTTGTAGTTGAACTTCTCCGAAACGGCTTGACCGATCCTCATGAAAATGTGTGCATATTGGGTAGGTCTGAGAATCGGACAACATCTATTTTTCATCCCCCTAAATGTTAAGGGTAGTCCAACTCTACATTTTTTCATGATACAGCATTAAAAAATACATACAATCCTACATTTTCAACCCTCTACGATCAACCCCTATTTTTATTTGTTAATTATAAACTTTAATGCTGTCGGCATATCGATTGAAGCTTTTCCGGGCAGGACGACGTCTACCGGGACAGCTAGTTTTATATAAAATTTAGAGCTAAACAAAATAGCACCCAAAGTACATAAGTTAATTGATAAATTATCTATAATAATATTATAAAGAGGTAAATTTTGTGATGTTGTAGGGGCTAATCTCTTGATCTACTAAACCGATTTTAAAAATTATTTTACTGTTGGAAAGCTACGCTAACAGGGAGTGTCATAGGCTCTATAACATGGCGCTATATACCACGGGAGCGGGACAGAGAGCGGGTGAAACAGCACCAGGCCGCTAGTAATTTATTTTTTAATAGGCTTCCTAAAAAAAATTAGTTTTGAACATATGTAACTTTGCAAGCTGCATGTATTTATGGGAAAATTTTAAAACGTCAGCTTATGCCACATTTATATAATGTATTAATACCATATTGCTGAATGAAAATTTATTATTGATTTTATAAATACTTTTATTTTATTTTATTTATTTAAAGGAACAACAAACGGCTACAATTTAACACACACAAAATAAAATAGTTCAATAATTCAGGTAATAATATTAAAGCCAAAGATATTATCCATAGAAAAACATAGTATAAGATTATCAATAAAAAAACGACAGGCACAAAACATGACCAATATGTAAAAAGAAGGATATAACATTAATAAAATATATTACAGAAGAAATATAAATGTAAGACTGTCGTTAATAAGATGAAATGTAACAAAATGAAGAAAACGTTATTCCATCTCGAGTGTACTATCAAAGTCAGTTAACACAGGATTTTTTTAAAATTTTACTATATAAGTAAAATCAGTTCAATCATATACGGACAGCCCTACGTTAGTCATGTAATTATATCAAGATTGTCGTATCGATAATTACAAATTAAATTAGAATAATTTATACCTTTACATGAATTGAATAAAGTATTAATCGCAATTTCCTTTTATTCACAGGTACGTTGTAAATAATAAGGATGGTCGGTGATCTAATGAGGTAAGTAGCGTTAAACTACAGCCTTTCTCAGAGTTTAATCAAAAATTAACTTAAATGTGACTAGACTAGACTGGATCAAGTAAAAGCGATTAATCAAGTGTTAACGACCATAGAATGGTCGAATAATATAAGCATTTTGAAATACAAAAGCTGTTAAAAGTAAGAGATTATTACGAAACTACATTATCCAATCGCGTTATTCATTAACAATCTGAATTTGTAAATGTACAAAGACTTCAATTATAGTACTTTAACTAATTTGTTAGTTCATGGAAATGGTTTGGAAATTTGCATGGAAATTTCACTACAATTTTGAAAGTTTAGCAAAACGTTATTTTATTTTCAGTAAGCTAAAATTGTTACTTATCTTTTGATCTATGAAATATTCCTAAATATTTGATATTTATTAATAGAAATAACAATAGAGATTTATTATTAAATAAAAACAGTAAGTTGAAATCAAAAGATTATACGTGTCTACGGAAATTTAATTTCAAAAAGAATTAAAGCTTTTATTTCATAACATATAAATATTAAATGTGTTACGGTTAAAAAATGATCACTATTGATTTCAAAAAATTTAATGTTTTACTCAATATTTAGAATTTGTTACTTATTTCATTTTGTCATGACGGTGACGGTGTATTTGTCTTCTTTTGGAAATAAATAGCTTCAAATATTGTAATGATGTATCATAATGACTTTATTTATTTATTTTTGAAGTCAATAATTTGCGAAATCTATAGCGGTTGCGTCTGGAGATTCGTTTAGTGAAGTTGACATAGGCTTAGATATACATGTACGAAGTGGTACGGCCCTGCTTCCGGGTGTTTAGCACGAAATTGGCTCACTAGGATATCAGAAGAGCTTAACTACCTTAGACATCCCTGACATTCTAGATATATGCTCTCGTAGGGACCTAGGTAGGATTAGTTAGTATGTAGCAGCGAGAGGTAGAGGTTAAACGATACTTCAGATGGCAGGGAGTAGTATTCACGTGGTAATGTAAGCTGAAGTGAATTAATTTATTTTGGAAACGGTAACCTTAAGTACCAAATATTAACAATTGTATAGCTAGTACAATATAAAGCACAGTGTGTGAGCGAGGCGGATGATTTGCGAGCGAGATAGAGCAACTATTAATATGTGCGCTCTCGCGTTGCGTTAGCCAGTAGTTCGTCGGCCGCTGCGATGACTGGACGTATAGAGCTCCCATAGGCAGTTTGTTCGGCCTCCTCCGTTAATAAAGGAGATCCTATTCGGTGCGAGAGTTCCACACCCAAACGAAGCGCGCGGCAATAGGCGGCGTTTTTGGTCCATATAACAAGAAAAGACATTCCCGTTGAGTTAGCAAAAAAAAATATATCTAGAAATACTGGTAAATGTAAGTTTTACTTTATTTTAATATTTATCACGTTTATCATATGAAACAACAAAAATTGCTGCTTTAGGCCCTCTGCTTTGAAAATCGTCCGTGGTTGATGTTTACATACATGTACATAGGATGATCCAAAAAAAAAAAATTTTTTTTTTTTTCAAACAGGCTCAAAAGTTTCTTTTGGGTGTAAAAAAAATTATGTGAAAAGATGAGCCCTTAATATTAATATTAAGATTGTCCTCATCGCATTTTTTTAATTCCCATAAGAATAACACAGGAATATTTTTTTTGCTTTTTTTTGTACCGTTCATACGACTGGTTGACTGATAAATCGCTGTTCCAATCTTTATAGAGAATTGAACGCTCTACAAAAAGGTCTGATAACATTTTTTGATTTGTCGATTTTTTTATTTTCGGCTACAGTCCGACTCACGCCTTCAACACAAACGCACGACATACGTGCTCGTGTACAAACGCTAGTTTTCGCGGACCTTTTTTGTAGAGCGTTCAATTCTCTATAAAGATTGGAACAGCGATTTATCAGTCAACCAGTCGTTTGAACGGTACAAAAATCAGAAGAAGTAAAAAAATTTTTCCTGTGTTATTCTTATGGGAATAAAAAAAATGCGATGAGGACACTCTTAATATTAATATTAAGGGCTCATCTTTTCACAGAATTTTTTTACACCCAAAGGAAACTTTGGAGCCTGTTTGGAAAATGAATAAATTATTTTTTTTTGGATCATCCTAATATATATACATACGTTTAATGCTTCGACACAAAATATGCAAATAAGTTGGAAAAAATAACTTATCGATTTTGTTATTGCCAGACTTTTGAAGGTTGTTATATCCGGATGTATTTAACGACTATTTACGCCGGATATTACGTAATTGCATGCATACTTATTACGTGATTTAGAATTTAAATCATGTTCTGAGTCGAGGTATGATTTAGAAACTTTTTGGCTACCACCTCTGGTCTAGAGTATGCCGTTACAACAACCTTGGTAGTGCCTTTTGTGCTACATATGTCCATAGGCGTTGGTAACCACTTTCCATCAGGTGGGCCGTCTGGCTTTATGGTGAACTCAAACTCAACAAGTAACGTTTCAGTTACATAAATTGACATGCTTTAGGGTAGCTTCCGTGATACTGCATCTAAGATATGGAACAATATGCCACCACCTTTAAGACAATTAAATCACTCAAATATCACTTTATAAGTACTTAAAAAAACTAATTGCACATTGGATATTGACTTCGCTTTTCCGATAAAAAAAAGTCAAGAGACATTTATCCTTTTCTTCAACAGCCTATAAACGTCTTCCTGCTGAGCTCGGGCCTCCCATTATGGGGCTAAAGGGCAGTATTCCCGCCACGCTTGTCCAAGGCTGCTTGGTAGGTTTCACACATCGATTATTTCGATATGCAGGTTACATCACGATGTTTTCCATCGCCATTGTTAGCACGTCGTAATTGTAGCAATTTGCATATTAGATCGTAAAAATTTCCAAATTGTTGCATGCGTTCCAGCAAGGATTCGAGCCATTACGATACCTATAACAATTATACTAGTATACGTTTTTATTCTCTTAATTAAAAGCCAAATATTAGTGCCAACGGGTTGATCCTGGTGGCCTGTACTAAAGGTTTCTTCTTAACCTAATTCAGGCACCAGCCTGTTAGTTAATGTTGTTACTAGGTTAAAGTTTCACTGTGTACTTAAAGAGGAAATAAACAATTATGTTATGGTATACCCCGGCTTATTCAAAACATTTATCAGATGGGTAAAAAATGTTCGTAAAATGAAAACTACTGGGCCAAACTATGTTAAATTTTTAGGGGACCAAATGGCAACTATTCCGCATCAAACTAAACAAGAATCACGTAAATCGAATCATAAATCTCGGAGCAATCGGGGAACATAGATAAAAAAAAAAACCGACGAATTGAAAACCTCCTCCTTTTTTTGAAGTCGGTTAAAAATTCGAATCTAAAATAGATAAAAATGAGAAATGTGCCGCATGAAGTATATGTAAGTGCAAGTAGCACTTAAAACGTGCAAAGTATCCACCGAGCCGTTCTATATGCGCACGCGTCGACGGGCTAATTTGGGTGCGCGGGAGCAACGCTCGCGCACCGCAATATCAATGTCAACGGTCGCGATTGAAGGATACTCGCCGAGTTAATCTAAACGCTAACTTATGCAGTTCACTACAAAGTGTGTATTTTTATAAATGGTTATACTCTAAAAACTTAAAATAACAAGCTATTTGGTTTATCATCAGTAGGAACTTTAATACTATTTTTTTAAAGCATAACAGCCCACCTGATGGAAAGTGGTTACCAAAAGTGCCACCAAATCAAATTCAATAGTTTTTATTCAAATTAACTTCGACTGGTGAACAGTTTTGGAAGGACACACTTTTAAGTTAAAATTTAATTTGATTTCCTATTCTATGTACACCGCTTCGCAGCGTGTTATTGCTGTTAAGCTAAAAAAAATCTTATTCTATTTATATAATAAGTTCTTTTTTAAGTTTTATACAGAAGTATGCTACAGAATATTACTTTTTTTGAGTTGTAGCAAACAGTGCATACTCAATAAGGCCAAGACATAATAAAAGGAAAGAAAAATATTATTATAGTTATAATAATGACATGACGTACTAAAATTGTAATCTGCTACCGCTCTCTCAAGGGAGACTAATGCCGGAATACAACTTAGGGTTGTTATGGAGGATCACTTTAGATTAGGGTGGTAGCCATTCAGATAGACAAATACCCTACCACCCGGCTGTGGATTGTTTTGTCGCCTCTTCCGACAGGCCACCCCAACGCAGGAGTTGTATTCTTCTTCCATTCTTGCAGGGATAAAATTTGGTTTCTCAAAGGTAACAAAGATCTACTATACTCAATGCACATTGTTCGATCTAATTATTTTTGACGTGTTATGAAGGCTCTATAATCTCAATTTATTTTAAAACTAATAGTGCTGGCAAAACTTTGTTTGCGTTGTCATGACGATACGTTAGTGAATTATACTGATAGAACTAAAAAATGTGATCACAGCCCTATCTCTTTGGCTGTATTCGTCTATCCCACGGAAGTAACATCGTAAATATTGACGAGAAATATAGATACAGTCGCGGTATGAAAAAGTTTAGTCACTTTATAGTCGACTTTTGTTTGCACGAGTACAAGAAACAGCCAACATTTTAATTAGTGTTATGTTTATAAAATATAGAAACGTGAAACAAAAATTGCATTGCTATAGTACGCTGAGATTAACAATAAGAAACAAAGAGAATATAATCACTATGCTTAACATAAGTATTAAAACCAATAAAAAGGTTGTATGTCTTAAGAATCTTCTTAGACAAGATAGCAAGTCAAATAACTTTGATCTAAGTAATTTTAAACTAAATGTAAAAAATAATTTTCTTGGAACAGTCTGTTCTGTGACTTAGTTTGAAAAGGTAAGACATGCTCCCGGAAGGTTAAAGTAATTCACTTGAAAACTAAATATAAAAATCGTGTGCGTCCCGGGACGCCCGAAAGAAGTGATAACTTAAAGTATTCTAAGTTAAACTATTTAAAGAAAGGTTATTACTTAAATTTTATGTATTTTAATATAATAAAGTAAGAAAAGGTTATTTATTAATAAAAGTTGTTATTGATTATAAAATATATTTTATTCTTAGTTACAATGCTTGAATATGTTCATTAGAATTTTGTGTAGGTACTGTGGCGCGCCAGCGGCACGAGCTCGGTACGGATCTTCAAATCAAAGAACTGGTTCATGGAATATTTTCTTTTAATTCTCCACCAAGAAGCTGATACATCTCTTCAGTCCGCGGCCCGATACAATAATGATATCCTTTGTTTTGCGAGGCGTTCGATGTAATTCGATTCGAATTTTTATATTTCTTAATTTAAACGATGACTAAAAAGGTTTTAGTCGTTACAGTACATTATTAGTATCATTATTTATTAATTACCGAAATACGGCTAGTGCTGTGGGTTAGAGTGAGAGAGGAGGAGCCTGCCTGCCGCTGCCGTATGCGTGAGAGAAAGGGATGCCAGACAGACTGGCGCCGTAACCCGCAGTTACGTAACGAAGCGGTTTGCCCCCCCATAAGAAGTTATTACTTCAATAATAAGGCTGCTTTCTTTTGGAACACTTTACCCATAGACGTCAGAAAAGCTAAATCACTTGGCATATTTTAAAAATGTGTCAAAGTTTATAATAAAATATATATTTTTCTATTGTTCGTAACTTAGCTGTTTTCTGTCCACATTGTACTACTCTTCCTATTTTAGTTTACTTCTTCTGAATTTAATTATACCTAGCCATAGGTTGTTAAAAGTATCCTTTCAGTCAGGTTGCCTGGAAGAGATCGCTTTCAGCGATAAGGCCGCTTTTTCTTTTGCCGTTAAATTATTGTAATTATTCATTTTGCAATTTTTTATTTGGTGAACAATAATGTGTTTTCTATTCTATTTAATTATATTCTATAATAGCACTTTTGATATTATATTATATTAAATATATGATATTATATTAAAGCATATAAGTAATTTCAGATAAGTTATTAACAGATCTTAATCGAGCAACGCTAAATTTCTCTTATGTTTATTTAGTGTAGATAACACAAATCAAATATAATTAATTACGTTGTTGTTCTCAATGGTCGAATCAAACGTATCAAAATCCTTTCACTGAGCAATCAATTGTTATAGTCTAACAGAACGCTGGATCGAAATGGATTGCCTCTCGCTGGGTTTCAGCGGATCACCTTTCACCAATAACACTTTCATTTCATACTTTATTAACATATAAACTATTTGTTTAGTACCGATATTGATTCGCAAGATACATTGTTTGTTTAATGGTGGGTAAATGATGAGAAAGAATACAAATTCCTGCGGCTGGACGGCCTGTCATAAGAGGCGACAAAACATTCATAGCCAGGTGGGATATGCCCGACTGGATGGCTACCACTCCTGGTCTAAATTATGTCGCCATAACAACCTTGAGTTGTGTTCCGACATTAGCGACCAGGTTCCAGTCTCCCTTAAAAGAGCAGCAGCGCATTTGTAGCGCCTTTGTTGTTGCAAATGCCCATAAGCGATAGTAACCGCTTTCCATCAAGTGGGCCGACTGTCTGTTTGCTGTACTCTTGCAATAAAAAGTCATTTAAGTCGTGGTAGCGTAATGGCTGCATGCATCCCAAATTCAAAGGGCGGGGGTTCGATCCTGACCGGAACGCATGCACTACTCAGTCAGTTTTCTGAAACCAATAAGTCTAGCAAGAAAAGGAGAAGCAAAAGGCAGGGTTGTTTACACTAAGATATTTTACGATTTAACTAAGTAACATCTTATATTAATATACAAAGCTGAAACCTTTGTTTGTTTGCTTGAACGCGCTTATCTCAGGAACTACTGGCATGATTTGAAAAATTCGTTCAGTGTTAGATAGCCCATTTGTCGAGGAAGGCTATAGGTTATATATCACCACGCTAAGACCAATAGCAGCAGCGCACCAATGAAGAATGTTTCAAAATCGGAGGGTTTTTTAACTTACTTGTATTTAACTATTCCACGCAGACGAAGTCGCGGGCAGAAGCTAGTATAATGTAAACTGATTAACAAAAATAAATTATATACAAGATACACTTAAGATACATACATACATAATTATGTTATGTAAAATATAGACTTATTAGCATAATTTAAGATAGATAGTACTTTAATAATTAAGATGAATGAATGAATGCAATTTTTTTGCAAAATAGGTAAATATGTAGATAACGTTCGTATGTACGAAAACGTGTATCTTATCTCTAGATTTTGATTGATAAGTTTTTTTGTTATTTTGAATAAACACGTGTAATTTAACGAGATAAGTTATCTTTTTACAGTTAATAAATATTATGTAAAACAATCGCTTTTCTTCATGTATTCGACTATCCGAAAGCTTTGCGACAAAATCACTCTGGTCAATCGTTTGTACACTGTATATATTGTAAAATCCCGTACAGTGATAAGTCCTACGATTTACCAGTAAATCTTCCGATCCCGGCGGTAGCGGTTCCAATTGTAAACCTGAAGCATCCGGGGACCCAATCAAATACACACAAAAAATTTCATCATAATCGGTAAAGTCGTTCTCAAGTTATGCGCATACATATATTTCTACGATTCATTTTATTTATATAGATGAGAATAAGATAGCTAACACTTTATTGCTCACCAAATATACAATTACAAAAATGCACGATTACAATATTGTCATGGTAGAAACATTGGCGGCCTTATCGCTTCAAGCAATCTCTTCTAGGCAACCTAACTTAAGGAACAGTTTAACCTAATCTGAAAATATTTTTCCGGCTTTTTAACCGACTTCGAAAAAAGGAGGAGGTTCTCAATTCGTCGGAATCTTTTTTTTTTTTTTTGTTCCTTTTTTTTTTATGTATGTTCGCCGATTACTCCGTGATTTATGATCCGATTTACGTGATTCTTTTTTTGTTCGACGCGGAATAGCTTCCAATTGGTCCCCTAAAAATTTTACATAGTTTGGCCCAGTAGTTTTCATTTTATGGACATTTTTCATGGAAATAATTTTCACTCCGTTCCATATGTTCGCCGATTACTCCGTCATTTATGATCCGATTTACGTGATTCTTTTTTTGTTCGACGCAGAATAGCTGCCATGTAGTCCCCTAAAAATTTGACATAGTTTGGCCCAGTAGTTTTCATTTTATGAACATTTTTCATGAAAATAATTTTCACTCCGTTCCATATGTACACCAATTACTCTGAGATTTATGATTCGATTTACGTGATTCTTTTTTTGTTCGACGCGGAATAGCTGCCATGTGGTCCCCTAAAAATTTGACATAGTTTGGCCCAGTAGTTTTCATTTTACGAAAAATTTTTTGTTCCGGGTCCTTAGGACCTATATTTTTTAAGAAGCGCGGCACCATTTGTAGGTCCACCCATACATAGCTAGACACTAAAAAGTAACAAATAAAATTTAAAAACTTCGTTTACAAAAACCGACTTCAAAAACTAAAAAACTAAAATGTATAAAATAACTTATTTCTAAAGCTATTATTATTAATATATATTATCTAACACATCTTGAAGTCGGTGCAAAGCAAAACATAAAAATTACTATATTTTGAAAATTACTAAGCACCGACTTTAAGATGTTTTAGATAATATATATTAATAATAATAGCTTTAGAAATAAGTTATTTTATACATTTTAGTTTTTTAGTTTTTGAAGTCGGTTTTTGTAAACGAAGTTTTACCATCAACGAGTTGGTGAATAAGACAATTAGTAATGATTTGTTATAATATATTTATTAAACCTGAGGTAAATATGAAGAAAAAGAATATTTAGGTAGAACTGTGGGTGGGAAATTTCTTGCCTCCTCTTCGTTTAATTTCGTATATCTGTAAATCTATGGGCTTTGCATATTGTTTCATAAAACTTGTTAATATGTTTTAATATGATTCGGCATCCATTTGCAGCTATTTCAGTCTGAAATGAGATTTACATATGAATTCAGTATTCAATATCGGATGAATAGAGCAAGGCTTAAATTGGTTGAAAAGGACAGAGAGATGGAGGAAGGGAATTTGTTAGTAAACTTCGGTATTTATTACAGTGTACATTTCTGGTAATAGACGACCACGTAGAGCCATAACTTAGTCAAAGTCGTAGATAGATACCTCTTTATCTATCTATCTATCTAACACCAAAACATACAATTACAAAAACAGACCATATTTACAATATTTTCAACAATTTTTATATATACAATTATATTACATTTTAAGTCCTAGTAATTTATTTGTTAGAAACATGCACATTTTTGCAGATGTTTCGCTTAATGGTCAAAGTTACATGTTTCGCCTTTGACAGGGATACAATTTTGTTCATAGGTTTGGTTACAAGCCCTTTGTAGTCCTTATGACTACATTTACATATTACAATTATATTATTGACTAGCTTCTGCGAGCGACTTCGTCTGCGTGGTGCGAATTTTTAACTATCCCACGGGAACTCTTTAATTTTTCGGGATCAAAAGTATCCTATATGTTGACCAGGGATACAAGCTACCACCATACAAAATTTCCTTTAAATCGGTCCAATCGTTTCGAAGATTAGCCGGTACAAGCAGACAAACCGACAAAGAGAAACAAAAAAATCTAAATTAGTCCTATTTCACTTCTGACTCGGTTTTTAGCATTTTTTTTCCATTGTACAGAAATTCGACCTCTACAGTTTTATTATATGTATGTATAGATTATGATATTATTACATTACAATTACAATAAGTGTTTAATATTCAATTATTATGTATCTAAAAATTATATATTATGCATAAAATAGTTAAATTTAGGTAATGTAATTAACCTTACCTAACTTAGAATTAATTATTGTAGCGGTGTCGCTTTTATGGACCAAACAAGATACCGCTTTTATTGAAATTTAGTATGCCTATATATGTAGTCTGAAGAGTGGTCATAGGATAGATATTATCCCGTGAAATAGGTTACTTTTAGCGGGATAGCTCGGAATTTTTGACGGCGAATAGCGCCTTGATAAATATATGTAACCAAAATAACATATAATCTATTTAATCCGGAAAGTGGGATAGCGGGCTACGGATTAAAACTTCTCGCAGATGTAACCGCGGGGTAACTAGTAGACTATGCAAGTTACATGCCAGCATAAATCTGACTTCAAAATTAGGGAATCGGGGAGTGTCCATCATGCTCACCCCTGCCGAGAATACCCAATAAAACACCGTGATATTCTTTCCATCGTTTACTAGCATAACACAGATAACGTGTCAACTCCAGAACCCTTTGGCCGTGGCGTTTCTCAGCCCTCATCATAACCTTATCACCTGAGGTGACGTTATAAAGGCTCATTGAGCCTTCAAGAGTTTATCTCAAAAAAATAAAAACTTCGTTTAAAAAAACCGACTTCAAAAACTAAAAAACTAAAATGTATAAAATAACTTATTTCTAAAGCTATTATTATGAATATATATATTATTATCTAAAACTTCTTAAAGTCGGTGCTTAGTAATTTTCAAAATACAGTAATTTTTATGTTTTACTTTGCACCGACTTCAAGATGTTTTAGATAATATATATTAATAATAATAGCTTTAGAAATAAGTTATTTTTAACCGACTTCGAAAAAAGGAGGAGGTTCTCAATTCGTCTTTTCATTTTACGATCATTTTTTTGTTCCCGTTTCTTGGGACCTATATTTTTTAAGAAGCGCGGCACCATTCGTAGGTCCACCCATACATAGATAGACACTAAAAAGTAACAAATAAAAGTAAAAACTTCGTTTAAAAAAACCGACTTTGAAAAACTAAAATAACTTATTTCTAAAGCTATTGTTATTAATATATATTATCTTAAACATCTTAAAGTCGGTGCAAAGTAAAACATAAAAATTACTATATTTTGAAAATTACTAAGCACCGACTTTAAGATGTTTTAGATAATATATATTAATAATAATAGCTTTAGAAATAAGTTATTTTATACATTTTAGTTTTTGAAGTCGGTTTTTTTAAACGAAGTTATTATTTTTTATTTGTTACTTTTTAGTGTCTACCTATGTATGGGTGGACCTACGAATGGTGCCGCGCTTCTTAAAAAATATAGGTCCCAAGAAACGGGAACAAAAAAATGTTCGTATAATGAAAACTACTGGGCCAAACTATGTCAAATTTTTAGGGGACCACATGGCAGCTATTCCGCGTCGAACAAAAAAAGAATCACGTAAATCGAATCATAAATCTCAGAGTAATCGGTTTACATATGGAACGAAAAGGAAATTTGTTCATAAAAAATGTTCATAAAATGAAAACTACTGGGCCAAACTATGTAAAATTTTTAGGGGACCAATTGGAACTATTCCGCGTCGAACAAAAAAATAATCACGTAAATCAGATCATAAGTCACAGAGTAATCGGCGAACATACATAAAAAAAAGATCTCGACGAATTGAGAACCCCTTCCTTTTTTCAAAGTCGGTTAAAAATTAACCCATAATACCCTACATTTAACCCTCAATCTTCACATATATATACCAAAACTATCTACTTACTAAATCTTTTAAGTTGTGAAACTTTCACACAGTCGAATTCGATCCCATCTAGGGAGTGAAACGGGGGAGTTGAACACTGATTGCAACCGTCAGCAGGATTAAATGAAGATTTCAGCGGATTAATTGCACGGACTGATAAAGTCCCGAAGCCATTTCGTCGGAGGTTGTCCGACGCGGGGCTTGACAATAGCGCTTTCTAATCTATATCGACTAGTGAGTTCACCGTTGAGTTAACTTTATCTTGGCGCTATCGTATCTATCCTTTGATGGAGTATTGTTATATAATGATGATCCGATATATTCTATCTAAGGTTGTGCGAGATTTAAAGTATTGTTACGAGTTACGGGGCTCGAATTAAAATGCCGTTGGAATTACTATAAAATTTATTAGAACTATACAAACACGTATAACACAGGTACAAATATAACTGTACGCAACCAGTATAAACGTATTGCACGTATCAATAACACGCGCAAAGTCCGTCACTATATAGCTTATCGAATGTACACACGTCTTGTGTTGCTTGTGTCTATCGCTAGACTGACTCATCTCTCAGTTGGAGTATTGTTTTATACTGTACCAATACAATATGTTTACACAATACTTGACTGCGTAACGATTATTTCCAAAAATCACACCTGGCTAATGACTATCATAAACGATTACAATTCACAATAGGATGTTTTTCTAATTACAAATTTTAAACAAAAAGTAAACAGAAGAAGTCCAAAGCCGAAAGGCAATAAACTGCAGGTGTGAATTGTTCTTTGTCGCTCATAACAGTATAATTAATTATAAGTAATGATTCTCGCACAATATTTAGTCACCTTAGAGAGCTACTATGACATATGATATATATCCAATCTATCATAACACTGATACTTTTGAACAGGAAAACTTCAAATAAATACTTAAACCTAAATACAAATTTTACATTCTTTTTGGAGCTTATCAAAGAGAATTGATATAAAGGCAAAAGATGACGCTGCAGTCGTGTATATTTGGTGCCGTTTCAATTTACTAACAAACACGTCGCGATTTGGCAACGCCAACGAAGTTTTATTAGAACTAGCTCTTTTTTTTTAAACAGTTAAAATTTCAGATGTAGTACAGCATAAATATTTTCACTTGCACTTTCTCATTGAATTTGACCACATTGTAACACATAAATGAATGCTGAATAGTTCTTATACAAAGATAAAGAAATTTACTTTGATCTAAATTAAAAAGGAGAAAAAAATAAACAAGAGAAAAAATCTAGCAGACCAAAAAGCAAGTGTAAATTATAAAGACAACAAAATTAAAAGCAGTTTTTCACGTCTCCTCTCTGTGTGTATGGCGAAAGTGTATGTAAGTGAATGTGAGAGGGTGTTTGGAAGGTCAAAGTATAGTATTTTTTTTATAGCTGAAGTACGGCAAACAGTATGACGGCCCACCTGGTGGAAAGCGGTTACCGTCGCCTATGGACGTTTGCAACGTCAGAGATGTCACCAACGCGCTGCCGGTCTCAAAGAAATTTTATAATACCCTTTTTGAAAAACTCCATATCGTAGCGCTGTGGGAAAACCTCGGCTGGGAGCTCATTCCAAATCCCCACGGTACGCAAGGGAAACGTTCTACAGAACCGTTGTGGCTCAAGGAAGTAGGGGTGAACTCCCAACCGATGGCGAGCGTTGCGATGGTAGAAAGAGGACGAAGGCACCATTCTAAACACTTCTTCGGAACACTCCCCATTATATAGTCTAAGTATAATATAGCTACGAAAAAATTTTGCACATTCCCCTTTATAGAGTACTAAAAGAAGGCAATATGACTCCGTACTCAAAAACTTACCCACCAATGCGTTCGTCGAAATTTCGCAGCAAAACTATTTCTAAAGCTTTCAATTTTGATGGAAGCTCTCCAGTAGCTTTTCGAATCAATATACTGCAACTGATATTACTCTATCCGGTGAGGGGGCTGAATGGGGGGGAAGAGGGCTGATCCTAGCGCACTGGTGTGTGAAATAGAAACTTTTGAGTAATACCGAAATAGATTGTAGATATTTGTTGCGAGCTTATGTGGCTATACGTTCAAATAGGTTAGGTCGTATAGTTTGATGTAGCTGAAAAAGTTGTTATAAATGAAATCATAATCATTTATTTGCTGTTATACGGTAAATTATAATGAATCAATGAAAACACTTTATTTATTGCCTTCTTCGATTTAGGAATTCTTTCGTTTACTTTGTGTTTAGAATTTGTAATTCAGAAAAGCATGCTATTGTTATCGGACTTATTTTATAGCCGTCATTAGTGTCGAACTAATCCTTGTTGTTATTGCATTGCCAGCTGTGCGGATTAACTCAGTGAACGCGGTCCACTGTCGGTATTATACAGTTTAGTATAAAACAATGCCCGAACGGAGGGCTGGGGCAGTCAAGCGAGGATTACGATACTAGCAAGACATGTTTAATAGATTCGGTAAGCGATGTAGTGACGGACTTTGCGTGTGTTATTGGTTCGTGCAGTTTGTGAACTGGTTACAGCCAGTTTTATTTGTACCTCTTTTATACGTGTTTGTACAGTTCTAATAAACTCTATAGTAATTCCAACGGCATTTTAATTTTAGTCTTTTGTAGCTCGCAACAATATATAATACAAAAATAAGATATATCATACTATATATAGAATCAGCAGCATGTTTTAGACTTGCAAGGACCAAAGATATTTAGTAACCATCAGTTTAAAAGACAATATGGATTTAGCTTGTCTGATGTTGAGTGGCAGGGAGTTCCATAAACGGACGGCCTGCACCGTGAAAGTGTTATCAACGAAGGAAGAAGTGTGGACAGGTAATTAGGAAGAGGTTATTACTAGAGCGCAATAACAGGAATGAGAAAAATGTAGGAAATCAAAACGTTCCTTTAAATACGGAGGTGGTGATCAAAAAGGATTTGTTCAAAAGAGAGAGTAAGTGAACATTCCGGCGAAGGCGAATAGGTAACCATTTAAGCTTCTTGCGATATTCGGAAACATGGTCATATTTGCGCAACCCAAATATGAAACGTTTACAGACATTTTGAAGTCGATCGAGCTAGTGTATAACATTACATGAGCTTCATAATGTTTTCCTTACAAAATTGTAACATTTATTTAAGGCGCCTGATTTATTTTAATAGCAACTTTTATTAAAAGCTTGAATATTTGCTTGGATATAATACTTACTTATAAATTATTACAGGCCTTGATAATGTCTTGTTCTTTGGAAAGCTCAGGTGCTGCGTATGGAATATTGGCCACACCTGTGGCCTGGGGCACCTGCGTACCAGGTTAATCTGTATTCAATGTCGGACCGCATTAACGATCTTATACATAAAGCTGGCGTAAATACCTTCGGAGAGATTTCGCGTCTTTGTATACTCTATGGTCTGTATAGTGGGAAATGCTTTGATGGACTATTCGGGACAGTGCCTTCGTTTTCTTCCTATCACAGTATGTTCGCCGTCAGTTGGGTGTTCTCATTTCTTGGATCCGCTGCGCCCATATATTGTGGGATGCCGAACTTCAGAAAAATATAATGTACCATTTCAACACCTTTTTGATGGAGCCCAACGAGGCAAAATTATTAAATTATGTATATTAATATATATTTATTTGATTGTTAATGTACTTGTCCAATTTGAAAACCTGCCCGTAAAACTTCAATTTAAAATTTTGTTGCGATTCGTTTTGCCATTTGTCCGTTGCCATTCGTTTTTCCACTTGTCCGTTGAAGTTTCACTTCTAATATGTCTCCCAGCACACATTTTATTCTTACAACTTTAACATGGTAGCGGAGCGTGGTTTTGTCAGTATATCAGCAATCTGCCTGGCTGCTGGTATATGACAGGTAGTAATGCTTCCATCTTAGTTGTGTTCAGTTTCATTTTGGTTTCCTAGTACTTTTCATTGAGAGCAATGGGTAAGTTAAAGCAAGCCATTACTTTTACCAAGTAACCATTACTTTAAATACAAGCCGTAACTTTGTCGCTTTCAACTGAAGATATTCCGAGACGCTCGCTGTCTGTTTGTCTCGCTACGATATTAAATGTACTCACTAATTGCATTTCAAATTAACCCCGCTGAAGTTATTTATACGAGGGAGCTAAGTTTATTACGTTTGAAGATTTATTTATTTTACTATTGAAATGTGCGGTATAATAGAAGATTTGTAGAAATTGAAATAGTACACGTGTCGGGCAATACATTTGTCCCGTTCAAAATAGATTTGTACTGATATGGCTCAGAAGTTAAATTTGTATTAAAATCGGTTCAATCGTTTAGGAAGAGTTCAGTGACATACATACAAATTTTATATATAAAGATTTTTGGGTCAGAAATCGTCGCGGGCGTCCTCAGAACACCCTAATACAGTTTCATCAGAATCTGATCAATGGCTTAGGAACACATTTAGAACAAACATACAAACATTGTTTTTTATTTATAAGATACAATATTATAACTTGCGGCTTTTGGGCTCGAGACCCTGGAACCATGGGAGCCTGAGGCGCACAAGTTTTATCGCGACATAACCAAACATCTGGTGGTTGCCTCACGTGACCAAAAGAGTGGTTTGTACCTCGGGTAACGCCTTAACGTTGCTATTCAGCAAGGCAATCTGGGGCCAGTCAGCGACAACGGTCTGCTACTAGATTTTATAGTTTAATTTTAGTTTGTGTAAATAGCTTATTTTTATAATATTTTTCTTAAGTTTTCGCGACTTGTATACATAATAAAACTATGTTTTAACGATTTTAAGCGCGGTAATATATTAGGTTTTGGTTTGTCCGACGTTTCGGCGGCTTTCCAGTGGCCGTGGTCACGGACGACAAAGGTGACATTTGTCCAACGAGTATTGTTGAAGTTTTATTTAGCCTACCGCCAACTTGTTGTTGATGTGTTGTCGAACAAACCTAAACGTAATAAATTACCGCGCTTAAAACCGTTAAGACATAGCTTATTTTTAGTTTAATTTATAGTATAGTTTAATTTATATATGATTTCGTTTATTTTTTAGTAGATAAAAGGCCTTTAAAATCATAAAAACCTAATGACAATATAATATAATATATTCTAAAGTGTTCACTTAAATCAAAAGTTTATTGTTATTATCTAAACACCAGTTAATAATATAATATCCCACATACCGCAATACAACAATACCTATAGGGTTATGAATAATAATAATATTCAGACCCATTCATGAAAGGAATGGTCTGAAAGGAAATCCGCCTATTGTGCCCGCCTAGCCGGTAAGGCCGCTTATCAATGGAGCTTGGGAGCCCGGCTCAAAGCTTTAAAGCTGAATTTTAAATTGAAAAGAATATTTTATTGAATTATTTTAAAAACCAGGAGTTTCCACTTGGCTTTTGCTTCCTTAATAGTACTCTGTTGATTTTTGGTCGATATTACAGTAAAACCTCTGTAAGTCGACTGGCCATGGCTGCTTCCAGGACTACTTATGCAGGATTAGGAATGTAGATACAGACACATGCTCATGCTGTGAAAAAGTTATCTATACGTGCAGGAATGTAGAAAGAATAAAATTTCCTGCGCCCGGGCGACCTGTCGTAAGAGGCAACAAAACAACCCACAGCCAGGTGGTAGGGCATTTGCCCCACTGGATGGCTACAACCCCTGGTCTAAAGTATGTCGCCATAACAACCTTGAGTTGTGTTCCGGCATTAGTGACCAGGTTCCAGTCTCCCTTAAGAGAGCAGCAGCGCATTTGTATCACCTTTGGTGTTGCAAATGTCCATAGGCGATGGTAACCGCTTTCCATCAAGTGGGCCGTCTGCCTGTCTGCTGAACTCCTGCAATACAAAAAAAACCAGTGGAAAGCTACTACTACTTACGAGTGACATAGGCTATATTTGATTGTGATTTATAATATTTTTAAGTTTTTTAATGACCCCTAGTGAAGTCGGCACGGGAACACCTGTCAAATATGTAACAGTAATAACGTTCCACGCATGAATTGCGCAGATCTTCGTATGAGGCACTGCGAGTGCTTCTGCGTTTATGAATTAATTAAAGATTACATACATAACTTCATGCCAGGTCCCTTGCGGGGTAGGCACGAACAACAGAGCGCCATTCAGGCTTATTCTTACACATCTCACTTGCTTCTTTGACATTCATAGCTCTTGTCATGTACGCTCGTCTGTTCTTAAGGCTCCTGACATCACCTTCTGCTAGTACACGATCAATTTGATCATGCAAGGTGTGTCGTGGCCTTCCGCGACTTCTGCATCCATCCACATTTGCATTAAAGATTACAAAGGTTAATAAACTTCGATATGCGTGCGTGCGTGCTTGTACGTGTGTAAGTTGACATGGATCAGCTAGTAGTTTATATACTGCAATACAATGCCTTATTTTTAATAAAATCATCATTTTAACATACCCTATACCTTGCTTCAAATATTTCTATTTAAGGCATTACAGTAGTCTACGAGCATTCGGCATGAATCAGGAAAATTGCACCTTAACACGTGGCAATAAAGTTGATGTTCGGGTAGAAGTGCCTTGTACAGAATCGTAAATCGTGATCATAAACTTTATTATATGTAGCGTGCCTAGGTTTTACTGTTGCTGGATTTGGTGCAAAAAATAAGCAGAGAGCTTTAGAAGATTTGGTATATACTCAATGTTAATACTTAAACCGATGTACCTGTTCTCATAGTTTATCTATTGTAATGGCCAGCCGACTGCGATGTACTCGCCATAATAGAATTGAAGTTGTTTTGAGTCATGTAAAAAGCACTTTAAATATGAGTGTATATATGAGGATATTATTGAAAATTGATGAAGCGTAAAAAAGGTTGTCACGATCGCAGCAAGTGGAGATTTATCGTCTTTGCCTACATGGCATCTGCCTACTTCAATGGCAGAAGAAAAAAAATATTAAATTATTTTATTTATGACAAATAACGTTAAACTAATTGTTAAGAAAAATTAAGAAACTTGTCCTAAAAGGAACATCAGTCATCATCACAATGCTGGTCTGTAATAACCAGTGCTGATCTTCCGCCGAGCTCTTAAGGTATCGTCACGATGAACAGGACTGCGAAGCATAAAAACTTAAATCGCAATTAATAATGAAAAAGTAACACAATAATAGTAATATATATACACACACAAACACATTTATATATATAGGAAATCTGATTATCATAAATAATATCCAGAATATAGTTTATTGGTATATAATAAGTGTTATAATAAAAATACAAACATTTAAAAAATAGAACGAAGAGATCTAGAATCAAGTCAAAGTAGAATTGTGAATGACGTCAAATATTAACAGATAATGTATGTATATACATTAATGTAGCTATGATTTAACGGCGTTATTTTTGACGCTATAAATAAGATGAATTCGGCCACAGTCAACTATCTCACTATCCCAGATGAGGCAAACACCTACAGGTTTAAGAAATCTGATATTTGTCGGCCGTATTTTGGATTACGCATTTGGATATAAATCAGCCTACTAGAAACAGTCCCGTATTTTATTAGACTTAACGTAAAAAGATATTATTTGCCTGGCAACTTTAAGCTCTACTCAAACGTTAACCTATTGCCATAGATAAAGTGTAAAAGTGGATTTTCACATCTTTCAAAATTGATTCTAGATATTTCTGTCGCAAAAAATAAACGACTTTCCTTTTGTGGATTAGATCGATCCTTTCCGATTTCATATATTTCTTAGATAAAAATGTTTGTGAACCTTTTCGGGGTTTATATGGATTGGAGGCTGCCTAAGAAGTAGCTATTGAATTGATGTTACGTCTCAGTTACTTTATTAAGTAGCTATGTAACGTAAACTTTACAGGTTTTAAGCGCGGTATAAAGCCGTTAACTTTAACTTTAAAACCGTTTACTTTAACCTTAAAACCGTTAACTTCAACCATAAAACCGTCAACATTAACCTTAAAAACGTTAACCTTAACCCTAAACCCGTTAACCTTAACCCTAAAACCGTTGTATGTATACAACGGTTCTGTTTCACAATCCACAACTGTGGATTTTATATATGATCATCAGATTTCCTTTACATATAATATATATGTGTGTGCGTGCGTGCGTGCGTGCATGCGTGTGTGTGTGTGTGTGTGAGAGAGAGAGAGAGAGAGAGAGAAAGAGAGAGAGAGAGAGAGAGAAGGACATAACACTTTATTGCTCACCAAAATATACATTTACAAAAACAGACCATATTTACAATATTTTCTAGGCAGTACAATAGGCGGTGTTATCGATCAAAGCGATCTCTTCCAGGCAACCTAAATCAAAGAAATTTCAGAAAAATCAAGCGATAGGTGTAGGTGGTGCAGGAAAAGGGCATAAGGTACATAAATACGCAATCCAATTTAAGAAATAAATATACAAATACATAGATATATACAGTCATATATATACACGTATACAATAATGTATGGAATTTAAATTTAATTAATCTTATTGTTAATATAAGCATCTCATTCAATACTTAGGCCTTCTCAGAAGACGATACCCGTTGAATAAATAAACCAGAATAGCAAGGATATAATGCCACCATAACTGTTCTTGTTGAACTCCTAAATGACATTGTATCGTGTATAGAGACTCTAAACACATTTATTGCTAGATGTTACAGACTTTGTTGCTTATAGTGCAATATTTTTGTTTCAACCAATGTCTTGTGAAAAGTGGATTGTCAGAAAATATAGATTTTTAATAAACAGCGTGTGCAAGTCGTTTTTTCTTATGCTCGAGCTACATCTGGGACAATGTTGTAGTTATTGACTGCGGCCAAATGTATCTTGTTAATAACGTTAAAAATGACGCCGTTATCAAATAACCGTTTTTTTTTATTACTATATATACATATTGATTTACACACGTTATCTGTCAACATGTATATATTTTAGTAGTATTTTTTTAAAAAAATTTTAAACTCGTGCAAGTTTAACAGACGGGCCACTTGATGGAAAGCGGTTACCATCGCCTATGGACATTTGCAATACCAAAGGTTCTACAGATGCGTAGCTGCTCTCTTAAGGGAGATTGGAACCTGGTCACTAATGCCGGAACACTTATCAAGGTTGTTATGGCGGCATACTCTAGAACAGGGGTGGTAGCCATGCATTCGGGCAAATACCCTACCACTTGACTGTGGGCTGTTTTATTGCCTCTTACGACGTGGCCGCAGGAAATTGTATTCTTTCTCCGTTCCTGCACAGATCAAAGTAGACTAGTTAGTTGAAATAGCATGAAAATGATTATAATGAGTTTAAAGTTTTAAAATCATAACGAAGTTCATGGACGCCATCGCGTTGTCAACATATCTTCCAATTTATGCTACACTCGCTTTTATCTCTTTTTACATCTTCAAAGAGCTTGTAACAGTAAATAATTCTAGATTAAAACACTTAATCATATTGGCTCTCTTTTAGCCGACTGCAATAAAGTCATCTACGCGTCCAGTGAATTAGGATTAATTACAAGTTGGAGCAATTACTGGATACACCCTGCAGTGAGAGTAATTACTTGGCTCAGACATTTCTTTGGCATTGGACACCTTTGTAAGTATATGCCGCCTCTTTACTTCAATAACGTGATAAGTCAGAGCCGCTTGTGTTTTATTAATATTTTTACAACTCTGGTCCTGTCAAGAACAAAATTCACCTGCATATCTGAAACAAAGCACATTTATTACCAGTCGGCATTTGAACTAATTACATTTAAATTCTTTTATGGCCGTCTTTTTTTTACACTGTGTTTAAAATTTGTGATTAGAAAACAGACCATTTTTGTATTGTAATCTTTTATGGCAGTCATTAGCCAAGTGTGTCGGATTAAGTCGAATTAGATACGGAAACATTGCAGTTGTGCAGTATAACACGATGACTTGATGGAGGGGGGAGCCAGTCGAGGGATAAACACGAGCGAAGCAAGGAGTGTGTACTACAATCGGGAATCTAATAAGCGACGGACTTTGCGTGTTTTATTGAGTTACGACCTTGCATTACGTTTGGACTTGTTGTGTTCGGTTTTATTTGTACCTGTGTTATGCGTGTTTGTATAGTTCTAATAAACTCCATAGTAATCCTAAATGCATTTTAATTCGAGCCTCGCGACTCGTAACAATATACAAAGTGTTTCTACCCGCTGTTAAAATATACTAAAAACACTTTCAATAAATTATAAAAACAACTGTTCATTGCTTAATATTAATATTTTTATAAGTATTAAACTGAACCTTATTTAAATTATTTGTGTTGTATTGCCCTCCTTAACTCCATCAGCTGGTGGCGGAAGAAACCGCTGCTCTTGAGTCTGGGTCCAATTTTAGGACTTATATTGATGCCTTTATTTAATTTTTCTCAGTATTGTTAAAGTGTTTATTTGTCCTAAATAAAACCAATTATTTATTTCTTCTTTCAAATTCAATTCAAATTCAAATTCAAAAGTTTTTATTCAAAATAAGTTCCACTGGAGAACATTTTTTTAAAGTCATACATATAGGTTAAAATTACACCGCTTCGCAACGTGTTATTGCTGTTAAGGAGAAGAAGCGTCAAGAAACTCCCCAGCAACATGTCTGGCTAAAAATTGTTTTTCTTTATATTTGTTGTTCTATTTATATTTAAGTTTTAACTTAACTTTTTTTTTAAGATTTTGTACAGAATTATGACTTTTGAAGAATTAATGGAATTGTAGCAAACAGTGCATATTCAATAAGACAGAGCGCAATAAAACGATAGAATATAATTATAGTTATAAATATAAAAACATAACGTAATATTTTTTTTGCAACATATTTCCATATATTCCTTACAAGTACGGCAAGATAAAAACGTTATACTCGTACAAAACACAGTATAAGAGGTTGGAGCGAGCTGCTATGTAAATGAAGTTTTGTCATTTAAATATTCTTCAATAGTGTAGTATCCCTTTTTAAGCAAGATACTTTTTAATTTGATTTTGAATTTAGTGAAGGGCAGATCTAACATTTCACTCGGAATCTTATTGAAGAAGCTTATTGAAGTATACCAACCCCCAAAAAAGAAGACAATACTTTTTGTAATCTAAAAGATGGCAATATCAGTTTTTTTTTAATTTTTTATTGCAGGAGTTCAGCAGACAGGCAGACGGCTCACTTGATGGAAAGCGGTTACCATCGCCTATGGATATTTGCAACACCAAAGGTGCTACAAATGTGCTGCTGCTCTCTTAAGGGAGACTGGAACCTGGTCACTAATGCTGGAACACAACTCAAGGTTGTTATGGCGGCATACTTTAGACCAGGGGTGGTAGCCATCCAGTCGGGCAAATGCCCTACCACCTGGCTGTGGGTTGTTTTGTCGCCTCTTACGACAGGCCGCCCGGCCGCAGGAAATTGTATTCTTTCTCCGTTCCTGCACGGATAAAAAGTTTATTACAATGCCTGGTGTTGAAATCGTGAACATCCTTATACTGCTTGTAGGCACTCAAATTATTACGAATATAAATTATATTATTGAAAATATATTGGCAGGCGACCGTCATAATACCGATTTCCTTAAAGCGTTCCCTAAAAGACACCCGAGGGCCGAGGTTGTAAATTGACCTTACGGCTCTTTTTTGTAAAACAAATATAGTCTCTAAGTCAACAGCGTTGCCTCAAAGTAAAATACCAATACTTTCATTCCAATATCCAAAACAGACTTGACTGAAAGGTCTTAAAGCCGAGCCATAATAAAAAAAAATATATAAGTCAGACAAATGAAAATTATTTGTGATATTTTTTTTTCAATTAATATACGTGGCTTTATAATGAAATAGTGGAATGGCATTAAACGAGTTATTTGTTTCAACACAATTTTTTTGAAAGATAAAAACTGGAATCAATTCTTAATTAGCGGGTCGTGCATTGATAAATAAAATCTGGAGCCTGATTGCATCGCCACCTACCGAGTCCAATCTTTAACCTAAACTATCCAGGTGTAGGAGTAAATAATAAACAAAATTAAAAATAAATAATTCAAGTGATCAAGTTGCCGGTAGGCTAAATAAATATTTTATTTATATATTAAGCCTACCATCTTTCACCTCCTATCTACCTTATAATTTATTTTATTTTTATAAAAGCTGGAAGTCCAGACGGGCAAACTCTACCACCTAGCTGTGGGTTGTTTTGTTGTAAGTAAACTCAGTCTATATCATCAAAAATGTAATATCATTAATTAAAAATATTCACAGGCAATGCAATGCAAATTATATATTTCGCACCTATTTATATAAGAGCTACACTATTCAAAATCATTGTTATCTCATTTGCAAATGACACATTATTGCAAAAGCATTTTCTGCTCCCTAGGGAATTGTGTAACCAACTACCTTGCTATATAAATACTCATAGCGAATAATAATCCCGTGAGATGGCACCGTTATGGATAGGTTTATAGTCTTGGGGTTGGGGATGGCCTTATTTATGGTGGTATGGGGGTAGTTATAGAATTTTATGGGATGTTGTGAGTCGGCAAATGTATTGTATTTCTTTATGAGCATATATGCGTGTTATCTAGGGAATAGATAAGGAACAAATATATGAAAGCCTTAGTACGTAACGCTTCTGTTGTGCCAGCAAGCTTTCTTTCATTTAGCTGCAAAATATTGTTTATTTTAAACATTCAAACTTACGGCCGAACTCGCTGGAACCCAGAGACTCCGCGTTCAATTCCCGGCATGGTAAATTTCGGAAACGAACTTTCCGTTATGTACTATGGTCTGGGATCGGCCCCAGAGTGGTCCGTTGTATATAACCTATAACAAAAGCGTAACTTGATTAGCTTGGGGATATACAATGTGTGTCTTTGTCTGTCGATAATAACATTTTATTATTATAAAAGATATTTGCAAAATCACTAACTTATATCGATATTCTATAGTCTATACGGTGGGATATAAATAAAACTATATTTTACTAAAATTAAGAAATAAAAAATAAAAATAGATCACACAAGAAGCAAAAAGAAAAACACACACATTTATTATACACAAACATTTATTATTCATACATGCATTTACTTAGGATTTTTATTTAATGATGTA
Organism: Dendrolimus pini; assembly: GCA_949752895.1. Taxonomy (NCBI): domain Eukaryota; kingdom Metazoa; phylum Arthropoda; class Insecta; order Lepidoptera; family Lasiocampidae; genus Dendrolimus; species Dendrolimus pini. Next base: position 20,370,473 of record OX457139.1, read on the forward strand.
TATCGAAACTAAACGGGGCGAACAGTATAAATCAACTTATTCTTATTAGTACATTGTATTCAATTAAAATTCAATCCATAAAAATACATGCTAATTCATAAGTCTAGTAGAATCTTAATTAAAAAGATATAAAACACAGAAACCTACAATCCGCAGACAATTCGTTTCAGTAACTCCGCTTTCCTCTGTGAGCATAATTACATGTCAGATGTCACTTACTTGTGTTAAGTAAGGAGTTCTGGCAAATGACATTCTGTACTTTATAACTTGAATGTACTTAAAAAGATGCTGCGATGAACAATGTTAAAACATTTTAAGGGTGACTCACATAAATGGCCGCAATCAGATTAAATTATATATCAGCCTTAGGCAAGCGTGGCGGGTATACTACAAATTGCCGGTCTGAATTGGATAGGCGAGCCTTTATCTACAATATTATAAAATTCCAAAAAATACTGTGTCTGGACATTGACGTAATTTAAAAAAAAACAACAACCGAGAACACGATGCATTTTGAAGTGTTAACTTCTTATGGAAGGGTAAACCGATTCGTTACGTAACGTGTTACGGCGCCAGTCTAGCTTCCTTTTCTCTCACGTTAGATTAGTAAGTTATCACTTCTGTCGGGTGTACTGAGACGCACACTGTCTTTTTATGCCGCCCCTCTACGCGGTCGTAACGTTTTCCGTGACAGAAAAATCCCAAGACCCCCCCTCCCATATATATAGAAGTCTTACTTCATAAAATAATGTGGCTAATAAAAGCGACACAAACTCTTTACTGTTCACCACATACACATAAAGTAAATCTTATATATAAAATTCTCGTGTCACAGTGTTAGTTACCAAACTCCTCCGAAACGGCTTGACCTATTTTCATGAAATTTTGTATGCATATTGGGTAGGTCTGAGAATCGGACAACATCTATTTTTCATCCCACTAAATGTTAAGGGTAGTCCACCCCTATTTTTTTTAATTATTAGATTTTTTTATCATACAGCATTAAAAAATACAAACAAGCCTAAATTTTCAACCCTCTACGATCAACCCCTATTTTTTAATAGCGATATTAATATTTTTACAGTTTTCTACTGGGATGATTTAGATCTTAATTTGAACGATTCTCATGAAATTTTGTGTGCATATTGTGTAGGTCTGAGAATCGGACAACCCTAACTTTTCAACCCTCTACGATAAACCCCTATTTTTTAATAGCGATATTAGTATTTTTATAATTTTCACACTGGGTTGATTTAGATTTTAATTTGAACCAGGTAGATGGATGGCGCTGCAATCGGGTACCAGAATTTAGGTGTTCTTTTTGTTGTTGTATGTGTTGAAGTTTGTCCAGGAATGGTTTAAATAAGCGATTGGACCCAGTAGGTGGCGCCGCGATACTCCTCCTAAACGCTGGGCCTGATTTTGATGAATTTTTTTGTTTGTTCAAGTGGATTTGAGAATAGTTTAGATTAACATTTGGTCCCGGTAGATGACGCTGGAATCGGGTTCCAATTTTTATTTTTTAAAGGCAGGACAACGTCTGCCGGGTATAGCTAGTCTTATATATAAAATTCTCGTGTCACAATGTTAGTTACCATACTCCTCTGAAATGGTTTGACCGATTCTCATGAAATTTTGTGCGCATATTGGGTAGGTCTGAGAATCGGACATCTATTTTTCATCCCACTAAATTTTAAGGGTAGTCCACCCCAATTTTTTTATTATTATTAGATTTTTTTATCATACAGCATTAAAAAATACATACAAGCCTAAATTTTCAACCCTCTACGATCAACCCCTATTTTTTATTTGTTAATTATAAACTTTAATGCTGTCGGCATATCGAGTGAAGCTTTTCCGGGCAGGACGACGTCTGCCGGGACAGCTAGTAATTTATAACAATTGGCGGCCTTACCGCTTTAGAGCGATGTCTTCCAGACAGCCCGGGCTGTGGATTGTTTGAAAAGTATCGAATAGCGTCTAAAGTAAAGCGTAAAACGTTCAATAAAACAGATCTGAATATAACAGTGTAGAAAATCGAAATGATTTGTATTGTTATATACCGTGAGCTCATTTTAAGAGTATAAAAGGCAGCAAGACTATAATCTCCGGGCGGTTACCATTTGTTTTCATTGTTATCTCTCGCAAAAGTGTGTAAAATTCGTCGAAAGCTCGAACGGGCGGTAGACGGTGTTCTTAATTTAATTTACGGGCGAAACGCCGTCGTTTCAAGTTAAGAACAACTACGAAAACTCGGATCTTTTTATTAAAGATTTTATTTTCGAGAACGTATTTTTTGGGTGAACTTTTTGAGCGGTTTTATTGTGTGTGAAGACTTACGAGTTTATTACAATACTAATCATACTTAAAACACAATTAAGGTATTACTAGCCTGCGAATATTTTTCATTTATTAAAATCTCTTAAGTAATCCTTAAGAGAGCAGCAGCGCATTTATAGCACCGTTGGTCTTGCCTATGGTTTTGCCTATAATATAACCACTTTCCATCAAGTGGGCCGTCTGCTTGTCTGCTAAACTCATGCAATAAAAAATAAAATTATCATAGATACACATGCATGCGCTTCACCTGATGGTAAATGGTTACCATCGCCATGGACGTTTGCATCTACTACTTTGCTAAAGTGCTTCTATCTCTGAAGATAAATATAAATTTTGTGCAATATTAATTTAAAATAATTAATGAAGAAAGTCTTCAAATGTAATATCATTAATTTTTATACGTTTGTTTACTTAAGCAAAATAATAAAGCATTTTGTCGTATTTTAAATTTGATAGTATTCAATATATGTAAAATCATTTGTTTTGAATTTTTGTGTGGTTTTTACTCCTTCTACACGGGCTTGAGTATAATCCGATTGCCATAAAATGTAGGCAATGCAAACATTTTGTAACGGGTACAGGTATATTAGCTTCGAGAAGTTTTTGCGTTTTTAGAAGCATTTGTATATTTCGAGGAATTATAAACTTGAAATATAAATTTGCTGGTAAAATCAGCAAAAAGAGATTCGTTACATTTTGAAGAAAACATGTTAACAATCAAAAGTCAATTTTAAAATTCAAAGGAATAATAGTTATTATTATTTGTTTTATTTGTGGTTCATTCTTGTTATTTATTGTTCAGCGTTATTATTTGTTGGTAATTGATTTTTGATATTAAACTTGTTAATTAGTAAGGAAATTAAAAAAATAATTCAAAAATTTAATATTACAAAAAAACAATTATTTACAGGAGGCTACTCAGAAAATCTAATTATTATGTTTCTCTGTTTGTCTATTTATTATTGTTATTTTTTATCTATGTTTACTCGCTCTTAGATTTATAGGACTTTGTTAGAATATAAATTATTGTATCTCATATAAGTGAACTGTAATGTTAGAATAAAGCTCTTTAAACCCAATTAAACATACATCCATACATTCTTACAAACTTTCGCGTTTTTAATATTTATAGAGATAATTAATATATGATGTTTCACTTACGATATGTGACTCGAAAATCACTTTTATATCAAAGGAAAAACAAGAAGTAGGAGCTCTTCCTAACTAAAATGTGGATATAGCGCAAATTGAACCATCTACACCGTGTGAGATCCTCACGCTATTATGTTGTTGCCTCCCTCCCTAACATACGTTACGTGTATAGAATATAGATTTTAAGTATCGAGATTGAAGAGTAAAGAACTTCGATTTATTTCTTGTATCTTGTCGGTTTACTATGAGACATTTTTTATACTGCTTGACAGCTAAATCAATCGACATATTTCTATCATTCTTCTTCACTTCATTCACTCTATTATGAGATATCTGATCACTTCTATCATTACCCTCACCTATGGACATTTGCAACACCAAAGGTGCTACAAATGCGCTGCTGCTCTCTTAAGGGAGACTGGAACCTGACTACTAATTCCGGAACACAACTCAAGGTTGTTACGACGTCATATTCTAGACCAGGGGCGGTAGCCATCCAGTCGGGAAAATACGCTACCACCTGGCTTTGGGTTGTTTTGTCTCCTCTTACAACAGGCCACCCGGCCGCAGGAAATTGTATTCTTTCTCCGTTCCTGCTTCTATCAACAAACGAAACGGTGAAGCCTCCTGGATTTTATACGAACGTAGCAAGTTATGATATCATAACTTAAACCAATCTATTTATTTTTAACTCGATCTATCTGTCTGAATACCGATAATGGACATAGATACCTTTCATCCCGGGAGATGGGATAGCTTGCAATATAAAATGGAGTAAATCTTCCGAGGGCAAATACCTCCGACATAAAATACAATACAATGTAACCTGTATTAACGCTAGTAACATATAAGAACCGGCGATTCATTTGAGTTACACATAATGTACTTTAGTGTTGTAGTTATACATATAAAATATTCTAATGTACACATCCCTGCCTTTTTGTGTCACCCCTTCTCGCTAGATTTATAGGTTTTAGGGTTAAACTCGCCTTTGTACAAAAACACTTTTCTATAATTTTGTATATTACATTTGTATACAATAAAGAATCTCTATCTTAATAAATATTATAAACGCGAACGTTTGTAAGAATGTATGTATGGATGTATGTTTGTTACTCTTTGACGCATAAACTACTGAATGGATTTTGATAAAACTACAGTAATATAGCTTACACATCAGAATAAAACATAGGCTATAATTTGTAAAGATATAGTGTGAATTATCCAAAATGTAACGATTTTCCATCAGTACGCGGGTGAAACCGCAGGCGCAGCTAGTACAACATATATTTACGTCCATACGTGTTTTTTAAAGTGTCAATTTCTGGCCGTACGGGTCGCCATAACAATTAACTTAATTGTTATTTAATATCTCTGAGTGTGACAGTATATTAAACGTAACCATGACAAGCTTAACAAGAATATCTTTTAAGTAAAGCAGTATTAATTTGACACGTGCCAGACACAGCCTACTTGTCGTTACTAAGGTTAATTCAGTGTCAACCGCAACCCGCTCTAGCTGTATTCCGCGACACTTAATGTCTGACATAAGTGATGTGCGCAGATAGAATTTTCTTTTAAGGAAAATAAGTAAATTATAATAAACACAAAACATATAAAATGTAGACCTCTTTAGTTATGTGGGTTAGGCGTTCGCAGGCATATCTTAATGCAGCTAACTATATATAATTTGATAACATGTTTATAACCTTGTGAAAATATTAAATTTTCTAGCATTAGAAAAAACGACTTCACGAGTAACTAAAAGACGAAAAAAATCTCCTACATCTTGAAGTTAATACCAAGTAATACACGAAGAAACAAAAACAGTAAAATATGTATGTATTTATAATAATTTAGTAACAAAAAATATTTTATATCTGAATACAAATATGTAGTACATAAATCTCGAATAATTATTTTAAAAAGTTTATAATTATCATTATACGAAATGTCAAATTTACAATCAATATTATTCATTGTACAAAATATATATATATATAATATATACAAACATTTAAGAAAAATAGTTATCATCGACTGAATAATATGCTTGTTTTGAGAAGGAATGCTCTAACGTTACGGTTAAAAGAATACCCTCTTTATATATTCCACTATAAGTAAATAGGTAATTTGTATATATAATATAGTAATTTTTATGCTTTACTTCGCACCGATTTCAAGATGCTGTAGAAAATATTTTTTTTGCTTTTAAGTTACACTTGAAGGCGTTTTCTTTTTGATAGCAGTTTTTTATAGACTAACGACATTTTTATAGATTTTTCAACAAAAGAGAATTTTCTCCGACTAAGTATCCACTGGATAAGTTATCGGCTTTTCGTTCGGTTAATTCCTAAAGACTTGTTCGAAAGGCTTTCAAACTCTTTACTTTCTGACATTATTGCGTTTGAAAGGTCGCAAATCAGTAAAAGTTATTTCTTTGAAGTCTTTGTAAGCTTCGAAGTCCTTTAAAGTCTTTTTGCTTAAACTCAGATTTGACTCGGATAAGTTAAATATTGACTGTGCTTAGGTATGTTAACATAATATTGTTGATACTGTTTCTGTAACTTTGGATGTGTGTCTGTTTGTGTATAACATGAATATTACGACAATTCGTTATATTTTATCATTTCATATCAAATCATTAAAACATACAAAGTTATTGCCACAATTACCACCTGCTTACAGCAGTGAAAGAAAACATCGCGATGAAACCTTAACATTGAGATAACTGATGTCTCAAACCTCCCAAGCCGCCCTGGACAAGCGTGGCGGGTATACTGTCAGTTCCCCTATAGAGGGAGGCCCGAGCCCAGCAGTGTCACGTTTATTAACTATTATTATATATAGTAAAACCAGTAAACTTTCGAAACAGGCGAACCCTTATTATCCTTTAGACAAATGCCATTTAAGTAAAAAGTTGTCTATTAAGTAAATGCCTGCTCGAATAAAAGTATGGGAATAGCGCAGTTTTGTAAGTTAGCTTGCTTCTGAACGAATGTAAGTCAGGCTTTTGAAAAGTTACCAGTTGGTTCTCATAGAAAGTGACTGTATTAACTTAGGCGATTCTTGGAGATCGCCTGCTACATTACAGACAGACTGAAGACTGCCGCAGGTGTGGAGGTTTCTGACGTGGTATTCCCGCGTGTCTCAACACTCCTATCGCAGTATATTTATCTTCGTAACACGTCAGATGGTGTCATTGGCTCATTTGTATGGCTATCAAAATTGAAAAATTCAAAATTCATAAGTTTTTATTCAAAATAAGTTCCACTGTAGAACACTTTTTGAAGGTCATACATATAGGTTAAAATTTAATTTTACTTCCTAGTCTATGTACACCGCTTCGCAACGTGTTATTGCTGTTAAGGAGAAGAAGCGGCAAGAAACTCCCCAGCAACACGTCTAGCTAAAAATTGTTTTTCTTTATATTTGTTGTTCTATTTTTTATATTTAAGTACTTTTTTTTAAAAAGATTTTATACAGAATTATGTTACAGAATAACTTTTGAAGAATTAATGGAGTTGTAGCAAACAGTGCATATTCAATAAGACAAAAGCGCAATAAAAGGATAGAAAATAATTATAGTTATAAATATAAAGACTTAATATATTTTTTTTGCAACATATCTCCATATATTCCTTACAAGTACGGCAAGATAAAAACGTTATACTCGTACAAAATACAGTATAAGAGGTTGGAGCGAGCTGCTATGTAAATGAAGTTTTGTCATTTAAATATTCTTCAATAGTGTAGTATCCCTTTTTAACCAAGATACTTTTTAATTTGATTTTGAATTTAGTGAAGGGCAGATCTAACATTTCACTCGGAATCTTATTGAAGAAGCGTATACCAACCCCCACGAAAGAAGACAATACTTTTTGTAATCTAAAAGATGGCAATATCAGTTTATTACAATGCCTGGTGTTGAAATCGTGAACATCCTTATACCGCTTGTAGGCACTCAAATTATTACGAATATAAATTATATTATTGAAAATATATTGGCAGGCGACCGTCCATAGGTCATGTTAACCACTTTCCATCAAGTGGGTGGTTAGGCTGTCTGCCCTACTACGGAAATAAAATAACACAGCTCTTTTTTGTGGCGCTCAAGTAAATTTAGATTGATCCTTGTACTGACTTCATAATGGCATCACGTAAATTGATTTGAAGTACTGCAGTTTACTGCACAAATTAGAGGTGTGTAAACTCCTGAGTGATTAACTCAAAAGATATATATCCGATGCGAAGAGTGATTAGATCTGTATATCACTTGCGTTCAAAATGTGTCTTTATATCTTTAACTCTTTAGTTCATTCCTGTTCCACGCGATGAGAAAGAATGATTAGCCCGCGCACTGCGCATGCGTAGTAATTGAACGAAAAAACCGCATATAATTGCAAGCCAAAATAAATCATAACACTATAGTTTTATTGTGTAATATATACTAAAAGTCAAAGGCCATCTAAATGACGTGCATGTTATTTAAATGTCAGATATTTTGCATTGCCACAGGTACGCGTGTCGGCTCTGCTAGTTTATCACTCACAGATAATAACTCATCTTGTCTGCAATTGACACTGACACTAATCACTGTCAAGATAAAGAGTTAATTAAAGATATAAAAGAGTGATATATATCTTTGTATCGAAAAGATATATATCACTCTTTTCTTCTTGGTGAGTGATTTTTCCCATGACTAGCACAAATGTCCCAGGCGACCTAAGTTGATCTATATAAAATACTTTACTTATTTGATGTGCTAGTTTATTGAACTTAATTTCGAATAAAATACAAAAACATTAACATGGCATGTATGGTAAACAATAGCATGTATCACTATTGGTTAGCGCCATCTAGTTGTATGTGGATTAATTAGTGCCATCTGCGACACCAAGTCAGGAGCTGGATTAATATAAATCGGCCTTTATTGTCAACACATAATATAAGTAACAATGTTATTTACGAGTATTTATTTATTGTTCGCAGGTAAACGACGCTTTTTGTTACCTCACGTTTATGGGTACCATTGTATGCTTTGAGGAGAATAACGTGAGTATTTTAGAAGTAACGAGGTGTTAAAAGGTTAGTGGTTATAAGAATTGACGCTGTTACATCACCTTTAAGAACGTGAATTTAAGAGGAACTTTTAGAAAGACTGACATATTCACAGGCATTTATGATTATGTATAAACGAATGAATGCAAGAAACGAAAGAAAGAAAAGTATTTTATTTAGGGCAAAAGCTAAGTTAATATAACTAGAAAAAGAAACAAAATAAGTCCTAAATGGAACTCAGTCTCAGCATAATGCTAGCCAACAAGGAGTAGCTCTGTTCTTCCGTCTGGGACCATAAACTGATGTTACGGTGGACAATAGAACACACATAACGACAACAATATAGGTATATAGTATAATGCAGTTGGATAAAGTAAAATGTATTGCAGACTAAAAAAATAACATATATAAAAAGGCAATAATTTAAATAACACATACATATATAAAATAACCGTAGCAACAACGAAATAAGTAACATTTATCTATAAATTAACGAAATTATAATAAATTAAAATAAATAAATTCATAAGTCATATAGCATTTGTGTGATGCATAAGATCGCATTGTGCGTTTTGATGAGCATTTAGAAATTTCTTGAGTTTTATCCTAAACAATGACATTGAAGGTGCATTTCTAATAGTTGGAGGGATATTATTCCAACATCTTGATGCTGGTATAATATATATGTACGAATATAATAAGTATTATATTTTACGATACCCCAATACACTCGAACCTATCCCCAATCAAACCCCAACAACATCAACCAATTCCCAACCTTCCCAGTATATCCCATCAATAGCCAACCTAAACCAACCACCTATCTAAAATTTCAAACGTATATATCTAACCAGTCATAATACTAGCCAATCTTCACCAATCTTTATCTAATGTATAAAAGCAGCATTTACTCAATCCCTAGAACAAAGAGAAAGCAATAGCGAAATGTAAATGTTAGTAAAGTAAAAATAAAAAGAATGAAAGAGAAAAAAAAAATAGATGCTCAACAACGTCTTGACAGGAAAAAAAAACATCTTGACGCATACCATTGCATGCTTTCAATGAATGAATGACTGAATGAATAATTTATTGCTAAAATGTATGTACACAGTATGGGTTGTTATCCATACACCGTTTCGGAGTTCAACCACAAGGATCATAATACGAGATTTTGATATATGGAAATTAATTCTTCGAATGTTACACGAACCATAATATAAATAATCGAATTTCAAACTCCATAACAACTTACAAGTACCCTACAGTTTCTCCATATGAGTTGTGAACGTTCGAGAACACTCGAGAAACTCCGAATTTAACGAGAAAACTTCGTCTCGGCTTATATAATTGAAAATGTTCTCAGGTCTGCCAATCAATCATTAAATTCTTTGAGTAGCTCTTATTGGCCGTTTGAGTGTATTTCAAATGTTTTGTGTTGGGAGTTTTGATTGTTGTTTCTGCTGCGGTTCCTGTAGAGGGTGTGTCTTGTATATACCATATACCAAGTACCTACTGCCACGAAAGAAGAATAGTATAGTTCACCAGTCCGCTCTTGTTTTTAGAAAATCTAAATTTAAACTTGCAACAAACTTCTAATTAATAATACATATTTTGTTATAGACTAGTCAACAAGTGCCTTTTGGACCAACTTTTTTCAGCAGTCTCTGAAAATTATCAATGAGGTGTCATTCGATTCGGAATGGCATCTAGATGATTTTAAAAATGAAGTTCCGCTTGCAAAAATTGTAAAAGTTATTAACAATTAACTAAAAAAAATCTTAAATTTATAGTTTAACAATTATCACACTTGCAATGTTTATGTTCAAGTAAAAAAAAATATATTTTGTAACAACGAAAATTATGAATAAAAAAATGAAAAATAAACATTTTCTAATTTTTCCAACGGGGTTCTATTCTAAAGCCTTTCAATAATTGCTCCAAGAAAGGAAAAAAAGATCTTAAATTTATAGTTTAACAATTATCACACTGGCAATGTTCATGTTCAAGCAGAAAAAAATATATTAATTAACTATTGAATAACTAAATGAAAAACTGTTATAAAAAAAATTTTCAAGCAGATTGTTGTTCATTCATCTATTCAGTTAGTGCCTGAATTTTTTCAATTTTTTATTTTCATATTTAGTATGTTTAAATAATATTTATTCATTAAAGGTCCGATGTGGGTGTGGCTTGCATAAGCCAGAGTACCCGTTTTCGGCCGTATTTTCCTCCCTCTGGATTTTTCCAGAGGGATGAAAATACGGCTGGATGAAAAATTATAAATATTAATCTTACAGTTTCGGGAGTCAAGATTTTTTTAGGAAATTTCCTCCTCTTTTCGAATCTTTTTTCAAATTTGTAAAATCTTTATTACTTTTTCAGATATTTGCAAAAATCTAAACGCCCCTTTTTTTTGTTAATTGTTAATAACTTTTACAATTTCTGCAAGCGGAACTTCATTTTTTCCAAAAATCATCTAGATGCCATTCCGAATCGAATGACACCTCATTTATAATTTTCGGAGACTGCTGAAAACAGTTAGTCCAGAAGGCACTTGTTGACTAGTCTATTAAAGCATAAAAGGAGACTGACGTAGCAAGTGTACGACAATAGTGTGGGTAGTAGAGTTGGTATGGGTGGTAGAGGTGGTGTAGCTGGTCAAGTTGGTGTGGCCAGTAGTGTTAGTGCCGGTAGATCGCGATGCGCCTACCACGATTAAATCGTAGATGTCTTTAAAAATGGCCAAGTAAAATTCACCTATTTTAAACGTGTACGTATGAAGAGATAAATGAAAGAAGATGAATCAAAAGATGTATATCAAGATCTTTGCCTACCCCTACAAGAAACAAGTACATCAGTTACATATTGAAGCTTCTTTTCGATTTTATAAATTTGAGTAATAAGTAACACCAGCTATAAACGTCAAGGTCTTCTGTGTTTGTTATGTGCCATCTGCCTTATCCAATTGTCTCAATTAAGCAGAATCTCTGAATAAATAAACAGTTCCATTAGAAATTTTCTCGAAGCTAACAGTCGACTTGGAGACCTTTCACGATTGTGCCCTTCTAACTGATTAAGGTGCCTCGCTGAATTCTAAAATAGTTTCACTGGAACTTGTTTCGCGAACAATACGACGGGAACCACCGCGGTGTTTCGCTTCAACATAAATTTCATACTAACTTTGTTCAACAAGCAAGTATGAATCATTAAAGTTTCTTGTGTCATACGCTATGTTTGATGAAATGTACGCTAGAGGTGGGTATAGTTCTGAATACAATTCTGATTTGCATCCCGACATACTTCCAAGTCCGTTCTTTACCGTCCATCAGACTCTTCAGATGATTAGAGATTTGGTTTTTATCTCGAACTAAGCATCAATATGGCGATTCAGCGAGGTAAAGTGGCCAGTGTTCTAGGTCCTAGGTACCTTATCTCATCTTTCGCTGTGCAGCGAGTAGAATTGTCTAGCAAAGGATTCCTTCTGCGAGAAAATTTGTCGCACCAGGAGTCCGCCGAAAGAATAAGGGAGGAAGATAAGCAAGCGCACCCCTCTCGCAGATGGCGAAGAGGGGATCGCAGTCATCACTTTATCTATCTTCCCTCGATAACACAATGGGGCTGGGTGATCGGGCGATCCTCCCTGGAGTGTCCCAGTACTGGTACTGGGACACTGGGACAAGAAGGGGTGACCCTGGGGTCAACCCTTCTTGTCTGCTTGCATCGAGGTGTCAAGTTAGTCATATCTATAATTACGGTCCCTTGGCACTTTATTATGATGCGGAGCGACGCTGGAAGGTTTAATAGGTAATCTGGCGGTCGATCCTTGCAACTTTTTCTATTCAGATGCTTGTGTTTAGTAGCATTGGCCGTCGGGAGTCCCATATACCCCTCGATGTCTTCCCTCGGGGCCCGAGGCAATGCACCAACCCATTCCCCCTCGTTAACAAAAATAATGTACCTTATCTACAGAACACTTAAATCAACAATTTTCAAATCTAACTAATCCAGAACTGTTTACACCATATTCTATTATCATTTACAGTTTATGTTTGTTATTATTTCATAATGAATCCTCTTTCTTAGTCAATCGGTTAAAAGTGAAGAAATAATCACCAGCAGTGGTATTATAATGTCAATGTCACTATATGGGATATCTGACCGATCGCTTCCGCCCATCCTAAGAAAACTTCATACCAACTCAACAAAGTTGAGACAACTTGAATCTAGTTTCTGATATCTCACGAAACTTACAGACGGCTGAGTGCCTTTCGCAGCCATTCCATACCGAAGTTTCAGATGTAAGTAGATAAGTGTATTAACAGACTTGCTTTCTATGGATACGTTGGTGAGAGGAAACTTTTGGATCTCTAATATGATGGGGATGCATGACTGTTACAAACTGATTAGCAACAAGTAAACAATGTATTATAACACCACACAGTCACAAACACACAACCAACAATAAAACTTACAGACATAGTCACACCAACGCGCACTACCACCGCATTGCATTACACGCACACACACAAACCAAGACACACAGAGCCTAAAAATTAATAAGCCAGACACAGAAAGTAAAAAAACAACACACATGGCACTAGTTAGGTTAATATATATAGGTATAAACATAAGACACACACTGCACATGCACTTCCTCACAACACCAGCATATAACAGATACACTCTACATTAGTATAAGTTTAGTATTAAAATTGGAATAAATTAATATAATAAGTTATTCGTAAGATACACCACAATACAAACATCATTCAATAAATGTCACACACAATAACAAATAAGCGTGTACAGCTTCTAAACTTTTTATGTAAATAACTAAACTATACTATAAATAAAGCTATATTTACAAAATATAAATCTATAAATAAAAAATTGACTCTAAATCGCTTTTTATTAAATTTAATTGTAAAAAAGGGCTCCAGGAGGAGCAAGAGCACCTCACAGGAGGTGCCTCTTCAAGCGGGCTGCTTCCAGGCCGAACGCCTCCGCTCCCACGGAGTCGGGAAGCCCACCAAGCCTGGTACCGCTGGAACAGCCATCTGCGGCTATTCAGCTAGGTATTGCACAAAAAAATGTGGCTTGAATATGAACAAACCGTTTGATTTAAGTTAAAGCCCTGATGTACTAGACTGAAACCAGCTTCCAAAGCCTGTCCCCAAGTAAGCCAGTTGCGCTCGTGTTACGGGTGATAAACAATGGAGCACTCTGGGGCCGATCTCAGACACCCAGACCATAATAAATGACGGAATGTTAGTTTATGAAATTTACAAAGCCAGAAATCTTAGTCCACTCGACCATAGGCCGTTAAAATAAGAACCCTAATAAGAAATTCCAAACCTAAAATTTTCTGAAGTACCTGCTTTTTAAGGTAAATGTATGTACGTGTCAAATACATCAATATCAATCATAACTTTCAATATCATCAATCAATTCACGCAAAGCAATATTTTTATATCCTACTCGCACCTAATCAATCATATACAACATTCAGATATTCAAAAAGAGATGAGTAACCAATCCCATAAATTCCACCAACAAAAGTGTATCCAATTTGTTTTATTGCCTTGGAATGGTCCCAGATTGTATACCTCAAGTTCTTTTCAGGCTATATTGAGTGTTCCGAGATTGAATAGTGACTTCTTTATTATTGAAGAATTTATTGAATACATGTATATATAAATAGACTTCTAGTTTACGCGAGTTAATTTTAATAATACTAGTGGTCGCCCGTGGTCGAAATTCGCCCATAATAATTAATTTAAATTATAAGTTAGAAAATTATCAAGGTTCTGTTGTCAAAGACTATATACTTCTATAATCATAGATTTCGCCTAGGCTTTATTAATTTGACTTTAACAATAAACAAAAGAGTATATATGCGTGTGTGTGTTAAATAAATGTTTTTTAATGATTTAATGTATTGTTATTGTTATGCATACTTTTAGGAAAAAAATAGCATTCTGCACGCCTTCTCTATATAAACTATAAGTATGCAAAATTTCATACTCCTCTGCCCGTACAATTTTCGTAAAATGGGTTACAAAGTTTTTGCTGTTTTTGCTTCACGTATTAATATATAAATTCCTAAAACGGGCATAAAATAATATTTTCATTTTTTTACTAGTCTACTTTAAAGATACTACACTATAAAACAAACTTGAGAGATGTTAAGGGACACCCGGATGGAACGAAGTTCCTTTCGATTAATTAGTAAAGGAATTGTAATAAAAAAAAAAAATTAGTCACAACTATAGCAAAAAGTGTCGTTACAATTTTTGGTCTTAATTTTTTCCGTCTAGCCCCCTTTCGCAACGCGCGATAAGGAACTTCGTTCCAATAAAATTGAATAATAAAACAGTACTATAAACATATTCGGAGGTAAAAAATATATCGCTGTAGATGGGGAGAGTTCCCAAAGGCGGCATTTTCCGATTGTATGTCAACGCTGATCCGTTGCCTTAAATATAGGTCGGCCCTTTGGTCACGCGAGACTTTCGAAATTCTAAATAGAATAACTATTGAGACGCTTTTTATCATCTTACAAAACACCAAATTCGCGGTGATTTTGTATGACTATAGCAAGTTATGACGTCATAAATTAAACTAGGCAAACAGCGCATTAATTATTGTTTAAACAGATATTAAAAATATTTTAATCACGACATTTTAAAGGTGAAAACGAATAAGGGACATTTTAACGCCTACTCTTTCATAAAAAAGAAATCTAAATTAATTATAACACGTGTCTACCCAATTCAAAGTATTTAAAACAACTGAGGGCCCAAAGTGTTTGCTTAAGCAAATTCGTATGACGGACATAATATCAAAATAAAGTGGAACTAAGTGATTCTCCAAAAGCGCCCGCTTTAGGCTCTCAGATATCATTAATAAGATACGAACAATACAACATCTTAACCTCTTTCTACAGCTGCCATTAGTTTTGTAAGGGATAAACAGTTCAAGTCAAAAGCGCTTTCAGCGGACTATTGTCTTCAAAATGATTAATGTGGGCTTAATTTTCTTGAATCATGCGAAGGTATTCATTATTTACCACTTTTCAAAAGTCTTGAAGTCAGGACCATTTTTAGTCGATTTAAATCTTGAATGCTGTTGCATTTGAATAGAAAAAGAATGCGAAAGGAGAAACTATAAAGATATTTGCTAACTGATTAAATTATTATGACCATAGGTCCTTCTGGGATTATAATTTTTAAGCAGACGTAAAGAGATCCAGTACAACATACTGTTACGAGTTGCAGGACTCGAATCAAAATGCCGTTGGAATTATTATAGAATTTAATGAAGTTATACTTCTTTTGGCGCGTTAGGGAAAAATGATGAGAATACGGTTTTACGATGCGCGCGCACACTGTCACGAAAAACCGACACCCTGAAGTTAGCTATAGTCAACATTTTACTTTTTCTATTGTTAGAGTCGTTTTTTCTACAAACGTAGAATAAGGCGAAAGATAAATTTTTTGAAAAGATTTTTATCTTGTTAGGCCAAAGAAGTATAACTTGTAACGCGTGTACATAAGTACACACACACTTTTTAGAACTATACAAACATGTATAACACAGGTACAAATATAACTGAACACAACCAGTCCAAACGTAATTCAATAACACGCGCAAAGTCCGTCACTAAATAGATTACCAAATGTACACAAGTCTTGCTTTGATCGTGGTTCTCGCTTGATTGCCCCATCTCTCAATTGGGGCATTGCACTGTACAAATACAATATGTCTGCTAGGCCGCGTGGACTGATTTCCTGGAACCTCACCTGGAAAATCACACCTGGCAAATGACTACAATAAAATATTAGAATACACAATGCACTGTTTTTCTAATCACTAATTTTAAACACAAAGTAAACAAAAGAAGTCCAAATGCCGAAAACGTAATAAAATGTCTACAGGTATGCAGGTGTGAATTTGTCTTTTTTGAATTGGTCAGTATTACCTAGACCATAACAATACACTGAAAAATATTCGGCCACTCATTACAATATAATGGAGCAGCATTATTTTATTAATTATAGTACATGCAGGAAGGGATTAAGAATATCATTTGTTGCTGCCGGGCGTCCTTTCGTCATAGGCGACAAAACAGCCCACAGCGACGCGGTTTCAATGCTTACCAGCCCTAGTCTAGAGCGTTCCGCCATAGCTACCGAGTTGTGTTCCGGTATTAGTGGCCAGGTTCCAGTCTCCCTTAAGAGAGCGGCAGCACATTAGTACCACCTTTGGTGTTACAAATGTTCATAGGCCACGATAACTGCTTTCTATCAGGTGGGTCGCTTACCTGTCTGCTAAACTAGGTCAATCATAAAAAAATTTAGAAATCACACTGTGTAATATCATTTATAAAGATTATGTACGGTAGTTTTTAAGCATGATTATGATATACTAGCTTCTGCCCCCGACTTCGTCCGTGTGGAATAGTAAAAAAAAGTAAGTAGTAGCGTAGATGTTGGAGATCTGTTTATCGCTCAAAAAAAATGTATCCGCATACTTGAAAATATAAAACTTCCTGACATAACGATACCACATTTTCATAGGCCATACTTTATCAAACATAAAATACTAACAATAACGTCTATATACATACTAGAACAGTGTAAATTCATTAGAAAATATCACCAATATTTTATCAAATTAAATGACATGCGCGACTATGCAATTAGACCTACCTATAAAAATAATTTAATTCTACCAAACTCCAAACTTAATATGCACAGCTGCGGCCCGAACGCAATGGATATTAAAATATATAATAAATTGCCTGCTAAATTAAAAAACACTAAAGACGACATCTTTTTAAAAGAACTTAAAAATATATTAATAATAAAATGCTACTACAATATAAACGATTTTTTTAAAGATGATATAAAATAGATATAATGACATTTTTCAGTACGTGAAATAGATCGATCCGCTCCGCATAGTATCTATTGCTATACCCTGCTAGGGTTATTGTGAACATGTAAAATTGTTTATAATTGTGCAATAAATGATTGAGTATTGAGTATTAAGTTAAAAAAACCCCGATGTTGAAACATTCTTCATTAGTCCTCCGCTCCTAATGGTCTTAGCGTGATGATATATAGCCTATAGCCTTCCTCGATAAATGGGCTATCTAACACTTAAATAATTTTTCAAATCAGACCCGTAGTTTCTGAGATTAGCGCGTTCAAGCAAACAAACAAACCCTTCAACTTTATATGTTAGTATAGAGTACAGCACATATAAACGGGCCTACGATGGTTGTGCAAGGATTCTTGTTTGCTAAAATTACTACACAAAACAAATAATTTTCTATCTTCCATATCGCAGTTATATGCAAAAATCCTAGAATCCCTAGGAGCCAGGCGTGGTGGTATGTGTATATATCGATGGATATATACTTGAGATTTATACCCAATAAACCTTAGTAACCTGGGAGACGATAATCATTTATTTCCTCGCATCATTTGTCGCAGTGGCGTGGGGCTGGGTCGTCTCCTACTCTCGTATTTCGGGACACTTGAGTAATTGCTATCTCGCAGCTTTTCAACGTTCAGTATTAATGTATTACTGCTTGATGAGAACATGTAACATTTCCAATGCAATATAGGCCGAAATAAATTCCTATGACCATATTATACGGCCCTCGTAGACAACTAACGTGTGGTATTCCTCTGTAATTATTAAATTATACAGATATAAAGAAAATAATGTTTGTTTAGAGTTATTTAAAATGGAAATTATACAAATGCAGTTTAACAAAAGCAAAAGTTAACTAACTCTAAACAGGCCCTGACTCAGCAAACGCTGGTCTTCTGTTAGTGCCAGGCAGTAACGTCACATTCACAGAAAAAATAATTAAAATATTTATGCCTAAGAAAATTTTAGACACTAATAATATTTTTTAAATAAATAGGTAGAGATCTGATTCGTGGTAGCGTAATGGCTAGCACACGCGTCCCAAACTCAGAGGGCGCGGGTTCGATTCTGGCCGGAACGCATGCACCACTTATGCTGACCTAATGTGCATATTGTTACAATTACTACGTGCTAACAAAGGTGAAGGAAAGCATCATAATGCAACCTGCACATCGAGATAACCGCTGTGTCAAACCTGCCAAGCCGCCTTGGACAAGCGTGGCGGGTATACTATACTGTCTGTTCCCCCTATAACGGGAGGCCCGAGCCCAGCAGTGGGACATTTATTGACTGTTATTATTATTATAATTAATAGAGATATATAGGTTTCGGGGAAGTTTCTTAACGCTTCTACTAATTCAACAGCAGTAGCGTCAGAAATACTTGAAAAAATTGCCGTTTAAAATACTTGCGAACGATTTTTGGCAAAAACACTTAAATAAAATAGTCGTCAAAAATATTTGAAAACCATTTTTGTTAATAAAAAAAAAACTTAAAGATAATTGTTATCACAAATACTTCAATAGAAAAATATATTATGTTTATCGTATTTTCTGTTAATATTATAAGTATTTTCAAAATTATTTCAGCATATTCCACTCGGAAAGTTACAAGTGAAGGTATAGTGAGAGCTTTGATAAAACCTTGAATTGACGTAAACCAATTTACATAGTGAAACATTCGTCCGGTCCCTTCAATATGCGAAAAGGATATTTGCGAACCCTTTGGATTATTTATAGAAGTTAAACAGATGAGATTCAAGTGTAGGATTGGAATTGTGAACATTTTAATTTAGCCCAACACAAGGGTGTAAGGCTGTAAGGGTTTTATGGTGATGTTTCAGTACAAACTTTTAGAACGTCCCGTCATTATTATAACAATAATAATATTCTTCTCTCCTCTTACAGTGACTTTGTCTTACTTAGTATGCACTGTTTGTTACAACTCCATTATTTTTCAAAAAGTATTTCTGTGACATACTTCTGTATAAAACTTATAAAAAAAGAACTTATAAATAGAAGAAGAAATATAAAGAAAAACAATTTTTAGCTAGACGTGTTGCTGGGGAGTTTCTTGACGCTTCTTCTCCATTACAGGAATAATGTTTTCCAGTGGAACTTATTTTTAATAAAAACTTTTGGAATTGTATTTCAACATGGATAGGCTTTATTTAAGGTTTTCTTAACGAAAATTACAAGCTAAAAAATACCTATCGACTAAAATAGACTAAAGAAATAAAATATAAAAGCTAATAATTTTATTTTTATAATGTCAGCCCATAAATATCCCACTGCTGGGCTCGGGGACTCCAATTATAGGGGGGGGGGGGACAGTACGGGTATACTGTTGCTTGCCCAAGGCGGCTTGGCAGGTTTGTGCATGTAGCATGTGCAGATTGCATCACGTTGTTTTCCTTCACTATTGTTAGCACATGGTAATTGTAGAAAACTGCCTAAGTGGTGCATGCGTTCCGGCCAGGATCGAACCCGCGCCCTTTAAGTTTGGGACGCGTGTGATAGCCATTACGCTACCAGGACTTATATACACGACATATAAAAGCTTAAAAATACTTTTAATTGACTACTTAACTATAGAAACTTCTAAGAGAAATATTATTTTAAGAAAAAACCCAGCTTATGAAAGAAAACTGCAACCCTCTATAGCCTGGGGTTTCTAAGAACATTTTCCAGTTGGCATTTTTCAAAGCGCCATTAAAAGCACTAAGATCTAGGTATTGAGGTCGAGCAAGCCTGGCAACGCGCTTATGCCACATGTGCTCAACGGTGTATGTGGTTAATAAATACAAGATATAACGAAATGAAAGTTACGCAATTTTTATTTACATTTACTCAGTTATTATTAATAATAATAAACTAATAATAAACTTTATTTCCAAATACAAAATTACAGCAAGGTAGCAAAACAAATTTTAAGAAAAATGACTGTGATATACATAGAAAGGACATTTGGATAAATAAAGGTGTGACGGATATACGGACGACGGATAGTCGTACAGATCGATAAACGGATTGTCAGATAATCATACAGATTGAAAGACGTACAAACGGATAGTGGGATAGTTAGACAATCAGATGATATAATAAATAGACAGACAGAGAGACGGACGGTGGTTAGTCGTACAGATCGATCCACAGATTGGCGGATAGTTAGTCAGCCGAATAAATGTCTATACATAATATATACAGACGGATAGACTGAAGACGGAGTGTCGAATAGTCGTACAAATAGACGAGCGGATAGACGGGTAGTAGAGACTGATGAATGTCTATGAGACTGTAAAAACGACCAAAACGTGCGGACTAGAAAGAAGTTTGAAGCGATCAAAAACAGGCAGTTTCTACATATTCAGTATGTCGTTTTGAACCTATTAATTTTAAGGAATAGGTAAAAATTAATATGTATTTTCAAAGCCGCAGTATATAATAAGCTTTCAACTCGACGATTACATCAAGCATTTGAATGTATATTTTTGGGTTTGGCCCATTTTACCCTTCGACCACCAATCTGGATTATGTCGTTCCACGGGTTAATAGAAAGGTGAAAGTTTTAGGTACTTTAATGTTCACCATTTGTTTCCAGGTTGCAAATGAGGCGGTTTGTTCAAAAGAATTCGGAATTTATTTCTGTTGAAGGATTTAACATTAATTCAATTAATGCTATTCAATGGAGATTGCGAAATCGATTTGTTTCTTCATTTCATTACATTTGTTAATTTAATTGTGTATTCCACGCGAGTTCACTCCAGTGAATTTCAGCTTATAATCATTACTTCCTAAGGCCTTGAATAAGTAAGTGATGAATAATATAGTCCCCTATGGCAATTTGTAATACTGAAGGTGCTAACAATGTGCTGACGCTCTCTAAACGGTGGCTAGAACCTGTCCACTAATACCGGAACACAACTCAAGGTTGTTATGGCGGTATCTCTAAACCATCGGTGGTAGCCATCACCTGGATGTGGGTTTTATGCCGCCTCTTATACTATGCCACAGGAATTACAATTCTTTCTCCGGTCCTGCTCAAATGCTTTTTTTATAATTTAAGCATCATTAAATTTCAATATTATATTTACCAAATATGTTAGAGAGATTCCATCCATGTGATTGACCCTAACGATCGATGCAATCAAATTACAGGGTGTAATTTGTACAGATTTTAGTCGGTTCGATTAACGGGTGAAGCAAGAGAATTTTCGAAAATCTTTGAATGCAGTTTTATTTCTTTCCAAAAATAAAGAAATGTTTCTTTGGAGTAAAATTTGCTATCTCTATTACTTAGAGTACTTTCCTCCAGGTGGCATTAAAAAACTCCAACCTGTTAATGTATATATTTCTGTTCTAGATTTTTATTTTTTAAGGGTAAGACAACGTCTGCCGGGTACAGCTAGTATAAAATAACTTTGACACATAAATAATGTGTCGGGTGATATGCTCAGATCCAAGAATAGGTATTGCTATTTACTTACCTGTAACAATAAATAATATTTAAACAGATAGAATGTCTCTCTTGCTTCTTGGGAAGTATATTAGGGAATTAAATGTAAGAGTGGCGAAAACCAAAGACGCCGTGACGATAGTGCAATATAAATAAAGCGAAATCCAATCTAAGCGGTAACCTTTCCATTAGCCCGTGTCTGGGTATTCTGGCACAATCGAGAACGTTCGCAAACCATTTCGCGAGATTACTGCGGCTCCGAACTATTCGCAAACAGACGCGTCATTCCGCAGGCTTAGCAGCGTCGGGGGTTTAGTGCTGGGTACATTTTATTCTCTATGAAATATATCGATACTTCCAGTTATTCAAGTTTATTTATTTCTGTGAAATTTGGACTTTTATAGGGTATTATGGCTATATATTTATACATATATATGTATTTCTTTATTGATTGACAAATGTAATCGTTTTAAAAATTTTCAAATATCAAAGTTGATACTTCGACGTTATTTTTTTATTGCATGAGTTCAGCAAACAGACAGACGGCCCACCTGAAAGACAGCGGTTACTATCGCCTATGGAACTGGAGTTGCTACACAAATAATAATAAATGTAAATACTCATGGTTAAGAAATAAATAAACTTTGATATTGACTATGATAGATACTGAGATTAACAATTATTTTGATCATCAGAAACAAAGAGGATATAATAATTACTCTTATCATAAATTTTAAAACCAATGAAAAGATTTTACATCTCTAAACAATCTTTTTAGACGAGATAGAAAATCAAAGAACTTTGATCTAAGTAACTTAAAACTTTATTGTCAAACTGTTAAACATAATTTTGTCTGGAACAGTCTGTTTTGTGACTCAGTTTGAAATGGTAACATATGCTTGCGGAACGTTAAATGAATCAATTTGAAAACTGGCGGACTTTTTGATACCACGACTGTTTATAATCTTTATATATAAAAATGAATGTTTGTCGGTATGTCCTATATAGAATCGTAAACTATACATTTGATCATGTGATGATCTTTAGCAAAGTTGTTGTGCATGAGCCAAGAAGGTTTCTGAATTGGTTCAAAGTTGGACCCGGTAGATGGCGCTGCTGTCGGCATATCGATTGAAGCTTTTCCGGGCAGGACGACGTC
Organism: Dendrolimus pini; assembly: GCA_949752895.1. Lineage (NCBI taxonomy): Eukaryota > Metazoa > Arthropoda > Insecta > Lepidoptera > Lasiocampidae > Dendrolimus > Dendrolimus pini. Next base: position 20,393,583 of record OX457139.1, read on the forward strand.
TGCCGGGACAGCTAGTTTTGTAATAAAATCTTGTCGATAATATATCAGCCCGTCCCTAATGGCGGCTGCGGCACTACGAATCCACAGAGCTGCGGGCTAGCATTGCCGTTCAAAGAGAATTTCATTAGTTTCGTTTGTACAAACAAGTAGATCCGCAACTTTAGAGAACTGCAATTCGATTTTTAATTTCGCCTTTGCAAAGATAGCTTTTGGTTTTAATGTTCTTTTTATAGCAAGAGAAAGAGGTAATTAAATAATATTCACAAGACAAATTTGTAAGACAATGTAGGATAGAAGTATTTTTGATTTTCAACTGTTGAATTTCTTAAGTAATTCGAGGTTGTTGTGGCGGCATAGCCTATATATCAGGTCGGTCGTGATAGCGTAATGGCACACGCGCCGGAATGCATGCAATGCACGACAGGCAGTTTTGTAACCCAATGTGCATATTGTTACAATTACCACGTTCTAACAACGGCGAAGGAAAACATCGTCATGCAACCTGCACATCGAGATAACCGATATGTCAAACCTGCCCAGCTGCCTTGGACAGTGTGGCGGGCATACTGTCTGTTCCCCTATTGGGAGGGCCGAGCCCAGCAGTGTGACATTTATGGACTGTTATATAATTGCCTATATCAGGGATGGTAGTCATCCAAATGGGCAAATCTCCAGCTGAGACTGTCATGTGCCATACACATGACTTTGGGTAGTTTAGTTTAGTTGCCCTTACAACAGGCCCCTTGGCTCCAGGAATTCTTTTTACCGTTCCACGGGTAAATTTCCGCCTACTTAAGCGTCATAAAATTTCTCAGAGGCCATCAAAAGGTTGTCAATACCTCAGGGTATTACAAAAATAGCAGCGGATTCTACTTTTCATCTAGTGGGCCGATTTTTTTATTTTTTTATTGATGAGTTCAGCAGACAGGCGGCCGGCCCACCTGATGGATAGCGGTTACCATCACTTGTAGACATTTGAAACACCAAAGGTGCTACCAATGCGCTGCTGCTCTCTAAAGTAAGGCTGGAACCTGCTCACTAATGCCGGAACACAACTCAGGGTTGTTATAGCGACATACTCTAGACCAGGAAAGGTAGCCATCTAGACGGACAAATACCCTACCATCTGGCTGTGGGTTTTCTGTCACCTCTTACGATACGCCGCAGGAAATTGTATTCTTTCTCCGTTTCTGCACATTTTTGGCAATTAATTTTTTATGTATTATTCTAACGTCCAAGATTCAAAGACAGAACAAGATTCAACGCTTCTTTAGGTACTATAAAGAACCGTTCAAACTTACTCGAACTCTCTATGAATAAGGGCGTAAGTCTAAGACAATATTTAATTTAGATTGCCTCATTGCGTTGAGGCCCTATTGTATTGCATATACACTATTGTGTGAGTGTTTCTATCTCTCCTTTTCTGTTTTCTTTAACCTTTTTTACTATTACTGGGGTCAGCGCAATGTATGTGACATCTATACTCCTCTATTATAACATAACTCTTCTGTCACACCACAAATCATTTCATACACAATACATCTATGTCTTTTTTGTCTACCATTACATTTAAATCCGTCAATCTTCCAGTTAAAAAGCCTTTTTATCGTGCAATTTTAATTCCTCTTCATAACATGCCCATACGACCTTAGTCTTCTTCCCCTCAGTTTTGCGTGCTTCTCTTATGTTCCAAAGAGGATAGAAGTTCATCTTATTAAGTCAGTCAGGCGTCGCTAACATAACAACTGTGACACTTACGCCAGTATTGATCGCGTAACTGCGCCCTAACCGTTGTCGACTGGAAAGTTTTATAATTTAACATATAGGTACTAGGGTATAGGACATAGGATTAAGGGTTTGAGTTATTAAGGTTCTAAGCAAAATGTGAGGGATGATGTGACTAAATTTAATTAAAGTAATATCATGGAAGAAGAGGTATAAGTAGATGGTGATACATATTATGATATGGTTTGTTACGTTTTATTATTTAAAACATTTTTTTTTAACTCAGTTAAAAATTGAAAGTCTACTAAAGCTAAACTATGATTTGGTGATCTATACTAATATTATAAAGAGGTAAATTAGAGTTAAATTATTAAAATAGGCTATGATTAAATTCGCATTTATGGATGCTAGACTATCCACAAATAAGTCAATGTCAACGTGTTACACAATACACACGTTTAGAGTAATAAAAAGAAAGTAGACAATTACACATATTACTTATAATAATATTATATATATAACTGATGAGTTTCTTTGTTTGAAAATGCTAATCTCAGGAACTACTGATCTGATTTAAACAACTCTTTCTGCTATAGGCTAAGACCAAGCGGAGCACCAATGAAGAATGTTTCAAGATCGGGGTGTTTTTAACTTACTTTTTTTTGCTATTCCACGCGGGCAGAATCTAGTATTATATATCCAAATATATACATTATTAATATGAGTAGTTAAGACTTGAAAGCGTCACAAATAAAAAAAACTTTTGTGTATATATATTGTTAGAATTCATTGTAATGCGTGTTCGCATCCCTACTTTGCTCAAGAATATCTAAATTAAAACGTGAAACATTACATGTGAATTAGAGTGCGCATTACTTTTACCCATTTAAGTCCGTTCGGGGACGTAATGTCCTCGCCAGCCCGAAAAATCTACTTTCCTCTTAACCTTGTGCACAAAACGGAATATTACTTGTCGAGCACACTTAGTAAATTACTAACACTTATGAAACTAAGCTCTATTGTAGATATACCATTATTCATTCCATTCTATACGGAGAACGGAGAAAGAATACAATTTCCTGCAACCGGGCGGCCTGTCGAAAGAGGTGACAAAACTATCCACAGCCAGGTGGGAGGGTATTTGCCCGTCTGGATAGCTATCACCCCTGGTCTAGACCAGTATGTTGCCATAACAACCTTGAGTTGTGGTCCGGCATTGCTGACCAGGTTTCAGTCTCCTTTAAAAGAGCAGTAGCCCATTTGTAGCACCTAGCAAATGTCCATAGGCGACGATAACCACTTTCCATCACGTGGGCCTCTGCATGTCTGCTGAACTCATGCAATAAAGAAAACCATTACAGAAAAAGTTAGAGACCAATGGCCTTATTCATATTGAGATACCGTAAATTTGAAGGCGTCTTTAAGAACCGAAGCTTTAAACCTTTTTTTTCTTCAGCCAATCTCTATCCACTGCTGGATGTAGGCCTCCCCAAGTACGTGCCACATATCCCGGTTTCACGTCTTCCTCATCCAGCCCCTGCCGGCGACCTTGCGCAGGTCGTCAGTCCACCGGGCTGGCGGCGGTCATATGCTATGTTTACGGAGACGTCGTCTCCACTCCAGGACTCGTTTGCTCCATCGGCCGTCGGTCCTGCATCAGACATGACTGGCCCACTGCCATTTCAGCTTGTTAATTATGCGAGCTTTGTCGGTAACCTTCGTTCTCTTACGGATGTCCTCATTTCTGCTTTTATCCATAAGACAAACACCTAAAATAGCTCACTCAATAGCCCGTTGAGCGACTTTGAATGTATGTGAACTGTTAGTGTCCATGTCTCGGCACCGTACGTCATTATGGGCAGGACGCACTGCTCAAAGACTTGACGTACTGCTCAAAGACTTGACGCACTGCTCAAAAACTTTCAAACTTACTCTAACTCAATATAAATTAGGCCGTTATAGTACTACTATTTATTCAGCATATTAAACTAACCTTTCTATCTACTAGTTGGTTAAAACTTAATCGAAATGGCACATGTTTACATAATTAACACACACCATCATCATCACCATAATTACGTTAATTGCGTAAGTCTCGACGAGAGAGCTATTTGTTAATTAAAATACCTACGTAATACAGTAACGGCGCTAAGAGCTTTTTGTCTGATTAGTTTCCAAGAGTTTTATGAAATAATTTTTTAGTACATTCTCCAATAATGTAGTTTTATGATGCAGATGTCAATCTACCGTTCTTTGATCACAATTATAAGTTACTAGCTGTTGCCAGCGGTCAATAAAAGGTAATCCATATTTCAACCCCTTAGGGGTGGAATTTCGAAACCACAAATACATGTGTACATTTATTTCTAATATGTAACGGGTATATACAATTTTGTGTTTCATACTTTAAAAATAACGTTTTTAATACTTACTTTTATTCCCTATTTCATCTTATTGGGGGTTGTCTTTTTAAAAGAAAAAACCCTTCGGAAAATCCAAACAGTAAAAAATTTTAAAATTTGATTTTTGATGAAAATTCTGCATATACCTTCATATCCATTTAGCAAAAAGCTGTTATTTTTACATTACACAAAGATGTGTTGGCAACACCAACATAAAATTTTATTTATTTTTAAGACTTGCAACATTGTAGTTGCATTATTGTCCTCTTCCGATTGGATTGTAGCCGAAGGCAGACACTTTCGTATATAACTGATTTTATTACAAGTTTTTACCCCATAGCAGTGTTTTAACTTCCACCACTACATCGACCTGGGTATCCTAGACCCACCACATCAGCGTGCAGACAATATTTATTATATGTGCGACGAGCTGCGCACAATATGTACTTCATTTTTATTTATCTGAATAGATATATTTTATCTGGTGAGATCAATCTTTAGTTAAATTGTGTATTTATATAGTTAATTTAAAAGAATTTAATATCTTACTTTAGACGTTCCTTAAGTAGACTAAGGACCGATTTTCCATCGAATAAATTACAAAACGAGTAAATTAAAAATGACAGTTGAGCTGTTTTACATTCAGTCATCATCATCATTATTTTGTCCGTGCAGGAAAGGAGAAAGAATACAATTTCCTGCTGCCGGGCGGCCTGTCGTAAGACAGGCAGACGAGACATTTGCAACATCAGATTTGCTACAAATGCGCTCCTGCTCTCTAAACGGAAACTAGAACCTGACCACTAATGCCGGAACACAACTGAAGGTTGTTATGCGGCATACTCTAGACCAGGGGTGGTAGCCATCCATTCTGGCAAATGTCCTACTACCTGGCTGTGGGTTGTTTTGTCACCTCGGACGACAGGCCATGTGGCTACAGGAAATTGTATTATTTCTCCATTCCTGCACGGACATAATATTTATAATAAGTGTATTATATTAAAAAGAATGACATACGGATCTAACAGATAGACGGACGGACAGATATGACGATTGTATAAAGGTTCCGTTGTTGTCCAAATGGATACGCGAACCCTAATTAACTTTTCAACAATTAATTTTAAACTATCGTAAAAAAAACTCTATTCACGAAAACTCCTCTCGCGATGATAATTCAGGGTTAATTGTCAGCCTGAAAAGGTTCTGAGAATGTCCTGAATTGTTATACCCGGTTCAAGCCTGGTTTTAATGTCTCCGCCCGGACCAAAAAAACTAGAATGTACCCGGTTGTCCTCGTTTTTATCCGGTTTATGAAGGTACATCCGAAATGAAATTGAGGTTAAAGTAATTATACTGAATGAAGATTACATTCATAAAAAGGAATTTTTTGATTGAATATTTTAGTAGCTTTGTAAATAAATACAAATGTAGTGTAGTTCTATTGTATATTAACATGGAAACGCCCTATCATTTTCTTATATAACACTTGCATTAATTTCTGAAATGTAGCCTATGAGAACTTTTGCACTTTCTTCAAAAAAACAGTTTTTTTTTACAAATCTTCGACTTGACTTCGAGAGAATTGAATAGACTTTTTAGGTATTCTTATTCTATGTTATTGCTATGGAAGATACCTTATTTCTTTTATTATACAACTTGTTAACTATGTTTGTGTAAGAAAGCAATGTCACATTGACGAAGTGCTGGGGCGGGCAGCTTGCAAAAAAAAAATTGGGGTAGAAAAGGGTAATATCAAAGGTCAATTTTCTTCCTTATTGTGGACGCCCTATAATTTTTTTATGTAAGACTTACATTAATTTCTGAAGTGTAAAACTTGAGAATTTTTGCACTGTCTTCTAAAAATTTTTTTTTACAAGTCTGACTTTGAGATCATAAATTAATAGACTTCTTTAGTATTCTTATTCTATAGTAGATAAACTTATTTCCTTTATTATACAGTGTATTATCTTTGTGTTAGAAAGCAATATCACACTGCCGAAGTGCCGGGCCACCTTTTCAAGGAAAATTGTGGTAGAAAAAGGTAATAGAAAAGTCAACTTTTAACCTTATCGTAGGGCTTGAAAACGGGCGATTTAATAATATGTCGCCTCTTGGCTTCAATAACGTCATAAGTCCGACAACTCATATTTTTATTTCCCTAGTAAAAACCGGTGCTTTGGAAGGGCTTGCGAAGTTTTCTACTTAAAATAATTAATGAATTACTGAATATTTATTTGTGTTTAACCAAAAAACGTCGGAGTGTTTTTAATTAGACAACATACTTTTTACATGTTTCCATCAATACTGATTCTTTAGTTTTCGAACAGATGGCGTTAGGAATACAATAAAATTCTAATCAATATTTTTTAAAATATTTAATGTGTATAAAATAATATTTTTTATGATAGATAAATTTAAATACTAAAAATAAATTTTAAATTACTGTGTCAAAACCCAAATCTGAAAGTGTTATAGTTTTTCAGTAAAGTGTACCACAGAAAAATATTTATTGTGTAATTAATTATAATTGTCGTTTCTAATTTAATTTTTCCAGAAAAACCTGATTTCTTTTGTAATAAATCATAGAATGACAAAAAAAAGTTACGACATAATTATTTTTTGATTATCTTATTCAAGATAACACGTTATTAAAGCCAAAAGCCTATATGTTGTTTCTTAAACGGACTATATTATTTATATAATGCCCACTCTCAGGGGGCATAAAGCGCAGCTTTTGGAGAATAACTTAGTGAAATTCTCCAGCAATCGTAAAACAGATATAAAGTTTCACTTAATTCTGATACTTGTCATGTTTGTCATATGAATCTGAAAAACGACAATTTAAGGTTCTCACCAATCAGGAAAGTGACGAAGGAAATGGGCAGCACAAGTATGTAGATATAACATATAGCGATAGCGATTTCTACCGTGGAAGTGGGCATAATTTGTTACATATTACTACTTACAAAACATTGTTGTTTTGGCAAATTTATTATTAGTAAGAGTATTCTTACGCATTGTAAGTTACCGTAAACATAGCCATAAATTTTTTAATAAGGCAAAATAATCTAAATGTTTTGAATCATGCCTGATTTATCGAGTTATTGTCATCTATTCTGACTTGTTTGTATTCTGTAAACGAGCTTGTTTACTCCTTTCACACAACCTTGGATGTAAGGAACAATATGTTTAGTAGAAAATACAAAAGTTCTCATAAAGTACACAACTACTGGATGATAACGCAAGTGAAATAGCAGTCAAGTGTTGTCCGTAACTAATAATTGTAACAATACAAATTTACGTATATAAAAGATTTTTAACCAATATTTCTGTTTGAATTGGGACCCATGTACACAAACATCGTAATTAGACACCATAACTAATCACATGTATTACATTAATTGGTACCCGTATATGATATTATAATTTCAATCTTTGAAGTTCAAATCGTATCAATTTTTTATCATCCATATATTTTTTGATCCTAAACTTCAAAGGTGTATACAATCTGAAATCAGACCTGCTTTAGGTCTTCAAAAAGATATGTTCGTGTTTTTATAGCCATGAGCCTTTTATGTAACCTTACCACGCCTTTTTACGACGAAAAATATTTACCTACTTTTAAAACGACCTATAAATTTTTACGAGTTAACTGCATTATATTGTAACTGCCAATCGAGAGAATAAAACCTCGATATTTTGTTGTTTAGGGGGTGTAATATGCTACTTATTCTTCTTGAAATGACATATTCTATACGTAGTGCTTTTTACTTTATTACCTACTCATCTGCTAAACTGAAGTACTTTGGGAAGAAATAACATTTAAAACTATGATTATAAGCTTTTCTGTATACTGCTATCTCTTATTATCAAATATTAACAATATCTGTGGAGACTCACTTAATTCATGTAAAATGTTTAAATATTGAAAAAGGATTGCAATTTTTCACTCGTTTGGTCTTAACAATATGTAACTAATCATCAAAACGAAGGAGAAGAACTAGAGGTATGTGCTTCTCTATATATAATTATGAACCAGTCATTTAAGTTTTACAAGATTTACTGAGTTACACAATGTGATTGCTATTTTCTTTCCACAATGGAAATTAAAATAATATTTATAAGTATTTGAGCACACGGTTTAGAACCTTAAGCCGAAATTTTTATTTTTTATAGAAATGGGGCGAAAAATTAAAAAATAAATTTTCATAAGTGATATCCTTAACTGCTTCTTTAATCATTTCAAAAGCAATTAATATATGTTAAATCTGGTGAATAGTCACAATGTTTCTTTTTTAGAACTCTTTTGCCACATTTCTATCCAACTTAAAAGATAGAAATGAACCGTTCAATATTGGCTGTATACAAGAAATGCATACATAGTGTAGTAACAATGTAATATTCCCTAAATTCTCGCTTGTATATGAATTTTATGGCTCCACACGAAAGTGAGGTTAGCCGAATAATAAAATTCTCGTAGCGTTTATTTTATTCATTGCTCACCTTCGCTTACGGTTCTTTATGTGTGCCTGCCTGAAATAACGTTGACTATTCTGTTAGAATAGTCTAATATCTTTAAAAACATTTAAAATCATCTAAAGTATATGTCATATCTTATCTTATACTAATATATAAACCTGAAGTTTTTGTTTGTTTGTTTGCTTGAATGCGCTAATCTCAGTAACTACTGGTCTGAGTTGAAAAATTCTTTCAGTGTTAAATAGTCCATTTATTAAGGCAGGCTATAGGCTATACATCATCACGCCGAAACCAATAGGAGCGGAGCACCAATGAAGAATGTTTCAAAATCGGGGTCTTTTTGCCTTTTGAGAGCTTCCGCTGCGTGCGCTGCGTAAACGGTTAAAGTTTCGCAAAAATCATGTCACAAGTTAGCGTTAGCCCAAAGCAACTATTCCACGCGGACGAAATCGCGGGCAGAAGCTAGTTATTGATAAAGTCATTTCAGTTTGTAGTGTTCTCCATTTTCATATATTTATTATAATTTCGTGGCAAATTAAGTAACAAAAATCTGCAAGTTATAATTCTGACCATTTTCCGCTGTATTGTTTATCTAAAGGCTGTCCCAAAAAGGACGCAAGATTTGAAATGGATGAAAAACACATTTTTTTTTCGTTATAATATATTTGTATATAAAATCTTGAAAGAGAAGAAACCAGAACGAATGCAAGGATAATGGTCGATGATGTTATGCTGGAACAAGTGAATGAGTTTGTATATCTCGGATGTGCTTTTAGCAGGGATGGAAGGTACACCGCTGATATAGAAAGAAGAGTGAATTTGGGGAATAGTGTGAATGGAGCGTTAGGTAAACTTCTAGGCGCTAAGAACCTCAGCCAGAAGGCCCAGCTTGCCATACACAACGCGGTGCTGGTACCTACGCTCACGTATGGAAGCGAGAGTTGGGTATGGAATAGAGAGCACGAAAGTAGAGTAAACGCGGTCGAGATGCGAGCACTGCGCAAAATCTGCGGAGTGACGCTCGCGGACCGCGTTCGTAATACCGAAGTAAGAAAGAGAGTTGGTCTGAAAGAGAGTGTCGGGGTGAAGGTAAGGAAAGGAATGCTCCGGTGGTTCGGGCATGTGGAAAGAATGTATGATGAAAGAATGACTAAACAGATATACAATGCAAAAGTGGATGGATGCAGAAGTCGCGGAAGGCCACGACACACCTTCCATGATCAAATTGATCATGTACTAGCAGAAGGTGATGTCAGGAGCCTTAAGAACAGACGAGCGTGCATGATAAGAACTATGAATGTCAAAGAAGCAAGTGAGGTGTGTAAGAATAAGCCTAAATGGCGCTCTGTTGTTCGTGCCTACCCCGCAAGGGACCTGGCGTGAAGTAATGTATGTATGTATGTATGTATGTATGTAAAATCTTGAAATACATGAAATAGGGTTATTTGTAGAATAATACGTCAGGCAAATGTCCTCCTAGGCTTTGCTGGCACATACGCACTCTTTTGTCAAAATTTTCTATGACCATTTTGCATAGATGCGGCTGAATTTCTCCGATGCAGCGTCGAATTTCCTCTTTTAATGCATGAGTGGTTGTGGGCTTATTGGCATAGACTTTAAATAACCCCATAAAAATAAGACTAAAGGCGTTAAATCAAGATCTAGGGGGCCAATTCTGATCACCGAATCGAGAGATGACACGACTAGGACTGTTTCATGCAGTAATTGCATCGTTTCTCTGGCTGTGTGGCAAATGGCCCCGTCTTGTTGAAACCACATTGCTTCCACATCGATATCCGCTAATTCGGCTAGAAAAAACCTTGTTATCATGTCGCGATATCGAGCTCCATTAGCAGTAACGACTTAGCTGGCCTCATTTTGAAAAAAATATGGTCCAATAATGCCTCCAGCCCAAAATCCGCACCAAACAGTGACCCGTTGTGGATGCATTTGTTTTTGAACAATCACATGTGGGTTCTCTGAGCCCCAAATGCGACAATTCTGTCGATTAACAAAGCCATCGAGATGAAAATGTGTTTCGTCGCTAAAGATGATTTTGTTTGAAAAATCTGCATCCCTGTTTTGGCGGTCCATAATCCATTCAACGAACTCTCTTCGCTGTCCATGATCATGAGGCTTCAGTCCTTGTGTTATTTGAACTTTGTAAGCATGGAGATGCAGATCTTTAGTGAGTATACGTTGGAAAGAGCTTCTTGAAATTTGCAATTCTTGTCCACGATGCCTAATGGATGTTCCTGGATGTTCACGGACATTCTGACGCACTGATTCGATATTGCCATTTGAACGGCTTGTTTTTGGACGACCAGTGGAATGAACATCATGAATTGATCCACTCTCCCTGAATTTTGCAACCACTCTCACTGCTCACAATTGATGAAGTCAAGTCAATATTCCGACCATATTTTGCACGGAATTTTCGAACCGTGCCCGCCAAACTTTCATTACTTTTGAAATATTGTTCAATAATAAAAACGCGTTGATCTTTCGTATAACCCGCCATTTTTACAAACCCTAAACATTCGGCTGTCAAATAGATTTTTTTTAGGGTTGCCAGCACTAAAATACAAAAATGGCGGCAAATTGAAATCTTGCGTTCTTTTTGGGACACACGATATATGTAATACTAGCTGCGCCCCGCGATCTCTCCCGCGTGATGATTGAAAATCGTCATAATTCCAAAATAAAAGAATTTTTCTAAAATAAATATAGCCTCCTTATTACATCAGCTACCTGTCAATAGAAGACCCGTCAAAATCGGTCCAGCCATTTCAGAGATTAGCCGGAACAAACAAACACACAGACAGATATTGTAAAAAATGTTATTTTGGTGTATGTACCGTATTAACATTCATATGCATGTAGTAAAAAGCGGTTTCAATTCAAAGCAATTTCAATATTACAAACAGACACTCCAATTTTATTTATATGTATAGATATATTGCTAGTATCTATCATCACGTTCTTGCGATATTGCTCAAAGATTTACAGAAAAGAAATCTACTGACAGGATAGATCTTGATAATAAGAAAAAAGATTTGGACAAAAATTATTGCGTTAGGAGGAAAAATTAAAAAATATATAACGTGCTAGCAAGAAACTAAAAGCAGATGTATAGATTTTGACATGCTGAATTAAATTCAGCATGTCAAATTCTATATATTTATCGGATTTTTATTTATAGGAGGATTTGGTTGCCGTCCAGTTTTATTATTGACCCGAAGCTCACATAGATCAGTTTTCACTCTGTCTTTCTTGGGATATTTTGGACGACTGACCGACCGGCTGGCACAAATAAAGCATATTCACGAGGCGATCCACGTTATAGTAATATACAACCATCAACACGAGTGTAACTTGCTTAACTTGGGAATATAAAAGGTTTTGAGAAAGTTATTATTTAAAAAATGTTCTATATTCGCAAATATGGAACAAAAGAAAATCTTAAATAAGAAATTAGCTTATTTAGGGTCAATAAACACACGCGTTGGCAACACCGTGACGTCAGTAGTTCATTAGCTGCCGTCTCTCTGTTTCGTATTAAATTATGCAAAACATCGCGCGACGATTCTAATTTTGAAAGAATGAAATCTCAGCCGTAAAACTTGCCAGGGGGAATATCTAATTGGAATCGCGGGTAAAATATTTAAATGTCATGTGCTACGATTATTTAAAGTAATATAGTGTGCCAATTATTCATCACGTTAAAATTTTGTTAAATATATAATAATATTTGTTTTTTTTTTAAGTAGCGCCTATGTAATAATAAAATCTAATATATCAAATTCTCGTGTCGCGGTGTTTGTTACCAAACTCCTCCGAAACGGCTGAACCGATTTGTATGAAATTTTGTGTGCATATCGGGTATGTTTGAGAATCAGCCAACAAAATTTCATGCCCCTAAACATATTTTTTTTAACATTTTTTCTTATTTTTATTTTATTATGATTTAAGCACTGAAAAATACACACAACCCTAAATTTTCATCCTTCTACCACCAACCCCTATTTTTTTAAAAGCGAAAGTACTTATACTTTAATAATTTTTTACTCTGTTTGTTCAAGTTGTTTCGAGTTTATATTAACATTTGGTCCCGGTAGATGACGCTGTGATTGGGTTCTAGATTGTTTTTATTTCAAAGGCAGGACAAGGTCTGCCGGGTACAGCTAATATAAGAATAAAATTGTTATCTTCTTCGAGATTCCACGTTAGTAAATATTTTGTTTCATTTTTTTCCACTTACATTACTTTTTTAAATAACGTTTACTTGCTTTTTCCACCTTATCAGAGTTTTATATAAATTTTCATTAAGATAGTTAAGTAAGCATCTACAAATTTAGTTCTAAATACAAAGTTTTCATGTTTCCGCCAAAATGTCTGCCATAATCCAAAAATTTGTGTACTTTCACAATCTTTATACTTACTTAAAAATAAAGTCCAATAGCAGCTCAAACTATTTGAATATCGAACGACGCCATCTTGTCCCAAAATAACAAGTACCTAATGTATTCAAATGAGATCAAAATGGCTGCCGTCCCAGCGAATAATTAAAGCAATATCAGGGGAATTTGTTCTAGTAATGCCTTTCCACTTATTTTAAACAGATACGGCGACGAATCAAATTGCTTTAATAATAGGTATAGTATAAATAGTTATTACTGATTCCTAAACTTGAGTATTTAGACACAATACAATTAAATGGATTTACAATATGGAAGAAAAAAACATAACTTTGAATAACTGCTCACAGATCCATCCATCAGTGCAGGCACGGAGAAAGAATGCAATCTCCTGCGGCCGGGTGGCCATAACAACCTGTTCCGGCATTAGTGACCAGGTTCCGGTCTCCCTTAAGCGCATTTGTAGCGTCTTGGTGTTCCAAAGGCATAGGCGATGGTAAACGCTTTCCATTAAGTGGGCTGTTTGCCTGCCTGCTGATCTCAATATTATAATGTTCAGAGCTTGGGAGAAGAGAAACAACGTTTTCACTTGTAAGGTTTTAATCCGAACTGAGACTATATTATAAAATACAGAAGTACCCTCTTTTGTCATGACTATTAATACACTACATTCCTCCCCACTTATTTTAGACCACACTATACTATACACATACTTAAAACTACGATAAACGATACGATAAACCTACAATAAATTACAAACTGAAATTTCATAAATATTTATATTTTTGACCTTTTAGTCGACACTGCCTAACGGGTCGCCTTGGCAATGTTGGCTCACTTTGGCAAGGTTTACAGGGTTCAGACTCCGACGTGAGACCCTTTCCTGCGTCGGACTCTTCCGTCTGGGGCTCACTGGACGCATCATTGTGCTCAACAGTTTCTACATTAGTTTCTTCAATAACATCCGCTTCTGGTAAACATGGAACGTCACTCTCAGGGCACGGCAGAACAAGGGAACTCCTTGACCTGCGTTTCAACTGATCAACGTGTCTATGAATTGGGTTTCCGCCATCCCCAATTACTTGTAAATTCGAAGGACCCAATGACTCTCCTACTGTTCCCGGAAGCCACTTGTCTCCCTTAAGATATTGCCGATACCACACTGCCTCACCCTTCTCGAATTTCCTAGACGCACCTCCAGCATCATCAACCTGACGCTGTTGTACTTGCCTCATTCGCCTTTCACGATCGGGCTTTAGGGCATCTAACCTAGTACGCAGTCCCCTGCCTATTAATACACTACAAAGATATATAAAAAAGATCATCTTTTGACTCTTTATTATTATTGGAGTGACCCTGATAATTGCAAATAAGGCGAGTTACGTCACTATTAAACTAATGTTCTGCGACGGTGGCGACCTCTGACGGTCCACTAACACCTTCTCTCTTCCAGTGACTATATAAACATTGAATTACTCTTTATCTTGTTACTAGCATATGCCAGCGAAACTTCGTTCGCGTTGCCACGACCCGAAACGTATTTTTTAATATATTCGTTTATTCCACAGAAATGATGGCATTAATGTCTGTATCGAGTCTCATTAAAATTCGTTCAGTAGTTTTCATACAGACAGACACATATCTTAATTCGAGTATGTACCAATCTTGCGCTCTTCAAAAGACGCCATGTTGTGTCTGGATTTTTAAAATTTCAAACCACGTGACTGACATTTTTTAAGTTCCACGTGGTTGTTACTGTTCTAGTCATAGACACCTCAAAACAGCTTCGCATGGCAACAAAGCTTTGAACAAGCCCTCAAATTGGAAGCCTCAGCCAAGATAAGGGGGCGGAGGTCAGTCACCCCCTTTTGTTTAGGTATAACCCGGTCAAAGGTCGAGAACTCATTCTGCCCCACAACGAGTTTTTACTTTACTTTATTTCCCTACCATTTTTAAATGAATTGATACGGCTGCCTTGGTTTATTTATTTTAACGTTAATTAATTTCACTATCCTTTTCTATACGCGTATACCGTATAGCTATTACATTTTTACAGGCGCTTATTTTTTTATATACATGTTACGCAATTTCTCCGTCAGTTGTGGGTCGATTTTGTTTTTTTGTTCTTCATTTAAGTGTATACTTCCGAGCCGATTACATGATCACCAAGTCAGTTTCTGATGAGTGGATCTCAGAGTAATCGAGAGTAACCCTTATTAAAGAAAGCCGAGAACCTACTTTTTTTTTAAAAAAAGCTTGTTTGTATTCGCATTCCAGTATTACACTTTCTACAGGCGCTTAATTTTTTAGTACGCATGTTATGCGACTTCTCCGTCAATTGTGGACCGATTTTCAAATATATTTTTTTAACTCCAGAGATGGTACAATAGTCACCAAGTAAGGATCTGATTTTTGGATCGCAAAGAAATCGTGAGTGACCTTTGTTGAAGAGCACATATACCGAAGAGTGAGATAGCAAATTTATATACTATTTATATAGCTATTGAAGTATTTGCGCCAATAAAAAGTTTTTTTTTTTTAACAAAAACAAAACCTTCACAGTAAAAACCAAAACATAAATATTTAATCGACTTTCTTTCTTTCTACAGTATTTGAAGTCTATGTCAAGTAAAACATAAAATAACATACGTACATACATACATATTATCACGCCTTTTTCCCATAGGGGTGTAGGCAGAGACTATAGATCTCTACTTGTGACGATCCTGAACAATAACTTTCGCTTCATCTACTTTCATTCAACCTGACCTCGTTTTAGCACTTCTCTAAAATAACAACAAAATAATAATATAAAATATAGTAATTTTATGTTCATTTAAGTAAAACAATATAATATGTATCAGCTTATGACTGCTACGAAATATAGGGTAAAATAAATATTAAATTTGAATCACTAAACTGCTGAAGCTCAAGGATCCAAAATGAGTCTTGGGCTCTGATACGAGAATACTGCACTCCTTTCAGTTCAGAGCTATCTCCTGCCAGTCATAGACTAGAAGCTCGCGCAGATAAGCCTCCATCCACTACGCAACTCCAACGCTCTCTACTGCGACCAGCAAATTTCAGTGGGTGAAATTGAATCACTATCTATAATATTATACAACTCTATACGTGGTGTCTGTGCATTGAAGCAATTTACATACATACATAACTTCACGCCAGGTCCCTTGCGGGGTAGGCACGAACAACAAAGCGCCATTCAGGCTTATTCTTACACACTTCACTCGCTTCTTTGACATTCATAACTCTTGTCATGCACGCTCGTCTGTTCTTAAGGCTCCTGACATCACCTTCTGCTAGCACACGATCAATTTGATCATGGAAGGTGTGTCGTGGCCTTCCGCGACTTCTGCATCCATCCACTTTTGCCTTGTATATCTGTTTAGTCATTCTTTGAAGCAATTTAAAAACAAAAAACTATAGACTATAGAAACGACGGAGTATATAATGCTTTTTTTTGAGTTCTTGTCTGTTTGTTCGGGATTCACATAGAAACTACTGGAACTACAACTTTTAGTACTACTCACACAAACAGACACATACAGAATATTTCTGTGAATCATTTAAAATGCCCAGATTAAAAAAAACGAGACAAATTTTGTTTTGAAATGTGTGATTTTTTATCCCGGGAATCCCGCGGAAATGCCGGGAGCGGTTTGTAGTTTGGGTGCATAAAAATTCCGACTCAGTTTTCATTAAAACGATAGCTTAAATTTTTTTTAATTGATCCAAATACTTTCGGCCTCACTTATAATAATCTCGCTAAGAAACGATTAGGCATCTCTTAAGTAAGAGAATCAGAATCAGACCCTAATCAATGAATATCTTTTTTTTCCACTTATAAACGTGTATTACCTGTTGTTTACCCAAGAGGAGCACAGATAAACGAAATTTGAATGATTAACGTAGGTTGTACCCAACATATTCGACTAAAGAGGAGTTTATGGGTAAGATTTTCATTAATCTGTTGCTGAGCAGTTAAACATATATACACTGTGTGTGCTAATTTAATCCGTTGCACAGAAAAAAACAGTTTTATATGCAAACATATTAACAAGAAATATTATGTATGCAAAAATGCAAAGTAACTAAAATGCAACGGGGAAATTATGCACTTTAAAACTTGCCTGTTTTATTTTAATAGCCATTGCAGTGAACGAAAAGTAGGCTACTTGAATATTTTAGGGGTGGAAATGAAAGTTATTATTTATTGTTGGATTAAATATTTAAATTCAAATTTAAAAAAAAGTTCTAGATCACTTTTTGAAGGTTCAAATTATATATAGGTATATAAATTGACGGTAGACCGAGACGAACACACCATGACCAATATCAGAATTGTTAAAGAGAGGTCAGGTAAAAAGCACAAATAAACGTGCATGTATGAAGAGATCAATGAAAGTAGGTGAAGCGAAAGTTGTTTGTCAGTATCGTCGCAAGTGGAGATCCATAGTCTCTGCCTACCCCCATGAGAAACAGGCGTGATATTATGTATGGATGTATGTATATATATTCAGCCAGGAATCATTATGTTAGTCTTACGCAATAATGTATTTGCAAGTTTTAAATACTTTAGACTGTAATCTGCTGTTCATGTTTGTCATCTTTATTTATATTCTTTTTCCTTCTTCTTTATTGCATAATAATTACAGATAATTTAAGAAGTTCCTTTGAGTCAGGTTGCCTGGAAGAGATCGCTTTTAGTGATAAGGCCGCGTTTTGTTTTACTGAATAACTATTGTCTTGTTTTTTTGTTTGGGTGAACAATAAAGTGTTGTCTATGTCTATTCTATGTACACAGCTTGACCACGTGTTATCGCTGTTTGAGAAAAATGAAGAGAAGAAGTGGTGAGAAACTTCCACTCCTTCAGCATATCCTCATTCTTCTATAAGAATCTCTTAAATGACAAAACTTCATTTACATAACAGCTCGCTCCAACCTCTTATACTGTGTTTTGTACGAGTATAACGTTTTTATCTTGCCGTACTTGTAAGGAATATATGGAGATATGTTGCAAAAAAAATATATTAAGTCTTTATATTTATAACTATAATTATTTTCTATCCTTTTATTGCGCTTTTGTCTTATTGAATATGCACTGTTTGCTACAACTCCATTAATTCTTCAAAAGTTATTCTGTAACATAATTCTGTATAAAATCTTTTTTAAAAAAAAGTACTTAAATATAAAAAATAGAACAACAAATATAAAGAAAAATTTTTTTTAGCTAGACGTGTTGCTGGGGAGTTTCTTGCCGCTTCTTCTCCTTAACAGCAATAACACGTTGCGAAGCGGTGTACATAGACTAGGAAGTAAAATTAAATTTTAACCTATATGTATGACCTTCAAAAAGTGTTCTCCAGTGGAACTTATTTTGAATAAAAACTTTTGAATTTGAATTTGAATTTAAGAATTCGCACGCAGCTTCTGTTGTTAAAACTTTAAATCCGTATTTCACCGATACTGTCTAATTTTATGGGATAAAATGTCTCCTATGCTCTTATCAGTTTTCAGAAGTAGAGTGCTTTGGGGTAATCTCGAAAATTGTAATTTAATACTAAATCAAACAATCTTTTTTACTTTGATCATATTAATTTAGACGCTATCGTATATTTATACCTATGTGATAACGTCAACTTTAAATTATGCCAGATTATGATAACGAAACCAATTTTTCGTGGATGACTATTTTGAGGAATTTTGCTATTACTATAAAGTATTAATCTTGACAAGTTCTAGGATCTAATTAACTGTTGAATTCTGTAATAAAAAATATTGTATTGTTTTATTTTGTAGGATATATTTATATGTATAGGCTCTCACTTGAAAATACTTCTTTAAATATTAATACATTAGCGGACTGTAATTATTTTTCTGCTGCAGTTTCACTTGCGTTAGTGTTAAAGGTTTAAACTGTATCCAAATAAGCCTTATTAAGCGTTAAAAATAGTGACCTTAGCACATAGCCACTTTATTTTATAATTATACATACGTTATCTGTAAATATTGACGCAGATGTAGCCGCGACATAATAATGAGAGAACTGCACATGCGAATATTACGAGGATTTAATTTAGATATCCGATATAACAAAAATAAAAGAACATCTATGTCCTTAATTTAAATATAACATATTAAGGCCAGTCCAAAGCATCATCAACTAGAAGCCCATTCACTATCCTGCAGTGCATTCCTGCAGTGGACGGGGTTTGCAGGACAGAGGCATTCTTCTTGGTGTTGTATGACGCAATGCAGGCTGTGAATGTCGTTGCAACATATACATAGGTCGCCTGTCATAGTCAATAGGCATCTACAAAAACTTTTTGTTGGCGATTCCAACAATTATTTGTATGTTTCATTCGAAATTACCCCAAAGGGTAATCTCGAATTTAAATTCATAATTAAATAGCGTTAATCTGAAACTTCAGCGGTGCACTGAAATCAGTGACAGGCAGTCGTTAGTGAATATACGCTGCAGCTGACTAATTAATATCAAAATGGCCGACGCGTTAACGAACGGCCTGTATAATTGCGAATATAGCACGTTCAGGCAGGGCGGATTCGATACTTGAAGCAAGCAGGCTGATGACGGGATCACTGCTGATCGACTTTTGCTTCAGTAATCTAAGCTTATATTTAGAAGTATTGCTTACTTCGTAAGTAAGTATTGTTTTATTCGTGCAAGAATGGAGAAAGAATACAATTTCCTGCGGCCTAGCGGCCTGTCGTAAGAGGCAACAAAACAACCCACAGCCAGGTGGTAGGGTATTTGCTCAACTGGATGACGACCACCCCTGTTCTAGAGTATGCCGTCATAACAGCATTGTGCTGTGTTCCGGCATTAGCAACCAGGTTCTAGTCTCCCTTAAGAGAGCAGCAGCGCATTTGTAGCACATTTGGTGTTGCAAATGTCCATAGGCGATGGTAGCCGGTTTCCATCAAGTGGAACGTCTACCTCTCCGTTGAACTCCTACAATAAAAATGAACTCAAAAAAGACTTACTAATGTTTGTTACTGGGGAGTTTCTCGCTCTCACAGAATGTCGGCGTCAAACGGCTATCCTTGTGTTTGCTTCCGAATAAAAACAATATTGCCACTTCTTCCTAAAACAGCGGCAACACGTTGTGCCTAGAGGAGGAACTAGACTTATAATAATAGCCCATAAATGTCCCACTGCTGGGCTCGGGCCTCCCATTATAGAGAAACTGACAGTATACCCGCCACGCTTGTCCAAGGTGGCTTGGCAGGTTTGACACATCGGTTGTCTCGATGTGCAGGTTGGATCACGTTGTTTTCCTTCACTCTTGTTAACACGTGGTAATTTTAACAATATACACATTAGGTTAGAAAACTGCCTAAGTGGTGCATGCGTTCCGGCCAGGATCGAACTCGCGCCCTTTGAGTTTGGAATGCGAGTGCGTTAGGCTACAACGACTTCTACTTAGAACTAATTTCATTAATTTTAATTTATTTGTATGTACCTGGGGATGTACATAAACTGTCAATATCAATTTACTGCGTAATATTTGAACCCACTATAGCAATTACCTACTCACCATAAAATATTATAGGTTAAAATGATTAAAGAAACGAAGCCGTCAAGTGCCTAGTGAAATTAAAATATCTATCAGTTACCAATCTTAGTGGAAATACAATTATCAATACTTGAATTAAATAATTTGAAAAATTACGTAAGAACAGTGTTGGCGCGGGCGGGAACAAAGATAAAGGAGGTACAAGTTAGGTCCCCGCACCAGACCCCCTAAGATCGAGTCGGGCTTCGCAGCGGTAGGCACTTGTGCCTCGTGATCCTTTCACGTCTTGCGGTGCCTTCGACGAGTGAACCATCTGGGAACAGCACAGCGGGTACTTCTAACACGCGGGTTGATATAAGCAAGTGTAAGATAATATATATCCTGTAGCCTTCCTCGATAAACGGGCTATCTAACACTGAAAGATTTTTTCAAATCAGACCAGTAGTTCCTGAGATTAGCGCGTTCGAGCAAGCAAACAAACTTTTCAGCTGTATATATTGGTATAAGATTCGTTTTTCGAGCTTTAATTTACTAGGAAAAATAAAACATCATTCACAAAGTAAATTTATCTTTAAAATTTCTGTTCTCTCTTTACTGGTCTGCACCCAAATCGGATTGTTCGGTTACACACTCATCCTTACTCGTACTTTGCGAAATGGCGTTAGTCGATTGGATGATTAGTTAACGATTAGTGGTATGCCTTAATATAAATCTGCCATATAACATTCTACAGGCTGAAATTGAATAACTTGTATATATGTAGCTGTACGTCGACAACTTCCCTACAGATGGGAACTGGGTTAATTGCATCCGCCGTCCGGAACCTCTCACGGGCTGCACCTGAATTCGCCATGCGAGCTAACTTGTTGCGTTACGTATACCACTCACTAATTTATGTTCGCCTGATACTTGATTGAATAGCGATAAAGTTTACCTACAAAACTAATTTTTTTCAAGTGAAACTTCTATATAGACGGGGGATCGTAATCAATGAAACCGTATCAGCCTGTACTGTGAAGGAGTTGTCAACGAAGTTGTGTACACACTTCAGGGGTCATAAGGAGACTTTATTACTACAAAGGTGTGACTTGGAAAAGAACACCTAATATTAAAATAGCTAGCTGTATAAAGGCCCTGCTTATGTTAGGGGTGAACAGGGGTCTGAAGGGCCCTAATATATAAACGTAAATATATATTTTTTTGTTTTAGATTTGTTAATACGTATATGATAAATAAAATTCTTTTAAATATAAATAGTTCTTAAAAGCACTAAGTGGCAAATTATTTTATATGTGGTGAGATTTATTAAATTATGACACTTTAAGAAGACTTATGACAAATAAGAGTTCTACAGCATACTAAAAATATTCAGGTTAAACGCACCAGCTGAAAGTGAATTAAAATAGACCCGACAGTAAATAAAAATTTTGATTTAAGTCAATAGATTGATTGTGTGAAGGATAACATGAAGAATAAAGAAGTATAGAAGGAAATGACATATAGAACATATATAAAGAGAAGAGATAAAACAAATAATCTCAATCGAATAAGAGATAATTTATCACAGATAAAATAGGATTTATATTAATCCTCCCACACTTGTAAGAAGTTGTTTTTATGGTGATTCCATGCTTCTCAAATTACTTCCTTGTAATTGTTCAACAAACATTAATTCGTTTAGTTGTTTTCCTCTTAACTGAGTTACGTGTATGGCGGCTCTTGGGCGACACCTTCTTACTTATTTTATGATTTCTTACTTAATATGTGACTTTTCTCTTATTAGTCATTATTAAATAAACTAATTACTATTGGATCCCGACAATTTAGGATCAAGTTCCTAGATGCTATTCATCGGAATAAACATTTCATCTACCAAGATGATACAAATATAGGTTTGCTATATTATCCGTGCAGGAACAAAGAAAGAATATATCCTGCGGCCAGGCGGCCTGTCGTAAGAGGCGACAAAACAACCCACAGGCAGGTGGTAGGGTATTTGCCCGACTGGATGGCTACCACCCCTGGTCTAAAGTATGTCGCCCTAATAACCTTGAGTTGTGTTCCGGCATTAGTGGCCAGGTTTCAGTCTCCCTTAAGAGAGCAGCAGCGCATTTGTAGCACCTTTGGTGTTGCAAATGTCCATAGGCGACGGTAACCGCTTTCCATCAAGTGGGCCGTCTGCCTGTCTGCTGAACTGCGATAATAACAATGAAATCGTATATAATGATTAGCTGTCTACCTGTGCCTAATAAAAAAAATAAAAAAAACAAACAACCAAACTCAGTTTCTTAAATATTAATATGAAAGTAATGATTGAAGACCGTCATTTAAAATGTATTGTTTAAGAAAAATTCGGTACAATTTTTAGAAGGCAAAGCTTTGAGAAACGCCTGAAATTAATATTAGAAATGAGAAAGTTTAAGAGGAAGGATGTTTGTTATTCATTCAAGCAAAAACTACTTATTTATTTATTCAACAAGGACCACACAGCTTTCACTGTACATTACAAAAGACTATACATTTTAAAGACAGCACATAAGTCAATAATGAATCTCATTTTGTAGGACAAATTTATAGAGAGAATAATTTAATTTAATTAAAGTTAAATTGTTATGTCATCATATTAAAGTTAAATGAACAAAACAACTGTAGTCACTACAGAAAAAAATAAACGGATTTTGATTAAACTACAGTCAAATGGTATAAAGATACTAGCTGTATCCGGCAGACGTTGTCCTGCCTTTAAAAAATAAAATCTAGAACCCGATTCCAGCGTCATCTACCGGGACCAAATGTTAATCTAAACTATTCTCAAATCCACTTGAACAAACAAAATATGTCATCAAAGTCAGGCCCACCGTTAAGGAGGAGTATGGCGGCGCCACCTACTGGGTCCAATCGTTAATTCAAACCATTTCGGGACAAACTTGAACAAATAACACCTAAATTCTGGTACCCGATTGCAGCGTCATCTACCTAGTTCAAATTTGAATCTAAATCATCCCAGTGGAAAATTATTAAAATACTAATAAAAAATGTGAGTAATGGTAAAAAGGTGAAAATTTTAGGTTGAATGTATTTTTTTAATGCTGAATCATAAAATAATAAAAAAAAATTAATAAAAAAAATATTTAGGGTTGGGGTCACTCTTATCATTTCGGGGTATATGCACAGAAAATTTAATACAAAACGGTTCAGCCGTTTCGGAGGAGTTTTATAAATTAAATTGTTTAACTAAGCTAGAATGCGATCACATCATATAACTTACTAGCTGTGCCCGCGACGTCGTTCGCGTGGAATTTGTTTTCAAGACTTCCCGATTTTGAAACATACTTCAATGGTGTTCCACTCCTATTGGTCTTAGCGTGATGATATATAGACTGTAGCCTTCCTCCATAAATGGATATCTAATACTGAAAGAATATTTCAAATCAGACAGGTTAGTTCTTGAGATTAGCACGTTCAATCAAACAAACAAACTCGTCAGCTTTATATATTAGTATAAGATTTTTTTTTAAGGCGGGGGAAATGGTGTTTACGCACAATACTGGGTTCTTTGCTAGGGATTAGACCGTTATCGCTTATGGAGGCATTCCATTAAAGGCAATCCAAACATAATTGATCAGCTTGTGCGGAGACTCGAACCATTGGACGTACAATGGCTAATACCCACTAAAACCACCCTCATCCGATGCCCCGCGCTTATGGCAGGAAAGGTATAAGACTTAGAACGTAGTTACGCCCACACCGATCCTAGCGCAAAAGTGCCTGAGAAAGCCCCTGGAAGAGCTAACTCACTTCGACGACAGGGGTGAAGACTCCTCTGCTCCCTTGATGCGAGAGGGCCCCTGAAGCGGTATTAATCAGGGAGGGAAATCATGCGCATATCTGCGCCTCCGAGCTCCCGGCTGACGCCGGAGCCCACGTGGAGGCGCATGAATACGCGCAATTCTATTTCTCTCCATATCGGACCTACTATTGTCTCGAGTTCAAACCTCTGTGGTGCCCAGGTTGCGCACTCGACTAGCCTATGAAATGCCGTGTCAAGCGCACCACACGGGTGGCATTGGGGTGAAGGCTGACAGCCCGCAATCTTAAGATCAGAGTCCCGCGTTTCTGCGAGAGCCATCGCAACAGCTGCGGTCGAGTTGCTCCCACCGTACGCCGGCCACAGGGTTATTCAACTCTACCGACCGAGATTAGCAGAACCGCGCTGGGCGGAGCAGAGCTCGACGCTGGCGGTCGTGTCGGAAGGGAGGGGTGTTTGGGGAGGAGGTTTGGGAGGAAGGGGAAGGAAGACAAGGATTTGGAGTGGCTAGGTGGGACACCACTGTCACGGAGTGAAGGGGGGAATGTGACAGTGGCCGCTCGGGGCCCCGGGGACGCATCACCTTTTACCGCTTCCTGGACGAAGACAAATCCAGGGCGGCACCCCCTGGGGGATATTAGTATAAGATACGACAACTACAGTTATCTAGCTTTCATAAACAATGGCAGTCGACATTTCTCTGACGAAATTTGATCAACATCCCTAGGGATTGGATTAAGTGTAATGTGTGTATTTCAGTGTAACAGTACGACAGAAAACAATTATTATGTTACATCTGTTAAATTAATGCTTTGAGGCTTTTACGCGTCCATGAACGATATATATGGAGGCGTATAATCAATTTCGTGTACAAATAAATGAGCACTGTAATTTTGTATATGAATATTGTTGAAAATCGGGATCGTTTTTAACAGCTGTTACAATAGACGGGTTATTGTAAGCCTTTTTGATCGCTTAATTATATGCCGATGGTCTTACTTCGTAATCTTTCAGATTACTAAAATTACTGTCTTCTTTCTTGGGAGTATACGCTTCTTCAATAAAATCCCGAAGTGTTTTTTGTTTAACAACTCTACAGACTCGAGTTCCGTATTCTTTTTTTACACCTTAATTTCTAGACATAATTTTTAGATAATAAAACTACGTTTTAACGGTTTTAAGGGCGGTAATTTATTTGATTTAGGTTATTCCGACGTTTCGGCCGCTTTTCAGTGGCCGTGGTCACGGACGACAAAGATGTCATTTGTCCAACGAGTATTGTTAAAGTTTTATTTAGCCTACCGCCAACTTGTTCATTTTAATTATTTAGTTTTAATTTTGTTTATGATTATTAATTACTCTATGGGAGCCTAATTTAATTTACCACCGGTTCACAACATGTGGCTTGAAGAGAAGAAGCGGCGCAAGAAACTCTTCAGCAAACATGCCTAGCTTAAAATTTTATATAATATTATAGGCAAAAGAATGAACACCGAGAGGTTTTATTGGCTATTCCGCCTCGGGTGGTTATTGCACTTCTTCGGAGGTGCTAGTGCCAACCCAACGTGGCGAAGCACACTTCTTTGTTCTTTTCCCTTGGTGGCTCGTCCTTAATTGGATTTCACACAATCGTCGTCGGCTCGTCGCTTACAACTTCAATTATTCCTTTTGTTAAGACAGAAATAAATGTGTAGACTAAATAAAACTTATTTTCATTTGTACGCCATCACAGCGCGTGAAGTGTGCGGCATGGATACACGTTCCCCGACCACAATTTCCTTTATTGCCTTCTTCGTTTTCTCCCGGGAGAACCGAGCTCAACATGGCCCTGACAATTCTATAAATAGCTTTATTTTCCGATACACCGTTGTTAGGGCGTATTGTAATGTACCTATCAAATATTTATCGAGAATGACGCAAAATATGTTGAGAAATTTATATTACATTATTTTTAATACTAAATATCTAAATAAAATTATTATCGAATACAATAAAAGAAAACTTAACTTATTTATATTGTACTCTACCCATAGTTCCTCAAGACTATAAGTAGAATACTGAGCCCAGATCACCGTCTTCTATGGGTAAGGTACCCAGAAGGCTGGCTACGTTTCCTCGCTGGATCGCCATACTGATCCCTTGCCCGAGGTAGGCATCAGCCTTCTGATCACCTGAAGAGTCAATGAGTAGTTTTGATAAATTTTGGTAGAAACTTTAGGACCCCACAGTGCAAGCGTCTCGACAGCAAATGGTACAAATTTGCATGTTTGCGTCGCTTGAGTGATACAGCTGTTTCCAACGAATTCAAAACATGTTTTTGTATTTATTTCAAATAAACAAATATAGAGTAAACTGAATCATTATTGTACCAAATCAATCCTAACTTTTGGAGGACTTCGGTAGGGTTATAAGAAGGCCAACACGTAGAGACCCTTTCGACAATGGCCACGTTCCAGAAGAGACTCACAACGACCACGTTCACGACCGCGATTTTTTCCGTTCCACTTGCTTGCGGGCGTTACAATCATAAACTCTAGTGGAATTGATTATGGGGCGCTGATGTCATAACCGACGAAATGCACAAATGTCATTGGTTGATTTGAAAATCGCGCCATTTTCAATGTCAAGAGATATAGAGAATTAATGCTCTGTGGTCAACGCCCACTTCGATCGACCTCTTGAAATGGGTCGGTGTGAGCGCTGCGTGATTGAAAATGATGAGCTCATTAGTAACGTTTTCGATACAACCATAACAACTGCGGTCGCCATGTGGAACGGCAAACGGAGCATTTTGGGCGTGGTGAGATATTAGAGAAATGCGCTCCTAGTGATAAGTTATACATAAGCCTACTAGATATTTATTAATGATGACATTGGTTTTGTTACAGGGCTGCTGTCATGGGACTCTGCCGAACATCAGGTCGATCTCGAGAAGGAGCTGTCCACCCTCACGGCCCAGGCACCCGAAGGGGAGGAAGCTCGTTATGGTACGTACCCTCACAACTACCTATCAAAATCAAATTTATGGATTCGCAACTTGTCCCGTCCTGAGGAAATTAAAACCTAGAACCCGATTCCAGCGCCAAGTATTTTGTTTAGATTGATGGGTTACATTATTGAAGTTTTAGTAGGTATCCCTAATTTTTGTATAGCCCACTTTAATCAGGGATAAACTAACATTTGAATGGTGAAAGAATTTTTGAAATCGGTCCAGTAGTTTTTGAGTTTATTCGTTACAAATATACAAAAATAAAAATTTTGAACTTAGTATCTCATCATCATCTCATAATAAGATATATATATATATATATATATATATATATATATATATATATATAATACGAATATCCTGAACTAACTTTTAGCTTTGGTGGCCTTAGAATTTCCATTAAGAGCAAAAAAACGTAAAGTCAAAAATTATATTATAACAAACCTTAATGTCATGTAATACAAAAACTGTCTAGGGTTTGTCTGTCTGTATATCTCATCTATTTATCTTAAGAACTATTAAGGCTAGTGAATATATGTATATAGTACATGTGTAGTCTTGGCCAAAATACGTATTTATATACTTATGACTTGGTTTAACGCTTCTATACTTGGTCTAGGGGTACTACTTTTAAATGTACTGTAAGGCTATGAATTTTGAGAAGATATATTATGTGTGACTTATATAGACACGATGACGAGGATACAGCTTCTTGAGAACAGACATGTATTTTGTAATAAGCCCTAGGGCGGAAAGCGCGCAACCTGAGCGAAAGCAAAGCGAAAAAGACGCAAGCAAATACGTCACTGTCAAAGTGACATTTAGAAAAAATACGCGGTAGCAAGCCTTTAGGTACTTACATGTAGTTTTTTTAGCTCTTTACGACCTATTTCCTGTACAGAACATTGCGCCTTCTAAATCACTTTATGGACCTTATTCAGTCGAGAGAACACGAAAGCATTGAGCTCCTTTACTTCTTCCGATTGATTAAGAACGTGTTACTGCCGACAAATTCGTTTTGTATCGACAAATAACGGACATTACGACCCTTGTAATATAGTTTTTATTATATAGATAAAATATTTTTACGAGATTAGTTTTGTTTGCTTACGTTCTAAGAATTATGAAATAGAAGTCATGGTAGCGTAATTGATAGCGCACGCATCTCACACTCAAAGGGCGTAATTTTGAATCCTAGTCGGAACGCATGCACTACTAAGACAGTTTTCTGATCTAATGTGGACATTGTTACAATTACTACGTGCTAACAACGATGAAGGAAAACGTCCTGATGAAACTTGCACATCGAGACCACCGTTGTGTCAAACCTGCCAAGCCGCCTTGGACAAGCGGGTATACTGTCCATTCCCCTTTAATGAGAAACCAGAGCCCAGCAATGGGAGTTTTGTGGGCTGTAATTATTATTACCTACCCAGCTGAAGTTTCCGAGCAGCACTTTGATATGGGTTTTTTCCAAAATAGGTTAGACTTGTTAGAGTCATTCTGGAGTCGTCGCCATGATGTCAGCTCGTAAGGCGGGCTCGATCGGTGTGATACCACGCTCTCACAGAATATCGGCGTCAGACGGTTAACCTGGTTCTAATAGCGTTTCGTGGGATGAGTAAGAATTCCGATAGCCCACTTCCACCTCTCCCAATCCTATTTTTCTATCCGATCCCTCTATTCTAATCTCATATCCCATCCTTTCAATATCTCTCTATTCGATTCCTTCTGTCTGATCTCTCGACCTCACCCCCAAATCTTCTCCTCCTTATCCCATCTTAATGGCTGGCGACGTTTTGACTTCGTTTCTGGTGTTGCAAAAATCTATACGCAACGGTAGCTTCCCATTAGCCGGGCTGCCTGTTTGTAAGTCTCGCGATAACAAAAAAAGCACAAATTAATTTATATACTAGAATTATTATGAAGGGAGAAAATTTAGTATTTCAGTTTAATAAGATATTTAAGCTCTATATTTTGCGCAAATACATTTTATCTACTTATAAGGTTTAAATTCTTGACATTACGAGCTTTTTATGGACCCTCTCTAGATTATAATCGAGTAAAGCTGAGTTTGCGAGAGGCGGCCTTCCTTCGTTTCATAATATTTACTTCATTTAATCTAAGTAAAGATTATCCGAGAAAGATCTGGAAATTCTTCATTTCTCTTTATTAGGGCCCCTAATCAGTGGTGGACTCAAATGAGGCAGGTTTGAATCCTGATCGGTAAAAGCATGCACATCTTAGTCAGTTTTCTGACGTAATGTGCATATTGTTACAATTACGACGTGCTAATAACGGTGAAGGAAAACATCGTGATGCAACCTGCACATTGAGATAACCGATGTGTCAAACTGAGCAAGCCGTTTTGTAAAATCAAATCATGGTGGTTATACTTGAACTATACTATACTGTCTGTGACCTAACTCAGCATCATCTTACTTAATAAAACTACTTAGGTTTAGTTAGGTTTGAAGCGCGGTAATTTATTTGATTTTTATTGCATAAGGATGATTATATTATGTTAACCAGACATAGCTATTTGTGGACAAATAGTGTTTTCTGAGCAAATTTCTAAATGTTGGTAGGGATTTGGCCTCTCTGACAGTATGATGTTCCAAAGTTTGACAGCTTGCACCGTAAAAGAATTATCATAATAGGATGAAGTGTGTGCAGGCGTCATAAGTTTTCTGTACGTATCATAGAGAAAATTGTAGGCAGTGGATAGGCGAAGGAATTTAAAACGTTCCTTACGGCACTGGGGACTATTAGGAGTAAGTAATATGTTATAAAGGAGAGTGAGAATGTGAGTATACCGGTGAAAATGAATAGGAAAAAAAAGCCACTTGAGTTTTTTACGATATTCGGAAACATGGTTGTTGCGGACAGAAGGCGCCCCCCTGACACGCCCGCCGGAGCACACTTATTCTCCGCGCGCCGCATACCGTCGACGCCCATAGCTCGCGCAATTAGCAGCTAGGCGTCGGACGGAATGCGGGATATAGGAGCGGCGTTGGAGACCGACTTACGACCGTACTTGCGACACACTACTCTTACATCATTCGACTCTCTCGCGCACTTATTCTATGTAAATTTTGATTCATGTAAGTAATTCAATAATAATAATCATACATTTCATTATATCGAGTTTAATTTCCAAAAAAGAAGCAACTGCCACCAATAATGGTCAATTTTATTTGTTGTCGTTTGTTTGTTTGTTGTTGATTCGACTATTCATCTAAAACTGATTGATAAAAGACTTCACAGTGATTTCGACGCTATTGGCGCGACCTATATCGTCCTTGGTTCTGCAGCCATTTTGCCATTTACACTCTGTGACCACTGAACCTGAAACTCAGATAACAAGCGCTTTGGCTTTGCTTAAAGTTTGGCGCTTGTTCATAACGTATTGCAAAGGCTTTGAAGGCAAGTTTATGTTGCGCTGTCATCAAAAGAAATCATTTTATTGTTTATCGGTCTTATTCATATTGAGTTAGAATAGTTTGTAGACTTTTTTTAAGGTTCGTAAAGAAGTCTACAAACTTACTCGAACTCAATATGAATCAGACCGTAAGTATATAACATACTTACCTTTGCAACCGACTTTAATTCAATTTAATAAACTTATTTGCTAAAAACATTGTATACAAAAGATTACATATTGTTCACTAGCTTCTGCCCGCGACTTCTTCCGCGTGGAATAGTTAAAAAAGAAGTAAGTTAAAAAAACCCTCCCGATTTTGGAACATTCTTTATTGGTGCTCCGCTCATATTAGTTTTAGCATGATGATATATAGTCTATAGCATTCCTCGGTAAATGGGCAATAAAATACTGAAAGAATTTTTCCAATCAGACCAGTAGTTCCTGAGATTAGCGCGTTCAAGCAAACAAACTCTTCAGCTTTATATATTAGTATAAGATAATAAGATGTGTTTCTGCCGGAGAAGCATGCATATTCCACATAACTTTAGATAATTAAATATAAAATGCATTGTTTCCGAGCAAGTCTAGTAAGTGTAATTATATAAACAATTTTTTGTTATTTTCTTTTATTTCATTTTATTTTATTTCATTCTTAAAATATACAGTTTAAAATTAAATTAAATACTGTTTAAAAAACTATAACCAATTAAAGGTTTCCACATGTAGTTATATCTATATGGCTTGCATATACAAAAATAACAATATAATTCGGTATTATTTTGTATTGCTTGAGTTCAGCAGACAGGCAGACGGCCCACTTGATGGAAAGCGGTTACCATCACCTATGGACATTTGCAACACCAAAGGCGCTGCTGCTCTCTTAAGGGACTTAAGAGACTCGAACCTGGTCACTAATGCCGGAACACAACTCTTTATTTAATAAAATTATGAAAAGAAAGTATATAAAGGAAAATTAGAAAGAAACCACTTAAGATGAAATGTGTATTTATTTTCTCCCTTAAATACTAAAAGCAACAAGAATTTAGAAAAAAAATAAGTTATAAATTATTGTATGACTTAAAGTTATTAGAAAATTAACAAAGCTAAGTAACGGGAGATCGGAGCCGAAACTGAGAATATAACCCGTACTACGGAACTCCTGGCCTCCCCTCTTGCAAATAATAATTTCAAAATTTGGTTGGTTAATTATATAACTATTTATAGGTGTATGAGCGTGTGTGTCATTTTTAAACTGTGTGTGATACATCACATATTTGAAAGTTAGTCGCTTATTTTTGTAACCAGTGTCATACTAAACAGTTCTTGATAGTTGTAGTTTTCATGGTTCATGTGAAACAGCTAAGACATGTAATAATAATAATAATAACAACAAAAACTTCATAAAAAGCCATACTATAAATATACCCCCTACATTAATAGAAAATACCACGCACAAGCTTCCCTATGACCGTACTATACTCACTGACTGTACACAACAATAGACCAGATATGACACTTATAGACAAAGAAAATAAACACACATACTTAATAGATATAGCCATACCGAATACACACAACATCCAATCCACCATCACTGAAAAAATACGTAAATAAACAGAATTACAGATGGAAGTCAAGAGACTCTGGAATATGCATAAAGTTACAATAGTCCCAATAGTATTTTCCACCACCGGAGTTATAGCAAAGATTTATCCTCACGGCTCGAATTACTTGGTTTACCTAAACACATTTACATCTCATTACAAAAAGCAGCAATACTCAATACATGTAGGATAGTCAGAAATTTTTTGCAATTAAATGAAGAAAGAACAATATGTAACAATATAAATAAAAAAACACCACCATTCACGATAATACGCCAAAAATGAACACTTGGTGTTCACCCGTGTTAATTTGGTATTTCCAGGTTTACCTGAGTCTTTAGAAAATAATTGAAGTATAATAATAATAAAAGAGGCTTTGTGGCGATGCCTTAGGTGAGTAGCGACACCTCATACCTGAGTCCGGGGGCTAAGGCAAAGCCCCCGCCTCCGTGCTTGCCTTAACCAGCACGGAGTGGAGATCGCTAGAGCTAAGACACACCCCTTACACCCCTTAGCCACCCATGTTGCCTCTGTTTTTATGGCATTTTTGAGGCCCATGCAGGGAGTGGTGAGTCACCGTCTGCCCATTTTGCCATGTTCCCTGAACATTGCGACGGACACACGCCATAGTCCCCATATTCTTAGACCTCTAGTACCACTAGCAGTTCACCCCAATAGCCCGGTACTTTTGTCCTCATTTCCCACAATAGTCCTACACTGGCCGGGGCTTGTCCTTGGGTGCATTATTATATGGTGTAGACAGGGATAATCGCCGGTCAGTGTCACGCCACATTTACATCAAGGGACCTCTACGTGTTGGCCTCCCCATGGCTCCACGCAAGCCCTCCAAAAGTCCGGGCCATTTTCATAGCCCGTGGTCTTGAAAGACACACAAAGAATAATAATATTTATTTATTTACTCTCGCAATATAACATGACATAAGTAATTGCTAAAAAGGTTTTAAATGAGTAAAAAAATGATAAGAGCCTGGTGTGGTGTCAGTAGAAGGAAAATTGTAATAGCAGAATTGAGGCCATAGCTTATATTAGTTTCAACTTGAACTTCTCAAATATCTCTGGCAATAAACTTTGTGTTATCTATCATAATAAACGAGTCAATTGTGAGTCTATAATAACAAATTTAATTGAATACATCCAAAAGGACAATTCAAATCGGATAAACCCTAACTTTGATATAATAAAGGAAATGGGTAAAAGCATTTTGGTATAATGGGATTTTGGTATAATCTTATTAAATTGTAAATCCCTATAAAGCGTGTGTTCGCAATGGGGGCGAGTTACAATTTATGCCGGTGGGGTAATACGATACTGATAAACGAAATTGGGTTACGATATAGCCATTCAATTTTTAAAATGTGAAACAGATAAGCAATATTCTGATTTATGCGGCACATGTATTATACTAACTGGGTCTGCAACTTCGACCGCGTGGATTTATTTTTCGCGGGACCCTAAAAAAGTTACCTAAGTTACTCATTGTAACATCAGCAATTTCCCAGTAAAAGTCCCGAAATCGGTCCTGCCTTTTTAGAGATTAATCGAATCATCCAAACAGGCAAACAGGCAGACATTATGAATATTGTTTTTTATTTTATTTTAGTACACATACTTTCATACACATTTAGTAAAAAGCTATTGTTTTGACATTTCAAACAAACACTTCAATTTTATTTATCTGTATGTAAAGATTTGACGTGGTACATAGCTATGTATGTGTAAAATAATGATTCGAGAATCATTATTTTAAATAAAATGGCACTTGTAATTAATGCGGTATTATTTTTCTTTTAAGTAGAATATTTTGTAATTTTCAAATCGATTAATTTCGATTTATTTACTAATAGCGTCGATGGTTTAATAATATGTACGTTACATGACTCACAAAACATCACTATTATGTCACCCAAAACAATCAATCATGTCATTTCTTTCAAGTCTGATTTACTGTCAAGAAATATGTAACTTGATAGACGTGCAAACGTCGAAAGTAAAATAAATAGGTTAGCATATCCCGGCGACTTGGTCCACGCTTGACTTGAAATTTCCGCTAGATTCCCGAGACACAAAGTCTCGAGACGAGTGAAAGTTGTGTCGGAATAACAAATCACTCCCGGGAAAATTCCCGCGGGATTTCCAGACTAAAACTAGTGCAGATTTAAGTCTTAGAATATACTGTCGATAAGCGAAAACCGCATCGAAATCGGCCCAGTAGTTTTTACGTGAATCCCGAACAAACAGACAGGAAACCTAAAGAAAATCGCACTGTGTTCTCTATCATTTTTATAGTCTATTCCAGCTGTTTTTTTAATAGCTTCAATGTACAGGCAGCATTTTTATGACAATAATATTTTCATCAAATATTTTTTAATCTCAAAAAAAGAAGCGGTTATAGCTTACGTAATCAAAGTTACCCCAACCGAAGTCAGAACGTCGAGTGCGATAATAATAATTAAAAAAACTCTTCCCTATTCAAAGCTCTCGAGCGTACTTTCGAAAATCCCAACCCCGTTAATGAGCCCCCGAGACGATCTCGAGACCGATTCGTCAGAGTTCGAGTGGGCTCGAACCCATTCATTCGCTGTGCAAACCCTATTCGCACTCGACGGGCTGCTTGCTCACTTTACGGCATGCAAATGTTTGTGAGAAGGGTGGGATGTGCTTTTGAAGGTATATTTAGTAAGCATTTATGCAAATTGTTTTTATAGCTGTAAACAAGGTGATAAATATTGTTTGAGGTCTTGCGCATAAATGCGTACCTGGTTTATTACCCTTCCCGCATTTGGACTTCTTTTGTTTACTTTGTGTTTAAAATTTGCAATTAGACAATAGCCTACTGTTATCGTTTGCGTTTATGGCCTTTCGCAGGAATAATTAACCAGGTGTGCACAATACGTTTTCTTGAAAAACCTCAGTCCACGCAGTGGATTGTTGTATTATACAGTTTACTATAAAACAATGCCCGAACGGAAGGGTGGGGCAGTTAAGCGAGGATTACGATATGGGCAGGACGTACATTCGATCAGCGATATAGTGAGGGACTTTGCACGTTTTATTGAATCGTGCAGTTTGTACTAGTAGTGTCTAGCTATATTTGTACTTATGTTATACGTGTTTGTATAGTTCTAATAAATTCTATAATAATTCCAACGGCATCTTAATTCGAGTCCTGCGTAACTCGTAACAATATTGTTTGAGGTCTTGCGCATAATTCGTGATCCTTGAGCCATGAAACTCTTGTTGTTATTCGGGTATCTTTATGCTGTCATCTGTGTAACAGGGATTATTGGGATACACCGGTTTGCGCCATCGTTACATGGTGGAAACACCACCAGTCAGAACTCAAGCGTTTCGCTTCATCTTTTCTGGTGCGCACTCCCGAAGAGTGGAATAATTTGCCTGAGCCTGTTTTTCCTGACAAATACAATCTTGAAGTCTTCAAGTCACGAGTGAATAGGTATCTTCTAGGTAAGCCTGCTCCATCCTAGACTGCGTCATCACTCAACATCAGGTGAGACAGTGGTCAAAATACTGAGTATAGCAGAAGATTACTAAAGAATCGTGCGGTTGTAAAACATACACAATATTTAGGATCTATTTTAACAAAAAAAATAGTAATTTTCATGTGATCATGTAAACGCCTCTTTTGTTCTCCAAAATGATTTTACGTGTGAGAAAAGAAGGGAATTTCGAACAAAAAGGTTTTAACTTTTCCCGAACAAAGCGTAGGCCATTAATCTTTCAATAGAAATATATTGTTACCCCAAATATGAAGGCCACGTATTGGCTTCATGAACAATGTGACCCACCCTTGATGGCAAATTTAATAAATTTTTGGTTTTATACACAGTGTAAACTCCATGTAACGTCACTCGATTTAACGACAAACTCTCTAAAGCGTCGAAATCACTTAGCTTTAGTTTGTTTAGCTTTTCTTCCATACAATGATACACTCTATATAGCATTACGCCCACTCTCAATAACGACAACAATTAAGTAAAATAAAAATATAAAATAAAAAGTACCTTTTAAGTTGTCAAAATTAGTAAAAACTGCGCAGCTGTGTACGTTCTTTTATCGCCTCAACGTCGTCCAACAAGAGACTCACAAGTTTCACAACGACCATGTTCACGACCGCGTTTTTTCCCGTCTAACTTGCTTGCGGACTGTTAGTCCCGGATACTTAGGGTGTTTTTAAAAAAAACACTATAGTACTAGAGCTGAGATTTATTATGTATGTACTACGCAGTACTGGAGCCTCAATCTACGGGACCTAAAAGGTCTACCGGATCCGGGTTTGGTAATGTAGTTTAGGGCTATTCAACCGGCAGGCAGAAACCAGGTCCGTAGTTGAATCAGCTTTAGCTAATTACCAGAAGACTCTGACAAATTTACAAAAGATTTAGTATTTATAGGCAATTACTGCTGATCGATGCTTAGCCTATTGATGTCAGTGGCCTGCCGACTCTGCAATAATTGCCTAGAGAGAGTAGGGCTGTAACAGGACGTTTCAATCATAAACTCTAGTCACTAGTGGAACGGGTTATGTATGGAGCCTTAATGTCATAAACGACGAAATACACAAATTTCATTGGTTGATTTGAAAATCGCGCCTTTTTCAATGTCAAGACATAGAGAGAATCAATGCTCTGTGGTCAACGCCCACTTCGACCCACCTCTTGACATGGGTCGTTGTGAGCGCTGTGTGATCTAAAATGATAACGTCATATTAATGACGACTAATGACATCACTAGATGTTTTCGCTACGGCCATAACGACCGTCATGTGGAACGGTTGACGGAGTATTGTGGGCGTTGCGAGCTACTAACGACACGTGTCCTGTCTACAAAATTGACAGTAACACAAGCGGAACCACGGCCAAAAGCGAGATATAGAAACCAGCCATAAATCAATATGGGGCGTATTGACGCGGTACGAACGTCTCGCCGGCGCCTGGCGACGCAGTGCGGATTTCCTTTATTACGTTTTGCGGCTTTTGCACAGATTTAAGACAGTTACCAAGTTTTGCTGTAAAACATTTTATTTTCATAGCTTAAGCCTGAGTTTGGTTAGGGTTTTACTTAAAGCTGTCGCGAGGAAACTTTTACATTATCGCATATTCAGTTCTGCATACCAAGTACTAAGTAAACATTTACACGCCGATTCAAGTTTCTTCATTCTCTATTCGAAGATTTATTTTAATGAAGTATACCAATATATTAAGGCTCCTATTGCCGCAAAAGGTTGAAAACGGAGTGTAAACGAAACAACTCTCAATTAGTATTCCCTGATCAATAACTTACAAAAAAATTAACATGAATCTACACGAAATGAAACGTTCTCTCGTGATTTTTATAATTACTTTTAGTGAAGAAAAAAAATCACCAAATCATCTCCAAAACATTGTCATGAAACCATTTTACTCCTTGAAGTTTT
The DNA here is from genome assembly GCA_949752895.1 of Dendrolimus pini. NCBI lineage: Eukaryota > Metazoa > Arthropoda > Insecta > Lepidoptera > Lasiocampidae > Dendrolimus > Dendrolimus pini. The sequence goes on from OX457139.1 coordinate 20,431,444, forward strand.
ATCGAAACGGCATTGCAAAAAAAATCTACGTATTTAGAAAAGAGAGATAAATAATTTGGTTTTATTATTTTTTTAGATTTTGCTTTATTTTATTCACAATAAAATAATAATGCATCTGAAAAACGACGACGTGTGTGAAATCTCAACTATCGCCAGAAAAAATAATACCGACAATTCTTCAAGAACGTTAGCGTGGCTACAAACCTTAAGATTACTTAACTCCTTATTATTTTATTAATACCACCTTAATTGTTTAAAAATAAAGCATTCTACTCTATCACACTGATCAAGACGACTGTAAGAACTGTAATCTGAATAATAATTGCAGCGTGGACTTCGATTTGTGAGTACATCAGAGGTAGGGAGGGTCAAAAAACGTCCAAATCATCCTTACGTAATTAATGAACGGCCCCTTTTGGATTTTTTCGAAGTGTCACATCTTCTTATATAAAAATGAATGTTTGCCTGTATGTCCTTTATAAAATCGTAAACTATACATTTGATCATGTGATGATCTTTAGCAAAGCTGTTGTGCATGAGCCAAAGGTTTCCGAGTTGGTTCACAATTGGACCCGGTAGGTGGCGCTGCTGTCGGCATATCGATTTGAAGCTTTTCCGGGCAGGGCGACGTCTGCCGGGACAGCTAGTTGTATATATTATTTTCCTATTTCTTTGAGAAACAAGATATTTATGATGTTTCCTCTGTAAGATATTTCTGATGGTCACCCCTTGTTCCAGGAGAGAGACTGATCCAGTTCGCATCAGAGAACCTGGTCACGGAGATCCTGATTCACCCGCAAATGAACACGCTGATGCAGTGCATGAGGAACCTGCTCAGCTCGTTCACCAGGCACAGGCACCTGGTGCACGCAGGATACACATTCGCGGGGAACGGCTCGTGGATTATGCAGGTACGACCCAAGACTTACTGTTGGTTCTATCTCTTTTCACTTGAGAGAAAGCGGTTACCATCGCCTATAACACTTGCAACAGCAAAGGTACTACAAATAAGCTGACGCTCTCTAAGGGTGACTGGAACCTAGCTACTAATGCCATGCACACATCTCAAGGCTTTTATGGCGGCATACTTTAGACCTGGCTGTGGGTTGTTTTGTCAACTCTTACGACAGCCGCCTAACCGCAGGAAATTATTTTTTCGTTCCTGCACAGATAACACACTAACTTCATTAAGCCATTAATATCAAAGTTCATTAGAGGCAAAACCACTTGAACTAAGGCTACGAGTATAAACCAAACAAAAGTGTAGTATAATGTAATATTTTATTAACTCAGTTTAGAGGAATATGAGCTCAGGCTTTTCATTTGTAGCAGTAAAACTACACTAATGCAAAAAATTGTATTATGTATCTATATAGATATATACCAGTAATCTATCTTTCTATACATTTAATAAATCTGTAGAGCTCGAATTTCTGTACAATGAAGAAAAATGCTAAAAACCGAATCAGGGGGATGTAAGAAGTGAAATAGAACTAATTTAGATTTTTTATTTTTTTTTGATTCTCTGTTTGTCGGTTTGTCTTTTTGTCTGTCTGTTTGTACCGGCTAATCTCAGAAACGACATGACCGATTTAAATGAAATTTTGTATGGTGGTAGCTTATATCCCTGGTCAAAATATAGGATAGGACTTTTCATTCCGAAAAATTAAAGAGTTCCCGTGGGATAATTAAAAAAACTGCACCACGCGGTCGAAGTCGCGGGCAGAAGCTAGTATACAATAAATTACCTGACGGTATAAAAAAGTAAAAATCGATATTATTATTTAAGTGATAATTTCTAATGATTATTCATTTATTCTTATTTAATTAATACTTTTCTTGACACATAATATTATCAGATTTATTTAATTATTCTAGTAAATTAGTTTCAATTTAGATTTATTTATAAGATCTGAAAATTGCACGCCTAATGAGGTAAAATGTATTGAGACAATAATATACATTTCTAGCACTAAATTATTATTCTACTCTATTCTATTCTATGCTTAATTGTAGGTCACCGATATATACAATATAACGTTTTTCTTTTGGAATCTCAAAAGGGCACTTTTCACTAACTGTTAAACTCATATACAACCTTTATCTCGCCATTAAAAATATATTAAAAAAATTGACGTTTATGTTTGGAACGTTATGAAAAATGTGCTTAATAATTATTCGATTGTAAAAATATGTAATATAAATACTCATTTAAATTTACCTAAAATACATAATATTGTTCAATTGAAAAATCCGGAGTTTCCGTAAAAGACCAGGGCACCTTGGTAACTAACAGCTTTTTTTCCACTAACAGTCTAAATTTTCAACTCTGACTTGAAGGAATCAACATCCTACGACTGCTGTTAATTTTGACTAACTTCATATTTTGTTAATGACTAAGATGGCATCATAACACAAAGACAAATGGGCAGACTGTTGGTCGAACACTGCAACTTCATAAAGGTTCCGATTTAACCAAAATGGCTACATAACCTAAAAAACAAAATATGTTAATATTTATATTCCCGACAAACATATATAAAATGTATATTAAGACTGTTTCTGACAATCTTGTTAACGACAAGAAATATTGTTTTAGGAAACTGTTTACGAATTCATTGATATTTTCCATCCAAATTACTGTTCCCGAAAGAAAACAATTCCCTAAAGAAATACCGTAATAGACATGAGATAACGTATATAGATTTACTTCATAATAAAATATTCATTTTACAAAATGGCGGGTCTTCACAAAATGGCCGCTCTTTGACTTATAAATTGGAATTTATTTCCGATGGGACTAGCATCTTATTTGTAATGGAATTTCTTTGTTGTCATATAATTATTTACGGGCATAGACAATATGAATTAGAAAATACTATTTCATATGAAAAGATTTTGTAATAATCGTTTTTTGGTGTAATATTATGTTCTCATCACCGCATACACACTCTGAATAAGGATACATCAAAATTCAAAAGTTGCTGATAATTAATGGGTTAATGTTAAAGTTAGTGACTGCGTCCAAATGCAATTTGCTTAGAGCGTTAAGAATAACACCATTAATGATTAGCTACATAAGTGTATGAGCTTTGTTAAATAAGCAAGGTGACTTTTCAAAGTGGGCTAGTAGAGTCCGCACCACGAAAGATGTTCCACGGAATTTAAAGGAACTAAAAATGGCAGCACCGCTATTTGATAGAATTTTGTTCGTAATGTAGCCAGGAAATAAATCTACTGCTTTAATTATGGAGTATTAATAATAAATAATTTTACATACTGTTTCTACCGGCGCAAGAACGTTTTCTAAACAAAAATGTGTTCGTTATTCAGTAATTACATCGATTTACTGATTATTTATCTAATACTTTGGCAGCATAAGTAAGACGATTGCAGCGCCGCGTCTATGGGACTTCTTTTATGGCGCGGACTCTACATTTATTTTTTGTTTTTAACCGACCTCGAAAAAAGGAGGAGGTTCTCAATTCGTCGGGATGTTTTTTTTTTTCCTTTTTTTTATGTATGTTCGCCGATTACTCTGTGATTTATGATCCGATTTACGTGATTCTTTTTTGTTCGACGCGGAATAGCTTCCAATTGGTCCTCTAAAAATTTTACATAGTTTGGCCCAGTAGTTTTCATTTTGTGAACATTTTTCATGGAAATAATTTTCACTCCGTTCCATATGTACTCCGATTACTCTGAGATTTATGATTCGATTTACATGGTTCTTTTTTTGTTCGACGCGGAATAGCTGCCATGTGGTCCCCTAAAAATTTGACATAGTTTGGCCCAGTAGTTTTCATTTTACGAACATTTTTTGTTCCCGGTTCTTGGGACCTATATTTTTTAAGAAGCGCGGCACCATTCGTAGGTCCACCCATACATAGCTAGACACTAAAAAGTAACAAATAAAATTTAAAGACTTCGTTTAAAAAAATCGACTTCAAAAACGAAAAATCTAAAATGTATAAAATAACTTATTTCTAAAGCTATTATTATTAATATATATTATCTAAAACATCTTGAGGTCGGTGCAAAGTAAAACATAAAAATTACTATATTTTGAAAATTACTAAGCACCGACTTTAAGATGTTTTAGATAATATATATTAATAATTATAGCTTTAGAAATAAGTTGTTTTATACATTTTAGTTTTTTCGTTTTTGAAGTCGGTTTTCTTAAACGAAGTTTTTAAATTTTATTTTCTATTATTATATAGGTACAAATATCCCCAGCATAATATGTTGACATTATTATTACCTTTTTGCATTTTGAGTTTATTTTTGACAGATATCAAGGTTAAACCAAAGAGTACATTAATATAATAGGAGAGATTAGACGTGTTTTGATGTGCTTGTGCGATTTTCACTATCGCCAAAAAAGAGTTCAAAGAATCTATAACGTCATCAATATGTAATTTGTTACGTTTTTAATAGCCATCCGTTTAAAATGAGCGCTATATGTTGTTTAGTTGCCAAAACCGCCACTTGCAGAGAAAGAACGAGTGTCTTCACTTCGGAGTGGTTACTTCTTTACACTGATGCGGTTACACAATTATATTTTGTAGGAAAAATAAAATTAAGTGCTCCAAGGCACTTAAAATGTTGTCTGTGGTATTTGGCGAGTCTGTTTTGATAAAAAATGATAATAATTGGTACAAGCTCGTAACGGAAGGCTGAGAAGGTGTTATTGACGATGCTCGCTCAAGCGTGTCAACAGCCGATAAATATCTTGAAGCATTTAAGACAACTGCCACGGAGAATCATAGAACTGACTTATTTAGCAAGACACCAAAGACTGTTTTATGGACAGTGCCCTTCAAAATCTTGTGCAGAAATGAAATATGGCCTAGTAGTACCATAACGAAACCTAACACCATAAAAAATCGTTATCAGCTCCCAAAACAGGCTGTATACGCTTTTCCCCGAGATCCCTAAGGAGGATATCTATGTCAATTATCTTCAACGACGGCTTATCGCTGCTTTCGAAGGTATATTTTGCAAATTGACCTTTTGTTTTTTTTATCCAACAGTGAAGAGGGATTTACGGTATTGCCTTTTAGCTTTTGTTTTTCTTTTATACCAAAACAAATTGTCTTTCATATTTTGTTATCATATATTGTATAATATATACAATAGATATATTATTGATTTTTGTGGTTGAGTTTTCGAGGCGTTTGACCGCCAAATTCACTGGAAAACAGATATTCTGGGTTCGTTTTGTGGCTTGCTAAATATATTAAATGAACTTTTGGTCATTTATTATGGTTTGGGTAGCAAGGATCGGCCTCAGAGTTGTCCGTTGCATAATATTCATAGCACAAGCGTAACTTGCTTACCTTGTATATACTCGTATAATGTGTGTTTTTTACCAATTATTATAGGAAAGTAATTCGGCTTTTCCTATTATACTATATCCCTCCAGATTGCCTGTTACTTCGTCGGCTCTTATTTTTACAAACTTTTATTTAACTTGCAATGGATGTATGTACGTAAGTAAGTTCGGGTGGAATCTTGCAAGTTAAATTTGACCAACTTTCCGGTTTCCGATTGATCTGAAATTTTGCACGCATATGCACCATGGAGCTGATCTGATGATGGAGTCGGAAGTTGGAACTCCTGTACTGAACAAGACAGACCCGTCGTGTTTGGGCTCGTGTTACTTGTCTTGGCTAACACTCTGCTGCTACATGATATGCAGGATTTCAAAATCTTGTATTTAAACACCTTTTTAAAAAAGCTTATTAACATTTTGAATGAAACGATAACAGTGAGAAGCAAATTTGCATATCATCTCATAATTGAATTCTCTACTTGACCTTTATTACGGCTGCACCCAGCAACACCGGGTGGTGCGGGACGGTACCCGCGGCGGGGGCGACGCCGCGCCTCGGCCGGTGTCACACACCACACGCTTACGAGCCTCTAACATCAACGCGCGCGCACCACATTTAAATTTATTGTAATAATAACCTAGCAATAAAACCATATCAATATAAAAAAACGTTCCTTCTTAATTCATCAAGTACAGTCCACGAAACAAACCGGAGTCTCAACAGGCTCAGGCCTTTACAAGGTCCTTCGAGCCGGATGATTTCACAAAGAAAAACTTAAATCACGAATTTCTATATTACTTATCAAAAGCAGTCTTACTAATATCAATTCTCAGACCTCAACTAGAAATATTGCAAACGACACAAATTTCCATCACCCCGTTTAATAAAATGTTTTGGGACAAAATGTAGCCTACATCCTTCCCTGGGATACAATCTATCTCGTTGAAAATATCATTAATTTCCGTTCAGTCGTTCAATAATGCAAAGACCACAAGTACGTGTGAGTGTGAGTTACTTTCACATTTATGTACATATTTGTATGGATGAAATAGATCCGATCTAGGTGTGCCAACCTACTTTTTAGGACGCTTTAGATAGTCATCAATATTTAATTTCCGTGTGCCGGTTCAACGTCGCTTCGGGCCTAGCATTTAATGAACGGGCAGTATCGAATTATATTTTCGGAACGGCTAAATGACAGCTATGATTCGTTATACATTTTAATTTATGGCTTGGAAGCAAGGGACATATGTGTTGTATAAAGTTTATATGAAAAGAGATGTCTTTACTCAATAGAGTACTTGACAGTTAAATCAATTGATATATTTTATCTTTGTTTACACATTATTGTACACAAAATGTTACATACAAAATTACCGAATAGTGGTGATGTACAAAGACGAGCCTAAAGCTACAAAATTTTTTTTACAGCATACCTATATCTCTAGAGAGAAGGAGAGAAACAAAAAGGCAGGGTTGTACATATTAGAATATTTTATGATTTAACTATGTAATATATAATATAAATACTTTAAAAAATATAACTGCATAATTAGAATATATACTATAAAAAACAAATATAAGATACATACACGTAAGATATATACGTAAATTTAAGACACATATTTGCTCTCCGATGAACTATCCCGGATCATATGTAGTATTGGTTAATCATCACACAGATCGTCATAACCTTCTAGTTTTCGGCTTTGGGTGTACTGTGTTATCAAGTTATAATGGGGTAGTTAACATATATCACAATAAATTCTGAAACAATGTTCATATAAAAGAGCGGGCGTTCAAATACCGTGTCATCGTCATACTCGTAAATTTAAAATATTATGATAGAAATTATTTTAATTATTGTTTAAACTACAATTAATACGCAATTTACTTGTTATAGAAATCACGCCATAACTAGCAACGCTCGTGCAAATCTAGGTGGCTTTGACTTTTTGTAAAATGATAAGAAGTATATTAGTTGATTTTATTGTCAACTACCCTATTCTAACTAGTCAAACAAATTATAGAATATTGTTTATGCAGTAATTAAAATTGTTTTTTTGATGAGAATTTTAAAATATGATGATAGAAACTATTTAAACGTACGCACTTTTTTATATAAGTACATATATCGTTTTATCATTAATTCTTCTTAGAGTTCGTGCCACGAAAGAAGTCCCACTTTATTTTTTAGTGCGTGAATCGATGTAGGTAATAACTGAATAATAAATACAATATTACATAATTAATGCTGTAAGTTTATTTCCTGAATAATCGAACAAAACTATTAAATAGGAGGTGCTACTTTTAGCTCCTTTATTTTCCTTGGGACTTCTTTCTGGCTGCAAACTTAATTTAGAAAAACGTTTCCGTGTTTTTTTCTAATGTAATTTTGCAGTAAACAAGTCCGGAAATGTTTCCGAAAGCAAAACATTAATATAAATCAAGTGAAATTGAAATTTGAAAGGCAAACGCAAGAAATCAAAAGCTTTATTAGATTTCTCGAAGAATGATGGTGAATTTGTTAAGATGGACGTCAATTGATTTCAATAAAATGTTTTGATTAAATTCAATAAGTTATGTTGAAAACTCTTAATTGGTTTTAGTTTTCATGAATAGAAATTTGTTGGTTTTGGTAATTGAAAATGGAGGGACGTTAATAAAATTGGCCAAGTGCGTCTCATGCACACAGACCCTTAAAAATCTATATCGATAAATAGAATTAATGTATCTATTTTTACTAAATGCCTATAAAAGTATATACGGTATTTAATATATATATATATTTTTTAATTCCTGTCTGTCTGGATGTTCCGGATAATCCGTGAACGGCTGGACCGATCTTGACGGACTCTCACTGGCAGATAGCTGATGTTAATAGGAGTAACTTAGGCTACTTGTTTTTAGGGTCCCGTGAAAAAGAATTCTACGCGAACAAAGTTGCTGACACAGCTAGTTTTATTTAATATAAATACACCATACATACATAAACAATAACTCAACGGATCATGTCTAAACTGTTTAATTTTTTGGGAATTTTCTATCTTATGTTCAAAGAGGAGAGTAGAGAGCATACTTTGAGATCTAACGCCGATTATTTTTACACATAGACAAAATGACGAACGTGATAGCAAAATAATGATATTCTAAAATATAATGGTCAAAGTTTATTACACTAGAATTATTACAATTACAATATTAAATACAGAACAATAATACACCGAAATATTATGACAACTCCAAGAGTTGTCTCCACGCTTGTCAGGTGTCGAGCAGCAATTTGCCCTTAAAGAATACTGCGATTATCGAACAGTAATTATCGACCACAATATACTACGGGCCTCTTGCCCAACAGAGCTTTCGCTCTGTTCTACTGTCGTGGTAGATCGCAGGTTGTAGACCGTAGGACTGTTGGTAGTAGACTAGTTGTAGACTATCGTTTGTAGACTGTTTGAACACTAGGTGTAGACTACTCCCACTCTGTCCAAACACGGAGTATTTATAAGATCCTCGTGGTGCGTCTGCAGCGACACCATCCTGTAATACTTTGGCGCCACTTCAATTCCGTCATAACACCAACTTCCGCCATCCGTATAACCTCCAACTTCCGGTTACTCCATTTTCGATATCCGTTGGCTTGATAATAAATGCTTCTTCGTTGACATCCGGTTATACGACTTCCGATTACTACATTAATGAATACTCTATCCGGTTGACTACTTCCGTCATATGGTTACTTTACAATAATAAATACGATTCTTACAAACGCAACTATTTTTAGTTTACGTGGCTATGTATGACACCTTCAACTCTATCATAACAAAAATATACTGTTACTTTCAAATTTATATTTATATATATATATATATATATATATATATATAAATATATATATATATATATATATATATATATATATATAAATATATATATATATATATATATATATATATATATATGTCGCAGAACGGCCTCGTTCTCACGACATCTTCTTTAGTTATTGCAGGTTTAGTGGGCGTCATCAGGATAAAATGCGAGCATAAAACACAATAGCCACGGTTTATACACTTTTAATTTAGATTTGATCAACATTATGACATAGTTTAGACCGAGCAGCGGGTTCAGGGCACCCGCTCATACTTTCAACTTCAATACTTTCTTTAAAATACTCCATGGTCCAACTCAACCTGTTGCCACCAACCAAATGTTCCACAAAAACTCCTCAGTCTACCCAAGTAGATATTACTCAAAGTATAGAAGGCGCTGACCCCGCTCCGCCATATGCTCTGCTCTGATGAGTCGTTTATTAAATTACAATATTCATAACTTTTATTAGGATAGAACGATCTTTAAGTTATAGAAACATTCAACAAATCAAATTAAATTACATTAAGAATTTTAGAAGTAATTAAAATGTAAACAAATTATATTGTGCGTTATACATCCAGTCAACGATACGTCCAATTAAAGCTTCCCTCCGACATATATATATATATATATATATATATATATATATATATATATATATATATATATATATATATATATATATATATATATATATATATATATATATATATATATATATATATATATATATTAACTAGCTTGCCCGGCAGACGTTGTCCTGCCCTGAAGAAATTAAATTTAGAACCCGATTGTAGTTATATCAAATTTCATCGAAATCGGTCCAGCCCTTTAAGGGGAGTTCAGTCACATACACACGCATAGACAAATTTTGTATATTAAGATAGATTAGAATGTGTATTGATATTTTAATTGTTAAGGGATCTGAATCTCTTGGTCTAGATCTGTAGGGTTATTCACAAACGTTGGAAGTTTCCGTGTCCGAACGGAAAGTTCCCGGACGAATAAATTTGTAATCCGACGGAACGTGAAATGCTATTAACAAAACCTATCGGAAACACATTCTCGAATGTTTTCGTTTCACGTTCCGTCGGATTGTTTTCCGTTCGGACACGGAAACTTCCGACGTTTATGAATAACCCTACTGATCTCCTTTAAGGATATAAGGTTGTAATCACTTAAATATTTTTGATGGCTAGGGTTTAATATCATAAACATCTAAATTTTACGGCTAGATCTGGCAAATTCTACACTGATTTTGAATACTAGATATCCTAGAGAAGAATCCTTGTAAAGCACGTGTCCATCTTTCCAGGACGGTACATTCTCCCTGGCTGACTTCACAGATGCGTATCAGGAAAATGAAGTCCAACGCGTCATCCGTGCATACGAGAACTCGATTTCGATTGACGTCCACTGCTCGACGAGCGGCGGCGGCGAATGGGCGAACCTTCCAGAGATGCCCTTCGTCAAATACTGCAAGATTAGGGTCAACCCTACAGATATACTGGACTCCGGCTCGCAAGCCATCAAGGATTTTGTCGGTAAGTTAGTAGAATAAAGTATTACATACCTACATGTACAATTTTGTTGGTAAAATAGTACTGCACTACTTTGTCACTGTGAAAAGCAAAAATAGCTGCCTAATTTTGTTTAATGCAGGAGTTCAACAGACAGGCTGACGGCCCACTTGATTGAAAGCGGTTACCATCGCCTATGGACATTCGTTTCCGTGGGATAAATGAAAAAAAGCGGAAAAGCAGGCGCTGTGATCGCGTCTTTTTTGGAAAAGTACTGAACGTATATCGATGAAACTCGGCAGAGAGACGGCTCACATCCAAGTTAACTCTTAAGATACTTTTTATTCCAATAAATAATATAAATAGATGGCGCTGCAATCGCGTTTTTTCAATATACTAAAGCCGCGTTTTCACAATAAGAGTTGGCTCGGACCGAGTGCACTCGGATGTCTTCTCAGACGATACTCGTATTATGTAAACACCTAATCCGAGCGTACTCGGACGCCGGCATCTAATCCGAGTAGACTCGGACTGTGCTCTATTTTTCGAGCTCACTCGGATCATTTTTATGAAAACAAAATGGCGACAACTAAAAATTGTGAGTTGTTTAATCTCAAATGATTTTTAAACGTGTTTTTATCTTCCTCACGTCTTAAAATCCATTTCCGTGTCAAAAAAAATTACTCTCTTCGTTTTTTCCCCTTCCGTGATTTTGAACTTCCGCTATTAACATATAGATGCTACAACTTCTGTACCTCGCAGCAGCAAATCAGTCGACGACATCTTGAATGTGCAAGGAGACAAATGACCACAATACGAGTGCACTACTATCGTGTGTAAACGTGTAAACCACTATCCGTGTACACTCGTATGAAGCCGACTCGTACGAGTGTACTCGGTCCGAGCTAACTCTTATTTTGAAAACGCGGCTTAACAAATACCTGCGTTTTCATAAACATGTCACATTCGGTGTATTACTTCAAATCAGGTTGGCTTCGACTCACCTCTATGTTTTGCTGTTTAAACATTCGGTACAGCCGCTGGGCAAACTCTAGTAGTTCCTAAATTTTGTAAACGAATTTACTCAATCAATAGGCCGTGCCTACATAAACAGAGGGTTGGTAGAAAAGTTTTAGTAACCCGTGAAATATTGATCCATTGCGGTCGTTTTCAATTTCATGCGTCTAGAATATAATTTATTCAGGTATATTAAATTTGTGCTACCTTTCTTTAGGGCCATGTTATGAAATGTTATTCCTTAAAGTTTGTTGAGCTTGTAGAATATTGAAAAACTTTATGTTCAACTACCTAAACTTGGCCCTAATTCGTTGTGGCAAAGTTTTGCCAAAATAGTAGATACTCCTATAAAATTTTATATACACATGTTATGCCAATACTCCACCTACGTTAGCGTTAGTGTCTGTGTGAAAATGCTTCTTATTTATAGTGTTAAATAATAACGCGTTAATAATCATTACGTTATTAATCAGGTAATCACCTATACTAATGTTTATACATTAGTTTGCTGTCAATGCTTAACGTCATTTTAATGTCGCATCTCAAATGTTCTTTCAGAAGGGACTTTACAAACTAATATAAGAAAAGAAACTTAACCTATTTATTATATTATATTATATATATTAATTTACCTCCCACCCATTTTAATAGGATATAAAATTATTAGAGCTAGATATGATTTCTGAAATATTATTAATAATTATAATTTACTCTTTAATAATAATTATATTCAAATTCAAAATTTTTACACAAAATAAGTTCCACTGGAGAACACTTTTGAAGGTCATACATATAGGTTAAAATTTAATTTTACTTCCTAAGCTATGTACACCGCTTCGCAACGTGTTATTGCTGTTAAGCAGAAGAAGCGACAAGAAACTCCCCAGCAACACGTCTAGCTAAAAACTGTTTTTCTTTATATTTCTTGTTCTATTTAAATATCAAGTTCTTTTTGCAAGTTTTATACAGAAGCATGTTACAGAATGACTTTTGAAGAATTAATAGAGTTGTAGCAAACAGTGCATATTACATATATAGATATCGGCTCCTAGACTAAATAAAAATATAAACAAAATTAAAACTATATAGTTAAAATGAATAAGTTGGCGGTAGACTAAATAAAACTTTAACAATACTCATTGAATCAAGTGTCAATTGTATCTTTGTCTTCCGTGATCACGGCTACTGAAAAGTGGCCAAAATGTAGAAATTATAAAAATCAAATTATCACGCTTACATCCGTTAAAACCTAGTTTTATTATGTATACTATTGTATTCTACCCATAGTCCCTCAACCCTCAAGACTGTAAGTAGAATACTGAGTCTAGACCTGGCTGTGTTTCCTAGCTGGATCGCCAGAGGCCATACTATTCCGTGTCCGAAGTAGCACCAGTCCCCTGACACCTGAAGAATCAAGGAGTCGTTTCGATAAAATTCAATTTACTTATTCAAAGAAGGAAATAATATATGAGTGTTATTAGTAGCTTATTACATACGAACGAGAGGCTCGGCAAGTTTCGGGGTCCCTAATTATGTACTAGGGGGGCATTCATTACTAACGGTGCCACTTGTGCACCCGCTGTTCGCTCCATATTTAGGAATGGGAATTCTGAGAGCAACTAGAGTATTTCTTATGTTTTTATTTCCTCGAGATGCAGTAGGTTTTCGCGAACATAACATTGTGAGTAAGGGCTCATATAGTATGACACGAGGTGGGAAGATCCTAACATTTCAAAATATATTTAAGCTTTAAAACAGGAAATTTGAACTATTAACGAATAACTTCTTAATATTTTCAACTCCATGTGTATAGACTATTGAAGAATATTTAAATGACAAAACTGCATTTACATAGCTGTCTTTTATACTGTCTTCTGTATAACGTTTATATCTTGCATAAAATGTAAGGAATCTATGGAGATTTGTCGCAGTATGAATTCTTACTTTACTTGCGACTGTAACAATATTTTCTTACTGGTCATAACTCCATTCATTCTTTGAAAAGTAATTGTAATACATCTGCTATATGTATTAAAAAAGAGGCTGGAATAATATATAAACAATTGATGAAAAATCGTTTTTAGCACATCTGTATATATAAAAATCAATGCCACTTTTCGTTGTAATTTTATAACTTGAGAACTGATACTGATTTTGATGAAATTTTGTGTGTATGTTTGAGTGGGTCCCGGGATAGTTTAGATCCACAATTGGTACCAGTAAGTGGCGCTGATATCGGGTTCTACAATTCTCCTTATCACCTGGAGCGATTTTGGTGATTTTTTTATGTGTTTGAGTTGGTTCCCGGATGGTTTAGATTCGCAAAAAGAACCGGTAGGTGGCGCTGAGATCGGGTTTTAGAATCCTCCTAATCACCTGGGCCGTTATGGTGATTTTGTTTTTGTATCATGAAACAAAGTTTTTTAGGAATTCAGAAAATATGGCGGTACGAAGTTCGCCGGGTCAGCTAGTTTCATTATACTTTCATATGCATTTAGTAAAAAGTTGTTATTTTGACATTACAATCAGACACTTCAATTTTAGGTTATAAATAAACTAATATTAAATAATCACCATATATTTGATTGATCAGAGTAATCCTTACGATCCTACAAATACATTTATTTTATTATCATAGTAAAACAGATTCTTAGCAATATGCATTGTAGTCCGCGTCAAATTAAATTTGAAGCCATCCATGCGAATTCAAAAGGACAATTTGAAATCCAGACGTAAAGTTGATGGTACAATATACATTTTCCGACATAGTTCCCCCTTGTTTCCGTACCAGACCTCATTATCTAAATTTCCACAAGAGACGTTCTTGTTAGGCCTGAATGGAACTAGCGGTGTGCGGCGTGCACTTTCCAGTTGCCATTATTCGAACAAAATAGAATTGCCAGAAGCAGACTGTCATTATTTTATGGTACAATGTCCTTATGTCGAAAACAAACAATTTTGAACAAGTTGCGATCTTAAAGACTTGTACTACTTTTATCCGTGCATTAAAATATCTTATAAATAAAAGTGGCTTAAAATATAGATAGATAGATAACACTGTATTGCTCACCAAATATACAATTTCAAAAATGCACAGTTACTGTCATGGTAGAAACAATAAGCGGCCTTATCGCTTAAAGCAATCTCTTCCAAAACTTAAGGAATAGTTTAACCTAATCTGGCGATGTAGGTGGTGCAGATTATTTACATAATAATCTGCACCATAAAATCATAAACAAACACACTTAAATTACATATTTTAAAAATATATATTAGATATGTGCCGATTATGACTTTGACCGACTAGCCGATGAGTCGGTCGTAAAGAGGCCGACTAGTCGGCACATCTCTAATATACAATAGGAAAATCTTATATAAAAGCTCGTCCAGCCTCACCAGCCCATTATCGCTGGGCATTGTACCTAGGAGGGTGGCAGCATTACCTCGCTGGATGCAGCTATCGTTTTATTGATAAAAAATAAAAACTTCGTTTAAAAAACCGACTTCAAAAACTAAAATGTATAAAATAACTTATTTCTAAAGCTATTATTATTAATATATATTATCTAAAACATCTTAAAGTCGGTGCTTAGTAATTTTCAAAATATAGTAATTTTTATGTTTTGCTTTGCACCGACTTCAAGATGTTTTAGATAATATATATTAATAATAATAGCTTTAGAAATAAGTTATTTTATACATTTTAGTTTTTTAGTCTTTGAAGTCGGTTTTTTTAAACGAAGTTTTTATTTGTTACTTTTTAGTGTCTAGCTATGTATGGGTGGACCTACGAATGGTGTCGCGCTTCTTAAAAAATATAGGTCCCAAGAACCGGGAACAAAAAAATGTTCGTAAAATGAAAACTTCTGGGCCAAACTATGTCAAATTTTTAGGGGATTACATGGCAGCTATTCCGCGTCGAACAAAAAAAGAATCACGTAAATCGGATCATAAATCTCAGAGTAATCGGTGTACATATGGAACGAAGTGAAAATTATTTCCATGAAAAATGTTCATAAAATGAAAACTACTGGGCCAAACTATGTAAAAATTTTAGGGGACCAATTGGAAGCTATTCCGCGTCGAACAAAAAAAGAATCACGTAAATTGGATCATAAACCTCAAAGTAATCGGTGTACATATGGAACGGAGTGAAAATTATTTCCATGAAAAATGTTCATAAAATGAAAACTACTGGGCCAAACTATGTAAAAATTTTAGGGGACTAATTGGAAGCTATTCCGCGTCGAACAAAAAAAGAATCACGTAAATCGGATCATAAATCACGGAGTAATCGGCGAACATACATAAAAACAAGCAAAAAAAAAAAAGATCCAGACGAATTGAGAACCTCCTCCTTTTTTCGAAGTCGGTTAAAAACTGAATAAATAATAAGAAAATGTTTGTATTGTTATTTGCAATTTCCTAAAATCGCTTCAACTTTAACCTTGAATAACCTTTGAAGGAGTCAATTTAGCCAAAAACGTTAAGAGACTTCTTTTGTAGGCCATTTGATTTCACATAACAATATTATCTTTTTTTTCTGGGTACTGACTTTTCCATGAATTACAAAATTCCAAAATTAGAAAATCAAATTGTAAAACTATATGAATGTTTAAGGCATGATTCTAGGGAAACGGTTCGTCTGATGAAAAATTGTAATTAGAACTTTTCGTGTAGAGCATTCAATTTCCTTCAAAAATATCTCAGAGCCTATTTCGTTAAGTCAATGATTTGGAAGTTTTAAGATAAAAACCCGCTCAGAAAAAACAAAATCTAAATTTGCGATGATAGGCCTCATAATATTCAAATTCTCAAGATCTGGTGATGCCGCCATATTTTTTTGGTGCCGTCATTGCAATTTCAAAAACCACCATCATCATAGCAACGCGATTAACCAGTTGTTGGGCTTGTAGTGTGGTCAGGTCAGCTTCCCCTCTATCCTTCTAGTGATATTTAGGACGACCAACTGGTCGCCGACCGACTGGTCGCCCCAAGTATGCTTTTTTCATTTCCTGTTTCTCCTTCATCCGTTCTACATGACCGAGCTAGCGAAGACGTTGAGATTTTATTTCCCCAATCATGTTGGGCTCGGCCATGAGCTCTTCTATTTCGGAGTTGGTTCCGACCGTCCAGCTCCCATCTCCTTTTATTGTTGGGCCCAAAATATTTTTGAGAAACTTCCTCTCTGTAACCAACAATCGGTTCTCCTCCCTCAGTGTTAGTATCCAAGCCTCACAGCCGTACATTAAAACTGGTCTAATTTCAGTTTTGAAGACGCGAATTTTAGTTTTCCTGCTTAGACGCCTGGACACACCTTATATAAAGCAGCACTGCACCTGAGGGCATTTTGAACACGGATGTGTATTTCTTCCTCTCGGGAGTTCTTGTCTGTGATCGTGCATTCCAGGTATTTGAAAAAAAACCACTTTAGGGCCACAGCACACTACGATTTTGCATCATGTTTTAGCGACTCTCTGCGTTCGATCGCGGTATCAAAATCGCGCGTCATGCTGCATCATTCGCGACTTTATAGTCGTGTATGTATATAAAGTCTTAGGGCCTTGATCATTGAATAATAATTTTTCGTAACCTAGTTTTTATATTCCAATAAAAACGAACCATGTTCGCGTGATGTGTATACCTTGATTTAGTACCCCTATTAGTTATTTTCGTTCTTGTTATGAATAATTCATATGCTGAGATTATGGTTAAAATATTGCTTAATGGTGTATTTTTGTTACAGCCGTGTAATTGCTTAAGTTACTTTTGATAGCCACGTATCATTAACACCTAATAAAATAAGCGCCTAATTAACAAATTTAGCAATAAATTTTCACACGATCAGATTGTATAACCAGTTGGTTAGGTGCGTGTAAGTGCACAGAGGCAGATTATAAGGTTCCGTAGTACGGTGTTTACGTAATACCAATCCCTAAAACAAACTTGCCAATGATACCACATATCCCAGAATAAACTTCATTTAATAAAATTCTTTAATCTTTGTTTTGTTTTTTTTAATTCCTATAATAGATTTTTTTTATTTCTCATTTTCTTTGGCAGGTTGAGTAATAAAGTTATTATACCGGTTAGTAATTACTCACTTGTTAAATGGTTAACCGTTTAGACATCTATGTCTATAATTCTATTATAATATTATACACAAGAAAGATTTGTATTTTTGTAACGAAATAACTCAAAAATTACTGGACCGATTTCAATAATCCTTTCACCATTTGAATGCTACATCATCCCTGATTAATATCGGCTATATCAATAATATATAATAAGTATCCTACGTCCATTCACAGTATTGTGACTACATACATACCAAATTTCAGTATAAACAGTAGCATAGGTTTTCCATGAAAGCTTAACAAGCACTTAGAGTTACTTATCATTTGTAATATTAATATGAATTCAACGAAGGAAACCTCAACAAATTTAATTAATTAATTCCCGTTACTTATATGTATTACGTAAGTGCAAACTACCTACAATATTGTGTAGAGCAATATTGTTACTACAAACACCGATCAAGGCATAAACACATAAGGACCAGGCATTTCGAGTTAACATGTTATTCCAAGCTTATTGGCTATACCAGCTTTACGAAGACCAAAACTCTCGTAACTTATGCAAAGGCAATAGAACCGTAATAAACATGACGTACCACAGCAATTAGACACGTGTATACTACGTTACCGAAAGCCATACAATTACAGCTCACCGTGTATAGAAGTTAATTTACACTCGCAAGTTTCAAATTGTTCGCAACGCAAAGTTTGACGTTTGTTAACGAGGCTTAATGAGCGCTTGTGACAAGTTATGAGAGGTTTCGAGCTGTGCTTAGCCTTTCATACTCCATTTTAAATTATATTTTGTATTTTGGTAAATCATAACCCTTACTTATGTATTATTGTATATGATGATGTATTTGTATGTTTATTTCTTAAATTAGTTTGAGTATTTATGTATCTATTGCCTTTTTAACCGACTTCCAAAAGTTGAAGGTTCTCAACTCGATCGGTATTTTTTATTTTTATTTTATATATGTACACCGATTACTCGGATCCGATTTACGTGATTCCTTTTTAGTTTAATGTTAATAGTTGCCATTTGGTCCCCTAAAAATTTAATATAGTTTGGCCCAGTAGTTTTCATTTCAATAACATTTTTTATGTCATTTTTCCCGTTCCCGTTTCTTGGGCCCTATATTTTTAAGTCGCGCAGCACTTTTCGTAGGCACATTAAAAAGGAACAAATAAAAGAAAAGTTCTTTTAAAAAACCGACTTCAAAAACTAAAAAGTATAAAATAACTTATTTCTAAAGCTATTTTTAATTATAATATCTTTTTTTCTGCACCATCTATTTCGCCTGATTCAATTTCTTTCATTTAGGTTGCCAGGAAGAGATCGCTTTGAGCGATAAGGCCACCTATTGTATTGCCTAGAAAATATTGTAAATATATTTCGGTTTTTGTAAACTTATATTTTGGTGTGGAATAAAGTGCTATCTCTCTGTCTCTCTCTCTCTCTCTTTCTCTCTCTCTCCTATGCAATCGACATATCTATTCATACTAGTGGTTGCCAGTGGTCGAATTTCGACAATAATAATAAATCTCAAATACTTCTATAATCACAGATTTCGCCAATTAACACTGTTAATTTGACTTGAACAATAAAGAAAAGAGCATATATGCGTGTGTGTGTCAAATACATGGTAGTGTGTTTTTTTTTCGATTTAATGTATTTTTTTATGCATAATTTTAAAGTATTAACAGTCGTCGCTTCTTCTCTATAAGTGTGCGAAATTTCATACTCCACCGTCCGCGCAATTTTCCTACAAAAGGGGTACAAAGTTTTTGCTTCGCGTATTAATATATAGATATAAGTGTGTTTTAGGATGATTCTGTGTTCCATCTTCATTTAACTGTCATACAATTTTATAATATTGAATTTAAGTATTTTATATATGTATATACTAGATATGTATCGATATATGTGTATGTATGTTAAGTTTATGTATGTATATCTATCTGTATGTAGTTTATAATGTAATATTTATTTTCAATAAGTACTTTTATGTAATAATAAGTTTCATGTACACAACCCTGCCTCTTGTCTTCCCACTTTCACTAGACCCATAGGTTTGCTGGCAGAAAACTCTTTTTAGGGTTAAGCTCGCCTTTGTACATCACCATTATTTTATACTTTTTTTGTAACTATTTTGTGTACAATAAAGAATAAAGAAGAATATGGGAAAAATGGTGTAGTGGCCTAGAGATTCTGATCTAAAATTGATGTGGGTAAACCCGCTAGAAACTTAAGTGTAACAATAATACTATGTAAAGCCAGCTGAAGACTCTTAAGGCGTCTAGAGTCTAGCCTATCGGGTTCTAAGTTGGAAAACCAATTTAAGTTATCAACAAGTTTAAAGTTACCAGCTTGAATGTGCGAGAGTTGTGTAATTTGTGGAGAAGATCTGAAAGTGCTTGTTACAGAGTTTGCTATTTTATTAACGGTATCTAATGGAAATGTGTTGTTGTTAGATTATACCGAGAAATGGCGTCGTTTCCGCGGGATATACGAAAATAGCGAAAAGCATGGTCCAGGGGAAGCTTATATCCCGAGGGAACACTTAGGAGACTTTTTATCCTGATAAATAACATCTCTTCTATGAAATAAAATTGGCGCTGCAATTCCGTTGTCTCAATTCACTAACAAATACATTTTCATAAGAAACAAGTCATTCATTGTATTGTTACGAGTTTAGCGGGTCTCGAATTAAAATGCCGTTGGAATTATTATACAGTTTATTAGAATTATACAAACACGTATAACACAGGTACAAGTATAAACGAACACAACAAATGCAGACGGTCGTAATTCAATAAAACGCGCAAAGTACACACGTCTAGCCTTGATCGTGGTTCTCGCTTGATTGCCCCCTCTCTCAATCAAGCCGTCGTTTTATACCTCACAAATACAAATATGCCCGTATCGTAGACGACTTAGTCCGCAACACCTAGCTAATGATCCGGCCGCAAGCGGCCATAAACGAGTACGATAAATCAATGGGCTGTTGTCTAAAAACGTATGCCAAGAAATAAGTAAACAAAAGAAGACGATCATAAAAGAATTACAATTAGTTCATATGCTGACAGATAATAAATGTGCTTCGTGGACTTTGTCTTTGTCGGGGGGCTAAGTTGTAACAGTATTCACTTCAAATCAGGTTGGCTTCAACTCATCTATATATTTTACTGTTGTTTAAACTATGGACTTAGTTTTATAGTTATTATAGTGATACTTAATAACAAGAAATAGTAAAGTTTAAAGAAAAATTGCCAAATTAAATTTGTATATACGTAACATAAAACTACTACCTAAACTCTAGTAAATAATATATCAATATACAAAATACAAGTTTTGTAGGTAAACTTTATTCAATAAAGTACTGGGCGAACATATTTAGTGACTGGTATACGTAACGCAAGAAAAAATAGTAAAGTTTTATGTCTTACTAGCTGCCCGGCAAACTTGGTACCGCCTCAGAATCTATAAATAAAAAACGTTGATTTCTAAACGATGGAACGAACATCAAAAGTTTGACATTCAAAACCAAAAAAACGAAAAATAAACTTCACTTTTAAATTTAATTTGATTTCTGAATGACTTTTAAATTTAATTTATTTCTAAACGACGGGACGAACATCAAATGTTTGACAGGTAGGAATAGTTTCTATAGGAAAGCGAAATTGTTGTTTTTACTATATTCCACGCATTTATTTCATATTTACTCACCTTTTAAACCTTCCCTGAAATTCCAAAAATAATTCAAAACCAAAATAGCCAAATCCAGCCGTTCTTGAGTTTTAGCGAGACTTAACGAACAACAATTGATTTTTATATATATAGATAACTCAATAAGGGTATATAAATATCCTTATTTAGTCCTTATGTGAGTAACGTAAAGCTACCCAGGGTTTTAAAGCTCTAGTATTTAATAAAAACAAAGAATTCTACCCCTAGCAGAGTGTAGATACATACACCGACCGCATTTAAAAATACATTCACACAAAAACATGTCGGTTATTCTTTAAAAAGGTGGAGGGAATCTTTTCAAAAAATTATTTTATACTCGAGCTATATGGATAAAAGCTTTCGTTTGTTAAAAGCTCGCATTAAACTGAGTGTTACGTGCAACTTACTGTTTTAGAATTGCATTGCAATATAATTTTTATCATTTTAACTGCAAATCTATATTTTTTATTATTGTTATGATTGGAAGGGAATACCAGTTATCACCGTTTTTATTAACTTGCACAGCCGTACGTGGTTCTTCTTCGCAGGGACGCACAACTAACGTCGCACTGTCCGGTCGATAAGATGTCTCACTCACCATACCGACACCGATATTGCGTAGACCACCTCCTGCTACTGCAGTGCTCACTTCCGAATTTATGGCGTGTAGCTTGCCTGGATCTTCTCTTAATCTACGCTACACTCCTCCTTCACTGAACTGCCCACTAAATTTTTCGCTAAATTCACCACTAAACTCGTCACTGTCTTCTATCAATTTTTTCTCCCAACTCTTTGATATCGCATTTGTTGCTTCGCTGTCTTGAACTGGACTAAACTCCTCGATAGGCGCGCCTTTACTAATATACCCGGAAGAATCTTCTAGAACCCATAATTTCGATCTTCTTTTCGTTAATCTTTTATTTACTATCCATCCCTTTCTAAGCATCTATCTATCTCTGTCTTTTCCTTCCCGAACATACTATTCTAGAACTTTCATTCATCATCTATCCTTTTCTAAAATCTGCCCTTGTCTGTTCCTTCCAAAATCTTCTACCTTTTTCGAAGTCTTGAGACCGGCTTACGCTGCCAGAGAGTTCTACCCTCGGTCGCCACAACATTTTGTACTGATGAAGTTGAAGTTTTTCTGTATATAATATCAAAATACAGTGTAAATTGACCAAGTACGTGTGAATCGACGTTCAGTGAAAGATGTCGTGTAGGTGACTATTATCTGCACTTTTTGCTAAAATGAGTGGGGAATCATAAAAGCTTTATTAAATTACGTGTCAATTGAAAGTAATTTGCTTGTATCTGTCAAATTTATACGTATGTATTATAATTAGTTTTTGAGTACCTAAGTAATTAATTTATAATTTTTATTTTAGATTTTTTGAGTTTATAATCGCTGCAAAGCGGCTACAACACTATACGAAAAAAAGATAATTGGTATCAATTATAATATCAGCCTGTAGATGTCCCACTGCTGGGCTCGGACCTCCAATTATAGGGGTAACGGACAGTATACCCGCCACGCCATTCCAAGGCGGCTTGGCAGGTTAGACACATCGGTTCTATCGATGTTTTCCTTCTTCGTTGTTAGCACTTGGTAATTCTAACAATATGCACATTAGATCGGAAAACTGACTAAGTGCATGCGTTCCGGCCAGGATTGAACCCGCGCCCTCCGAGTACGGGGCGCGTGCGCTAGCCATTACCCTACCACGAAGACTGGAATCTATTAAAGTCCAGCAATAAAAATAGTAAAGACGACTACGACTCACGCCAAGCTAGTGCTATGCGTTTATTGGAAATTCCTCTAGGGACTTCAATACAAGCGGATATTTTTGCTTATACAAACGCAAAAGAACGGGTGTTAAGAATATGTCTTACATTCCACACGAAGAACATTTCAAAAAGACATATCCAATTAGTAAGACATTCTTCTATACTCTGCGAAGTTATAGCAATAGACGTTTTGTTCAGCGGGTTCTAAATTACAATTAACCGCACGTGAAAAAAGTTTACTAAATTATGTTGTCATAACTTGCTATTCTCGTATAAATTCTAGACGGCTTCGGTGTTTCATAAGATCAACTGTCAACGTATTGTGTTTTTTATTTTTTTAATAATAATTATCTAACAACCAAACAATGTTTTACGCCAGGTAGTAGGTCTGGTCTAATGTATTTCGCCATAACAACCTGAGTTGTGTTCCGAAATTACTGACCAGATTCCACTCTTCCTTAAGTGAGCAGCAGCACATTTGTAGCACCTTTGGTGTTGCA
The DNA here is from genome assembly GCA_949752895.1 of Dendrolimus pini. NCBI lineage: Eukaryota > Metazoa > Arthropoda > Insecta > Lepidoptera > Lasiocampidae > Dendrolimus > Dendrolimus pini. Next base: position 20,455,282 of record OX457139.1, read on the forward strand.
AATATCCATAAGCGATGGTAACCGCCTACATTCAAGTGGGCCGTCTGCCTGTCTGTTGAACTCCTATAATACAATAAAAAAATATAAAAAATATCCCTAAGCTAATCAAGCGCTTGTGTTATGGGTAATATACAACTGACTATTCTGGGGCCGATCTCAGGCACCTGGAACAAAGTAAATAACGGAAAATTCTTCTATAGTATTTACCATGCCAGAATTCGAACCTGGAATCTCTGTGTTCCCATGAACTAGACCGGCAAACAGCCAACTCACTCAAAGAAACTCTCTTACATATTATTGAATATCTTTTTCAAAATTAGACTTGTATTAGTATAAAATATATTTCAAAAATAAGTCTCGTCTGTATTAACAATAATGAAGTAAATATATATGTCATCCGTGCAGGAGAAAGAATACAATTTCCTCCAATCCACAGCCAGATGTAAGGTATTTGCCTGACTGGATGTCTACCACCTCTGGTCTAGAGAATGCCGCTATAACAACCTTGAGTTGTGTTCCGGCATTATGACCAGGTTCCATTCACCCTTAAGAGAGCAGCTGCACATTTGTAGCACCTTCGATGTTGCACATGTCCATAGGCGATGGTAACCGCTTTCCATCAAGTGGTCTGTCTTTTGACCTCGTGCAATAAAAAAAAATGTTGGTTGGTGCGGAGTTCTCTTTTAACAGTAAATAAAATTTCTTTGGAAGCGGCGCAGCGATAGACTCAATAAATAATCTGCAAGATTCCTTTTCTGAAATAAATAAAAAATACATGAATGATGAAACTTTAGATCACATTTATAAAATAAGTATATAAAGGTTTTACCTTTTCACCGTTCCTTACAATACTCAATTGCCCAACATGATAACTCCAAGAAAATGGAAATTTATATTGAAAGTGTTTCGCTGTAAAAAAATTCTTTACTGATGATATTCGGAGTAACGATATTTTATTCTCATTTTCCGTGAAATTTAGGTTCATCCGGCCCCTTGTCGGTTCTCGTTGGGTCGTCCACTTATTTTTCTTATGAATTTTTGATACTTGATGGATGTAGCGCCCTAATACAACTGAAATAAGAAATAATGGATACATTGTCGGAAGTAGAGGTATGAAGGACTTACTTCTGGCTGCGACTTTGTCCGCGTGGAATAGTTAAAAAAATGTAAGTTAAGTTAAAATTAGCTTTTTTTTAAAAGGGTTTAAATACAAGCTTTTGGGATCATGGATATCATGTAGCAGCAGAGTACTAGCCAAGACAATTAAAACGACCCCAATCTATATTGTTTAGTACAGGAGTTCCTATGTCCACCTTCCATCTCCATCATCAGATCAGCTCCATGGTACCACATTATTACATTGTCACGCGATATAACATACATATCCGTGGAAAATTTCAGTCCAATCGGAAACCGGGAAGATTGTAAAATTTAACTTGCAAGATTCCGCCCTAACTCACATACATACTTACATACATACATAGCTACACCATTGCAAGTTAAATAAAAGCTGAGATGAAATGAAATTTAAAATGTGAGCAATTTAATGTACAATGTGTGCGTAATATGTAAAGTAACGACTAAAATAATACAAAACTACGAAATATTAAAAAATTAGCATTTCAAAAAATTTTTTTTATAATTTCGACCATCTAATTTTTGGTAAAATTAAATAACCTTTTCTCTTGAATTTCTGATTAGACGAGGGACGAATAAAATTATTTCCCGGATGACTGTTAATTAGAAAAAAAAAGAAAACCGGGCACTGAGTTAAAACTTTGCAAACTCAAACTTACTTTAATTAAAGCGTTGTTTGTAGAGAAAGTCGTTAAAACTTATTTGTTGAAGGTAAAATTAATTGAGGAAGTGCATCTGATTATAGTAATGTGAGTTCCCGTAACGGTTTGAAATATAAAATAATTTATAATAATATTATAAAGAGGTACAGTTTGTCAGTTTGGATGTTCGGGGTAATCTCCGGTACCTACTACTGATCCTATTTTGAAAATTCTTTCACCAGTAGAAAGTTACATTTTTCCCGGGTGATATAGACTATATTTGATTGTGATTAATAAATCAAAAAGGATTCTTTTTACGCCCTACAAGTGGGCTCGAGAACGCCTGTCAAATATGTTACAGCAATAACGTTCGACGCAAGAATAGCGCAGATCCTCGTACGGCACTGCGAGTGCGTTCTGCGCCTTAAATGTTACAAAGCATAATTCAACCAAGATATGCGTACGTGCGTGCGTGTGTGTGTGTCACGTGCGTGGGTGCACGAATATTTTTTAATAACGCCCAACGAAGCAGGCACGGGTTATGCTAGTAGTAAATATTTTTAAGCAAGCCCAACCAATAAAATACAGAAAAAAAATACGATAAAAAGCGAACATGTCAAGTAGTAGTATTTGCCTCAATGGCAGGCAAAAAAACTTAGTACATACAGCCTTCTCTGATGTATTCTTATATCTCAGCCGAGTTGTAGGTTTCTTGAATGACGTCAATTAACGTGTGTAGTTCTTATGGTAACTTGTAAGGTCATATTTGACTATATATTTCACATTCCTCACAAAAACACATGATTACTACTCAAAAGGATTATGAATGTTGTTGTAAGCCTGCATTGCGTCCGGCGACATCGAGCAGAATGCCTCTTGAGTTCTGTAAGCTCCGCTGGCGTCTTAGCGATATTTTTTTAATTTACGGTCTGGAAAACGATTCAAATAATACGTTTGTCAAGAAGCATAAATTAATATAAAATGTTTTTTTTTTCAATTCTTAGCATACCTGGACCCATACATAGTGCCAGCAAGCCTGGAGCAGCTCCTGGTGTCGAGCGACGTGGTCGGCAACATCAGGTTCAGCCACCCGACGCTCTACGTTTTCCCAGGAGGGCAGGGGGATGCCGCACTCTTCGGAATCAACGGATTCAACATGCTAGGTGAGCGTTTACCCTGGTTCTAATAACATACTTAATTCCACATGCACTATTCGCCGGTTCCTATGTCTTTATCTAGACATTATTTTGTCTTATTGCTGATAGAAAATTGATATTATTACTTAAGAGTTTATGTCAAATTTTAACCAAAAGTAAGACGAATGAATTTTAAAGCTAGACCAAAAATGAGATGGATGTATAGTGTGAAGAGGATATAAAGATTTGTGGTGTAATCAATACAGGGGCCCAATTCTATTGTTTCAATGTCTTGACGTTGCTATGCTTTTTCAAAGTATGATTCTATTGCGATAGTGTCAAAAATTCGTATTCTCTTAATCCACAATATCGATGGCACCAAATAGAAACGGACATCTACATTTTTTGCGAAAATGCTTTTTTTACAAAAATGAGCTTATATCAATCCTATCTACAAGTCTGTATTAAAATGATTTCAAAATACAAAATAATGAAGAAAATCTGCCACGTAAATGTTGTGATGATGTCATGTGAATGATGTCTTCAGACATCTAAACGGGGTTTTTAAAAAACACCGCAGTAGAAAAAAGGTAGAATACTGTTTGCATGTTGCTTAGATGTTCTTTAAATTCCTTAAATGTATTACTGGAGATTATTATCTTACTTGATTAGATATTTAAATGAAATGGGTACTTTTTTATTACAACGTATAAACGAATATCAGGCAGGTGTCTTCTTCTACGTCAGTTTTTTCAGAGTAAAAAAAGACATCTACATTATTTCAGTAAAACAACGATATGGCGATTACACCTGTCACACAATTCCTAAAGAAGGTTTTTTTAAAGCATCATAGAAAATTTCAGGTTAATCGGTCCATAACTCTCAAAATAACCACTATTTTCAACTAAATCTACTCTGCTGTGAAGTTGCGATTTTGTAGATGTCCGTTTCTTCTTAGCTGCCATCGATATCATCTCAACATCGTCGCGGCGGACTGATACTAGATACAAATTGGTATTACCATTAACATCAACGGCGTTAGTTTAAATGAATATTGAAAACGACCAAAATATTTAAACATTTATTTCGCGAGATCTCGATTAATATATTTATAAAAATTGGTGTGTGACAACAAACCTACGATAGACACGATAGTGTTTGACGAGATATTAATAATAAAATTGAGCTCCAAGAGTATGGAAGGAAAAGATAGAGCGAGTTTACCCCCAATGGGACGTATATGCGTTGACATCTATATATTAATACGTAAAGCAAAAACTTTGTAATCGTTTTTACGAAAATTGCACGGACGGGGGAGTATGAAATTTCCCATACTTATAGTTTATATAGAGAAGAAGCGACGAATGCTAATTTTTTAAATTGTGAATAAAAAATACATTAAATTAATAAAAAAAATATTACACACACTACCATGTATTTAACACACACTCTTTTGTTTATTGTTAAAGTCAAATTAACAGTGTAGCCTTGGCGAAATCTGTGGTTATAGAAGTATCGTCTTTGACATTAATCATTGTTGAATTTCAACCACGGGCGACCACTAGCATAAATATACTATAAAAAGCAGTAAACGTACTAACAGTGAAGATTATTCCTTACAGCATGAACTTTTTAATGTTAAAAAGAAAGAATAAACCAGTCTCTTTTGAAGATGCCGACAAATAACACTTCATGTAAAGCCTTGTAAAAGCGAAGAGCAAGCCAATAGAGGCATGAGCCAAGTTTTGGATCTCGGCCAATAAAAATGAAGCCAAAAATACAAGTTACGCTTTGTAGGCGTGCCGATGAGTCTGAGGAAACGTCGAGATTATGTATCCAATATACAGTGTGCTCCATGTAACGTCATTCGATTTAACGAGAAACTCCCTTAAGCGTCCGAATCACTTGGCTTTGGTTAGTTTCGCTTGTCTTCTATATAACATTACACCTACTATCAATAACGACAACAATTAAGCAATAAAAAGTACCTTTTAATTTGCCAAAATTGGTAAAGCTGTCTACGTTCTTTTATCGCTTTATTATTAGTCAACATCGTACATACCGAAATTTCTAAGAAATTCCGAAATTTCAAAGTACTGTCTTCATCACTCAGATGCCTCAATATCGCAATATATGAGTAAAATATGTAAAACAATACAATAAAATTACTGGTGCACAAAAGACATCGGAGAAAAATAACAGACATCTCTCCATTTAACGACAACTCTCTATAGCGCCATAAAATGTACAGTCCTTTCGGTGTCGTTATATAGAGTTTATACTGTATTTTACATAATTACAAGTGAATACAAGTTAGTATCTGTCTAATAAAGCCAAGACAGACAGAAGTTGTATTACAAGTATTTTACAAACGCACCGCTCGCCAGCAACGGGATGTTCACCCCCATTTCCTTGAGCTCCCACGCTCAACTACGCAACGATTCTTTAGAACAATTATTCCACGTACAACAATGATGTGTAGGGAACTACTTCCCGCCGCGGTTTTCCCTTTGCGCAACGACAAGAGGCGATGGGCGTTCTAAAATTTCTCAGAGGTTAGCAACGCGTTGGCGACACCCCTGACGTTGCAAACGTCCATAGGCGACGGTAATCACTTTCCATCCGTTGGGCCGTTTGCCTATTTGTCTGCTTCAGGCAAAAAAATCTTTTGAAATTGATGGAGTTGTAACAAACAAAGAAGATTATCATAGTAATAATATTAATACATTCGTGACATATAATAGTCTAAGGAATAGGTAGTAAAGAAGACTTGACACAAATGTAGGGACGTGTTCTCGGCCCGCCCTTGACGAACTAAGTACTCCACCCCTCTTAGAAGTACATATGTCGCCAACGAACGCATTGCTTTTCAACAATAAGAGTGAGAAAAATCTCGAACAATAGAGATCGCTATCCTAATAGCAAGTTGTTTACTTGGAAATGAGAAAATATTATATTTCACAAACATTTACGTAAGATAAGAAGCAATTGTTTGTTGTGTGTTTAGGTATTTTGGGAAACATGGGTCAACTATAATTTCTTGGCACTTCTTTTACTCAATACACGGTGTAGGTTTCGAACCGATAGGCATTAGAGAGGTAGTTTATACTTGATGATTTTCCAAACTGTTTTATTGTAGGATTTTTGCTGAAGCACGTCAGACAGGCTGACGGCCCAACTGTGATTGTTTAGGCTCCTTCCTGGTTGTTATGGGATCTTGTAGTAAATCAGTGGACTGTCAATATTGTATGAGCTTTATTTGTGACCACTATACAGTTAATATTCGCGACAAAGGTAAAACAATGCGTGGTATATTGTATGCGTAAGCGTCGCCGGACGGTGTAAGGCGGACTGGTCGTGTGTTGCAGTATTGGCGGCTCCCCTCCTCGCAGAGCAGGACCGGTTAAGCTCCAACATATTCCCGGCGTTGAAGATTTTTCTTCAAAATAATCAATAAGGTATAAAGAAGAAGGTGAAGACGCGACGAATTACTCCCTTAGTCCTTACGCTATCCACCCTTGTGAAGTCTATCCCTGCCATGGAGTATCGTCTCCCAAGACGCCACTTCAAAGGCCAGATGTTCTTCTCCATGCAGTTACAAGAGCTGCTTCCTTAAGACGACGGACATAACTGCTTCTATTTGTCTTATTCTGAAGCCAGAAAAAATGTACATGGTGAGGGCGTTTCCAATATGTTTAACTAAGACCCTTTACATGTTGAACCTCTGAAGACTGTTCATATTCTGGTTGAAGACCTTCGGATGCGGCTAAGATATAAGCGATCTTCCAATGAGGAGACTAGCGGAAGTAAGAAGGTGGAAACAAGGCACATGGAAAGAGGTGTTAAGGCATTATAATAGTAAATAAATAATTATGAATTAAGACTAGTTTTATCTATGATAGGCACGTAGTCATTACTTCAAAGTTAATGTGAAATGGACATAAGACACGCCTAAATTAAGCTTGGATGATTTGATAGTCAACCCTCAAAGTCTACAAGGGTGTGGCATGAGCCGATACAAGTTCGCTATACGAAAATAATGAATGGATGGATGGACTGCCATGACAAGCAATGAAGAGCTCGAGAGCAGCCAGATGAGAAAGCTTCTTTTGGAAAGTCAGAAACAAACTCCAGGTGCACCGCCGATGTAGCTAAATAAACAAATGCATGTAGATATTTATAAGATTTAATTTAACTTATATATGTATGCAGCAGGCTATAAGCATTGGTTTATTAGTCTGTCCCTGTTCCTAATAATTTCGATATCTTTATAAAGGTTATTTACTAACAAATGTATTTTAATAATATGATGCAGTACGAAGCTTGGTACTTGTTGCAATACGCAAATTATAATTTTGTATATTATGTTTTATAATTATATTGAAATCTTATAAGAACATCAATTAATATTTTAAAATAAGGCAATTTATGAATTAACGTTTGATTTATAATTATCATTCAGGAATAATTATTTCAAACTAAATTTAAATAAATAAGTGTAAGTAAACTGAAGTGATGAACGATAACACATCTATAAGACTCGCGATATGTCCGCGAGATAGGCAATTTTTATAATTATTCTCCACGTATGCCTCACGTGTTGCCCAGTATAATCAGAATAACCTTCCCGTATCTCCGAAACAAAAAGGTTTATGTAATTGTCATCAGTTGACACGCCGCGTTACTGATTTTCGTCAAGTGATTCTTAAATAAAGAATAAGAACCATGGGTACTCAGATAAGTTGCTGGATGCCGTGCCACCTATGAAGGCAATTAAGTTTATAATTTCGAAATCAATGCGAAGTTGTGCCAAATACGTTCCCGAGGCTGTCCGCTCCATCAAGTATGACGATGAAGAACGCGACAAGGAAAGACGGATCAGGCAATGTGTATTGTGCTAATGATGTCCAGAAGATGTTCGCTCCATCTTATAAGTCGATGGAGAACGCAACAAAAAGACGGACAAGAAAAACCACTTTATGCAATATTAAATAGTTAATAATTTAATAATAATGTTACCAGTAGAAGACGTTATTTGAAGAACGCAAGATCTAGTCAACATTATGTTTATGGTTATAATATGAATTTACGTAAATATGGTAATTTGGTAAATAAGGCTTACCGGACAAACTTGCGTAAATACTAAAGTTTGCAATGCTACCTATATCCAATAAGACCCCGGCGTGGTGTGTCCTTACGTCGGCACCCACCACTGTGACCAGCGCTGTGGATGGTAATATATGACGTGATATAATAAGAGTCGTTATTGTTCGATAAGATGAAGAGCTCAAGCATCGGAGACTCGTCATGAAGATGCAATAACAATAATAATGTTTGATGTTGCAGTACTTACAATTAAGATTTGTGTATGGGTCTCTTAGAAGAAGGCATTTAAGTTACACTTTCATGTAAATTTTCGTTGAATATATGAATGTACGTAAGTATGCAACTGTCAATAATGAAATATATGAGTAAGTATTTATTAATGATTGTTTAATGCATAATAAAAAATATAAGATTAAGTTTCATTACATAATAAAATTATGTAATATACGATTATTATTATAGATAAAAAAAATTACTAAGTCTATGACTTAATGTTGCAAAGTCATAACTATTAAGACGGCACGTCCATGAAGGGAAGCCCGAAATACGAGTAATGATTGAATGAATTAAATGTTTTAAATAAGTCGTCTCATTATGTATTATAAGAAAACAATGACAATAAATTTTAACCAATTCTGATAGCCGCCGCTAGCTTAAGTCAGTTGAATTGATTTTATGAAGACTAAAATTATTAGGTTTACTATGCTGAACTACAAGAGTGGAGTTGACACCGGAGCGTACCTCTGACATATGCAAGATGAGGCTGGAATCGATAACCGGGATGAAACAGCGTGTTGCTTCAACAAAGCGGCTGCCAAGCTGCTCTCGAGCTGCACACGGCTCGTCTGGTGTCTCCCAAAATACTTCTAAATGGCTCTGAAATGCACCATTATAAGGATATGAAAAATATTTTATGAATATATGTGAATCATGAAGTTGCTCGCATGACTTAGCAGCTGTAAGATAGAAAATGATTTGCATAAGTTTTGCTACAAAAGATGTCCATTTTAAAACAAAAAATATGATATTACCCATTATAAGAGGCAAGTATGCTTAAGTTTTAAGAAAGAATAGTTAAGAAAGTTAGAAAAGATTAAAATGACTGTTGCAAAGTGAAATCATACAAAAAATGTTACACGAAAATAAGTTAAAGAAATAAGGTACGCTGCTAATAAGCTGGGTGAATCGACGTAGCAACAACGCTAGCTAGACGTATGTATACGATGAATGTTGTTTATAACAACTCGACGATTTGTAAGCGGCTATAAGAAAAATGCATTGAACAAAATAAATAAGAAACTATGCTATCCGGCTCGAAGGACCATGTTTAGGCTCCTTCCTGGTTGTTATGGGATCTTGTAGTAAATCAGTGGACTGTCAATATTGTATGAGCTTTATTTGTGACCACTATACAGTTAATATTCGCGACAAAGGTAAAACAATGCGTGGTATATTGTATGCGTAAGCGTCGCCGGACGGTGTAAGGCGGACTGGTCGTGTGTTGCAGTATTGGCGGCTCCCCTCCTCGCAGAGCAGGACCGGTTAAGCTCCAACAGTGATTGAAAGTGTTTACTGTTTGTATGGACATTAGCAATACCAGAGGTGCTGGCAATGTGCTGTTGGCCTTAATTGCTGGAATTTGGCCACTGATGCCGAAACACAACTCACAGTTGTAATGGCGGCATACTCTAGACCAGGGGTGGTAGCTATCCAGTCGGGCAAATGCCCTACCACCTGGCTGTGGGTTGTTTTGTCGCCTCTTACGACAGGCCGCCCCAACGCAGGAATTTGCTGTCGACTCGTGCAATAAAAAAATTAAAAACAATATGTTTTTTATGTATCTCCTTTTAATTTTTTTACTATTTTATAATGTAAACTTGTTACTTAATTCATCTGCATACGACGAGCTTTTATGGCAAATCGTTCAGTCCAAGCAGAACGTCTTTGGTACGCGTTGCCTGTTAATACCAAGCTAGTCAAGTCACTTTCTATTGACACGCGTGTTGCTGAGAAGTTTCTTGCCGCTTCTTCTCCTTAACAGCAATAACACGTTGCGTAGCGGTGTACTACATAGAATAGGAGGTAAAATTAAATTTTAACCTATATGTATGACCTTCAAAAATTATTCTCCATTGTAACTTATTTTGTATACAATCTTTTGAATTTGACTTTATTTTTAATAGACTTGTGAAGGATTATTATTTGTTACCTATCATCAAATAACTTACTTTGCGGATGCAGCAGTAGTTATTGTCAGGTTTTTCTAGTTTTATATTCATTTATGTAAGCGTATTGTATAATATTTTATTTCCATATATCTATTTTTATATTTTATTAATAATTGTAATTATATCATGTACTTATATATTTATAAGATACTGATCCGGTAAAGTGAGAATAATGCAACATACTTCTGTTCTTATTAAACTTCTTGTCCATCCAAATGTTGTTTCAAAGAATGAATGAATGAAAACTCTTTATTGTTCACTATAATTTAAGCCTAGTCATTTAATATAAATCGATAACAATAAAGAAATCGCTAATAGCGATAAGACCGTCTATTGGATAGTAAAATTTTATCTCTGTTAACTGTATCTTTTTAAACACAACAAAGCATATTCATTCATTCAATGTAAATATTTTTAACAATTCGATTTAAAAGATTCAGCAGATTAAAAACCTCAAATCCCTGAAGCAATCGCAAAAACGACGCGTCACTTGATTGGAAATAAAATTGGGGATCCAATCGAGGCGATCCGATGTACATTTTGTTGTTCACCCCCCTAGAGTTCTATAATGGCTTAATCTGGTTTGCGGTGGAATCCCAACAACAACAAATAATGTAGTTACCTAATGGAATTAAACTTGTAATTGTAAGGTAATGAAAAGATTGTGAAAGGACGCAGATTTGTCGCAGTATGTCATTATTACGACATAATATTTGTTTGTTTGTTACCACTCCTTCAAAACAGCCTGATATAAATAAATAATTATAATTTAAAAAAATAGCTAGACATGTTGGGGAATTTCTTGCCGCTTCTTCTCATTTAAACAGCGATAAGACGTCCGCGCATTTTTCGTAAAAATGGGTACAAGTTTTTGCTTCACGTATTAATATATTGATACTAGTCGCGAAAACTTAAGTAAATATTACATAGACCAATATTTCAATTTTAGTTGCATAAATACAATGAGCTATGAAATTCAATTCTGGCAATATACAGCAAATCCAGTCAAACCTTTCCTCCAATAATAACCACTCTCATGTATTTGCGTCAATATTTACACATCCGATACAGAATTTCAAATTGATACGTTGACCTGAATAAGCGTGGTCGGATCCAATCGTGAAAGCGTTATTATTCCGATGGAAACATTACGAGCGCTGTTGTATTATTCTGATTTACAAATCAACTGCCTGACGATAATAAGGCTAAATTGCATTGAAACAAAAGGTAGGACTGTATTCAGTTTCATCACTCAATATTCTGATGGTATTTGTAAAATGAATAAATCGGGCAAGTGCCTTCGCATCTACGATGGTTTCTGTGGTTGAACGGGCTAAGCTGGCATGGTAAATTACGGAAGCGAACTCTCTGTTATTTACTATGATCTGGGTATCTGGGATAGGCCCCAGAGTAGTCCAGTGTATATTACCCAATAACGCAAGCGTAAATTGCTTAATTTGGTGATATATGTGTATGTTTGTCTGCTGATTATTGTATGTCCTTGAAGACCACGGGCCATAAAAATGACCCGGATTTTTGAAAGGCTTGCTTGGGGCTATGGGAAGGCCAACACGTCTTGACAGGTTTAATGTAAATGTGGCGTGACAAACATCGTGGCTTTTCTGTTCAGGAACGGAGAAAGAATATAATTTCCTGCGGCCGGGGTGGGGGGTTGGTTGGCTATCGTAAGAGCCGACAAAAGAACCCACAGCGTGATAGTAGGGTATTTTACCGTCTGGATGGCTACCACCCCTGGTCTAGAGTATGCCGCCATAACAACCTTGAGTTGTGTTCCGATATTAGTGCCCAGATACCAGTGTCCCTTAAGAGAGCAGCAGCGCATATCTATCACCTTTGGTGTTGCAAATGTCTATAGGCGATGCTAACCGCTTTCCATCAGGTGGGCCGTCTATTTGTCTTTTGTCTGAACTCATGCAATAAATACTGACCGGCATTACAAGGGACGAGGGACTACTCTGGGGCCGTTCCCAGACACCCAGACCACAGTAAATAAAGGAAAATTTGTTTTCCAAATTTACTATGCCAGGAATCAAACCCGGAATCTCTGCGTCACAGTGAGCAATTAAAATCTGTGGATGCAGATTCATAATGTATAGAAGCGCAATTATTTGGTTTTATTATTACCGGGACGTCTGAGTTGATATTGCATTTGGTTGACATTTTCAGTTGACGGCGGTTTCTCCCGCAAGGCTTGCTGGTGGGACTTCGCCCGGCATCTGGACAGGCTGGACGCCGTCCTGTTCACCAGATTGAACAACTGCTCCTCGTCGGGGATGGCGTCCGTCCTCCGCAGGAAGGCCACGGCAAACGTCTACCCTCAGATTGGACACTTCTTCTGTAATTTAGAAGTAAGATAGCTAGATAGATAGATAACACTTTATTGCTCACCAAATATACAATTTCAAAATATACAATTACAATATTGTCAAGGTAGAAACAAAAGGCGGCCTTATCGCTGAAAGCAATCTCTTCCAGGCAACCTAACTTAAGGAATAACTTAATCTAATCTGGCGATGTAGGTGGTGCAAATCATTAAATATCAAATATCATAAATAAACATACTTAAACTACATAACTTATAAATAAAATAAAATACACATACTTAAACTGCTTTATAAATTAAATACATACATACGTATACATACATATATATTAAATAGTCTATAATATAAGAATTAGGCATAATTATTTAAGGAAAAGTAGTGTTTTCTGAGTGCGTTCTTAAATGTATGCGGTGTTTTGGCCTCTCTGACAGTAAGAGGCAGCGCATTCCAATGTTTGACAGCCTGCACAATAAAAGAGTTATCATAAAAGGATGAAGTGTGTGCAGGTGTAGTGAGTTTACGATACGTATGAGTGCGCAAATTGTGGGAAGTAGAAAGGCGAAGGAAATTTAAGTTTGTAAGTTTATTTTTATACATAGTCCCACACTTTTTTTTATTGCCTGAAGTAGGCTAATAGGCAGACGGCCCACCTGATGGAAAGTGATTACAGTCTGCTATAGACGTTTGCAACGCGTTGTCGATCTCTAAGATATTTTATGATGCCTTTCTTAAAAAACCCCATATCATAACGCAAGGGGAAAACCGTGGCGGAAAGTACTTTCTAGGTCATCGTTGTACGCTGAATAAATTTTCTAGAGAACCGTTGCGTAATTGGGCGTGGGAGCTTTAGGAAATGGGGGTGAACGTCCCGTCGTTGGTGAACTGTGCGGTTGTGGAAGTGAGGCGTTGGCACCAGATCAAATAATTCCTCGAAACATTCCCCGCTATACAGGCAGTAGAATACTTCGGCGAGTGTGCGTTGAAGCTTGGAGCAGGTTCTTCGATCCTTACTTAAACCTGAATCGGATAAACAGACTCATCAGTTTGTGGCAGTGTTAGATGGTGGAAAAACCTTAAGTCACAACGAAGAGTTTTGCTTCCTGTCTGTCTGATTTTCCTAAACAATACAACTAGGAATCTTCAAGTCACAAGTGAATGGGTATCTTCTAGGTAAACATGCCCCATCCTAAACCGCACCATCAATGAATGTCAAGTGAAACGGTGGTCAAACGTGAACCTAGACAACGGTTAATAAAGTCCACTGCTGGACGTAGGCCTCCTCAAGTTGGCGCCACTCACCCCTATCTTCCAACTTCCTCATCCATTTTGCCAGATGGTAGGGCATTTGCCCGACTGAATGTCTACCACCTCTGATCTAATGTAAGCCGCCATAACAACTTTGAGCTGTGTTCCGGCATCAGTGGCCAGGTTCCTGTTTCTCCGTCAAGGCCGGAAGCACATTGGCAGCATCTCTGGTATTGCTAATGTCCATAGGCGACGTTACCCACTTTCCATCACAATTGGACCTAAGCCTGTCTGCTGTACTTCAGCAATAAAAAAAACCAGCACCTACCGGCGACCTTGCGCAGGTCATCGGTATTGTACTGCCTAGAAAATATTGTAAATATGTTTTGTTTTTGTAATTACACCTACATTTTTGTGTGCAATAAAGTGTGCAATAATACATTTTTTAGATTTCTTATAATAAATAAGAAAGACAAACAAAATATCTTTTTTTATATTTTTCATAAATACATGTGTGTAAGTTTCCTCTATTCTTCTTATGCGAGCGGGAGGTTTCCGCAACTCAACCACTTATTTTCTATTTTGCGTTCAGTCGAGTTTGCGCCTATTTCGCGTGCGAGGGTGGATGAGTTTTTACTCCATCCAGCGCAGCTCTTCCAGGAAGTTCACCAGTTTCTTGACGTTGCTAAAGACTTCTCGGAGGCTACCTGGGGCGTCCAGATACTTCGCCCTATTGGGTGGTATTGGGCCACCTCTCCGCATTCAAGCAGGACATGGGCGGCTGTTTCTTCTGCCTCCTGGCATGCTCTGCACAGAGGACCGTTAGTGACACCTTATATTGAAAAGATATCCATTAAAATTGCCATGTCCGGAGGCTGCACTAATAACTAGTCTCAGCTTTAAGATATTCCTGGAGAAACGCTGCTCCGGGCATGCGTGTAAATTTAAAGTAATTAAAACGTAGCGGCTATAATTATTATAATTGTCGCCTATTAATTATCCCTAAAACTGAGTATAATTAGCTATTCAAATATTATAATGGTCCAATTATGAAAAGGTTTTACGTCAACAGTGCCATTGTGTCGGCCCTTTCAAGGTTTTTCACGTAACACTAACCCAAGATTTGCTTCATCGATCACAAGTAACTAGGTAGTAAATGGAATTCAGCTATATGTCTAAGAATCATGTACAGGTGGTGTCAAAAGTCACATGATCCACTCCAAGGGTAAAAACCTATTTGTTTTAAGCGATATTTTGAAAAGGTGTCAAAAGATGAAAGTTTCAAATGAACCACAAAAATGTATCAGCTTTTTGTGCACATTTCCCCCTGGCATCAATTTCTTACATAGTCTATATTAACTTAGTTTGTTTTTTTTTAAAGTTAGTTTATTATTATTGCACACAAACATTTACAAACACAATATTATAGAATACTGGTGATGTACAAAGGCGAGCTTAACTCGAAAAGAGTTTTCTACCAGCAAACCTACGAGACTAACGAGAATGGGAGAAACAAAAAAATCTAATTACAGAATTAGAATATGAACTATAGAAAAAATCACACACACACACACACACACACACACACACACACACACACACACACACACACACACACACACACACACACACACACACACACACACACACACACACACACACACACACACACACACACACACACACACACACACACACACACACACACACACACACACACACACACACACACACACACACACACACATATAAACATATAAGGATAATGTAAGACAGTGAGTGGTCTTTGACTTTTATATTTTGAAGCGACTCTCCGATGAACTATCTCCGATCGTTAGTGGTATGACGTTTCCATAGTAACATAAAGAACCACTATAGCATAACGATGAATATATGGGTGCTTTGAGAAGAAGAGATTTAGAAATGTACTTACTACAGTATTATATAAAATCATTAATAAACTATCCCTACTTCATTTAATAAATCCGATAGTAACTTTTACAAAAGTTGTGTTACATTTCATGAAAAAAATTTAGCATCGGTTTTGCTGAAATTTGGTGTGTACTATGTGATTCAAATGAGAATAGGATCGACTTCGCGCCATATTGTGACGTCATAGCTGTCAATTATGACTTTAAATCATTAAATATTATATTAAGACAATTTACTACTAATTTAACCTTTTTATTTAAATTTGATGTAAGACTATTGATATGCAAATAAGTTTTTTGCTAACCATACTTTTCAAGTGACATTCGACAGATAGAGGTTATTGACATTCCTATTCTTATTTGGATCGCATAGTATGTAGTTTCAATACCGAGGAGGGACACCGACCACTTTTATGCCGGAAAATAGGGTAGTTTCCGAGATAAAATCAAACAAATTTTCCGAAATTTTAAGAATTTATAATGAAATATAATCCGTGTTGTTAGTTTGCTCTCAATAAAAAATAGGGTCTAAGATATGCCATATTTGAAAAACCTTCTTTTTCAATAAATTTGTGTCAATAAATTTCAGTTGAAAACCGTGTACGTCGTGTTTTCTTATTTTGAGATATTGGGATGAAAAAATCTATATAGCTGTACTGTCAAATCATTTCTTCAAGGCAGGCAAAGCGCTGGTAACTCCTTTGGTGTGGCAAATGTCTATAGGCGGTGACCACTTTGCATCAGGGTTTTATGGTGTATGTTTACCAGCTTTTGGAAATTAAAATAATTAAATTACTTGTATAATGATATTTCGACTTCCACTACGATAATTGTTTAAGAATGTATAAATATGTCACGTGTTGACTTCTTGTTCATATAATGCTTGATCGAGCAAGCGATATTAATTACATTAAGTCACCAGTCACCGCGCGTTGCGAACGTTACGCACCTTACAAAGTCGACCGAATTACACAAACAATTTTAACGAAGTTGACAATATGAAAAGTTTTGTGCCTCAAGGATTGTATTTTGAAATGTTTTAAAATGTAATAAGTTGGAGTTCCGGTAATTTTTTGTATCTTTTCTGTGATGAATTATGATGAGGAACAAATTTAGGTTTTACTTAAATACTAGTTCTGCTGTGTTTAGCAAGAAGAAGAATCTGGCATGCTTTTTATTGATTAACTAAAAGCTGCATCTTAAAGATAGAACATTAAAGTTTGGATCTATTGTAAGAAACAAGACTAATAAATTATTTAAATCTGTTTGTTTGTTGCCTGTATTGTTACATACCGACAAATAAATGCGCACCTGGTTTATTACCTTTACCGCATTTTGAATTCTTTTGTTTACTTTGTGTTTAAATTTGCAATTAGACAATAATTGCCTATTGTTATTGTTTTCGACTTTGTTGGCCGTTCGCAGGAATAATTAACCAGGTGTGCAGATTACTTGGTTTTCTTGGGAAAAACTCAGTCTACGCAGTCGATTCTTGTTTTACTATAAAACAATGCCCGAACGGAGGGGTGCGGCAGTCAAGCGAGGATTACGATACGAGCAAGACGTAGATTCAATGAGCAATATAGTGACGGACTTTGTGCGTGTTATTGAATCGTGCAGTTTGTACTTGTAGTATCTAGTTATATTTGTACTTATGTTATACGTGTTTGTATAGTTCTAATAAATTCTACTAAACTACTAAATATGTCTATTTTTGATCTATGCGAGCGAAGCCGTGAGCAAATGCTAGTATCTAATTAAAGAATTAAATAATTTATTGGTCTCCAGTTGTAAGTGAACAAGTACAATATACAGTAGTGCTTAATTTAACATTATGTGACAGTTTATAAAATAAATGTTTAGTCTATTCTATTATGCGACAATCATTACTCACCGTACCATTTTTAAAGTGTATTACGGCAGAGTAAGTTCACGTCCCGTAAGAGAAAAATTTGCTCCTACATTACCAATTAGACAGTATATGTTAGAAATATAGAGACAGCAACATTATTTGTTAAGTAAAAATAAATTTACACATATATTTTATTTATATTACACATATACATCTATTTTCTGCAGTATTAATAACAGTGGTCTCGAACCTACCGATTTTTCGGTATTTTTAACGATATGAGCTTTGTTATGACTATTATTCATAGCTCATGACAAGAGTTATGAATGACAAAGAAGCAAGTGAGGTGTGTAAGAATAAGCCTGTATGGCGCTCTGTTGTTCGTGCCTACCCCGCAAGGGACCTGTTATGTATGTATGATTGAGCTCTGTTGTACAGAAATACCGAAGTGTAACGATTTTTCTACGATTTCAGAGTAGACATGGAAATTCTCCCGATTTTTCTACCGATTTTACACTTTTTAGTTGGCAACCCTATCCATTTATGTTGAACGTTACGGGGAAGCCCTCAATAGTAAGTATGGATGGACCTA
The DNA here is from genome assembly GCA_949752895.1 of Dendrolimus pini. Lineage (NCBI taxonomy): Eukaryota > Metazoa > Arthropoda > Insecta > Lepidoptera > Lasiocampidae > Dendrolimus > Dendrolimus pini. The sequence goes on from OX457139.1 coordinate 20,473,495, forward strand.
ATGCAGAATGTTCCATATATTTTGGGCAATACCCTTGTGTCCTACAACTCCATGATTTCATCTTTAATATATCACTTCCCCATTCATCCGCTAACGTTGAACGCATATTTTCACATATTAATCTTTTGAAAACAAAACTGTGAAATAGGCTGTCTACTGAATCAATCACTGGTTTATTACATGCAAAACGACTCTTTAATACAGCTAATTGTTATGATTTTGAAATTAATTTGAAGATGGCCGCGGCTATGGCCAAAGTATATTGGTATAAAAAATAATTATACTTAAGTATGACTGTTATAAATTAGTAAGTTTTTTTCAATAAATAATCGAATTTGATTGAATATTGTATTTTTAGTCAAATACCGAGTTGGGTACAAATATACCGATTTTATCTGGCAACTCTACCGATCTCGCTCTATGACGTTCGAGATCACTGATTAATAAATATATAATAACTATGTATAATATAAATAAATATAAATTTTGGTATATATTAATAATATTAAAGATTAACCAAAAAGTAATATTTTCATCATAAGAGTAAATAGATATATTTTTGTAATAAACTGGATAGCCTTACTTTAATTTGTATATTGATGCATTTCAGGAGCGACGCAGTCTGGCCAGCCCGGACGGCGACAAGGACGCCGATCCACTGCTGGTCTCGCTGCTGCAGCAGGGTTCGGACATGATGGCCGACCTGCGCCATATCAACCTCAAGCCTCAGCACTGCTACCGAAACCCTGAACCCATCAACCTCTACCACAAAGTGGGACATGGTTAGTATCGGCATATTATTATCCTTGAAGGAACGGAGAGGGAGAAGCGAAAATACAACCCACAGCCAGGTGGTAGAGTATTTACCCGTCTGAATGGCTACCACGCCTAGTCTAGTGTATGCTGCCATAACAACCTACAACCATACTTTTATAGGTAAGTTTTTTTTTATTGCAGGAGGTCAGCAGACAGGCAGACGGCCCACTTGATGGAAAGCGGTTACCATCGCCTATGGACATTTGCAACACCAAAGGTGCTACAAATGCGCTGCTGCTCTCTTAAGGGAGACTGGAACCTGGTCACTAATACCGGAACTCAAATCAAAGTTATGGCGACATACTTTAGAGCAGGGGTGGTAGCCATCCAGTCGGGCAAATGCCCTACCACCTGGCTGTGGGTTGTTTTGTCACCTCTTACGACAGGCCGCCCGGCCGCAGGAAATTGTATTCTTTCTCCGTTCCTGCACGGATAAAAAGGTTATTAATATGAAACTAATAATATCAAACAATACTAAAATAATAAATATTATCATTAAACATAAATTTATTACTAAAATGTTGGTCTCTGATCTGAACAATTATTAGCTTTCTGATAACACCTTTTTCCAATTTAATTCAATCAATGGTATTCCAGTTGATTTAGCAACTAATTCAGCGGAATTCATAATACTGCTCGGATTGCTATTGCATTCATTTTCGAAATATTTGTACAAATTACACAAAACTTCTACAGTTTGGGAAGTCAAAAGCTTACCTCGACCACGTTTCAACATCGGAACCATTTTTGATAAACAAATTTAATATCAAATAACAACAAATAAAACACTGAATAATAAAATAACAAGAATGAACTACAAATAAAATCAATCAATTCATTAATTTAATAATGTAATTTAAGCATGGTATTTATGATACATTTAATGATCTGCCCACCTACATTGCTAGATTAGGTTAAATTATTCCTTAAGTTAGGTTGCCTGGAAGAGATTGCTTTAAGCGATAAGGCCGCCTATTGTTTCTACCATGACAATATTGTAATTGAGTTTTTTTTAAATTGTATATTTGGTGAGCAATAAAGTGTTATCTATCTAATTATCAAACCAAAACCAAACAGTCAGATCTCATAACAATTAGCAATGTAAATAATTATTATTCATTTGACTTTCACCATTGACTTTTGATTGTAAATATAATTTCTGCTTCAAAATGTAACGAATCTTTGTTGTTGACCGTACAAGGGGTTTTAAATTTGAAGTTTAGAATACCTGTGAATATACAAATACTACTTCATACGCAAAAACTTCTCGAAGCCAAATTACCTATACCAAATAGAATAAAATTTTATAGTACCTATTTGTGTTGAATCGATTTGTAATCGATGCTATTTGTTTTTTTCCAGGAACACTCGACATGTACGTACTGAATCCGTCCAAGGACTCTAAATACGTTCGTGAATTTCTTAAAAAGTGGCATAGCAGTGAACAAAGACTATTTGAAGGTGCTAGTGTATCTGGACAATTCAATTTTCCCATACCGAATTTGATTTCAATTTGTGCGTTACTTGTCTGGCGACCGGCCAATCCCGACGACACGATTACAAGGATCATGTTCCCTGGTTCTACTCCTCAACACAAAATATTCGAGGGTCTAGAAAAACTTAAGCATTTAGAATTTCTCCAGCATCCAACTTGTACCGGAAGGCAAATGGCCCCCGTACCTCCCCCTGTTACTACAACAACAACAACGGTCACATCGACCAAAACAGCTAGAGCTACAACAAAAATTAGTAAAGAAAAAATTGTTAGTGAAAAAACTAGAGACGAAAAATTTATTGAATCGGAACCACCACCAAAAGATAAGGGTATAAGAGACTTAAAATATGAATCCGATTCCAAAAATATTATAGATAATAAATTAATAAATGAATTAGTTGACGGTGAAGAGAAGAAACTAGAATCCGTGTTACAAGACGCAATCACGGCAAGAATAGAAACTAAATTAGATGATAAAGTTGCTCAATATGAGAGTACAGTTTTAGATGGACTATCGAAAAAGAAGGATGTTAAAAAGAAAGCTACTGATAAAAAGAAAAAAATTGAAAAGACTGATGAAATAAAAGACTCTGTAGTTAAAAGTGATGAAGTGAAAAAAGCAGAAAAGAAAAAAGTTGAAAGTAAACCTAAAAGTGAAATTACAAGCACAATGACTAGAACTAAAATTAGCCATAAAGCTGCAAAAGCAGTTGAAAAGAAAATTACTTCAAATTTAGTTGACAAAAAAATTACCGAAGATAAAAAGTCGCCCCCGACTACACCTAAAAAGACTTTAGATACAAAATTAGGACCTCCATTAGTTGTTAAAGACAAAATCAAAATTAAGGCAAGAAGATTAAGTCCTAGTACAACTACAACTAAAAGTGTTAAAGAAGCAAGTAATCGTAGAGTTGTTGAATCTAAATATAAGCAAAGTTCTCCAAAAAGAGACGTAACTAAAACTATTGAAAAGAAGGAAACCAAAACTAAACGAGAACCTCTTTCTCGCAGGCCAAGACCATTAGCATCACCAGTCAAAGGCTTAAAAAGCATGAAGAGTCCATCAAAATCGGCAAAAGCAAGCAAAGCAGATACTTCTAAATTAAAAGGCTTACAAAGAGTAAATTATGAAGATATCTTAAAAGATGCAAAAAAATCAGATGAAGATACTTCTAAATCGCTTGATGACATCAAACAACAAGAATTGGATGAGAGAGAAGAACAAGAAATTGTAAGGGAAATTGAAGCAGTTTTCAATAGGGATAGTGAAGCTGAGGAAAAGATTGAATTCGTTGGGCGTTCCGATATTGAAAAGATCACGTGCATGATAGACGAAGCAAAGACTGAGACGACTGCCGACGGTGAATTCGAAGAAGAATATTTAATTATTGAAAAGGAAGAAATAGAACAATACCCTCAGGAATCTGTTATTGAACATGACAAGCACGATGACAGAGAACACGAGGAAGAACTCCTGAAGCACTTAAGGGATACTGAAGAATCGGAAAAAATTAAAGATGTAAGATTAGTAACACAAGAAAATCAAAAGGATATACAAGTTGTTAAACAAGATGATAGCAAATTAAAAATGGAAGCTACAACTGAAGTTGAAACAAAACAAATAGAATCAAAAGAACATTCTGTTAGTGTTGAAGAAAAACAGGATATAAGTAGTGAAAAGAAAACATCAGATAGTAAGAGCGCTCAAAAAATTAAATACTCCCCGGAACTAATACAACATCAACAAGAGTCTCAACCTGATGAAAGAATATCAACTACCATTGAATCTGGAGCCACCACAGCCCCAACTTTACCTGAAGATGAGCGAATAACTTTAGATGACATTGTGGAAGACCAACACATTGAACCAAAACTGTCTAAAGAAGAAAGTAAGGAAGTATTATTTGCACAAAACTTAATAGATACACGGAAACCGACTTTACTACAGAAGACTTCAAAATTAGATAATATTCCTTTACCAGTTAGAGAAATTGTCAAAACTCCTGACGAAGTAGCTGACTTGCCGTTGCACGAAGAAGTAGACTATAGAGCTTATGAAGACAAGAAAACACCAGAAGATGATTTATTTAAGAGTAAACATGAATTAGGATATGTGCAAGAAATAAAAACTCCTAAAGATCTACCATTATCACATGATGTTATCGTCAAAACCGTTCAACGCGCATCACATGCTGAAATTGTTACTGTTACGCCAGGATCTGCACCAGAATCTCCTATGTATCATGAACAATTTAAAGTCTCTGTATTGCCTGGCAAGGATTTGCATTCTGTAAAAGAATATGATGAAACATATAACTACGACCAATATACAGAAAAACTGCGGGAAACACACATAACAACTTTAGATTCTCCTATTAAAGACGATATAATTATTGTGGAAGATATTTCACATATGCCTGAAAAGATCCCATCAATACCAGAAGACGTTGAAAAAGAAATAGAAGAGGCGCAGTACATAGAAGGTGTCGAAAAACCCCCTATCAGTCCTATTGATGTTGAAAAAATCGTGGCTGACGTAGCTGAAGTGTTAAAATCAGAAAAAAGCTTAGATGAAATAATGGCCGAAAAATCCCCTGTATCCGCGAGTAAATCTCCTGAAGCATTATATAAAACTGACGTAACAATTATTTCAAATATTGAAGCAACTAAATTGTTTCTTGAAAGTGAAAAACCAACTAAGATTGATAATTATGACGAAATACAGAAAGTTCTACATAAACCCAATATAAAAGAGACAATAGATATGATGTATGTTCAGAAAGAAATCTCTCCCGTAAGATCTATTACCTCAGAAGATGTAAGTGAATTTTCAGACAAAACTGTTATCAGTGAAGGAAAGCGTGTCAAACGTGAACTTAGAGAAGAAAAGCCTATCTTTGCTAGTTCAAATTTTGAAACAGATTTTGAAAATGACATTCTTTCCAAACAAAAGATTTCAGTACCTGTTAATGAAAAGGACAGGACGATATGTGACTTACAAGAGACCAAGTCTGAAAAAACAGTATCAGTATGCGCAGAAGAAGGTAAAACTACTAAAGAAGTTAAATCTTTAGAAAATGAATGGGAATTAAAAGAGAAGAAAAGAATTGCAGCAAGTAACGGGCATGCCCACGAAATAACACAGGAAAAAATTACCGCAACATTACAATCTGCTAAGACACTTGAAAAATTAGAAGAAAAAATAGTAAGTTTAAAAAAGAAAGAAGATGAACTATCCCATAAAATGGATCACGAAGAAAAAGTATTTAAAGAAACCACCGCAGTTGAGACAAAGGTACCACATTCATTTGAAAAGACCACAATAAAGCCCGCGTTGGAAACAACATTATATACGACCCACGACGAAAAGGATGTTAATGAACTATTCCCAGCAGTAAAAACAATTACACTGGACCAAAAAGAAACGTCAGTCGAAGAAACCACACAAAAACATATACTACTAGGTAAAAAAATTACACAAGACAAAAATATATATAGCGCTGTTCAGGCAGATATGAATCAGCCAAGTTCGGTCACGGAAATCATGATAGATAAAGAAATTAAGCAAGGCGAAATAGTACCAATCCTAATGAAGGAAGTCTTAAAAGGACCACAACCTGTTAAGGAGGATATCAAGGAGCCTATCACAGTTGACAAAGAAATTAAATTAGATGAAAAAGAACCAAGTCCCGTAACAGAAGCCTTGAAGGAACCCAGTCCTGTCAAAGAAGATATCAAGGAGCCTATCGTAGTTGACAAAGAAATTAAACTTGACGAGAAAGAACCAAGCCCTGTTAAAGAGGCCTTAAAAGAACCCAGTCCTGTCAAAGAAGATGTCAAGGAGCTTATCGTGGTTGACAATGAAATTACACTCGACGAGAAAGAACCAAGCCCTGTTAAGGAGGCCTTGAAAGAACCCAGTCCTGACAAAGAAGATGTCAAGGAGCTTATCGTAGTAGACAAAGAAATTACACTCGACGAGAAAGAACCAAGCCCTGTGAAAGAAGCCTTGAAAGAACCAAGCCCTGTTAAGGAGCCCTTAAAAGAACCCAGTCCTGTCAAAGAAGATATCAAGGAGCTTATCGTGGTTGACAAAGATATTACACTTGACGAGAAAGAACCAAGGCCTGTTAAGGAGGCCTTGAAAGAACCCATTCCTGTCAAGGAGGATATCAAGGAGCCTATCGTGTTTGATAAAGAAATTAAACTTGACGAAAAAGAACCAAGCCCAGTTAAGGAGGCCATGAAAGAACCCAGTCCTGTCAAAGAAGATATCAAGCAGCCTATCGTGGTTGACAAAGAAATTACTCTCGACGAGAAAGAACCAAGCCCTGTTAAGGAGGCCTTGAAAGAACCCAGTCCCGTCAAAGACGATATCAAGGAGCCTATCGTGGTTGACAATGAAATTACACTCGACGAGAAAGAACCAAGCCCTGTTAAGGAGGCCTTGAAAGAACCCAGTCCTGACAAAGAAGATGTCAAGGAGCTTATCGTAGTAGACAAAGAAATTACACTCGACGAGAAAGAACCAAGCCCTGTGAAAGAAGCCTTGAAGGAACCAAGTCCTGTCAAGGAGGATATCAAGCAGCCTATCGTGGTTGACAAAGAAATTACACTCGACGAGAAAGAACCAAGCCCTGTTAAGGAGGCCTTGAAAGAACCCAGTCCTGTCAAAGAAGATATCAAGGAGCCTATCGTGGTTGACAAAGAAAGTAAACTAGACGAAAAAGAACCAAGCCCTGTTAAGGGGGCCTTGAAAGAACCCAGTCCTGTCAAAGAAGATATCAAGCAGCCTATCGTTGCTGAGAAAGTAATTAAACTTGACGAGAAAGAACCAAGCCCTGTTAAGGAGGCCTTGAAAGAACCCATTTCTATCAAAGAAGATGTCAAGGAGCTAATCGTAGTAGACAAAGAAATTAAACTTGACGAGAAAGAACCAAGCCCTGTTAAGGAGCCCTTAAAAGAACCCAGTCCTGTCAAAGAAGATATCAAGGAGCTTATCGTGGTTGACAAAGAAATTACATTTGACGAGAAAGAACCAAGGCCTGTTAAGGAGGCCTTGAAAGAACCCATTCCTGTCAAGGAGGATATCAAGGAGCCTATCGTGTTTGATAAAGAAATTAAACTTGACGAAAAAGAACCAAGCCCAGTTAAGGAGGCCATGAAAGAACCCAGTCCTGTCAAAGAAGATATCAAGCAGCCTATCGTGGTTGACAAAGAAATTACTCTCGACGAGAAAGAACCAAGCCCTGTTAAGGAGGCCTTGAAAGAACCCAGTCCCGTCAAAGACGATATCAAGGAGCCTATCGTGGTTGACAATGAAATTACACTCGACGAGAAAGAACCAAGCCCTGTTAAGGAGGCCTTGAAAGAACCCAGTCCTGACAAAGAAGATGTCAAGGAGCTTATCGTAGTAGACAAAGAAATTACACTCGACGAGAAAGAACCAAGCCCTGTGAAAGAAGCCTTGAAGGAACCAAGTCCTGTCAAGGAGGATATCAAGCAGCCTATCGTGGTTGACAAAGAAATTACACTCGACGAGAAAGAACCAAGCCCTGTTAAGGAGGCCTTGAAAGAACCCAGTCCTGTCAAAGAAGATATCAAGGAGCCTATCGTGGTTGACAAAGAAATTAAACTCGACGAGAAAGAACCAAGCCCTGTGAATGAAGCCTTAAAGGAACCAAGTCCTGACATGGAGGATATCAAGGAGCCTATCGTGGTTGACAAAGAAATTACACTCGACGAAAAAGAAACAAGCCCTGTCAAGGAGGCCTTGAAAGAACCCATTCCGGTCAACGAAGATATCAAGGAGCCTATCGTGGTTAACAAAGAAATTACACTTGACGACAAAGAACCAAGCCCTGTTAAGGAGGCTTTGAAAGAACCCAGTCCTGTTAAAAAAGATATCAAGGAGCCTATCGTGGTTGACAAAGAAATTACACTCGACGAGAAAGAACCAAGCCCTGTGAAAGAAGCCTTGGAGGAACCCAGTCCTGTCAAAGACGATATCAAGAAGCCTATCGTGGTTGACAAAGAAATTACACTTGACGAGAAAGAACCAAGCCCTGTTAAGGAGGCCTTGAAAGAGCCCAGTCCCGTCAAAGAAGATATCAAGGAGCCTATCGTGGTTGACAAAGAAATTACACTTGACGAGAAAGAACCAAGCCCTGTTAAGGAGGCCTTGAAAGAACCCAGTCCCGTCAAAGACTATATCAAGGAGCCTATCGTGGTTGACAAAGAAATTACACTCGACGAGAAAGAACCAAGCCCTGTCAAGGAGGCCTTGAAAGAACCCATTCCGGTCAAAGAAGATATCAAGGAGCCTATCGTGGTTAACAAAGAAATTACACTTGACGACAAAGAACCAAGCCCTGTTAAGGAGGCTTTGAAAGAACCCAGTCCTGTCAAAAAAGATATCAAGGAGCCTATCATGGTTGACAAAGAAATTACACTCGACGAGAAAGAACCAAGCCCTGTGAAAGACGCATTGAAGGAACCAAGTCCTGTCAAGGACGATATCAAGGAGCCTATCGTGGTTGACAAAGTAATTAAACTTGACAAGAGAGAACCAAGCCTTGTTAAGGAGGCCTTGAAAGAACCCATTTCTATCAAAGAAGATGTCAAGGAGCTTATCGTGTTTGATAAAGAAATTAAACTTGACGAAAAAGAACCAAGCCCTGTTAAGGAGGCCTTGAAAGAACCCATTTCTATCAAAGAAGATGTCAAGGAGCTAATCGTAGTAGACAAAGAAATTAAACTTGACGAGAAAGAACCAAGCCCTGTTAAGGAGGCCTTGAGAGAACCCAGTCCTTTCAAACACGATATCAAGGAGCCTATCGTGGCTGACAAAAAAATTACACTTGATGAGAAAAAACAAAGCCCTGTTAAGGAGGCCTTGATTAAACTCGACGAGAAAGAACCAAGCCCTGTGAAAGAAGCCTTAAAGGAACCAAGTCCTGACATGGAGGATATCAAGGAGCCTATCGTGTTTGATAAAGAAACTAAGCTTGACGAAAAAGAACCAAGCCCTGTCAAGGAGGCCTTTAAAGAACCCATTCCTGTCAAAAAAGATATCAAGGAGCCTTTAGTGGTTGACAAACAAATTAAACTTGACGAGAAAGAACCAAGCCCTGTTAAGGAGGCCTTGAAAGAACCCATTTCTGTCAAGGAGGATATCAAGGAGCCTATCGTGGTTGACAAAGAAATTAAACTTGACGAGAAAGAACCAAACCCTGTTAAGGAGGCCTTGAAAGAACCCAGTCCTGTTAAAGACGATATCAAGGAGCCTATCGTGGTTGACAAAGAAATTACACTCGACGAGAAAGAACCAAGCCCTGTTAAGGAGGCCTTAAAAGAACCAAGACCTGTCAAGGAGGATATCAAGGAACCTATCGTGTTTGATAAAGAAATTAAACTTGACGAAAAAGAACCAAGCCCTGTTAAGGAGGCCTTGAAAGAACCCATTCCTGTCAAAGATATCAAGGAGCCTATCGTGGTTGACAAAGAAATTAAACTTGACGAGAAAGAACCAAGCCCTGTTAAGGAGGCCTTGAAAGAACCCATTTCTGTCAAAGAAGATGTCAAGGAGCTAATCGTAGTAGACAAAGAAATTAAACTCGACGAGAAAGAACCAAGCCCTGTGAAAGAAGCCTTGAAGGAACCCAGTCCTGACAAAGAAGATGTCAAGGAGTCTATCGTGGCTGACAAAGAAATTACACTTGACGAGAAAGAACCAATCCCTGTTAAGGAGGCCTTGAAAGAACCCATTTCTATCAAAGAAGATGTCAAGGAGCTAATCGTAGTAGACAAAGAAATTAAACTTGACGAAAAAGAACCAAGCGCTGTTAAGGAGGCCTTGAAAGAACCCATTCCTGTCAAAGATATCAAGGAGCCTATCGTGGTTGACAAAGAAATTAAACTTGACGAGAAAGAACCAAGCCCTGTTAAGGAGGCCTTGAAAGAACCCATTTCTGTCAAAGAAGATGTCAAGGAGCTAATCGTAGTAGACAAAGAAATTAAACTTGACGAGAAAGAACCAAGCCCTGTTAAGGAGGCTTTAAAAGAACCCAGTCCTGACAAAGAAGATGTCAAGGAGCTCATCGTAGTAGACAAAGAAATTACACTCGATGAGAAAGAACCAAGCCCTGTTAAGGAGGCCTTAAAAGAACCCAGTCCTGACAAAGAAGATGTCAAGGAGCCTATCGTGGCCGACAAAGAAATTACACTTGACGAGAAAGAACCAATCCCTGTTAAGGAGGCCTTGAAAGAACCCAGTCCTGTCAAAGAAGATATCAAGGAGCCTATCGTGGCTGACAAAGAAATTACACTTGACGAGAAAGAACCAATCCCTGTTAAGGAGGCCTTGAAAGAACCCAGTCCTGTCAAAGAAGATATCAAGGAGCCTATCGTGGCTGACAAAGAAATTACACTTGACGAGAAAGAACCAATCCCTGTTAAGGAGGCCTTGAAAGAACCCATTTCTATCAAAGAAGATGTCAAGGAGCTAATCGTAGTAGACAAAGAAATTAAACTTGACGAGAAAGAACCAAGCCCTATTAAGGAGGCCTTGAAAGAACCCAGTCCTGTCAAAGAAGATATCAAGCAGCCTATCGTTGCTGACAAAGAAATTACACTTGACGACAAAGAACTAAGCCCTGTTAAGGAGGCTTTGAAAGAACCCAGTCCTGTCAAACAAGATATCAAGGAGACTATTGTGGTTGACAAAGAAATTAAACATGACAAGAAAGAACCAAGCCCTGTTAAGGAGGCCTTAAAAGAACCCAGTCCTGACAAAGAAGATGTCAAGGAGCTTATCGTAGTAGACAAAGAAATTACACTCGACGAGAAAGAACCAAGCCCTGTGAAAGAAGCCTTGAAGGAACCAAGTCCTGTCAAGGAGGATATCAAGGAGCCTATCGTGGTTGACAAAGAAATTACACTCGACGAGAAAGAACCAAGCCCTGTTAAGGAGGCCTTGAAAGAACCCAGTCTTGTCAAAGAACATGTCAAGGAGCTAATCGTAGTAGACAAAGAAATTAAACTTGACGAGAAAGAACCAAGCCCTGTTAAGGAGGCATTGAAAGAACCCAGTCTTGTCAAAGAAGATGTCAAGGAGCTAATCGTAGTAGACAAAGAAATTAAACTTGACGAGAAAGAACCAAGCCCTGTGAAAGAAGCCTTAAAGGAACCAAGTCCTGTCAAGGAGGATATCAAGGAGCCTATCGTGTTTGATAAAGAAATTAAACTTGACGAAAAAGAACCAAGCCCTGTTAAGGAGGCCTTGAAAGAACCCAGTCCTGTCAGAGAAGATATCAAGGAGCCTATCGTGGTTGACAAAGAATTTACACTTGACGATAAAGAACCAAGCCCTGTTAAGGAGGCTTTGAAAGAACCCAGTCCTGTTAAAGAAGATGTCAAGGAGCTTATCGTAGTAGACAAAGAAATTAAACTCGACGAGAAAGAACCAAGCCCTGTGAAAGAAGCCTTGAAGGAACCCAGTCCTGACAAAGAAGATGTCAAGGAGTCTATCGTGGCTGACAAAGAAATTACACTTGACGAGAAAGAACCAATCCCTGTTAAGGAGGCCTTGAAAGAACCCATTTCTATCAAAGAAGATGTCAAGGAGCTAATCGTAGTAGACAAAGAAATTAAACTTGACGAAAAAGAACCAAGCGCTGTTAAGGAGGCCTTGAAAGAACCCATTCCTGTCAAAGATATCAAGGAGCCTATCGTGGTTGACAAAGAAATTAAACTTGACGAGAAAGAACCAAGCCCTGTTAAGGAGGCCTTGAAAGAACCCATTTCTGTCAAAGAAGATGTCAAGGAGCTAATCGTAGTAGACAAAGAAATTAAACTTGACGAGAAAGAACCAAGCCCTGTTAAGGAGGCTTTAAAAGAACCCAGTCCTGACAAAGAAGATGTCAAGGAGCTCATCGTAGTAGACAAAGAAATTACACTCGATGAGAAAGAACCAAGCCCTGTTAAGGAGGCCTTAAAAGAACCCAGTCCTGACAAAGAAGATGTCAAGGAGCCTATCGTGGCCGACAAAGAAATTACACTTGACGAGAAAGAACCAATCCCTGTTAAGGAGGCCTTGAAAGAACCCAGTCCTGTCAAAGAAGATATCAAGGAGCCTATCGTGGCTGACAAAGAAATTACACTTGACGAGAAAGAACCAATCCCTGTTAAGGAGGCCTTGAAAGAACCCAGTCCTGTCAAAGAAGATATCAAGGAGCCTATCGTGGCTGACAAAGAAATTACACTTGACGAGAAAGAACCAATCCCTGTTAAGGAGACCTTGAAAGAACCCATTTCTATCAAAGAAGATGTCAAGGAGCTAATCGTAGTAGACAAAGAAATTAAACTTGACGAGAAAGAACCAAGCCCTATTAAGGAGGCCTTGAAAGAACCCAGTCCTGTCAAAGAAGATATCAAGCAGCCTATCGTTGCTGACAAAGAAATTACACTTGACGACAAAGAACTAAGCCCTGTTAAGGAGGCTTTGAAAGAACCCAGTCCTGTCAAACAAGATATCAAGGAGCCTATTGTGGTTGACAAAGAAATTAAACATGACAAGAAAGAACCAAGCCCTGTTAAGGAGGCCTTAAAAGAACCCAGTCCTGACAAAGAAGATGTCAAGGAGCTTATCGTAGTAGACAAAGAAATTACACTCGACGAGAAAGAACCAAGCCCTGTTAAGGAGGCCTTGAAAGAACCCAGTCCTGACAAAGAAGATGTCAAGGAGCTTATCGTAGTAGACAAGGAAATTAAACTTGACGAGAAAGAACCAAGTCCTGTTAAGGAGGCCTTAAAAGAACCCAGTCCTGACAAAGAAGATGTCAAGGAGCCTATCGTGGCTGACAAAGAAATTACACTTGACAAGAAAGAACCAAGCCCTGTTAAGGAGGCCTTAAAAGAACCCAGTCCTGACAAAGAAGATGTCAAGGAGCCTATCGTGACCGACAAAGAAATTACACTTGACGAGAAAGAACCAATCCCTGTTAAGGAGGCCTTGAAAGAACCCATTTCTATCAAAGAAGATGTCAAGGAGCTAATCGTAGTAGACAAGGAAATTAAACTTGACGAGAAAGAACCAAGCCCTGTTAAGGAGGCCTTGAAAGAACCCAGTCCTGTCAAAGAAGATGTCAAGGAGTTTATCGTAGTAGACAAAGAAATTAAACTTGACGAGAAAGAACCAAGCCCTGTTAAGGAGGCCTTGAAAGAACCCAGTCCTTTCAAAGACGATATCAAGGAGCCTATCGTTGCTTACAAAGTAATTAAACTTGACGAGAAAGAACCAATCCCTGTTAAGGAAGCCTTGAAAGAACCCATTTCTATCAAAGAAGATGTCAAGGAGCTAATCGTAGTAGACAAAGAAATTAAACTTGACGAGAAAGAACCAAGCCCTGTTAAGGAGGCCTTGAAAGAACCCAGTCCTGTCAAAGAAGATGTCAAGGAGCTAATCGTAGTAGACAAAGAAATTAAACTTGACGAGAAAGAACCAAGCCCTGTTAAGGAGGCCTTGAAAGAACCCAGTCCTGTCAAAGAAGATATCAAGGAGCCTATCGTGGCTGACAAAGAAATTACACTTGACGAGAAAGAACCAATCCCTGTTAAGGAGGCCTTGAAAGAACCCACTCCTGTCAAAGAAGCTATCAAGGAGTCTATCGTGGTTGATAACGAAATTACACTCGACGAGAAAAAAACAAGCCCTGTTAAGGAGGCCTTGAAAGAACCCAGTCCCGTCAAAGACGATATCAAGGAGCCTATCGTGGTTGACAATGAAATTACACTCGACGAGAAAGAACCAAGCCCTGTTAAGGAGGCCTTGAAAGAACCCAGTCCTGACAAAGAAGATGTCAAGGAGCTTATCGTAGTAGACAAGGAAATTAAACTTGACGAGAAAGAACCAAGTCCTGTTAAGGAGGCCTTAAAAGAACCCAGTCCTGACAAAGAAGATGTCAAGGAGCCTATCGTGGCTGACAAAGAAATTACACTTGACAAGAAAGAACCAAGCCCTGTTAAGGAGGCCTTAAAAGAACCCAGTCCTGACAAAGAAGATGTCAAGGAGCCTATCGTGGCCGACAAAGAAATTACACTTGACGAGAAAGAACCAATCCCTGTTAAGGAGGCCTTGAAAGAACCCATTTCTATCAAAGAAGATGTCAAGGAGCTAATCGTAGTAGACAAGGAAATTAAACTTGACGAGAAAGAACCAAGCCCTGTTAAGGAGGCCTTGAAAGAACCCAGTCCTGTCAAAGAAGATGTCAAGGAGTTTATCGTAGTAGACAAAGAAATTAAACTTGACGAGAAAGAACCAAGCCCTGTTAAGGAGGCCTTGAAAGAACCCAGTCCTTTCAAAGACGATATCAAGGAGCCTATCGTTGCTTACAAAGTAATTAAACTTGACGAGAAAGAACCAATCCCTGTTAAGGAAGCCTTGAAAGAACCCATTTCTATCAAAGAAGATGTCAAGGAGCTAATCGTAGTAGACAAAGAAATTAAACTTGACGAGAAAGAACCAAGCCCTGTTAAGGAGGCCTTGAAAGAACCCAGTCCTGTCAAAGAAGATGTCAAGGAGCTAATCGTAGTAGACAAAGAAATTAAACTTGACGAGAAAGAACCAAGCCCTGTTAAGAAGGCCTTGAAAGAACCCATTTCTGTCAAAGAAGATGTCAAGGAGCTAATCGTAGTAGACAAAGAAATTAAACTTGACGAGAAAGAACCAAGCCCTGTTAAGGAGGCCTTGAAAGAACCCATTTCTATCAAAGAAGATGTCAAGGAGCTAATCGTAGTAGACAAGGAAATTAAACTTGACGAGAAAGAACCAAGCCCTGTTAAGGAGGCCTTGAAAGAACCCAGTCCTGTCAAAGAAGATGTCAAGGAGTTTATCGTAGTAGACAAAGAAATTAAACTTGACGAGAAAGAACCAAGCCCTGTTAAGGAGGCCTTGAAAGAACCCAGTCCTTTCAAAGACGATATCAAGGAGCCTATCGTTGCTGACAAAGTAATTAAACTTGACGAGAAAGAACCAATCCCTGTTAAGGAGGCCTTGAAAGAACCCATTTCTATCAAAGAAGATGTCAAGGAGCTTATCGTAGTAGACAAAGAAATTAAACTTGACGAGAAAGAACCAAGCCCTGTTAAGGAGGCCTTGAAAGAACCCATTTCTATCAAAGAAGATGTCAAGGAGCTAATCGTAGTAGACAAAGAAATTAAACTTGACGAGAAAGAACCAAGCCCTGTTAAGGAGGCCTTGAGAGAACCCAGTCCTGTCAAAGAAGATATCAAGGAGCCTATCGTGGCTGACAAAGAAATTACACTTGACGAGAAAGAACCAATCCCTGTTAAGGAGGCCTTGAAAGAACCCAGTCCTGTCAAAGAAGATATCAAGGAGCCTATCGTGGCTGACAAAGAAATTACACTTGACGAGAAAGAACCAAGCCCTGTTAAGGAGGCCTTGAGAGAACCCAGTCCTGTCAAAGAAGATATCAAGCAGCCTATCGTTGCTGACAAAGAAATTAAACTTGACGAGAAAGAACCAAGCCCTGTTAAGGAGGCCTTGAAAGAACCCAGTCCTGTCAAAGAAGATATCAAGGAGCCTATCGTGGCTGACAAAGAAATTAAACTTGACGAGAAAGAACCAATCCCTGTTAAGGAGGCCTTGAGAGAACCCAGTCCTGTCAAAGAAGATATCAAGCAGCCTATCGTTGCTGACAAAGAAATTAAACTTGACGATAAAGAACCAAGCCCTGTTAAGGAGGCCTTGAAAGAACCCAGTCCTGTCAAAGAAGATATCAAGGAGCCTATCGTGGCTGACAAAGAAATTAAACTTGACGAGAAAGAACCAAGCCCTGTTAAGGAGGCCTTGAGAGAACCCAGTCCTGTCAAAGAAGATATCAAGCAGCCTATCGTTGCTGACAAAGAAATTAAACTTGACGAGAAAGAACCAAGCCCTGTTAAGGAGGCCTTGAAAGAACCCAGTCCTGTCAAAGAAGATATCAAGGAGCCTATCGTGGCTGACAAAGAAATTACACTTGACGAGAAAGAACCAATCCCTGTTAAGGAGGCCTTGAAAGAACCCACTCCTGTCAAAGAAGCTATCAAGGAGCCTATCGTGGTTGATAACGAAAATAGTCTCGACGAGAAAAAACCAAGCCCTGTTAAGGAGGCCTTGAAAGAACCCAGTCCCGTCAAAGACGATATCAAGGAGCCTATCGTGGTTGACAATGAAATTACACTCGACGAGAAAGAACCAAGCCCTGTTAAGGAGGCCTTGAAAGAACCCAGTCCTGACAAAGAAGATGACAAGGAGCTTATCGTAGTAGACAAAGAAATTACACTCGACGAGAAAGAACCAAGCCCTGTGAAAGAAGCCTTGAAGGAACCAAGTCCTGTCAAGGAGGATATCAAGGAGCCTATCGTGGTTGACAAAGAAATTACACTCGACGAGAAAGAACCAAGCCCTGTTAAGGAGGCCTTGAAAGAACCCAGTTCTGTTAAAGACGATATCAAGGAGCCTATCGTGGTTGACAAAGAAATTAAACTTGACGAGAAAGAACCAATCCCTGTTAAGGAGGCCTTGAAAGAACCCATTTCTATCAAAGAAGATGTCAAGGAGCCTATCGTGGCTGACAAAGAAATTACACTTGACAAGAAAGAACCAAGCCCTGTTAAGGAGGCCTTAAAAGAACCCAGTCCTGACAAAGAAGATGTCAAGGAGCCTATCGTGGCCGACAAAGAAATTACACTTGACGAGAAAGAACCAATCCCTGTTAAGGAGGCCTTGAAAGAACCCATTTCTATCAAAGAAGATGTCAAGGAGCTAATCGTAGTAGACAAAGAAATTAAACTTGACGAGAAAGAACCAAGCCCTGTTAAGGAGGCCTTGAAAGAACCCAGTCCTGTCAAAGAAGATGTCAAGGAGTTTATCGTAGTAGACAAAGAAATTAAACTTGACGAGAAAGAACCAAGCCCTGTTAAGGAGGCCTTGAAAGAACCCAGTCCTTTCAAAGACGATATCAAGGAGCCTATCGTTGCTTACAAAGTAATTAAACTTGACGAGAAAGAACCAATCCCTGTTAAGGAAGCCTTGAAAGAACCCATTTCTATCAAAGAAGATGTCAAGGAGCTAATCGTAGTAGACAAAGAAATTAAACTTGACGAGAAAGAACCAAGCCCTGTTAAGGAGGCCTTGAAAGAACCCAGTCCTGTCAAAGAAGATGTCAAGGAGCTAATCGTAGTAGACAAAGAAATTAAACTTGACGAGAAAGAACCAAGCCCTGTTAAGGAGGCCTTGAAAGAACCCAGTCCTGTCAAAGAAGATATCAAGGAGCCTATCGTGGCTGACAAAGAAATTACACTTGACGAGAAAGAACCAATCCCTGTTAAGGAGGCCTTGAAAGAACCCACTCCTGTCAAAGAAGCTATCAAGGAGTCTATCGTGGTTGATAACGAAATTACACTCGACGAGAAAAAAACAAGCCCTGTTAAGGAGGCCTTGAAAGAACCCAGTCCCGTCAAAGACGATATCAAGGAGCCTATCGTGGTTGACAATGAAATTACACTCGACGAGAAAGAACCAAGCCCTGTTAAGGAGGCCTTGAAAGAACCCAGTCCTGACAAAGAAGATGTCAAGGAGCTTATCGTAGTAGACAAGGAAATTAAACTTGACGAGAAAGAACCAAGTCCTGTTAAGGAGGCCTTAAAAGAACCCAGTCCTGACAAAGAAGATGTCAAGGAGCCTATCGTGGCTGACAAAGAAATTACACTTGACAAGAAAGAACCAAGCCCTGTTAAGGAGGCCTTAAAAGAACCCAGTCCTGACAAAGAAGATGTCAAGGAGCCTATCGTGGCCGACAAAGAAATTACACTTGACGAGAAAGAACCAATCCCTGTTAAGGAGGCCTTGAAAGAACCCATTTCTATCAAAGAAGATGTCAAGGAGCTAATCGTAGTAGACAAGGAAATTAAACTTGACGAGAAAGAACCAAGCCCTGTTAAGGAGGCCTTGAAAGAACCCAGTCCTGTCAAAGAAGATGTCAAGGAGTTTATCGTAGTAGACAAAGAAATTAAACTTGACGAGAAAGAACCAAGCCCTGTTAAGGAGGCCTTGAAAGAACCCAGTCCTTTCAAAGACGATATCAAGGAGCCTATCGTTGCTTACAAAGTAATTAAACTTGACGAGAAAGAACCAATCCCTGTTAAGGAAGCCTTGAAAGAACCCATTTCTATCAAAGAAGATGTCAAGGAGCTAATCGTAGTAGACAAAGAAATTAAACTTGACGAGAAAGAACCAAGCCCTGTTAAGGAGGCCTTGAAAGAACCCAGTCCTGTCAAAGAAGATGTCAAGGAGCTAATCGTAGTAGACAAAGAAATTAAACTTGACGAGAAAGAACCAAGCCCTGTTAAGAAGGCCTTGAAAGAACCCATTTCTGTCAAAGAAGATGTCAAGGAGCTAATCGTAGTAGACAAAGAAATTAAACTTGACGAGAAAGAACCAAGCCCTGTTAAGGAGGCCTTGAAAGAACCCATTTCTATCAAAGAAGATGTCAAGGAGCTAATCGTAGTAGACAAGGAAATTAAACTTGACGAGAAAGAACCAAGCCCTGTTAAGGAGGCCTTGAAAGAACCCAGTCCTGTCAAAGAAGATGTCAAGGAGTTTATCGTAGTAGACAAAGAAATTAAACTTGACGAGAAAGAACCAAGCCCTGTTAAGGAGGCCTTGAAAGAACCCAGTCCTTTCAAAGACGATATCAAGGAGCCTATCGTTGCTGACAAAGTAATTAAACTTGACGAGAAAGAACCAATCCCTGTTAAGGAGGCCTTGAAAGAACCCATTTCTATCAAAGAAGATGTCAAGGAGCTTATCGTAGTAGACAAAGAAATTAAACTTGACGAGAAAGAACCAAGCCCTGTTAAGGAGGCCTTGAAAGAACCCATTTCTATCAAAGAAGATGTCAAGGAGCTAATCGTAGTAGACAAAGAAATTAAACTTGACGAGAAAGAACCAAGCCCTGTTAAGGAGGCCTTGAGAGAACCCAGTCCTGTCAAAGAAGATATCAAGGAGCCTATCGTGGCTGACAAAGAAATTACACTTGACGAGAAAGAACCAATCCCTGTTAAGGAGGCCTTGAAAGAACCCAGTCCTGTCAAAGAAGATATCAAGGAGCCTATCGTGGCTGACAAAGAAATTACACTTGACGAGAAAGAACCAAGCCCTGTTAAGGAGGCCTTGAGAGAACCCAGTCCTGTCAAAGAAGATATCAAGCAGCCTATCGTTGCTGACAAAGAAATTAAACTTGACGAGAAAGAACCAAGCCCTGTTAAGGAGGCCTTGAAAGAACCCAGTCCTGTCAAAGAAGATATCAAGGAGCCTATCGTGGCTGACAAAGAAATTAAACTTGACGAGAAAGAACCAATCCCTGTTAAGGAGGCCTTGAGAGAACCCAGTCCTGTCAAAGAAGATATCAAGCAGCCTATCGTTGCTGACAAAGAAATTAAACTTGACGATAAAGAACCAAGCCCTGTTAAGGAGGCCTTGAAAGAACCCAGTCCTGTCAAAGAAGATATCAAGGAGCCTATCGTGGCTGACAAAGAAATTAAACTTGACGAGAAAGAACCAAGCCCTGTTAAGGAGGCCTTGAGAGAACCCAGTCCTGTCAAAGAAGATATCAAGCAGCCTATCGTTGCTGACAAAGAAATTAAACTTGACGAGAAAGAACCAAGCCCTGTTAAGGAGGCCTTGAAAGAACCCAGTCCTGTCAAAGAAGATATCAAGGAGCCTATCGTGGCTGACAAAGAAATTACACTTGACGAGAAAGAACCAATCCCTGTTAAGGAGGCCTTGAAAGAACCCACTCCTGTCAAAGAAGCTATCAAGGAGCCTATCGTGGTTGATAACGAAAATAGTCTCGACGAGAAAAAACCAAGCCCTGTTAAGGAGGCCTTGAAAGAACCCAGTCCCGTCAAAGACGATATCAAGGAGCCTATCGTGGTTGACAATGAAATTACACTCGACGAGAAAGAACCAAGCCCTGTTAAGGAGGCCTTGAAAGAACCCAGTCCTGACAAAGAAGATGACAAGGAGCTTATCGTAGTAGACAAAGAAATTACACTCGACGAGAAAGAACCAAGCCCTGTGAAAGAAGCCTTGAAGGAACCAAGTCCTGTCAAGGAGGATATCAAGGAGCCTATCGTGGTTGACAAAGAAATTACACTCGACGAGAAAGAACCAAGCCCTGTTAAGGAGGCCTTGAAAGAACCCAGTTCTGTTAAAGACGATATCAAGGAGCCTATCGTGGTTGACAAAGAAATTAAACTTGACGAGAAAGAACCAATCCCTGTTAAGGAGGCCTTGAAAGAACCCATTTCTATCAAAGAAGATGTCAAGGAGCCTATCGTGGCTGACAAAGAAATTACACTTGACAAGAAAGAACCAAGCCCTGTTAAGGAGGCCTTAAAAGAACCCAGTCCTGACAAAGAAGATGTCAAGGAGCCTATCGTGGCCGACAAAGAAATTACACTTGACGAGAAAGAACCAATCCCTGTTAAGGAGGCCTTGAAAGAACCCATTTCTATCAAAGAAGATGTCAAGGAGCTAATCGTAGTAGACAAAGAAATTAAACTTGACGAGAAAGAACCAAGCCCTGTTAAGGAGGCCTTGAAAGAACCCAGTCCTGTCAAAGAAGATGTCAAGGAGTTTATCGTAGTAGACAAAGAAATTAAACTTGACGAGAAAGAACCAAGCCCTGTTAAGGAGGCCTTGAAAGAACCCAGTCCTTTCAAAGACGATATCAAGGAGCCTATCGTTGCTTACAAAGTAATTAAACTTGACGAGAAAGAACCAATCCCTGTTAAGGAAGCCTTGAAAGAACCCATTTCTATCAAAGAAGATGTCAAGGAGCTAATCGTAGTAGACAAAGAAATTAAACTTGACGAGAAAGAACCAGGCCCTGTTAAGGAGGCCTTGAAAGAACCCAGTCCTGTCAAAGAAGATGTCAAGGAGCTAATCGTAGTAGACAAAGAAATTAAACTTGACGAGAAAGAACCAAGCCCTGTTAAGAAGGCCTTGAAAGAACCCATTTCTGTCAAAGAAGATGTCAAGGAGCTAATCGTAGTAGACAAAGAAATTAAACTTGACGAGAAAGAACCAAGCCCTGTTAAGGAGGCCTTGAAAGAACCCAGTCCTGTCAAAGAAGATGTCAAGGAGCCTATCGTGGTTGACAAAGAAGTTACACTCGACGAGAAAGAACCAAGCCCTGTGAAAGAAGCCTTGAAGGAACCCAGTCCTTTCAAAGACGATATCAAGGAGCCTATCGTTGCTGACAAAGTAATTAAACTTGACGAGAAAGAACCAGTCCCTGTTAAGGAGGCCTTGAAAGAACCCATTTCTATCAAAGAAGATGTCAAGGAGCTAATCGTAGTAGACAAAGAAATTAAACTTGACGAGAAAGAACCAAGCCCTGTTAAGGAGCCCTTGAAAGAACCCAGTCCTTTCAAAGACGATATCAAGGAGCCTATCGTTGCTGACAAAGTAATTAAACTTGACGAGAAAGAACCAATCCCTGTTAAGGAGGCCTTGAAAGAACCCATTTCTATCAAAGAAGATGTCAAGGAGCTAATCGTAGTAGACAAAGAAATTAAACTTGACGAGAAAGAACCAAGCCCTGTTAAGGAGGCCTTGAAAGAACCCATTCCTGTCAAAGAAGATATCAAGGAGCCTATCGTGGTTGACAAAGAAATTAAACTTGACGAGAAAGAACCAAGCCCTGTTAAGGAGGCCTTGAAAGAACCCATTTCTGTCAAAGAAGATGTCAAGGAGCTAATCGTAGTAGACAAAGAAATTAAACTTGACGAGAAAGAACCAAGCCCTGTTAAGGAGGCCTTGAAAGAACCCAGTCCTGTCAAAGAAGATGTCAAGGAGCCTATCGTGGTTGACAAAGAAGTTACACTCGACGAGAAAGAACCAAGCCCTGTGAAAGAAGCCTTGAAGGAACCAAGTCCTGTCAAGGGGGATATCAAGGAGCCTATCGTGGTTGACAAAGAAATTAAACTTGACGAGAAAGAACCAAGCCCTTTTAAGGAGGCCTTGAAAGAACCCAGTCCTGTCAAAGAAGATGTCAAGGAGCTAATCGTAGTAGACAAAGAAATTAAACTTGACGAGAAAGAACCAAGCCCTGTTAAGGAGGCCTTAAAAGAACCCAGTCCTGACAAAGAAGTTGTCAAGGAGCTAATCGTAGTAGACAAAGAAATTAAACTTGACGAGAAAGAACCAAGCCCTGTTAAGGAGGCCTTGAAAGAACCCAGTCTTGTCAAAGAAGATGTCAAGGAGCTAATCGTAGTAGACAAAGAAATTAAACTTGACGAGAAAGAACCAAGCCCTGTTAAGGAGGCCTTGAAAGAACCCAGTCCTGTCAAAGAAGATGTCAAGGAGCTTATCGTAGTAGACAAAGAAATTAAACTAGACGAAAAAGATACAAGCCCTGTTAAGGAGGCCTTGAAAGAACCAAGTCCTGTCAAGGAGGATATTAAGGAGCCTATCGTGGTTGACAAAGAAATTACACTCGACGAGAAAGAACCAAGCCCTGTGAAAGAAGCCTTGAAGGAACCCAGTCCTGTCAAAGACGATATCAAGAAGCCTATCGTGGTTGACAAAGAAATTACACTTGACGAGAAAGAACCAAGCCCTGTTAAGGAGGCCTTGAAAGAACCCAGTCCCGTCAAAGACGATATCAAGGAGCCTATCGTGGTTGGCAAAGAAAGTAAACTAGACGAAAAAGAACCAAGCCCTGTTAAGGAGGCCTTGAAAGAACCCAGTCCTGTCAGAGAAGATATCAAGGAGCCTATCGTGGTTGACAAAGAATTTACACTTGACGAGAAAGAACCAAGCCCTGTTAAGGAGGCCTTGAAAGAACCCAGTCCTGTCAAAGAAGATATCGAGGAGCCTATCGTGGTTGACAAAAAAATTAAACTAGACGAAAAAGATACAAGCCCTGTTAAGGAGGCCTTGAAAGAACCAAGTCCCGTCAAAGACGATATCAAGGAACCTATCGTGGTTGACAAAGAAATTACACTAGACGAGAAAGAACCAAGCCCTGTGAAAGAAGCCTTAAAGGAACCAAGTCCTGTCAAGGAGGATATCAAGGAGCCTATCGTGGTTGGCAAAGAAAGTAAACTAGACGAAAAAGAACCAAGCCCTGTTAAGGAGGCCTTGAAAGAACCCAGTCCTGTCAGAGAAGATATCAAGGAGCCTATCGTGGTTGACAAAGAATTTACGCTTGACAAGAAAGAACCAAGCCCTGTTAAGGAGGCCTTGAAAGAACCCAGTCCTGTCAAAAAAGATGTCAAGGAGCCTATCGTGGTTGACAAAGAAATTAAACTTGACGAGAAAGAACCAAGCCCCGTTAAGGAGGCCTTGAAAGAACCCAGTCCCGTCAAAGACGATATCAAGGAGCCTATCGTGGTTGACAATGAAATTACACTCGACGAGAAAGAACCAAGCCCTGTTAAGGAGGCCTTGAAAGAACCCAGTCCTGACAAAGAAGATGACAAGGAGCTTATCGTAGTAGACAAAGAAATTACACTTGACGAGAAAGAACCAAGCCCTGTGAAAGAAGCCTTGAAGGAACCAAGTCCTGTCAAGGAGGATATCAAGGAGCCTATCGTGGTTGACAAAGAAATTACACTCGACGAGAAAGAACCAAGCCCTGTGAAAGAAGCCTTGAAGGAACCCAGTCCTGTCAAAGACGATATCAAGAAGCCTATTGTGGTTGACAAAGAAATTACACTTGACGAGAAAGAACCAAGCCCTGTTAAGGAGGCCTTGAAAGAACCCATTTCTATCAAAGAAGATGTCAAGGAGCCTATCGTGGTTGACAAAGAAATTACACTTGACGAGAAAGAACCAAGCCCTGTTAAGGAGGCCTTGCAAGAACCCAGTCCTGTCAAAGAAGATATCAAGAAGCCTATCGTGGTTGACAAAGAAATTAAACTTGACGAGAAAGAACCAAGCCCTGTTAAGGAGGCCTTGTTAGAACCTAGTCCTGTCAAAGAAGAAATCAAGGACCCTATCGTGGTTGACAAAGAAATTACACTTGACGAGAAAGAACCAAGCCCTGTTAAGGAGGCCTTGAAAGAACCCAGTCCCGTCAAAGACGATATCAAGGAGCCTATCGTGGTTGGCAAAGAAAGTAAACTAGACGAAAAAGAACCAAGCCCTGTTAAGGAGGCCTTGAAAGAACCCAGTCCTGTCAGAGAAGATATCAAGGAGCCTATCGTGGTTGACAAAGAATTTACACTTGACGAGAAAGAACCAAGCCCTGTTAAGGAGGCCTTGAAAGAACCCAGTCCTGTCAAAGAAGATATCGAGGAGCCTATCGTGGTTGACAAAAAAATTAAACTAGACGAAAAAGATACAAGCCCTGTTAAGGAGGCCTTGAAAGAACCAAGTCCTGTCAAGGAGGATATCAAGGAGCCTATCGTGGTTGACAAAGAAATTACACTCGACGAGAAAGAACCAAGCCCTGTGAAAGAAGCCTTGAAGGAACCCAGTCCTGTCAAAGACGATATCAAGAAGCCTATCGTGGTTGACAAAGAAATTACACTTGACGAGAAAGAACCAAGCCCTGTTAAGGAGGCCTTGAAGGAACCCAGTCCTGTCAAAGACGATATCAAGGAGCCTATCGTGGCTGACAAAGAAATTACACTTGACGAGAAAAAACCAAGCCCTGTTAAGGAGGCCTTGAAAGAACCCAGTCCTGTTAAGGAGCCTATCGTGTTTGATAAAGAAATTAAACTTGACGAAAAAGAACCAAGCCCTGTTAAGGAGGCCATAAAGGAACCAATTCATGTCAAGGAGGATATCAAGGAGCCTATTGTGGTTGACAAAGAAATTAAACATGATGAGAAAGAACCAAGCCCTGTTAAGGAGGCCTTAAAAGAACCCAGTCCTGTTAAGGAGGATATCAAGGAGCCTATCGTGTTTGATAAAGAAATTAAACTTGACGAAAAAGAACCAAGCCCTGTTAAGGAGGCCTTGAAAGAACCCATTCCTGTCAAAGATATCAAGGAGCCTATCGTGGTTGACAAAGAAATTAAACTTGACGAGAAAGAACCAAGCCCTGTTAAGGAGGCCTTGAAAGAACCCATTTCTGTCAAAGAAGATGTCAAGAAGCCTATCGTGGTTGACAAAGAAATTACACTTGACGAGAAAGAACCAAGCCCTGTTAAGGAGGCCATAAAGGAACCAATTCATGTCAAGGAGGATATCAAGGAGCCTATTGTGGTTGACAAAGAAATTAAACATGATGAGAAAGAACCAAGCCCTGTTAAGGAGGCCTTAAAAGAACCCAGTCCTGTTAAGGAGGATATCAAGGAGCCTATCGTGTTTGATAAAGAAATTAAACTTGACGAGAAAGAACCAAGCCCTGTTAAGGAGGCCTTGAAAGAACCTATTCCTGTCAAAGATATCAAGGAGCCTATCGTGGTTGACAAAGAAATTAAACTTGACAAGAAAGAACCAAGCCCTGTTAAGGAGGGCTTGAAAGAACCCATTTCTGTCAAAGAAGATGTCAAGAAGCCTATCGTGGTTGACAAAGAAATTACACTTGACGAGAAAGAACCAAGCCCTGTTAAGGAGGCCTTGAAAGAACCCAGTCCTGTCAAAGAAGATGTCAAGGAGCCTATCGTGGTTGACAAAGAAATTAAACTTGACGAGAAAGAACCAAGCCCTGTTAAGGAGGCCTTGAAAGAACCCAGTCCTGTCAAAGAAGATGTCAAGGAGCCTATCGTGGTTGACAAAGAAATTAAACTTGACGAGAAAGAACCAAGCCCTGTTAAGGAGGCCTTGAAAGAACCCAGTCCTGTTAAAGAAGATGTCAAGGAGCTTATCGTAGTAGACAAAGAAATTAAACTTGACGAGAAAGAACCAAGCCCTGTTAAGGAGGCCTTGAAAGAACCCATTTCTATCAAAGAAGATGTCAAGGAGCTAATCGTAGTAGACAAGGAAATTAAACTTGACGAGAAAGAACCAAGCCCTGTTAAGGAGGCCATAAATGAACCAATTCATGTCAAGAAGGATATCAAGGAGCCTATCGTGGTAGACAAAGAAATTAAACTTGACAAAAAAGAACCAAGCCCTGTTAAGGAGGCCTTGAAAGAACCCAGTCCTGTCAAAGAAGATATCAAGGAGCCTATTGTGGTTGACAAAGAAATTAAACATGATGAGAAAGAACCAGGCCCTGTGAAAGAAGCCTTAAAGGAACCAAGTCCTGTCAAGGAGGATATCAAGGAGCCTATCGTGTTTGATAAAGAAATTAAACTTGACGAAAAAGAACCAAGCCCTGTTAAGGAGGCCTTGAAAGAACCCATTCCTGTCAAAGATATCAAGGAGCCTATCGTGGTTGACAAAGAAATTAAACTTGACGAGAAAGAACCAAGCCCTGTTAAGGAGGCCTTGAAAGAACCCATTTCTGTCAAAGAAGATGTCAAGAAGCCTATCGTGGTTGACAAAGAAATTACACTTGACGAGAAAGAACCAAGCCCTGTTAAGGAGGCCTTGAAAGAACCCAGTCCTGTTAAAGAAGATGTCAAGGAGCTTATCGTAGTAGACAAAGAAATTAAACTTGACGAGAAAGATCCAAGCCCTGTTAAGGAGGCCTTGAAAGAACCCAGTCCTGTCAAAGAAGATATCAAGGAGCCTATCGTGGTTGACAAAGAAAGTAAACTAGACGAAAAAGAACCAAGCCCTGTTAAGGAGGCCTTGAAAGAACCCAGTCCTGTCAAAGAAGATATCAAGGAGCCTATTGTGGTTGACAAAGAAATTAAACATGATGAGAAAGAACCAGGCCCTGTGAAAGAAGCCTTAAAGGAACCAAGTCCTGTCAAGGAGGATATCAAGGAGCCTATCGTGTTTGATAAAGAAATTAAACTTGACGAAAAAGAACCAAGCCCTGTTAAGGAGGCCTTGAAAGAACCCATTCCTGTCAAAGATATCAAGGAGCCTATCGTGGTTGACAAGGAAATTAAACTTGACGAGAAAGAACCAAGCCCTGTTAAGGAGGCCTTGAAAGAACCCATTTCTGTCAAAGAAGATGTCAAGAAGCCTATCGTGGTTGACAAAGAAATTAC
Source organism: Dendrolimus pini (assembly GCA_949752895.1). Classification (NCBI taxonomy): domain Eukaryota; kingdom Metazoa; phylum Arthropoda; class Insecta; order Lepidoptera; family Lasiocampidae; genus Dendrolimus; species Dendrolimus pini. Next base: position 20,500,934 of record OX457139.1, read on the forward strand.
ACTTGACGAGAAAGAACCAAGCCCTGTTAAGGAGACCTTGAAAGAACCCAGTCCTGTCAAAGAAGATGTCAAGGAGCCTATCGTGGTTGACAAAGAAATTAAACTTGACGAGAAAGAACCAAGCCCTGTTAAGGAGGCCTTGAAAGAACTCAGTCCTGTCAAAGAAGATATCATGGAGCCTACTGTGGTTGACAAAGAAATTAAACATGATGAGAAAGAACCAGGCCCTGTGAAAGAAGCCTTAAAGGAACCAAGTCCTGTCAAGGAGGATATCAAGGAGCCTATCGTGTTTGATAAAGAAATTAAACTTGACGAAAAAGAACCAAGCCCTGTTAAGGAGGCCTTGAAAGAACCCATTCCTGTCAAAGATATCAAGGAGCCTATCGTGGTTGACAAAGAAATTAAACTTGACGAGAAAGAACCAAGCCCTGTTAAGGAGGCCTTGTTAGAACCTAGTCCTGTCAAAGAAGAAATCAAGGATCCTATCGTGGTTGACAAAGAAATTACACTTGACGAGAAAGAACCAAGCTCTGTTAAGGAGGCCTTGAAAGAACCCAGTCCTGTCAAAAAAGATGTCAAGGAGCCTATCGTGGTTGACAAAGAAATTAAACTTGACGAGAAAGAACCAAGCCCTGTTAAGGAGGCCTTGAAAGAACCCAGTCCTGTCAAAGAAGATATCAAGCAGCCTATCGTTGCTGACAAAGAAATTAAACTTGACGAGAAAGAACCAAGCCCTGTTAAGGAGGCCTTGAAAGAACCCAGTCCTGTCAAAGAAGATGTCAAGGAGCTTATCGTAGTAGACAGAGAAATTAAACTTGACGAGAAAGAACCAAGCCCTGTTAAGAAGGCTTTGAAAGAACCCAGTCCTGTCAAAGATGATATCAAGGAGCCTATCGTGGTTGACAAAGAAATCACACTTGACGAGAAAGAACCAAGCCTTGTTAAGGAGGCCTTAAAAGAACCCAGTCCTTCCAAAGAAGATATCAAGCAGCCTATCGTTGCTGACAAAGAAATTAAACTTGACGAGAAAGAACCAAGCCCTGTTAAGGAGGCCTTGAAAGAACCCAGTCCTGTCAAAGACGATATCAAGGAGCCTATCGTGGCTGACAAAGAAATTACACTTGACGAGAAAAAACCAAGCCCTGTTATGGAGGCCTTGAAAGAACCCAGTCCTGTCAAAGAAGATACCAAGGAGCCTATCGTGGTTGACAAAGAAATTAAACTAGACGAAAAAGTACCAAGCCCTGTAAAACAGGCCTTGAAGGAACCCAGTCCTGTCAAAGAAGATATCAAGAAGCCTATCGTGGTTGACAAAGAAATCACACTTGACGAGAAAGAACCAAGCCCTGTTAAGGAGGCCTTGAAAGAACCCAGCCCTGTCAAAGAAGATATCAAGGAGCCTTACGTGGTTGACAAAGAAATTAAACTTGACGAGAAAGAACCAAGCCCCGTAAAAGAAGCCTTAAAGGAACCAAGTCCTGTCAAGGAGAATTTCAAGGAATTTATCGTCGTTGACAAAGAAATTAAACTAGACGAAAAAGAACCAAGCGTTGTCAAGGAGGCTTTGAAAGAACCAAGCCCCGTGATAGAGAATGCTAAGGAGCCCATGATGATTGACAAAGAAATCAAACTAGACGAGAAAGAACCAAGCCCCGTTAAAGAAACCTTGAAGGAACCAAGTCCTGTTAAGGAGAATATCAAGGATCCTATTGTAGTTGAAAAAGAAACTAAACTAGACGAGAAAGAACCAGGCCCCGTCAAGGAGACGTTGAAAAAACCTAGCCCCGTTGAAGAGGACATCAAGGAGCCCGTCGTTGTTGACCAAGAAATCAAACTTGATGATAAAAAACCAAGCCCCGTAAAAGAAGCCTCGATGGAACCAAGTCCTGTCAAGGAATCTATCGTAGTTGATAAGGAAATTAAACTTGACGAAAAAGAACCAAGCCCATTCAAGAAAACGTTAAAGGATCCAAGCCCTATCAGTGAGGATAATAAACCAATCGTGGAAGATAAAAAAATTGAATTAGATAAAAAAGACTTAATCCATCTCGAGGAGGAGATCAAGGAGCCTATTGCGGTAGACGAAGAAATTGAAAAAGGACCAAGCCTCTTGGAGGAGGCTTTGAAAGGAGCAAGTCCCGTGAAAGAAGACCTCAAGAAGCCAATCATGACAGACAAAGAAACTAAACTAGCCCAAAAGGTACTATTCCGATTTTTACTGTCTATCTTTTTATACTATAAAATTTTGTAATTGGCAGTTTGAGCTGGTTTGTTTGCTTGCTATCGTTTCTCGCGTTAATTATTGCACTTTCATAATAAATTTCTGCATGTATTTAACGTTCACCCGTTCACAGGAATTAAGTAGTTCGAAACACACAAGAAATCTAGAAGATAATACGCAATTTGATTACAAAATTATATTTCTTTCTAGCCATTTACAAACCCATTAACTCAAAACATGGTTTGGAATAATATTATTCCACAAATAATAATTATTAAAATTTTATACGCGTCTTACGCGTATTATTGTTCTCATAAGCGTATACAAATGTTATTAATATTTTTTATTCCTTTTCTTCATAATTCAGTGTTGTTTTGTTTTTTAATTATTAGTCCGGTCAATTTGGACAATGGAAATAAAGAAAATTCCGACAGTGCCAAATTTTCGTAGAGACCTTAGGCTTACCATAATAAATAGTGTCAAAAATCCCTATCGGTCCCATGTGTGCTAAGGTACTTATTCGGAGCCCAAGGTCAAAATTTTAGGTGTTTTTTATTTTTCTCGAAAACGGTAAGTTTTATCGAAAAGGATTTCAAAGCAAAATTGTAAATCTGAAAATGCTCTATAAAAATGGTCCATATGATTTTTTCTCTAAGACCCACCATTTCCCAGATATTGCGCTTGTAAGAATCACGTTCTACATAATATGCACACATATGCCACGTATATATGGTATATATATATATATATATATATATATATATATATATATATATACATATTCAGGTACTCAAGCAAGCAATAATGCCTACTTGTGTCTCTTTTATGTATACGTTATACTATTGTAAGAAAATAACTGTCAAAAGAGCGCCAGTCCCTTACAGAATCCCCTCTACTTGTATGGCCTTGAATGAAATCAACTTGAAAAATACACGAAACAAAAAGCAAGTACAACTATCTTGTCTTCCTGCAACATCGGCATCTGCAATTCAACATTTGTATCGAGTATACTATCAGGTTCAGACATGGCAAGGCAATCAACTGAACCCTGAAGATTGGGGTTGGAAATTTATAAATAATACTTTGGAACCGATTCAAACTTTACTGCCCCCTGCTCCAGAAATACTTCTTAACACTGTTTTTTGCAATTGCAAGAAAGGTTGTAATGCCAAATGTGGCTGTAGAAAAGTAGGGTTACAGTGTTCTCCAGCGTGTACCAATTTCCAAGGTCTATCTTGCTCGAATGTTCAATTAAATACAAGAGAGGAAGATTCATATGATTTTGATGAATACACAACTGATTCATCTTCATTTGAACAATTTCTGAACATTCAGCAACAGGAAGAAGAAAAAGAAGAAGAAAACATGGTTGTTGAAGTTGAGTATGAGTCAGATTAAAGTAACAAAAAAAAATAGAACGATAGTTAAACTCAATAACCAATCTTCATACTATTAAATAAGTATTGTTCCTGATAATAACGTCATAAAAAGGTTCGTGGAATAGGCCTACCGGGGAAACCACGTTAAAAAACACGCGCTGAGTACACTATCTCACAGGTGGTGTTGCATATTATGTAGAACGTGATTCTTACAAGCGCAATATCTGGGATATGGTGGGTGTTAGAGAAAAATAATAAGAACCATTTTTATAGAGAATTTTAAGACCTACTTTAAGAATTTTAAGAACTTTGCTCTGATGCACAAAAAACCTAAAATTTTGACCTTGGGCCCCGAATAAGTCCCTTAGCACACATGGGACCGATAGGGATTTTTGACACTTTATTTATTATGGTAAACCTAAGGTCTCTACAAAAATTTGGCACTGTCGGAATTTTCTTTATTTGATCACTATTTTTATGTCTAAATAGACCGGCCTATATAATTCGTTAATTTAAGAGAGAAACAAGAACCTATTTTTAATGGCTGAAATTCATAAAAAAATTGTGGTGTATGAAACCTCATAATGTGACTGGTTGGTTGGTTACTAGACTAACAGGGAGAAAGAAATGGTGAACAATATTAAAATCAAATTTAATCTTACCATGTACAGTAAAATCTCTGTAAGTACAATTCGAAATAAGGCCCCAGAAATTCGAGTTATAGAGTTTTTGACTAAAACGAATTTTCGACTTCTAGAAGTTAGGATTAATTCCAACTGATTTTGATTTAAAGATTTAAAATACAGTCCTAAATTGGTTTTTTTAAAAGTTAAGAAACAACATATACATACATACATACATAACTTCACGCCAGGTCCCTTGCGGGGTAGGCACGAACAACAGAGCGCCATTTAGGCTTATTCTTACACACCTCACTTGCTTCTTTGACATTCATAGTTCTTGTCATGCACGCTCGTCTGTTCTTAAGGCTCCTGACATCACCTTCTGCTATTACACGATCAATCAATAAGAAACAACGATGTACATTATCGGCGTATTTTTCAAATTTTATTGCATAAGGTCCACAGACCAGCAGACGGCCCTTCTAATGGAGAACGGCTAACGTTTCCTATGAACATTTTTAACACTGAAGATGCTAGCAATATGCTGTCGCTCTCTTAAGGGGGAGACTGGAACTTGGCTACTAATGCCGGAACACAACTCGAGACTGTTATGGCAGCATACTCTAGACTAAAGCTGGTACCGGTTCCGATTTACTTTTTTCCGACTTATACAGGGAAAATAAGTACCGAATTTGCTTGTAAAGACTCGCTAATTGTTTCGACTTAAATTTATGTTATAATAAATCTTATATTTATGTTGTTATTTAACTGTAAGCCTTACAAAAATAAATAAATTAATTAAAGAAGGTTCAGATTTTGAGCAATGGAGATTTTGGGGTTGAAGGGAAAGGAACATTTTTTTTTTTATATTTGGTATGTTTTCGACTTATCGACGTTCTTTTGTATTAATTTTTAACCAGTTTCATTATGTAAATATAGTAACTATAGCGTTTTTTTTAAATCTGTGGTACCATTTTTCTCGTATATCCGACGGGACTTTTGCCAGGTATGATTAGGGTGTTGCTGTCCTCGTACGTTCATTACAAGGGACGTTGCAATCTGGGTCACACTATTGGATCTGCGTATTTCTGACTCAAAACGTCATATTAAAAGTACTTTACAAGCTCGTAATCATTTAATGCTGACTTGTCGAGGTTTTTTGATGCGTAAAGTAATTGTTGACTTGTCGAGGTGTGTGTGAGAGAGCGATGAAACGATTGACTTACGATTTTTGCTTCGACTTGTTTATGTGGCATCGATCTCTCGACCGGTCTCTTCAAATTACTATTAGCAGATTAAATTAAATTATGTACTAATTTACCAAATTTTAATACCTTTTTGATTTCATGCACATAGTTTATCTAAGAATAAAACCTTAAATATTTGCTTCTATTAAGCATTTCCGACTACAAGGAGACTGATAAAACTTGTTATAACATAGTAATTTAATTAAATAAAAGTATACTTAATATAATTTTAGATACTTTTAGCTTCCATACATATATTTCTTGACATAATAATATGCTCTTCAGTATTGCTGACAAGATCATCTTTTACAGATACCAAGCCCCGACAAGAAAACCTTGAGAAATTCAAGCCCCGTAGAAGATATAAAAGAGCCAATTGTGATAGACAGACAAATTACACTGGACGATATGGAACCAAGTATTGAAACGGAAGACATCCAAAAGGCAAGCACTGTTCAGGAAATTATTAAGAAGCCAGTATTTACAGATGAGGCAGTAACACTAGGCGCAAAAGAACCAAGTCTACACAAGGAAGCCATTAAAGAACCAAGTCCAGTCAAAGAGTATTTCGAGGAACAAATTGAAACTGATAAAAAAATTGAAATAGACGAAACGAAAACAAGTTCTATTGTAGTGGGTTTACAAGAGCTAATTCCTGTTAAAAAGCATATTTTAGAACCAATACAAGTAGGAAATGAAGGTGAATTAGACGGAATGCTATTAGAACCAGTTCATGAAGACACACAAACGCAAAGACCTGTTGAAACAAAAGACACAACAGAAATGGTTAGAATTATAGATACACTCAAAGACCTCAGTCCATATGGAGAACCAGAAATGACCGAAAAGACAGTTATTAACTACATTCAAGAAAATAAAATAATAATCAAACGCGTGATTGTAACAACAGAAGTCAGGACAAAGTATGCCGACAAACAAGAGATTCTAAGAAAACTAAAAACGGTCACCACAGTGACTACAACGGATAATTACCCTGATGGCACTATTCGCACTAGTGTACAAAGCAGCACTACTGTAAGAGACATACAAGAAGACAAAGACAGTGGTGATGAAACCTTTGAAGGTTTCGAACCTACAGGCGAAACCAGCGAAGACAAGAAAGTGGAGACTGAAACCATAACCGAGGGTGGAATCTTAATCAAGCGAAGGGTAACTACCACGACAATCGTTCAAATATTCACTAATGTTGCGGACAGGATTAAGCGAACCAAGACCACAGTCCGGACCGTGAAAGAAGACGAGCACCCAGATGGAGCAGTCGTCATAAAAACTAGCGAAAGCGTATCCATAGTGGATGAAACTCTAGAAGCATTATCTGATTATATTGACGACAGCTATGAGTTAGAAGAACTCAAAGAACTAATTCCAGTAGGTGAGCCTGAGCAAACCGAGACTACTGAAACTCAAGAAATCCAAGAAAAAGGCATAGTAATAATTAGGACCATCGTGACGAATATATTTAAAACAAAATACTGCGATAAGCAGGGTAAATTGTGTAAAGTCAAAACTGTGACAACGGTAACCACAACTGATCAACTTCCAGATGGGTCGAAACGCTCGACCACTGAAACAAGTATTTCTATAACAGAAATTGAACTGACTATATCAGAAATTTCGGAACTGAAAAACTTGCAAAAAGAAGCAGCTCTTTCTGAAAAATCACCCTCGCCAGAAAAAGAATCAACAGTCACTGTTACGAAAGAAGAGAAAACTTCAATTGAAACAATGGAAACTTCACCAGAAACAATTAGAATTCAAGACGCACTCAAAGACCTAACTCCATCTGGAGAACCAGAAATCATTGAAACAACCGATACTAAAGATATTGAAGAAAAAGAAATAATAATCAAACGTGTAATAGTAATAAAAGAAGTCAGGACAAAGTATGCCGACATACAAGGGATTCTTAGAAAACTTAAATCTGTCACCACAGTGACTACAACGGATAATTACCCTGATGGTACTACTCATACTAGTGTACAGAGTAGTACTACTGTAACCGACATACAAGAAGACAAAGACACTGGTGATGAAATCTTCGAAGGTTTCCAACCAACAGGCGAAACCAGCGAAGACAAAAAGGTGGAGACTCAAACCATCACTGAGGGTGGAATCTTAATCAAGCGAAAAGTAACTACCACGACAATCATCCAAATATTCACTAATGTTATGGACGGTATTAAACGAACCAAGACCACAGTCAAGACCGTGACAGAAGACGAACACCCAGATGGAGCAGTTGTAACAAAAACTAGCGAAAAAGTTTCGATGTTTGATGAAACTCTTGAAGGATTGTCTGATTATATTGACGGAAGTTATGACTTAGAAGAACTCAGGGAACTGACGCCAGTAGGTGAGCCTGAGCAAACCGAGACTACAGACACTCAAGAAATCCACGAAAAAGGTATGGTAATAATTAGGACCATCGTGACAAATATAATTAAAACAAAATACTGCGATAAGCAGGGTAAATTATGTAAATTCAAGACTGTGACAACGGTGACCACAACTGATCGATTCCCGGATGGGTCGCACCGCACGTCTACAGAAAGAAATATTTCTATAACAGAAATAGAAATGTCTGTATTGGAGACTACAAAACTAAAAGAATTCCAAAAAGTAGCAATTGATTTCGAGAAACCATCCTCACCAGAAAAAGGATCTACAGTCACTGTTTCGAAAGAAGAGAAAACTGCAATCAAACTATATGAAAAAGAACCAAGCAGAATCAAGGACGCTATTAAAGAAACTAGTCCTGTTAAGGAGGATATCAAAGAGCCTTTTGTCCTAGTTACAGAAAATAAATTTGATGAGAAAGAACGACACCTCATAAAGGATGTCTTGAGAGAGCCAAGTCCCGTCAAAAAGGTCACCATAGAGCCTATCTTGGTGGGCAAAGAAATTGAATTGGATGAAAAAGAACCAAGCCCAGTCAAGGAGGCTTTGAAAGGACCTAGTCATGTCAAGGAGGATATAAAGGAGCCTGTCGTTATTTACAAAAAACTCGAATTGGATGAAAAAGAACAAAGCCCAGTACAAGAAGCCTTGAACGAACCAAGTCTCGTCAAGGAGCCAATCTTGGTAGATAGAGAAATTAAAGTAGACGAAAAAGAACCGAGCCCTGTCCTGGAAGTTTTGAGAGAACCAAGTCCTGTCAAGGAGGAGATCAACGAGCCTATCGTAGTGGGCAAAGAAATTGAATTGGATGCAAAAGAACCAAGCCCAGTCAAGGTGCCCTTAAAAGAACCTAGTCCTGTCAAGGAGGATATAAAGGAGCCTGTCGTTATTGACAAAAAACTTGAATTGGGTGAAAAAGAACCAAGCCCAGTCAAGGAGGCCTTGAAGGAACCTAGTCCTGTCAAGGAGGATATAAAGCAGCCTCTAGTCTTGGACAAAGAAATTAAACTAGACGAAAAAGAACCGAGCCTACTTAGAGATGCATTGAAGGAACCTAGTCCTGACAAGGAGGATATAAAGGAGCCTGTCGTTATTGTCAAAAAACTGGAATTCGATGAAAAAGAACCAAGCCCAGTACATGATGCCTTGAAAGAAACTAGTCTCGTCAAGGAGCCAATCTTGGTAGACAAAGAAATTAAAGTAGACGAAAAAGAACCAAGCCTAGTTCGAGATGCCTTGAAGGAATCTAGTTCTGTCAAGGAGGAGATCAAAGAGCCTATCGTAGTGGGCAAAGAAATTGAATTGGATGAAAAAGAACCAAGCCTAGTCAAGGAGTCCTTGAAAGAACCAAGTCCTGTCAAGGAGGAGATCAAACAGCCTATCGCGGTGGGCAAAGAAATTGAATTGGGTGAGAAAGAACCAAGCCCAGTCAAGGAGGTCTTGAAAGAACCTAGTCCTGTCAAGGAGGATATAAAGCAGCCTCTAGTCTTGGACAAAGAAATTAAACTAGACGAAAAAGAACCGAGCCTACTTAGAGATGCATTGAAGGAACCTAGTCCTGACAAGGAGGATATAAAGGAGCCTGTCGTTATTGTCAAAAAACTGGAATTAGATGAAAAAGAACCAAGCCCAGTACATGATGCCTTGAAAGAAACTAGTCTCGTCAAGAAGCCAATCTTGGTGGACAAAGAAATTGAAGTAGACGAAAAAGAACCAAGCCTTGTCCTGAAAGTCTTGAAAGAACCAAGTCCTGTCAAGGAGGAGATCAAACAGCCTATCGTGGTGGGCAAAGAAATTGAATTGGATGAAAAAGAACCAAGCCCAGTCAAGGAGACTTTGAAAGAACCTAGCCCGGTCAAGGAGGATATAAAGGAGCCTCTAGTCTTGGACAAAGAAATTAAACTAGACGAAAAAGAACCTAGCCCAGTCAAGAAGGCCTTGAAAGAACCTAGTCCTGTCAAGGAGGATATAAAGGAGCCTGTCGTTATTGACAAAAAACTGGAATTAGATGAAAAAGAACCAAGCCCAGTACAGGATGCCTTGAAAGAAACTAGTTTCGTCAAGGAGCCAATCTTGGTGGACAAAGAAATTGAAGTAGACGAAAAAGAACCGAGCCCTGTCCTGGAAGTCTTGAAAGAACCAAGTCCTGTCAAGGAGGAGATCAAAGAGCCTATCGTGGTGGGCAAAGAAATTGAATTGGATGAAAAAGAACCAAGCCCAGTGAAGGAGGCTTTGAAAGAACCAACTCCGGTCAAGGAGGATATAAAGGAGCCTCTGGTCTTGGACAAAGAAATTAAACTAGACGAAAAAGAACCAAGCCTTCTTCGAGATGCCTTGAAGGAACCTAGTCCTGTCAAGGAGGATATCAAGGAGCCTGTCGTTATTGACAAAAAAGTCGAATTGGATGAAAAAGAACTGAGCCCACTCAAGGAGGCCTTGAAAGAACCAAGTCTCGTCAAGGAGCCAATCTTGGCAGACAAAGAAATTAAACTAGACGAAAAAGAACCAATCCCTGTCCTGGAAGTCATGAAAGAACCAAGTCCTGTCAAGGAGGAGATCAAGGAGCCTGTCGTTATTGACAAAAAACTCGAATTGGATGAAAAAGAACCAAGCCCAGTACAGGATGCCTTGAAAGAAACTAGTCTCGTCAAGGAGCCAATCTTGGTGGACAAAGAAATTGAAGTAGACGAAAAAGAACCGAGCCCTATCCTGGAAGTCTTGAAAGAACCAAGTCCTGTCAAGGAGGAGATCAAACAGCCTATCGTGGTGGACAAAGAAATTGAATTGGATGAAAAAGAACCAAGCCCAGTCAAGGAGACTTTGAAAGAACCTAGTCCGGTCAAGGAGGATATAAAGGAGCCTCTAGTCTTGGACAAAGAAATTAAACTAGACGAAAAAGAACCTAGCCCAGTTAAGGAGGCCTTGAAAGAACCTAGTCCTCTCAAGGAGGATATAAAGGAGCCTGTCGTTATTGACAAAAAACTCGAATTGGATGAAAAAGAACCAAGCCCAGTCAAGGAGGCCTTGAAACAACCAAGTCTCGTCAAGGAGCCAATCTTGGCAGACAAAGAAATTAAAGTAGACGAAAAAGAACCGAGCCCTGTCCTGGAAGTCTTGAGAGAACCAATTCCTGTCAAGGAGGAGATCAAAAAGCCTATCGTAGTGAGTAAAGAAATTGAATTGGATGAAAAAGAACCAAGCCCAGTCAAGGAGTCCTTGAAAGAACCTAGTCCTGTCAAGGAGGATATAAAGGAGCCTGTCGTTATTGACAAAAAACTCAATTTGGATGAAATAGAACCAAGCCCAGTACAGGATGCCTTGAAAGAGCCTAGTCTCGTCAAGGAGCCAATCTTTGTAGACAAAGAAATTAAAGTAGACGAAAAAGAACCGAGCCCTGTCCTGGAAGTCTTGAGAGAACCAATTCCTGTCAAGGAGGAGATCAAAGAGCCTATCGTAGTGGGCAAAGAAATTGAATTGGATGAAAAAGACCCAAGCCCAGTCAAGAAGTCCATGAAAGAACCTAGTCATGTCAAGGAGGATATAAAGGAGCCTGTCGTTATTGACAAAAAACTCGAATTGGATGAAAAAGAACCAAGCTTAGTACAGGATGTCTTGAAAGAACCTAGTTTCGTCAAGGAGCCAATCTCGGTAGACAAAGAAATTAAAGTAGACGAAAAAGAACCTAGCCCTGTTCTGGAAGTCTTGAGTGAACCAAGTCCAGTCACGGAGGAGATCAAAGAGCTTATCGTGTTAGGCAAAGACATTGAATTGGATGAAAAAGAACCAAGCCCAGTCCAGGAGCCTTTGAAAGAACCTAGTCCTATCAAAGAAGAGATTAAAGAGCCTATCGTCTTGGACAAAGAAATTAAAGTAGATGTAAAAGAACCCAGCCCTGTCCTGGAAGTTTTGAGAGAACCAAGTCATGTCAAGGAGGACATCAAAGAGCTTATCGAGGTTGACAAAGAAATTAAATTATATGAAAAAGAACCAACCCCAGTCCAGGATGCCTTGAAAGGACCTAGTCTCGTCACGGAGGATATCAAGGTGCCTATCGTAGAAGACACAGAAATTAAACTTGATGAAAAAGAATCGAGCTCCAAGAAGGAGGTTTTGAGAGAATCAAGTCCTATCAAGGAGGACATCGAGACACCAATCGAAGAAGTTAAACTTGATCTAAAAGAACCAACCTCAGCAACGGAAACGTCGAAAGAAACGAGATCGTTGAAAGAAGATCTCAAGGAACCAATTGTAGTGGAAAAAGAAATTAAACTGGATGAAAAGGAACCAAGCCCAATCAAGGAAGCCTTGAGGGAAATAAGCCCGATAAAAGAAGTTGTCAAAGAACTAATTGTAATGGACCAAGAAATTAAACTGGATGAAAAGGAGCCAAGCCCAATTAAGAAAGCCTCAAGAGAATCAAGTCCGGTAAAAGAAGATATCAAGGAACCGATTTTGGTAGATAAGGAAATTAAACTAGATGAAAAAGCACCAAGCCCAATCAAGGAACCCTTGAGAGAAACAAGCCCGATAAAAGAAGTTGTCAAAGAGCCAACTGTAGTGGATCAAGTTATTAAACTGGATGAGAAAGAACCAAGCCCAATTAAGGAAGACTCAAGAGAATCAAGTCCGGTAAAAGAAGATATCAAGGAACTAATTATGGTAGATAAGGAAATTAAACTGGATGAGAAAGAACCAAGCCCAATTAAGGAAGACTCAAGAGAATCAAGTCCGGTAAAAGAAGATATCAAGGAACCAATTATGGTAGATAAGGAAATTAAACTGGACGAGAAAGAACCAAGCCCAATTAAGGAAGACTCAAGAGAATCAAGTCCGGTAAAAGAAGATATCAAGGAACCAATTATGGTAGATAAGGAAATAAAACTGGATGAGAAAGAACCAAGCCCAATTAAGGAAGACTCAAGAGAATCAAGTCCGGTAAAAGAAGATATCAAGGAACCAATTATGGTAGATAAGGAAATTAAACTGGACGAGAAAGAACCAAGCCCAATTAAGGAAGCCCCGAGGGAAACAAGCCCGATAAAAGAAGTTGTCAAACAACTAATTCAAATGGACCAAGAAATTAAACTGGATGAAAAGGAACCAAGCCCAATTAAAAAAGCCTCAAGAGAATCAAGTCCAGTAAAAGAAGATATCAAGGAACCAATTGGGGTAGATAAGGAAATTAAACTAGAAGAAAAAGAACCAACCCTTGTTATGGAAGACTTGAGAGAAACAAGTCCGATAGAAGAAGTTGTCAAAGAACCAATTGTAGTGGACCAAGATATTAAACTGGATGAAAAGGAACCAAGCCCAATTACGAAAGCCTCAGGAAAATCAAGTCCGGTAAAAGAAGATATCAAGGAACCAATTGTGGTAGATAAGGAAATTAAACTAGATGAAAAAGAACCAACCCCAGTTAAGGAAGCCTTGAGAGAAACAATTCCGGTAAAAGAAGTTGTCAAAGAACCATTTTCAGTGGACCAAGATATTAAACTGGATGAAAAGGAACCAAGCCCAATTGAGGAAGCCTTGAGAGAATCAAGTCCGGTAAAAGAAGATATCAAAGAACCAATTGTAGTGGACCAAGATATTAAACTGGATGAAAAAGAACCAAGCCCAATTAAGGAAGCCTCAAGAGAATCAAGTCCGGTAAAAGAAGATATCAAGGAACCAATTGTGGTAGATAAGGAAATTAAACTGGACGAGAAAGAACCAAGCCCAATTAAGGAAGCTCCGAGAGAAACAAGTCCGATAAAAGAAATTGTCAAAGAACCAATTTTAGTGGACCAAGAAATTAAACTGGATGAAAAGGAACCAAGCCCAATTAAGAAAGCCTCAAGAGAATCAAGTCCGGTAAAAGAAGATATCAAGGAACCAATTGTGGTAGATAAGGAAATTAAACTAGATGAAAAAGAACCAACCCCAGGTAAGGAAGCCTTGAGAAAAACAAGTCCGATAAAAGAAGTTGTCAAAGAGCCAATTGTAGTGGACCAAGATATTAAACGGGATGAAAAGGAACCAAGCCCAATTACGAAAGCCTCAGGAAAATCAAGTCCGGTAAAAGAAGATATCAAGGAACCAATTGTGGTAGATAAGGAAATTAAACTAGATGAAAAAGAACCAACCCCAGTTAAGGAAGCCTTGAGAGAAACAATTCCGGTAAAAGAAGTTGTCAAAGAACCATTTTCAGTGGACCAAGATATTAAACTGGATGAAAAGGAACCAAGCCCAATTGAGGAAGCCTTGAGAGAATCAAGTCCGGTAAAAGAAGATATCAAAGAACCAATTGTAGTGGACCAAGATATTAAACTGGATGAAAAAGAACCAAGCCCAATTAAGGAAGCCTCAAGAGAATCAAGTCCGGTAAAAGAAGATATCAAGGAACCAATTGTGGTAGATAAGGAAATTAAACTGGACGAGAAAGAACCAAGCCCAATTAAGGAAGCTCCGAGAGAAACAAGTCCGATAAAAGAAATTGTCAAAGAACCAATTTTAGTGGACCAAGAAATTAAACTGGATGAAAAGGAACCAAGCCCAATTAAGAAAGCCTCAAGAGAATCAAGTCCGGTAAAAGAAGATATCAAGGAACCAATTGTGGTAGATAAGGAAATTAAACTAGATGAAAAAGAACCAACCCCAGGTAAGGAAGCCTTGAGAAAAACAAGTCCGATAAAAGAAGTTGTCAAAGAGCCAATTGTAGTGGACCAAGATATTAAACGGGATGAAAAGGAACCAAGCCCAATTAAGAAAGCCTCAAGAGAATCAAGTCCAGTAAAAGAAGATATCAAGGAACCAATTGTGGTAGATAAGGAAATTAAACTGGACGAGAAAGAACCAAGCCCAATTAAGGAAGCCACGAGGGAAACAAGCCCGTTAAAAGATGTCAAAGAACTAATTGTGGTGGACCAAGAATCTAAACTGGACGAAATTGAACCATCCCCAGTCAAGGAGCTTTTGAAAGAACCTAGTCCTGACAAGGAAAACATCAAGGAGCTGATCGTCACGGGCAAAGAATTTAAACACGACGAAAAGGTACTTTTCCAACTTATAATATCTATAACTCTAAAAATGTATGTCTGTACATTGAAGCTATTAAAAAAAACTGGAATATAAACGATGGAGAACACGATGCATATTTTAGAAATTTCTTGTCTGTTTGTTTGCGATTCACATAAAAAGTGCTCAGCCGATTTCGATGCGGTTTTCGCTGATCGACAGCTAATTCTCAGATTCAAAATTTGCCCTACTTTTTATCCCGAGAATTTTTATGGAAGTGTTTTTTAATGGCTAGATTAAAAAAAAACTAATTCCTATGTGATTTTTAGTGACATAGCAAATTTTATTTAATAAAATGTGTGATATTTCTTATCCTGGGAATCTCATGGGAATTTTATGTCAAAAGCGGGCAAAGTCTCGGGCATATCCAAGTACTGTATAATATTATTAATTGAAGTGTGAGCTTGTTTGTTTGTAATGTTTACACGCCTTAATTACTTCACCTTCCATCAGCAAGTTTTGCATACATACTTCTAAATACTTACTCTACCTACTAAAATCAGACAAAGAACTCTAGTCATGGTTTATAAAAATAAGTTTTAGATGTTTTATGTATATATAGCTGTAGCATAGTTGTTTAAATTTATTTAAGAAAAACAAACCGTATTTAACACACATTGACACACAGAGATAAACTAAGATTTCATAATGGTTCGTCTTCACTAAATTGTCTACAAAGTGCAATTTTTAAAGTCCTATATTTTAACAATTTTACGGTTTCAAGTGTTTTTTCTATAACAGCAATCAGCATTAATGATCGTTAATTTATTATCTCAAAATGTGGTTATAAGGTTTATATGTTTAAGTTCTATCCGTGCAGGAACGGAGAAAGAATACTAATTCCTGCGGCCTGTCGTAAGAGGCGGTACAAAACAACCCACAGCCAGGTGGTAGGGTATTTGCCCGACTCGATGCCTACCACCCGTGGTCTAGAGTATGCCGCCATAAAAACCTTGAGTTTTGTTTCGGCATTAATGACCAGGTCCCAGTCTCCCTTAAGAGAGCAGCAGCGCATTTGTTGCACCTTTGGTGTTGCAAATGTCCATAGGCGATGCTAACCGCTTACCGTCAAGTAGGCCGTCAGCCTGTCTGCTGAATTCCTGCAATAAAAAAAAGTTATGGTGTATGCATATTTTGCTCTCATAGTTAGTATACAATAAATTTAATTAGTAAATATTATTCATTTCCATCAGACTTTTAGATTTTATTTTTAAATATAATTCGTGAGTAATTATTTTGGAGATGAACTGGAAACCAAGTTCAATGGTTACAATAAAAATTTAATACTATTTCACTAGACCGATAGCGTTCTTTTTTAACTCTGTCTCGGGAATTCGGCGGGATTTTATCCAGGAATAATTAGGGTATAGGCTCTTCCATACGTTCTTTAAAGGCACATTGCAATCTGGGACCCACTAATGCGTCTGCGTATTTCTGACTCGTCTTGAAGTGAGTGAGAATCTTGAAGCGATTAATGATATTTGTCTTCAACATGTTTATGTTACACTCATCTCTAGACCGGTCTCTTAAAGTTAATTTTAGTAGATTAAACTAAATTTCTTATTTTGTGAATTGTTTAAATTCTTGCACGTAGAGACTTCCAAATATTCAATTAAATCTAAGAATAAAACGCTTATTATTTGCTTCTTTTCTTAATAAAACTTGTAATAAAAGAAATAATTTTATAAAAGTACATTTATTCTAAGTTTAGGTATTTTTAGCTTTGCCATATTATTGCTGTTTAGTGATCAACAACTTTATCTTTTACAGATACCAAGCCCCGTTGAAGAGGACGGAAAAGAACCAATGGTGATAGACAGACACATTAAACTGGATGACAAGGAACCAAGCCTAGAAAAGGAAGTCATTAAAAAACCTAGTCCGGTCAAAGAGTACATCGAGGAAGAAATTGTTATTGCTAAAAAAATTGGAATAGACGAAAGGGTACCAACTTCTATTGCGGAAGATTTGCCAGAGCAAATTCCTGTTAAAAAGCATACCTTAGAATCAGTACTGGTAGGCAAGGAAGTTAAATTAGATGAAACAGTATTAGAACCAGGCTATGAAGACACAAAAATGCAAAGTCCTGTTGAAACAACAGAAACCCTTAGAATTCAAGATACGCTCAAAGACCTAACTCCATTGGGAGAACCAGAAATCACTGAAATAACCGATACTAAAGATATTGAAGAAAAGGAAATAATAATCAAACGCGTGATAGTAATAAAGGAAGTCAGGACAAAGTATGCCGACAGACAAGGTATTATTAGAAAGCTAAAAACGGTTACCACAGTGACTACAATGGATAATTACCCTGATGGCACTATTCGCACTAGTGTACAAAGCAGCACTACTATAAGAGACATACAAGAAGACAAAGACACTGATGATGAAATCTTTGAAAGTTTCGAACCAACAGGCGAAACCAGCGAAGACAAGAAAGTGGAGACTGAAACCATAACCGAGGATGGAATCTTAATCAAGCGAAAAGTAACTACCACGACAATTGTTCAAATATTCACTAATATTGCGGACGGAATTAAGCGAACCAAGACCACAGTTAAGACTGTGACAGAAGACGAGTACCCAGATGGAGCAGTCGTCACAAAAACTAGTGAAAAAGTATCCGTAGTTGATGAAACTCTTGAAGCATTATCTGATTATGTTGACGAAAGCTATGAGTTAGAAGAACTCAAGGAACTGATACCAGTAGGTGAGCCTGAGCAAACCGAGACTACAGAAACTCAAGAAATCCAAGAAAAAGGTATACTTATAATGAGAACTATTGTGACAAATATCATTAAAACAAATTACTGTGATCAGCAGGGTAGGCTGTGTAAAGTCAAGACTGTGACAACGGTGACGACAACTGATCAACTCCCAGATGGGTCAAAACGCACAACCACAGAAACAAGTATTTCTATAACAGAAATTGAACTGACTATATCAGAAATTTCGGAACCGAAAAACTTGCAAAATGTAGCAGCTCTTTCTGAAAAATCACCCTTGCTAGAAAAAGAATCTACAGTCACTGTTACGAAATACGAGAAAAGTTCAACTGAAACTTCACCAGAAGCACTTAGAATTCAAGATGCGCTCAAAGACCTAAGTCCATTGGGAGAACCAGAAATCATTGAAACAACCGATACCAAAGATATTGAAGAAAAGGAAATTATAATCAAACGCGTGATAGTGATAAAGGAAGTCAGGACAAAGTATGCCGACAAACAAGGTATTCTTAGAAAGCTAAAAACGGTTACCACAGTGACTACAACGGATAATTATCCTGATGGCACGATTCGTACTAGTGTAAAAAGCAGTAGTATTGTAAGAGACATACAAGAAGACAAAGACACTGGTGATGAAACGTTTGAAGGTTTCGAACCAACTGGCGAAACCAGCGAAGACAAGAAAGTGGAGACTGAAACCATATACGAGGGTGGAATCTTAATTACGCGAAAAGTAACTACCACGACAATCGTTCAAATATTCACTAATGTTGTGGATGAGATTAAACGAACCAAGACTACAATCAAAACCGTGATAGAAGACGAGCACCCAGATGGAGCAGTCATCACAAAAACTAGCGAAAAAGTATCCATGGTGGATGAAACTCTTAAACCACTTGAATGTCGATCGAGCCCTATAGAATTGCAAATAAAGTTTGAAGACAAAGTGCCATGCCGACCTATACAAGACATAAAGGCTCATATACAGACTCCAAAACTAGACGAGAAGGTGTCCACATCAGGTAAACAAATAAGCGAACTCTATGAAAAGGAACCTACAATAGTCAAAGAAGTTAAAACTGACGGAAAGGTGCCAAGCCCAGACATAGATACTATCCAATTTGATGAAAAAGAACCAATCCTTATCAAACGACAAATTGAAGAACTTGATCTAGTCAAAGACGAAACTAAGCCAGACGCGAAAGTAGTCATTCCGGTTCACAGATCTACTGAAATACCTAAACCGAACATTCTCAGTGATGACCAAATCAAACAAGAAGTTAAGTTTGGTCAGATAGTTCCAAGCTCGTTAGTAAAAGATATCAAACTTGGAGAAAAGATTATAAGTCCCCTTAGGGATCTCAACGAACCTGATAAAGAAATGTCAAGAAGAAGCAAACGAGAAGCAAAGGAACTGAGCCCAGATAAAAAGGAAATCCTAGCTCATGAAAAGTCACCGTGTTTGACTCAGGATGATCAGAAACCGGAAGATAAGTTTCTCTTGGTTACAAAAGACGAAGAGAAGTTAGTCATCGAATCTAGTCTGGATAAGGAGCTTAGCCCACTCAAGAAAGGAGTTAAATCTGTTGAAGATGTATCAAGGTTAAATACAGATGTCACTAAACCTGAGGATAAGATAGCAATTCTAGTCAAAGAAGAAGTCGAGGAGCCTGCCAAGGAAGAAACTAAACTTGATACGAGACTGTCAAGCTATGACGAAGAATTTAAGGAGCCTTTCTTAGCAAAGGGGGATATCAAACCTGACGAGAATAAAAATGATTTGATAGACGATGAAAAAGAATTCAGCACAATTAAGGAAGGCTTTGAGGACACACGCGTAAAAACAACCAAAGATGACATCAAAAGGGATGCAAAAATTCACACCATCGAAGGAACACCTTCAGACTTTCAATTCAAAACTGACGCTTTTCTCAGCAAAGTTCCTGAAATAGAACCTAGTTCCGAGAAAAAAGCGCAGTTTAAATTAGATCCCGTGGACAAGAAATTAGTATCGTTGATCAATATTAAACCTCAAGATCTTCACTTAGGGACTACACATTTAGCAAAAAGAGAGTCAATACATGCGGATGACATTTCCGAAATCGCAGATATGCCAAGTCCAGAGCTTGTTCAAGATTTCAAAGAATCTAGCTCAATAACAACTACAGAAAGTAAATTGTTAAAAGACGATATTTCTGACAAACTTGTGATGAAGCAAGTAGGTTTAGAAAAAGATGTTAGGCAAAAAACAGATGTTATTGATTTAACTGATATCGATGGTGGAGAATTAAAGAAACCAGACGATAGTTCAGTATTGGATGAACTTGATGCACTACATAAAGCCTCTGGGTCTTATTCTAATGGTAAATTAAAACTTGAAAAGCTAGCAAATGATTTGACGAGTCCTAAACAAATTATGCATTCCAGTTCACAATATATTGATCCAGATACAGTTTATCCAAGAAAATATAAAGGTAAAGAACATCATTCGGATAGTTTGGAGGTAAAATTATTCGATAGTAATATTACGAAAAAAGAATTAAAAACATCATATGACGAGAAAGATATCGATGAAAAAGAAAATAAAATTTTGGATATTTCAAGTAAACAAAAAGAAAAATCAAATGAAAAAGATTTAACTGTTTCGGAATTGAATAAAATTACACAAAAATGTCAAGTCTTAGATGAAACAGTACAAGATGTAAAGCAAGCCTTCCAAAAAGATGTTGAATCAGCAAGTGAAGATAGTGAAGTTAAATTGGAAGAAGTTTTGAAAACTAAAGCTCGACTTACTCAGATTTCTACTGGAGATGAGATAAGTCAAGAAAAAAATCAATTTATTTCTGAATTTGAACCAATACTTAAAGATAGTGCGTCTTTACCTTATGATGTGAAAAGGAGACATAATTTTCAGGACTCTCTCGACAAATGTTCCATATCGACTATCGATAGTGGGGTTACTGACAAAGATAGTATCACACAAACTATCGTTCACGGTAGTAGTTCGGAAGATTTATCGAAAGAAGTAAGTTTAGAAGAAAAATATAGTTATGAAATATCAGAAAAGTATGAATTCAAAGATACACCAACAACGGAAATTGATGATATTAGGCACAAACATCATATTAAAACTGAAACAACATCTAAAGTAACAGGTTCCTTTAAAGAAGAAATGACCTCAGAGACTACCGATTCTGGGGTGCACAGTATTTTAGATACTGACCATACTAGTAATATTGGAGAATTCGTAAAAGATAGCGCAGTTCAATTAATGGAGTCTATACATAAAGCATTTGAAGATGATACTGTTCAACAAGGTATTAAGACAGAAGATTTTGAATCCTTAGTA
This sequence comes from Dendrolimus pini, assembly GCA_949752895.1. NCBI lineage: Eukaryota > Metazoa > Arthropoda > Insecta > Lepidoptera > Lasiocampidae > Dendrolimus > Dendrolimus pini. The sequence continues at coordinate 20,521,956 of OX457139.1, forward strand.
GTCCACCGCAATGTTGATAGAGTATCCACACCGCCAACTGTACCAGTTAGTCCTTTACCGAAAACTCCAAGCAGCATACAAGATGTCAAGTTGTCAGAAGGTATGCAAAGTGAAATTACGTATGATAAGTCAGATAGCACTGAAGAGGTTACTAAAGTTGTACATGTTGGAGAAGATGTACTAACTCAAAAAATTTCTACATCCACTGAAAAGCTTCCCAGACTACCCAAAACGTCAGAGCTAGATGGAGATCCGGAACTTTTAAGCCTTATGCAAACTGTTGGAAAAATTAAAACTGAAACCGACACTGTCACAAAGATTATCAAAGAAGGTGAGAATGTTGTAACGCAAACAATCACCACAGTAACGACTAAAGAAATAATCTCACGTGAAGATGGAACTCCACAAAATATTAAAACAACTATTGAAACTACCACATTGAGTAAAGGGCCAGATGGTTCCATAACAACAACAAAAGATACACAAACATTACTTTCAGAATGTTCTTCTAGTCTAAGATCAACATCGCAATTGGACTATTATACAAAAGATAGCAGAATAGACAATTATGATGTTGAAGACAAATCAGACATATTAAGCACGTTCCAAATAAAAGATCTATCTGACAAAAAAGCACCTTCATTAATAAGAAGGGATATGGATGCTTTTATTAGTGTAACAGATGAATCAGATGATAACGTTGAGGACACAACTATCGACACCGATGTCAGTAAAAAAATTATTAAAGAAAATAATATTGATATCGTAGAAACTACAACGACGACGACTAAGAAAGAAACAATACGAGCTAGTGAAAGTAAAAAAATATTAAGAACTACAACTGAAACTAATATAACTAAGGAACTTTCTGATGGAACTAGAGATGTGCAAAAAAATGTAGAAGTTAAAACAGAGGAATTAGTTTTAGATTCAAGTGAAAATGTGGACAAAATATTAAGCAAATATTTTGTATATGGTGAACCTGAAGAAAGTGTTATCACGAAAACGGAGGATATAAAACAGGAATCATTAATAATAAAGCGTACAATATTAACAAGAATAATTAAGACCAAATATGCAGACAGTCAAGGTATTCCAAGAAAGTTAAAAACTGTAACTACTGTGACAATAATTGATGACTATCCAGATAAGTCTTCCCAAAAACGAGTAGAAAACAACATCGTATTAACTGACATAGACTTTGATATGGTTGAAAATCTAGAAATGCAAAGCTTTAATGTTGTAGAAAATAAGTCTGTTGAAACCGAAACACAAGAAAAAAATATTGATATTAATGGTAAAAGCGTACTTCAAATAGAAACCACAACTACTACTAAAGAAATATTAACAAACGAACGTGAATCCGAGAGGAAACTTCGAAAAACTATAGAAACGGTTACAGAAACTTTGCTTCCTAATGGAACAACAGAAGTAACAAAAGATATCAAAGTATCTGTCTCTGATTACTTGAAAGACGTTATAGAGGATATACCAAAAGGATTTAAAATACAAGGTGACCCTGAAGAAGATATTAAAGTTGAGTCGCTTTCATTAATAGAAAATGGCATTTCAATTAGACGAAAGATGACAATTAGTACAACGAAACAGAAATTTGTGAATGTAGAAGAAAATATCCAAAGAACAAAAACTTCTGTTGTTACTTTAATTGAGGATGAATATCCTGATGGTTCTGTAATTACTAAAACAAGTGAGAAGGTGTCCTATTTCGATAATGTTGTTGATAGTCCACTTGATACTTCTTACATTCCAAAAAATACCACTGAAAATTTGGATGATGAACTAAAACCCTTTGGAGAATCAGAAGTAACAGAATCAATAGAAATCAAACAATACAAAGATAAAGATGTGTACAAAGGTGTAGACAAAGATGAAAAAGAGCCAACAGCAACTGAAGAAACACAGCCGGAATTAGCTCAGATCGAAAAACTACATCAAACAATAGTTGTAACACAGACAGATCAAATACCTCAAAATGTAAAGGAAAAGCCTACGTCATGTGTTATTCAAAATCAATTACTTGACAATGAACCAGTAGACAGCATGACTTCTGTACTTGAAAAAGAACTTACACAAGATGATCTGACACATGTCGAGGCCCTGAAAAACCTATTACCAATTGAAGAGCCTGAAATCACTGAAACGAGAGATGCTAAAGACATCGAAGAAAATAAAATAGTAATCAAACGAGTAATAGTAATAAGGGAAGCCAGAACAAAGTATGCGGACAAACAAGGGATTCTAAGAAAACTAAAAACGGTTACCACAGAGACTACAACGGATAATTACCCTGATGGCAGTACTCGCACTAGTGTACAAAGCAGTACTACTGTAACCGACATACAAGAAGACAAAGAGACTGGTGACGAAATCTTTGAAAATTTCGAACCAACAGGCGAAACCAGCGAAGACAAGAAAGTGGAAACTGAAACCATATACGAGGGTGGAATCTTAATCAAGCGAAAAGTAACCACTACGACAATCGTTCAAATATTCACTAATGTTGTGGACGGAATTAAGCGAACCCAGACCACAGTCAACACCGTGACAGAAGACGAGCACCCAGATGGAGCAATCATCACAAAAACTAGTGAAAAAGTATCGATAGTTGATGAAACTCTTGAAACATTGCCTGATTATGTTGGCGACAGCTATGAGTTAGAACAACTCAAGGAACTGATTCCAGTAGGTGAGCCTGAGCAAACCGAGACTATAGAAACTCAAGAAATCCAAGAAAAAGGTATAGTAATAATTAGGACCATCGTGACGAATATAATTAAAACAAAATACTGCGATAAGCAGGGTAAATTGCGTAAAGTCAAAACTGTGACAACGATAACCACAACTGATCAATTTCCGGATGGGTCGAAACGCTCGACCACTGAAACAAGTATTTCTATTACAGAAATTGAACTGTCACAGATCGCGGAATTGAAACAATTGCAAGAAGTAACAGCTCTTTCTGAAAAATCACCTTCTTCACAAAAAGAGTCTACAGACACTGTTGCAAAAGAAGAGAAAACTTCAATTGAAACAATGGAAACTTCACCAGAAACGTTTAGAATTCTTGACGCAGTCAAAGACCTAACTCCATTGGGAGAACCTGAAATCACTGAGACAACCAACACTAAAGATATTGAAGAAAAGGACACAATAATCAAACGCATGATAGTAATAAGGGAAGTCAGGACAAAGTATGCCGACAAACAAGGGATTCTTAGAAAACTAAAAACGGTTACCACAGAGACTACAACGGATAATTACCCTGATGGCACTGCTTGCACTAGTGTACAAAGCAGTACTACTGTAAGAGACATACAAGAAGACAAAGACACTGGTGATGAAATCTTTGAAGGTTTCGAACCAGCAGGTGAAACCAGTGAAGACAAGAAGGTTGAAACTGAAACCATAACAGAAGGTGGAATCTTAATTAATAGAAAGATAACTACGACGACTATCGTACAAGCATACAATAACATTAGGGATAATATTAGACGAATTAAGACCACAGTTAGGATAGTAACAGAAGACGAGCACCCAGGTGGAGCAGTCGTCACTGCAACCAGTGAAAAAGTATCTATGGCAGATGAGTGTCTTCAAACTTTATTGGAAGATGAAGTAGATTATGAAGATGCTACCGAAGTGGAAAGTAGTAAAATTGAAACTTGTCTTAAAGATTTATTCCTAGTCGGTGAACCTGAAGAAAGTGAAGACCTAAGAAAAGAGACATTCAAAGAAAACGAAAGCGTCATTCAAAGAACTATTGTTGACAAAGTATCAAGAACAAAGTATGCTGACCATAAAGGTGTATTAAGAAAAATGAAAACTGTAAAAATTGTTACAAATACAGACCAATATCCAGACGGCTCTATAAAAACAACTGTGAATACTAGTACTTCAGTAAGTGATATAGAAGAAGAAGAATCAGTTCATACTGAGGATCTCAGAGAGTTTTCACATCTTGAAAATAAGTCTATTTCTGTTGATATACAAGAAAAGGATACTATAAGAGATGGAAAGGAAGTTAAACAAATTATTACGACGACTATTACAAAGGAAATGTTGTCAACAGAGGATGGGTCAAAAAAGAAACTTAGGACTACAACAGAAGCAGTCACTGAAACTAAGCTACCAACTGGGATCACTGAAGTCACGAAAGACATCAAAGTGTCTGTAGCAGACTATGGCATTGAAAGTTTAGATGAAAATCTTGTTGGATTTTCTGAAGTAGGAATACCAGATGAGCATACGACACATGATGTCGAAAGCTTAGAAGAAAATGGTATAACAATTATCAGAAAAACTACAGTTACTACGATAAGACAAGAATACGAAAATGTAGCAATTAAGTCGAAAAAGGTCAAAACTATAGTCAAAACTATTGTTGAAGAAGAATATCCTGACGGCACAGTCATTACAAAAAAAAGTGAAAAAGTGTCTATAGCTGATGTGATTTTAAAAATAGCAGCACCTGGGGAAATTTGCGCAGAGCCACCTGAGTCGTATATAGACGATACTGAAGTAGTGGAGGATACAACAGAAGACTCTGATATTAAAAATGAAATCATACAGCAAGGTACGATAAAAATCAAACGCACAATAACTACTAAAACAAGAAGAGACACTTTAGCAAGTTCTGATAAAAATATCAAACGAGTCAGGACTACCGTTGAAACTATAACAGTTGATGAGTATCCCGATGGTTCAACTGAAACGACGAAAGATGTAAAAATTACTGTTTCTGAGTTTCAAAAAACATCAGACAGTACTTTGCAAGCAGCTTTACAAGGTCTTATCACAACTGGAAAAATCAAAACGTCCGTAGATAAGAAAACAAATATTATTATAGAACAAGATCAAAAAATTACTCAAACTATCACAAAGTATGTAACGAAAGAAGAACTCAAAAACTCCCAAACAAATGAAATTGCTGTTAAAACAGTAACAGAAACAATTACAGAAAATGCCACTGCTGATGGATCAGTCGAAACAACAAAAGACGTAAGAACCCAAATAACATACTTACCATTGGGTACTGAGCTCGATGATTGGTCCCCTGAAGAGTTGGAAGAAATTGAAAAGCAACCAATTGCTAAGGAAGAAATGCCAGTTGCTGAAGAACTGCAACTTCCACTTAAAGAAACACCTACAACACAATCAAAGACACAACAATCACCAGTTGGCAAAGTCACCACTGATACAGAAACATTCACTAAAGTGTTAAAAGAGGGTGAAACTGAAATTACTCAAACGATTACTGTCGTTACTACGAAAGAAGTTATCAGCCCCGAGAAGATCAAAATTACTGTTGAAACTACAACAGTAAGCAAAGGTAGTGATGGAGTAACTAAAACAACTAAATCAACCAAAACGACAATTTCTGAATTCAGTGAAGAATATGAAGAATCAATAGATAAAGGGGAAAGCGAAAAATCATCCTCAAAGTTATCAACAAAAACTGGTGATATACAAAGTCTATCAGCTAGCGATGATTTTGAACATCTGGGAATCTCTTCGCCAGCTTCAGAAATTAGTTCAAAAGCCGCTACTAATTTATGGGGAACTGACAGCAGTGGAATGTATTATAGCGATGACGACGGTCAAGGCAGCCCAAGCAGTACCAAATCACAAATCGCGCATTCACCAAGATCAAACTTAAGCTTTGAATTGGACACAAAACTGCCTACTCAAAGAGAATCCAGTCAAGAAATTATTTTTGATAAACATGACTTGACCTCAATACTCGCAAAAGATCCAAAGACGACATCAACATATGGTCAGTTAACTGAACTAGATTCTGGATCATCCTCATCTCAATCAGACGCTAAAACCGAAATACAAGTCAGTAAATCTGTTAACAAAATAACTGAAGACTTCATAGCGCATGAGAAATCATCACATACAATCAAATCAGATGCCACGTTTTTAAAAGAAGCTGACGAACATTTTGAAAAGGCTATCGAGGAACATAAGAAGGTGAGCGGTTCCGATGTTATATCAAATATAACTGCCAAATATGAGTTGGATAAAAAAATATCTTCCACGCATGAAAGTTCTTCAAAAGAAGAAAGTACAATAACACTTAAAGACTTAAGAACGGAGACTAAAAAAATTACAGAATCAAGTTCTTCGATGTCTAAGAGTGTTCGAGAAAAAAGTGAGAGAACTGAACGTAGAAGCGTTGAGAAAGACGGCGTTGATCCTATTGAATCCTGGGGAAAACCTCTCGGACTTCCAAGTCCCATTTTGCCTCCAATGGACGGGAAAAGCACTCCAAAAAAGCAAAATTCAACTATAACGAATAAAAACAAGATTAATCAAGAAAAGAGTAAAGAAGCTAAACGAGCATCAGAATCTCCGAGCAAAAAGAAGGGGCCTTCTCCAGTTTACATGGAACTAACTTATGTACCTCATCATGGCAACTCATATTACTCAGCTGTAGAATTCTTTAAACGCGTTCGAGCCCGATACTACGTGTTTTCGGGCACTGAACCCTCGAAGGAAATTTACAACGCCTTGCTTGATGCCAAGAAAACTTGGGAAGATAAAGATCTAGGTATGAATCTTTTTTCTAAGTCGTTTTTACACATATGTATTTTGTCTACATTGAAGTTCTTTTTATAAAAATTTTACATCACAATTTCATTACCTTTATTCTTGTAACTTAGTCTCTCAGATCCTCGGAAAATTTCTTACTTAAAACTTTTCTGCATACAACTAGCTTCTACGGCAAATCCCTCACAGTCCAAGCAGTTCGTCTTTGAAACGCGCTGCTTGTTAATATCAAGCTGGCCAAGTCACTGCCTATTTTAAATAGACTTGTGAAAGATTGTTATAGCTCAAATAGCTCAATTTAAGGATGCACCAAAAGTTATTATCAGTTTTTCTGGATTTATATTTATTTATTAATTATATTAATATTTTATTTACGTATATCATATTAGTATAATTTTTATATTGTATTAATGTATGTATACATTTTTAAGATACTGATTCTGTATTGAGAATAATGGAACATACCTCTGTTCTTTAAAATGTTTTTCCATCCGAAGGTTGTCTGGAAGAAATCCCTAATAGCGATAAGACCGTCTATTGTATTGTAAGATATTATATCTGTTAACTCTATCTTTTAAAACACAATAAAGCACATTCATTCATTCACATCGCTTAAATTTACAATTGTGTTTCATTTACAGAAGTAACTATAATCCCAACGTATGACACGGACGTTCTTGGCTTCTGGGTAACAGAGAATGAGGAAGCTTTGGAGAAGTACAAAATTGATTTGTCACCCTCTGCTTCACGGTGTACTATCAACCTTCAAGACCACGAGACATCGTGCGCCGCGTATAGACTCGAATTCTAGGTGTCGGGTCTATTTGTGGCCTTCTCATCGAAGAAGTGAGCTGCAACAGCCGCCGGTCAGGAATATGATACATAGTATAATATTTGTTTTCTTAAGTTTGAACTAGGATGCGTTACTCATCCCTTAAGTTTGTATTTGCCGTAACTTAATTTTCGCTTCTAAGCTTTCGGTTACTTGTATATTTATTTAATTTGTTTGAATAGCACCGTAATGAAATATGCGCTTCATGAAGATGTGTAAAGAACTAGTCTGTGATAAGATGGAAAGCATTCCTGATCGACGCCGCAACAGCGGTCCCTATTTCGCATGAGATAGTTTGCAAATAGATATGAATATTTGTGATATATATAATATAATGAATGAAAATGACAGACTGTAAAAGAGTTTGATAAAATCATAGATGTTAGTGAAAGATACACGTGAGTAGGCGTTGGCTAATAGTAAACGCGTCATGGCCCTCTGTAATGTCCAAACTTCATCAAAATTGTCAAACCAATCTCGACCTAAGAAAACAAACGTCCATTTTGTTCTTAAATGATATACGGTTTTCATAGTAGCTTCATTGAACATGCCATTTTGGAATATATTTCTGAGAATGTTTTAGAGATTTGGTCTTTTATACTTGTAGTGCTTTTATACACATATTTAGCGAGACCAGTCCATTTTATTTAGCCAACCATACAACGCTTGTGCGCGACAAATCTACATTTTTCGATACGAAGATGTTAAGTAATGTACGAAAGTTATTTTGCTAGTTGAAAAATTTTGAAAAGATCTTGTACAATTTTTAGCGTGCACGTATTTTGGATTTTATTTATAGTTACAAGCTTGGACGTGATATAAATTAAATAAATAAAGTAGAATAAATGAACGGCATCTACGACGATACACCTGATATCAGTTTTAAGGATCAGAGTGTTATATTAGAAACGTGTCTTAAAGACTTACCCGCTCGGAAAACGTTCCGAGCGGGTGTATTAACGAATAAACCTCGTGTTAACTCATTCAATCATGTCAGAAGTGATATTCCATCTAGACGAACAGAGATAACTTCTATCGACGACAGTCATCATAATGCATTAAGACTTAATGATGACACAATTTCTTTTCTTCAGCTTTCTACGCAAATCAAATACAAATTTAGTTGCCTATACAATCCGTTCGATGGCCAATATTGTTAGCACAAACTTGATTATGATTCTCGTGACGTATATAAAAAGTTTCAAAAAGAAGTGCCTGTATTTTTAGATGTTTTTATATGCGTAGCGAAAATATTTGAATGGACAGAGATGGTTAGTATGGCCGTGGATACGGATTCCGAAGTGTCATCTGTTCCTCTAGATAAACCATGAGCCTAAACAAAATAGAGCTTAAACAATATTTAAAAAAATAAATGTTTTAGTAGAAATATTATTAAAACAATAATTCTATTTACCTTTGTTTGAGTTGTTTGCTTGTTGCGTCAAAGAATAGTATAACATAGTCTTTAAATACGTGTTATATGAATTTTACTCACTTTAATTGATCAGTGAAATAAGAGATTTTCGAGTCTCTCCCTCTTTACATTTTCGGATTATTGGATTTTTTGTTCATATAAATCTCTAGTCGTAATGACCCAAATACTTATGACGTAATAGTCCTATACGTTCCTATCGAATTGTTTTTGTTTTTAAGATTTACTACGTTTTTGTCGATGGAATTAAACCTAAATCCTCGTGTAATTATAGTTATACGTACTTCATTAGATTACTGTGAGTTTCGACCGTTTTAAGATTCGAACTTAAATTAAACTTTTGTACAAATGTCTATTACTTCAGAGAATTGTATTGGAGATAATTTTATTCATTAGTGATTACTAAAGAATGACAATGGCCTAGTAAAGAGCATAACTCGTAACATTCTGCAACTGCAATTGGCAACACCAATCTCATTTTACTTTTTATCAATACTTTCAGTTATCGAATCTTTTTGTTTGGTGAGATGGTTACTCACGCACCTTCCACCAATTTACAGTTTGTGCTTCAATAGCTTGATGCGAGTTAGACATCAGTAAGACACACACATCTCTATTTTTAATTATTTTAAAGTTTTACACACGTTGCGGTGCTGTGTTTATTTTAAGCTCTTTGAAAAGGTTTTTAAGTACAAGTTTGTTACTTCGTATGCGTACCCAGCGGCCGAGTTGCGAAACTGTTTTTGGAAAAAGAAGGGAATAAGGAAAAGGCAGAAATTAATAAAATGATGAACCTCGTGTACAATTTAATATCATATTTTTATTTTAAAATCAGTCATACATTTAATTTCCCAATTAGCACCTTTTCAATTACGTTAATTTCATAAAATTAAAACGGATCTCATCCAGACCTTCAGTTTGTCTGACTGGCTGACGGTTCTGGATACACACGGAGAATTTATAGATATTTTTTACTTAGTTTTAGTATGTATCCCTATTTTTTTCTAGTAATAAATATATCCTATGTTACACAGGGATAATGTATCATTTTCATGGTGGAAGAATTTTTGAAATCGCTCCAGTAGTTTTTGAGTTTATTGGTTACAAACATACAACAATACAAATCTTTCCTGTTTATAATATTAGTACAGATTTTGGATTTAATTTTTTTTTTAACTAAGCAGTTGTTTCTTATTAAGTTTTCAGACTTTCTTTAGAAACAAAAAGGCACTGATGACGACAAATGTGATTGCAGTGTAAATGACAGTTACGTTCTTTACTGGACGAATGCTATTCTATACCATTTCTTTTCTGTGGTTAAATTTAAGTTCGATTAATGAAATCGGCCAAAGAACTCCGGTCACTTGTGTCAGAATGTGGTGCGAGAATGTGATAGCCGTGCAGATTATATTTGTTCTATCATCTAGCGTGTAAGCTGTGGGCTTTCTTCCGATATAATTGATTTGATTATTTGCCAAACTATCCAATGAAAAGTTTAAGTCAATTACTTTTAAGTCATCCATAGAGTAAGATGAACCAAGGCTCTATCGCTTCTTCTGCCAAACCTTTTTATAATAAACAATAAAATTATGTAAAACAAACTTTATCCCCAAAGCACCAGCACAACGTATGAACATTTAAAATTGTAATAGTTACATTTTATATAACAGAAACTTAATCTATTTATTGTACAATTCTATATTATTTTTGTTGTGGATCAGATGGGGTTTAATTTATTTAATAAAAATATATTTAAATATATCGATAATATATGTAATAGTATGTGTTACGTGTGTGAATAAACGTGAGCACAATGTTTTGACCGTGTCTAATACCTGTTCGATATTTGAATGAATATTAATTTCTTGATGATTAAAGTGTTCGATATGATTTAATTTACATCAATTTATAATTTAATTTGTAATATGATTAATGTTTTCTTTTGTAATATTACAGAAATATTAATCATGTTGGGTTTAATTTCGAACACAGACGCGGTCATTCCATGAATTTATCATTTAGGTAGTTTTGGGTTGGGATAAAAACAGGGATGATGCTAAAATCTCGTTGGGAGGAGTCTAAACCGAAACCACGTTTTTCTTAAGCCTTTTTATGCTCTATCCTCATTGGCTTTGAGTCAATTTTAGCGTAAAGCCTAATGCGAGTCTTAGATGTTGTAAAAATCTTTTTCATAGACACTCAATATTAACTATAGTGTCGTTATTATTGTCAAAATTTGTTATTGTTCTACCAGGAGCATAAAACGCACGGACGTGTGTAACTTTCTAACAAGTTGTATTAATTGTGGATAGTTTTGACGCTATATAGGTACTATGTATAAAGTAAATTTTAGATAACAACAAGTGCCTGTGTTGTTGTTTGAAATTCGCTTTCTAGACAGCATTGTGAGTTTGGATTATCTGCGCAGAAATATTGTTTTATATTTCAAAAGTCTAAAGAAAGATTTTATTGATGTCAGACTTATCATCTTCCATCGCTGATGTTACAAATTCAAATGTTAATACTTATATACATTTGTAATTTAAATTTATTTATTATTTTTTAATTCAAATACCAATTAATACATTTGAAATCATTTCTACTATGTAGATTTATGATTATTATATTTTTATTTAAGCCTGCTAGATGTCTTACGCCGCTAAAAAGTTAGCAACGTATTAGCGACGCCATTCAACGGCCAGTGTTATGGGAACGTTGCCAGCTGACAGCGGTCTGGCACTAGATTTTGTAATTTAATATTAATCGATATAGACTATATTTTTTCTTATATAAAATATTACTGGCTTAATTTTGAACAAAAAAATAGTAAGAAATTCTTGCTTTAATAAGTATAACAATTTTGAATTAAAAATGTGATTGTATTAACATTTCAATTGTGACACAGTAACCTTAGGTGACCATTACATTTTTCTATGAGTGGTTCGGTGAAGACTACACGCTTATGATGATTAACGAAAAATATTAGAGTGATTTTTCATTAAAATGTGCTTAGTTTCCTCGGGCGGCTGGTCAATAGGTCAGTGGCCCGAATTACTGTATTTTATAGCTAGAAACTCTAATTAATGCATATTATTAGGAATATTAAAAAAATGTTATTAATTTTAAGAATTGTATCAGCTTAGTGAACATCAATAGCTCTGAGAAATAAATCATTATTGAAATTATTAAATGTGGTATTATTTGGGTCCCTTTTTATTGCAACACTAAGGGCAGCTTGCATAACGATCGCATTTGAATAAAATTATTTAATCATATTAAACTGCATAAATACGTTTTGTGTAAAACTTATTCACAGTTCTTAGAACATATTTAGCGGCAAATTTTGCGTTGTGCAAGACGCTAATTGTATTTAGGGGTACTAAATGCGTTTAGTGTTTTTAAAATAAATTTAAGCAAACTTATGCGAGCGGCTCTAAGCGTTCAGCTTGGTGTTAACTTAGGCACAACACAGGTTTTCGGCCCACCTGATGGAAAGTGGTTACTTTAAGATGCTCAAGATATAAACATAATTAAATACAAAAATCGTGTGGGTGTACTTACATAATAATCTAAATAAACAATGTATAGGTTATCTACTTAATTGTATTATCACGCCAGTTAAATCAACCCACCCGCCTATGCTGGGATATTAGCGTTTCTTTGCAACCCATTGGATTATAAATAATCTCCAATAAAAGTTTAAATATTTGTCAAATTAAAGGTGAGAAATAAAAGACAAACATTTTAGTATTCATTATATTAAGGCACATTTTTCATATCAAGAGATAAATGCATAATAATAAAAGAGCGAATTTCACTCCCAGGTTTCAAAGAATATAGCAATATATATAAAGTCCGCAACAATCTGGTCTTAGACCCTTTCCAAGCATTTATTTTACTTTTGACAGATCAATTAGTAATGTCCCAATGCGTTAACTCGATTTGTTTCAAAAATCGACTACATTAACAAACATTTTTTTATCAATTATTATTATTTTTTAAAACAGAAGATTATAATTCGATTTATTTACGTATAGCCTCGATATAGCATATCACTATTACGTCACCCACAATAATAAATTACAACAATTATGTCGTTTTTTTCATGTGGCGTTTACTATCAAGAAATATGTAACTTGATAGACGTGCAAACGTCAAAACTAAAATAAACGCTTGGAAATAGTATAGACTACACATCCTATACAACAGGTTGTGCCAGAACGAGGTTTTTGTAAAAAAAAATAGATATCACTAATAGTTTTTTGGAATTGAAAATGTCGCTAATCAATATCTTAAATTGAAATCTTAAGCTAGCTTTGGGATAATCACATTAATTAATTACATAAAATAGACTAGAAGTATACATAAAATAGTATTGTAAAACTAAGTATAATCTAAGAAACTTCTGGTCATCACCAGGAAATATTATATAATTTATACTTATATTTAAATATCTTCTCATTTAAAAATCAAACAAAACATCTCTACTAATGCCACAATAGAGCTGATTTCATCATACAATTAAATTATTTGTCGTCTAAATTATAATAATCTAAATGAATATTTTATATTCATATCATATTGGAAAAATGCAACTTTTATTCAATAATTCGATACAATCGAATCGAATACAATAAAACTTAACTTACTTGTATTGTATTCTACCCATAGTCCCCCAAGACTATAAGTAGAATACTGAACCTAGATCACCGTCTTCTATGGGCAAGGTGCCCAGAAGGCTGGCTTGGCTTCAAACAATGGTATCTGGTAATTTTTATGAGTTGTATTTTATCTTATGAATAAATTTGTTTTTACTGGCAATTGCAAAATTAGCTCTTAATTATAGTTTACTCATTAATTAGTATGTTATAATTAACAATTAATTACTCCGGGGTTACATTTAAGACGTATTCAGAGTACAACGCTACTTTAATATTCGATAAAATTAAAATATCACAAGGCTTTGTGACACTACCTGCATTTGAAAATACTTTTAAATTTGGACGGATTATCATCACGATGATTAGAGAATCTAAAATACGGGATTATGTCGTCAGAAAATCTCAAATGACTAATACGCAGGGCACTGCCAGAGAAGGACTTCTCGAGTTAGAACCCACACATCCCAGGATCGAAATGGTTTCCTTCTTTGACCGTCAGCATTCAGGCTTCATATTTATGTCATAACAGACAGCAGTAGCAACTGCCATTGTTTATGAAATTAATATTGGTGCATAGTTATTTGCTAATGCATTGTGCTTGTCAAAACACGTAAAGACTATTATGACAAAATATAAAATCGCTCCCAATCAACTTAATACTTTTGAAATATATCATCATCGTCATTGTCATCGGTTTGCAGTTGTTCGGGTGCGTCAAGATTAGTTTATTCCAACATAGTTTTCACTATCGTCTTAATAGCTTACATTTTTATTCATGTTACTGTATTTTATGGCCCGGGAATCCCGCGGGAAATTCAAATCAAGCGTAAACAAAGTCACAGGCATATCGTAGTCACAAAATAAGAAGCCCGATATGATGATTAAGAAAGTCAATAGAACGTTACCTTGAACGAAAGCAACAAAACTGAAAAAAATACGATATTTTTTTAGCTCCTTGGAAGAGATTTTTTGACACAGTATTTACATATGTAATCAACCCATGGCAAACAAACTCTCGGCCATTCTTAATTGCCTGTGATTTAAAACGACATAAAATTCTACTTATATAATTAACTTACACAGCACTTTTTTTAATGCGCCGTCAACGTGCGTTGTCGCCATCGCTAAATTTAAACAGCAGCTTACTTGCGATTGCATTGCAACAAACTCGCATAAATCGCGCTAGATACGCGCGTGAGCATCCCCTTACAAAGTAAAACGCGCCTAGCACGCGCGGGAACAAGCCATACACATGCGTGTATCGCGCTGAAAACGTGCGTGCGCATTGCATTAGTGTCGCCTCGATTGATGCCATCGTAATACTGTCAGCATAGTCAGCAAGTATCTGAATAAAACGCGCTGTACGTGTGTTTTTGCAGCCAAAGCACGTCAATAGCACCCGAAAAAGTCGTCTGTATGAATAGGTAAATTGGTTTTTTGTACGTTTTCAGGTGATAACTTATCCACTAGAGTTGGGAAACTTGAGGTAAGTATACGGACCTGTTGGGGAACTTAGGCTCCCTTAAAAAATGGGTCATTTTGATTTCGATTTCGTGTAATCAAGCACTAGTTTTGCATGTTCGTTTTTCACGAATTTCTGTATCGCACTTGTTGCTAGGTTCAGAAAAACCAATTTTTCCGAATTTGTAGGCGGGAGTTTGGAAAAAATCACCGTTTGGGAGTGCGGTTCGAGTGGAACTTCCAGATTAATTGGTTGCGATAACCTCGCGTTTGCAGCGCGTCAAAGTTGCGTGCGACGCGCGTCGACGGCGCCTGATAAAAACGTGGTGTGTAGTAGGCTTACGTATATAGGTATACTCATTAGGTTTGACTCAGGCGAAGCAACAAATCACTGCTGCCTTTTCCGAACCTCAATAATTTTGAACTTATAACGAAATGGAAATAAACATATTACAATAACACATAAATATAGCATTTTGCAACTTCAGCAACATGTCATCCACAAGACTGGGTTTACAAGTTTCGGTATTTGAGTAAACTAGTTCGTTTGATAATTTCTTCAAATTCTTTAGCGAGAATTATATATCCGGCATCATGGATTTACTTAAAATTATTATTTAAATAATTAAATTACTAGAAAATTGAAACAACCATTACAGTTAAAAATTACATTTTAGTATTTTAAGCAATGGAAAATGCTTTAGCAGTTTTGACATTATTAGACAACAATATATAAATTTAATTTAAAGAGGCTATGTTTAAAAAGGCTAAAGGTTTAAGGCATCTTATGGCCATTTTTAATTTCTTCTAAGTAATTAGTATTTTTGTACACAAATAGTTTTTTTTTTTTTTTTTTATCACGGATATTTTTGGTACACGGGGAAGAATATATCATCTCATTGCTTCAGTAACGTGATAAGGCCGACAAATCGTATTTCGTATTTGATAATAAAATCTTTTTCTAAAAAAGTCTAACAAGCAGTATCTAAAACAGCGTGACAATTACACCAACCCACAAAAAAAGTGGTCTGTACTTTTGACCTGACCCATCTATTCTTATGTAATTCGATGTGCTCAATCCAAATCTAGCGTCAGTTGAGTCCATACATCCTCAAAATTTTGAGGTTTTTTATCATGATAGCTGTAATTTTTCGTATTTTTTTTGCATATTTCAGGGTTTTTTGCAGTTTCCTTAGATTTTTGAGGGCTTATGAGCCGAATGGACTCAAAATTCAGAATCAGAAGATCGGAATAGATAAGTCACTGGCACCGCAAAGTAACCTTCTTTCGGCATATACAAAATTTTCTTTTATAATTTTAAATTTTTTATTTAAATCTTACGGCGTGTTCCCCTATATACGCACGTGTCATTTTTCATGGTATGTCATCAATAAAATAACTCACGTCGCCCCGCAAATTGTAAATATTTAATAATATAAATGATTTTTACATAAAATATATAGTGCCTGCGTATGTGTATACTTTATAAACAACCCGCTCCACACCGCAAATATAAAATATAATAAATACATAAATACCTTGTAAATATAAAAACAAGCTCCACTTATTACTATCAAGTGCATTTGTGAAAAGGAAGTCAAAGTGAGGAGCAGCTGCATTTCATGCCATAATTCAGGTACGTGCGTGCTCATGCTCCAATTCCCATCCAAATTGTTCCACAAAGACACAGTTCGCTTAGCTCGAATCTAGCTGCGGTTGCGCTACAGTCATACTTGATCTAGTTCGATAAAAAAAAGCCAAATTTTTATAGTGCAATTTGCTCAAAATTTTGAGACTGTATTGACCTAACTGAGCCCAGAATTATGGGTCTAGTTAAAAATACAGAACACTTTTGATTGTGGGCCGGTGTTATTACTTAAAATGATTATTTTAACGCTCATCATATCATATGCATCATCAGGTCATCAAGTTATCTATACTAATATTATAAAGAGGTAAAATTTGTGACTTTGTCGGGGGTAATCTCTGGATCTATTAAACCGATTTCAAAAAAAATATTGTTCGAAAGCTACGTTAACAGGGAGTGTCATAGGCTATATAACATGATGCTATATATCACGGGAGCGGGACAGAGGCGGGTGAAACCGCGCAGGCCGCTAGTTTGTTATAAAAATAAAGCTATATGGATCTCAAGTCATCAGGTCTCCTGATGAAGTACGCGACCTTGTCTAGTGGCACTCTGTACTCGTGCATCCATCGGCTTCCTTTCCGGAGGGATCCATCGATGCCGTCCTGCCAGAGCCCCGCTGGTAGGTACACTGAAACGATGAAAAATGGTTATTGCATTTATGTAATACTTATATCTCGAGTCACCTTCCTCTATGGGAACTTTTTTATAGTGCAAATTGACACACTGCAATGCGCTACCTCTTAAAGTCAGAGGCCAGAACATAACTGATAATTAAGAACATATTCAGGAAACATTACCATTCTTTCACAACTATGGCAAACTTATAATATGTATATATTTATAGTCATTTCTGCCCACTGGTCCGCGTGTAATAGTAAAAAAAATGTAAGTTAAAAAAACCTCCCGGTTTTGAAACATTCTTCATTGGTGCTCCGCTCCTACTGGTCTTAGCGTTATGATATAGCCTATAGCTTTCCTCGATAAAGTGGCTATCTAACAGTGAAAGAAATTTTCAAATCAGACAGTATATATATCAGTAGTTCCTGAGATTAGCGCGTTCAAACAAACACACAAACTTCAGCTTTATATATTAGTATAAATTAGTAAGTATTATTAGTAAATACTATCTATTTCCTGACCAACTTCTTAAATGTTAATAGAGATTTTCCTTGTCTAATAGCAAGAGCCAATGCATTCCAAAATTGGACAGCCTTAACTATCAAAGAATTATTGACAAACGTATTATGGAATATGAGTATGTACATTAATGTACGAGACGTAATAGTACACAACGAATGAAGATTGCACAGTACTTCTCTTCTGTGTATAGAAACTTACCTTCTCTAGTAGTCTGACCCTTGTGCAAGATGGGCGCGACAACAATTTCATCCCCAATCGCGAACTCGTCTTCCACGAAGAGTGTTGGGTCACCGCCAGCAACCAGCCACAGTGGTCGGATCAATGGCAAGCCTTCTTCTAACGCCTCACGCTTGTATTTCAGGAGATGGGGAGTCACCTACAAAACATACTACCCAATCAATTAATTTTCAAAAATTTTCGACTGGTATAATCGTGTTTTATTGTCTGTGTATGTGTCGTTTTCGCAACTATTACACTTGATTAAACTACGTTTTAACCGTTATGATATAGTTTATTAGAACTATGTTGTAAAGAATGATATACTATTACATTGTGTCGACTGATGGTGGAACAATCTAGCTGGTTTAAAACTTTTAGAAAAAGGTAGAAAACTCTGGAAGGAAAAGACAAGGAAGGATACATTTTAGAAAGGGATAGACGATGAACGAAAGTTCTAGAATAGAAAGTTCGGGAAGGAAAAGACAGAGGTAGGTAGATGTTCAAAAAAGGACAGATAGTAAATAAAAGAATAACAAAAAGAAGATCGTAATTATGAGTTCCAGAAGATTCTTCCGGGTATATAAGCAGCGTAAGGCGCGTCTACCGGGCAGTTTTAGAGTTGAGTTCAGTTCAAGACAGCGAAGCGACAAGTGCGATACGGAAGAGTTGGAAGAGAAGTTTAATAGAAAACAGTGACAACTTCAGTAGTCAGTTAAGTAAAAGAGGAGTGTAGTGTAGTTCGACAGAAGAACCAGAAGCGAGCTACATGCGGTAATATCGGAAGTAAGCACTGCAGTAGCAGGGGGTGGTCTACGCAATATCGGCGACGGTATTGTGAGTGAGACATCTTACCGTCGGGACAGTGCGTCGTTAGTCGTGCGTGTAGGGGCGACTCTGCGGAGAGGAATCACGTATGGCTGTGTAAGTCAATAAAAGCGTATAGTTAAAAACTGATGTTTTCTTCCAATCCTAAGTACATACCCCCGTTCGCGCGTTATAATATATTACGAGGTACAAGTGTTAAACCATGGACGTATAAAGAACAATTAAATATTGTTCTTTATACGTCCATGTGTTAAACATATTTTATATAACAACATTAATACAGGTGGCTACTATCTTAAAGCCTATATATATATCTTATAAATGGGCCAAACAAAAAAATTGGCTATTCTAAATTTCTACATTCTAAGATTTACGTTTACTGGTAAACGTCGATAGCGCCTCTCTGGAAGTTGTGCAGGAATATGTCTACCTTGGACAGAAAATACAGGTAGGCAGGCATAATTTCGGCCAATAGGAGCTTTCAGTTGGGTTCTGCAGCATTCGGTAAGCTTCGTCACGTTGACCATCCCGCAATGGTTGAAGACAAAAGTCTTCGAGCAGTGCGTCCTCCCGTCCTGATCTACGGGGCCGAGTGATGTACACTGACAGCAAGATTGGTCCACAAGTTCCAAGACGCTCAACGGGCAATGGAGCAAACTTTGTTGAGTATTTCTCTTATGGATAAAATTAGAAATGAGCATATCCAAAAGAGAACCAAGGTAACCGACATAGCTCGCAAAATTAGCAGTTGGTAGTAGGCAACTGGTAGTAGGCCGGTCACGTCTGCCGCAGGACTGATGTCCAAAGGAGCAGACGAGACCTGGAGTGGAGACCGTGCCTCAGTAAACGTAGTGTCTAACGCCCTGCAATCCGAACTTGGGGAAGCCTATGTCCCGCAGTGGACTGCGAATGGCTGACGACGACGAAGATTTATACGTCCAAATATTCAAATTTCAATTTTAACATATTATTAGTTACAATATCCTCTAAATATTTAATATTATCAAAATATTGTGTAACTTACCACTTTCTGTCTTAAAGAAGTTAAACTCTTAGCCATCTCCAGCACCCTCTCATCATTATATTTACTTGGTAGATGCGTAAACTTCATCACTGGTAGGAACGTTGCCATTTGTAGCCATCTCATATACAACTCCCTTTCTGGCAGCTCGATGCCATTCTCTTGAGTCGTGTTTGTTGAATCAATTGACACCTTTGAAGACGGCAAAAACTGTTCACTTCCCGGCCAATAAATGTCACCGCCTACAGCTCCTGGCATTATGAATGGATAACCATTTATGCCATACGTCAACATTGTTGGTATGACCAACCTCATCGACTCCCAAGTTGATTCGAATGGAGGTAAAGATACAAATATTGGTGGCCTGGGCAATGATATTGCAGAAGATACTCCAATAATGCTCAAAGTTTTGTCAAATGTTTTAGTAAACACTATTTTGTAATGATCAGGGTTTATAAGTAACCTCTCGCAGCGATAGTAGTGAGGCATATCATAAGCAGTGCCCAAATCGAAATAGAATGAATCGATGTGATACTCATCTATGACTGCTTGAAGTTTGCCAAGTATCCAGGGAACTGATCTGTTGTTGGTGATGTCAATTACACCAGCGCTTACTAAAGATTTGAACCTCGTTAAAGCAGGTATCCGCCTATCACTGTTCCTTTCACTAATTAAAAGTCTTTTCTGAACACATTCTGCAAAATTCTTACTCTCCGTACTAATAAAAGGTTGAATAGTAAATGCAACTTTAAATCCTCGCCTATGAAGTTTATCGACAGTGATATTTAACGTTTCAAAGCGACTTCTATCAACTGACAGATCTCCAATTTCATTTTGCCAATGCTCATTAATCAAAACGTGACCTTGTTTCAGAAAACCTAAATTTATAACGTCTTCTGTATATTTGGAAATTGTTTCCGCTTGCAATTCGTGTTTGAATCTCGGTGCTATTTGCCAAACAGGTTCTGTTATTAAAGATTCCAAAGTTTGCATATCTGCAGGTTTCAAACCATCCCATAGAGGTGCACTTCTGTGACTGTGTATGGATGAATGCAGCGCTTTCATATCGGCAGCTACGCATATATTATATCTCATTTCTGGGAATTCCAAAACTCTGTTAGCAAAAGCAAAATCATCATACATAGCTTTAAGACATATTTCTTTTCCATCTTTATTAACTGAGACATGTAAAGGTGTATCCTCATGGATAAGTAGAGCAGCGCCTTTATTGTTGATAAAATATCTAGTCAAAACATTTCCCCATTGCGCCTTTTGCATGTCACCAGTGATGAATGGTGTATAATCGATAGCACCAGTATTCAATGGCCAGGTAAGATTCATAGATTGGCCACCACCGTACCAGTAAGTTTTCGTTTCGCTCCAATCGAAGCAGTCGTTTGGATATACATCTGTAAGAGACGAAATTAAGTTTTTGAATCATAGTTACAGAATTGTCATCGTATTGTTTAATTATTTTATGTTCCCTGTACTCATTATGTAAATAAATTTCATTTCATTTCATTTCATTCATTCCATTCATTTCATTCGTTTCATAAGTTTCATTAGTTTCATTAGTTTCATTAGTTTCATTCGTTTCATTCATTTCATTCGTTTCATCCGTTTCATCCGTTTCATCCGTTTCATCCGTTTCATTCGTTTCATTCGTTTCATCCGTTTCATCCGTTTCATCCGTTTCATTCGTTTCACCCGTTTCATTCGTTTCATCCGTTTCATTCGTTTCATTCATTTCATTCATTTGGTTTCCTTCATTTTAATTTCATTCAAAAATAGTCCCTAAAATTGTGTAGCTTACTCAATTCTAACTAAGTAAGTAACTAAAGATAGATTTATCAGAATCACCTCAGACAGCACACTTCGGACTTAGAGCTTAGTGTATCACAGGTCTTAAACTCCCTGGAGTTAAGAATGAAATAAGTCTATTATTGAAAAGAAATCTTTCAAATTTTCATTTAGTCATGAAAATCTCATTAAAAAATTACCTGGTCTCAAAGCCTGCCAATGTATAGAATAGCAGGTGGTATTATCAGCACCAGGATCATGCGGCATAGACTTCAAGTAGAACCGAAGGTTGTGAAGCCACTCTAAACATTCAGAACCTGCACGACGATGCTCCGGTAGACAAGGGTACGCTTTCACGTTTCCTTTTAGACTGACAGCTGGAAAACAAAATATATTTCTAAATGTATTTTCTGGAATGACTATTAAAATACCTATTTTATCAACATATATAGGTTTACTGATTTCCAAAGATGGGGCTTTACCTGGGATACTTTATATATTTATGCTATTATATTTATTATCTATGCCCGTCAACCATTCACGGGATCATAGTATATTACGACGTGCATTCACGGTCACGCATTATAAGATATCTTCTATATCTTCTGCCCGCGACTGCGTCCGCGTGAAGTAGTTAAAAAAAAGGAAGGAAGAAAAAACCCCGATTTTGAAACATTCTTCATTGGTGCTCTACTTCTATTGGTCTTAGCGTGATGATATTTAGCATGTAGCCTTCCTCGATAAATGGGTTATCTAACACTGAAAGAATTTTTCAAATCAGACCAGTAGGGTCTTCCTGAGATTAGCGTGTTCAAGCAAACAAACAAACAAACTCTTCACCTTTATATATTAGTACAAGATTGTTGTAGAAGAATGTATTATCTTAAATTTGATTTCTTTATAGAATAATAAGATAATACATCCTTATTAATTATTAATAGATATTATAAACATTATAATAATATTATGTTAATAATACCTATTCTTTCGCCTATAAAATTCTCTGATGTGCTTGGGCCTACCTATATTGGACTAACGTTATAATACCTGTCACGCAAACCCAAGGCAGATTGATGTGTCTCATAGATCGACAATTTGTAATAGTCTGTATCTTCACAATGTGTTTCTTTACCTTCAACAGATCATCATTTTAACAATATACAGATTAGATTCCAAAAACTACCTAAAAGATACCTACTCGCCGGTTAAGATTTTAACTTCCATCATTGAACTCTGTTGGTGATGGAAGTTCATTCGTTAGTAGGATGGAAGGCAAGCTAATAACTTAGCTACAAATATACCTGAACTAAAGACTTGTCCGATAAAGAGGCACTTGCAACTAACCTAAATTAGCTTTCAATATCTCGACGTCGTCCTTATTAAAGATCCTAATAAGCCTCTTGGGCTCGTTGAATTTCACACTATCGAAGTAGGACTTGGTGAGTGCCTGCTGATGGTACAACACGTACGCGAAACCCACAAAAAAGCAGACAGCCAGGAACATTAAACCAACAAAGGCCCGGAGTTTGTAGTCGGTTGGTTTCTTACGCATCTTCTGGGGGATACTCTGAAAATTATATAAATTGTTTAGTTAAATACAAAGTATTAAAAACGCGGGAATTTTAATCGTGATATAACTTGCATTTCTCTACATTGGTTACAAATCAGGGAAATGTTACATCAACGCACTTACGTAAGTGACTGTGTCCATAATGTTGACAGAGGAACTGAAAAACAGCCCTTATAATGGCTTTAGGAGTTTAAGGACTAGTTTCTATTCAGCCCAAATTAATATAAACAAGAGAAATTCATTAAGTATATGTTTGTCTGTAGAATCAAAATATCTATGAGTGTTCCAACACTAATTACTGTAGGTAGTGTTGTGGATTCCAACTCACTTACACCTTTTATCTTCTAACTAAAGATTATGTGGTATTCAAATTCCTCTACCTGTAATTTCTCCTTAAGCAGACTGGCGAGCGAGTTGACTGACGTGACGGAATTGCTCGGCGAATACTCGTCCTCGTCCATGCTAAACTCGGATCTGCTGCCGAGACGTCTCGGGAAACCGGACTTGCGACGCGGTGAACGGAGGGGAGTTCTGGAAAATAGATACAGTATATTAAAATAATTATTGCTTGTGTATATATTTATTATAAGAAAAAAAAATTGCCACAAAGCATAACAATGGCAAAAAAATCAAATTCAAAAGTTTTTATTCAAAATAAGTTCTTCTGAAGAACACTTTTTGAAAGGTCATACATATAAGCATACATAGTTTGTAATCTTATTTTCCATGCCGACTTTTAGTACAATAAAATATAATTTAGTTTATTTCTATATTGAATTAAATTTCACAACAACAAAGCACAGTATCAACTTCATTCCTTTAATACATTTATATAACTCTTAAAAATATTTTACATTCACGTCTTCATTGATTTTATCTCTTCTCTCTTTTTAATCTTTGGCCAATTCATTTCTTGGGTGGGGTATAGTTATTGGGCTCATTTATTTATTATGAACAGAACCGAACTTTTTTAATATAGGTTAGGAGGCCCAGGTGACGCCGTATTTTATATATCTGTTCTCAGAGGCGCTGTCTCCTTGGGTGCTCGGGGGCTCAAGCACCCATTTGAGTGAAATAGTGGGTACGGAGCTCCCATTACCATCATAATAACTGAAATGAAAGCCATCAGTGTGTGCGGCGCGTCCTAGAGATAATATAACCCTGTAGTTCGTCAAAACACTTTCGCTTTGATTAAAAAGAGGATCAATAATTAGTTTTTAAAACAATCCTGCAGTAAAAAGGTTTAATATTTGTAATAGCTATAGTAAACGTAGTGATAACTGTACTTCCTGTTCCCGCGAATAAAAGTTATGTTACACACTGATATCATAACGGTTTAAGTTTTATATTTTTGTTAAACTTAATACGGTATTTACACACACTTGTGCCTACCTAAATACACCGAAAGAAAAGAAATACTACTTTAAAATATATGTATAGGTATGTATGCATAGGCATCTATTTTTTTTAGATATTTTTATAATTACTAAACTGAACCAATTTGATATATTATTTGTGTTGTATTGTCCCCCTTGACTCCACCTGCTGGTCCCAGGCGTAAGAACAGCGCTGGCCTTAGCAGCTAGCATTACGCTGACTCTGAGTCCAATCTTAGGACTTATATTGATACAGTTATCTTCTATTTTACTCAGTATTGTTAAAATGTTTATTTGTCCTAAATAAAATAATTCTTTCTTTTCTTTCTTCTTAAAGATCAGGTTTTCTAAAAGCTGGCGCCCCTGTCTGCTCTACCATAGCGCCGATATCCTTGGTGTTGTTGATATCGACACAACCATAACCACTCACCATAACGTAATCATTTTCGATTTCGACAGATTTTACACCACAAAAATCCACAAATCAGTCATTTGAAGAAACAATAAAAATACAATAATATTATTTCTGCAGACGATACAAACAAATGCGTCAAGACCTCGTAACCTCGCGATAGCGTGTATGATTGTCCAGAAAATTGTATGAGTCGTGATAATGAGGAAACCAATCTACCTACATGAGGCGACGGAGCTAGTCTCTAATTCTTAGTTTTGTAAATATTGTATGACTAAGTGAAGCAATGTCTAGCTGTAATCCTGATTAACAAACCTTATCTAATGCAATACTTATTACTTAGTCCAAAATAATTATGATATCAGCCTAAATACGTAAATATCGTAAAAGAGTGACTTCCTATTCATTTTCGCCGGAATACTAACATTCACACTCTACTTTATAACATATTATTAACTCCTAATAGTCCCCAGTACCTTAAGGAACGTTTTAAATTCCTTCGCCAATCCACTGCCCACAATTTGTGCCATAATACGTACCATACATACATACATAACTTCACGCCAGGTCCCTTGCGGGGTAGGCACGAACAACAGAGCGCCATACCGGCTTATTACACCTGCACACACTTCATCCTATTCGATAATTCTTTTACGGTGCAGGCTGTCTAACTTTGGAATATGCTGCCTCTTACTGTCAGAGAGGCCAAATCCTTACCAACATTTAGAAATTTGCTCAGAAAACACTATTTACGGAAATAAACAGAATATAATCATGCTAATTCAATTATTATAATAACTTATGTTTTATTGTATATCTATGCATTTTTATATTTATTTCTTAAATTAGTTTGAGTATTTATGTATCTACTACCTTTTTCCTGCACCACCTATATCGCCTGAGTCAAATTTCATTCATTTAGGTTGCCTGGAAGAGATAGCTTTGAACGATGAGGCCACCTATTGTATTGCCTAGAAAATATGAGTGTTATCTCTCTCTCTCTCTCTCTCTCTCTCTCTCTCTCTCTCTGTAACTTATACTTACTTTGTTCTAGTATCTTGGTTTCATGGTAAAGGATGATATACCCGACAGCTTTCCCACGACGTATTAGCGAGTGTAACACATCGTTAATCCCAATATCGGTTTCTCGGCAACCGATCATCAAAATATTTTCCTTCATCGTTGAAGTAATTGGTAAAGGCCAGGAAAAATGCATAATAAACGCGAATTTTACGTTAGGGATTTGAATCCAGGTTATTCGAATGAAATACAGTTATCAAAATTACTTCTTCCCTCGTGATATATGGTAATAATAAATAACAGAAAACATTTTTGAATTTGACTTGAGAAATTAATTATATTTGAAGCCCACCTGGTGGAAAGCGGTTACGTCGCCTATACACATTTGCAAGACTTAGAGGAGGAAGGGGAGATGCTTCTTTGCGTGTTTAATTATATTATGGCCTTGAAATGGAAACGATTTTCGAGAACTTGTTTTGAGATTGAAGGTGAGCTTATGTCATTTTTAATTCAAGAGATTTTGTATTAAAAAACACATAAACACTTACCAAGAAATTAAACACTCGTTCTAAAAAATAACACTTTTAAATTGTACGTTTTGAGTAAAATTAACAAACTATTTACATAAAAAAACCGTGACACGATCTTTTTAATTATGAGGTATTTATTTCTGTCTGATAATTTTACTAACAGTTCAAAATTCATGAAGTCAGCAACAACTTAACGTCGGTAAGTAGGCTGCGTGCAAGCACGTAGGACAGACTACTGACACCGCTGACAGGCCACTAACTGACTGATGTCGGACACCCCGTATGTACATAATAAAATTATAAAACATTCGCGCGGTTAAGGTGTATGTTTGAAGATTTAAAGCTTAAATCGCGTCAGGGATTAATGTTAGTGTGAGAATAGTCTGTTCATAAAGGTATTATCAATTAGTTTTATCATACTAGGAATGGCATTCCTCCAACATGGCCTCGTAGAAGCTCTTAAATCCTATTAGCCCAAGAGCTGATGACGCATTTTGAGAAGGTTCTTTAGGCATACTGAAATTTCGATAAATTACAAATTCGTCAATTGGCAAATCTAGTCCTGGAAGTCTTTTAGCGATTTAGCGGTTATTTCGCTACTGCGCAGCATATAACATTTGCAAAAAAAAAGTATTTTAGGCAACTTGAATTCTTTTTATCTTTTAATTTATAATTTCTAGAATTTAAAACAAAAAATCCAAGACGTTTTTGTCGGTTATTAAGTACTGCCAGACGACTCCAAAGTTATTATTTTTTAATAAGGTAATTTCAATAATACCTGCAAATCGCCAGACGATTTTGCCGGTTATAAACAATTCCCAGACGTTAATAAAGTATGTAAATAAGTGCGATAAAAAAGTCTTACGCACAGCCTTAAGTATGACAAAGATAGCTAATCGAGGCATACCAGATGCTGTCGGGGCCCCGAGCTCCTCGAGCTCGATTGGCTATTGAGAAACCTCGTGTTTTCTCAATAAAAATGGGAAATGAAAGAATAATTCAATCATTTAATCCGTCATCCTACAAATCATTGTTCCTATCAAGTAAAAAATAAAAATTATTCATCGTGGCCTACTTTCTGATATTTCGTTTTTTATAGTTATTAAAAGAAATGATTAATTACTAAGATTTTGCTTAGAACCTTTTTTTTAATTTTGTTTGTAAAGTTTTATCATGTTATTTTAAATTACAATGTAGCAAGATTATTGAAAAGTCAGAAACTGGGCTCCGTATATTAAAATATCGCATATTTTTCCAAAAATACAAAATTGTATTAAATATACATAATTAATTTTAGATAATTTTTTTGTTTAATTTTCCTTTTATTTTCAAGACATACAAGAAGTAAATAATTTTTATATTTTTAATCAAGTTTCAAATTATAGCAATAAAAATAGAAAAAAAAAATTATTCTGTTTTTAACTTGATTCGATGATGAATAATAACATAACAACATTAAGTGAGTGGTCTCTGGAGCCCTATCTACCAGTAGCTAGGATCTCGATCTCGGGGACCAGATCAACGGGATCTCAGATGACTCTACTAACCCCAAGATTAGTATCAAGTGTATCTTTGGGCTACTATCCTCTGGGATATGTATCTATTACAATCTGTACGCAATATAAAAAGCCACTTTCCACATCTGTCTGTATACCCGCTTACTCTTTTTAATTATTTTATTTTATAGTATTCTTAATTGATTTTAAGAAGTTTTCACCGTTAGATGAATATTTTTTCCCAGAAGGTTTATATATAGACCTAATTAAGTTTTTATGTAAGCAAAATAGAGGTACCCAGGATTAATTCATTTTTTTATTGCATGTCTTCTTCGGCAGACATGCAGACACCAAAAAACACCATGGTTGCATTTGCAACACCAAAGGCCGTACAAATGCGCTGTCGACCTCTTGGAACCTGGCTGCTAATCCCGGAACACAACTCAACGTCACCTAGACGGGCAAATACCCCACCACCTGGCTATGGGTTGTTGTATCGCTTCTTACGACAGGCCGTATTTCTCCGTTCCTGCTTGCTCCATTTAGTGCTTACATTAAATGAGAAAGTGTGCATGTGTGCGTATATACGACGTTCTTAAGTGTGACATGTTTACAACACTCATAACTACGTATTACCTGAGTGTCTTTGATTTTAGTACTGTTATGTTGTTATATGATAACGTTATCGCCATGTTTTTGTGCTTTATTTACGTTACCTTTGTTATCAAATAGGACAATAGTTGTTGTCTGATGCTTGGCCTCTTTATATAATACATTTGCATATGACCACTTATCTAATTAAAATACTTTGTATTATTTTAATTAAATATTCAAATTATCATGATTGTCATAACGCTGCTTAAATGATGTAATAACACATCAAGTTACACGTATTAGTTTCTGGACTTACAAGCTATATTTTTGATGGATAGTAGTTACCATCGCCTATGAACATTAGTAACGCCAAAGGTGCTAACAATGTGCTGTCGCTTTCTTAAGGAAGACTGGAACCTGACCATTAATGCCGGAACACAACTCAAGGTTGTTATTGCGGCATATTCTAGACCAGAGGTGGTAGTCATCCAGACGGGCAAGTACCCTACCAGCTGTCTGTCGGTTGTTTTCGAGTCTTACATCAGAGTTCCTCCACGGATAATTGTTATATTTAGTTTATATTTATAAGGTAACTAGCTGTCCCGGCAGACGTCGTCCTGCCCGGAAAAACTTCAATCAATATGCCGACAGCAGCGCTACCCACCGGGTCCAATTGTAAACCACCTCAGAAACCTGCTTTGGCTCATGCAAAACAACTTTGCTAAAGATCATCACATGATCAAATGTATAGTTTACGATTCTATAAAGGAAATACAGACAAACATTCATTTTTATATATAAGAAGAAGAAAATTTGATTTATACTCGTAGTTTGATTTTATTTATAATTTGGATCCAAATTTTATTTTTTAAATAGTACTACGAATATAACTCACGTATTAAGAAATTGTTTAATTTATGAAGGTAGTTCCATCAGTATGTATATCGTATTCTAGATATACATATATAATACGATATACATACGTACTTTTAGATTCTTGTTCTAGAACAAGAGTTTCAAAGTTTCACATGAATGTAACGAACGCGACATACCTCTCTATTCTGGATATTACTTTTAACCTAACTGTGTAAAGAAAGTTCTGAATATAATTAATGCTATGCTAACGGTATTCGGTACAAAAGTCAGTCTTGTAAGATATTTCAAGTATGGTATTATCATATTCCGATAGATGTCACTTATTACACAACCGTTTTTATTTGAAATTTACTAAGCTATAGATACATATATCATTACGTCTTGTTTCTCACTGACTGACTTGCTGAGTGACTGACTAACTAAATGAAAGACGCATCAACAATACCTATAAGGATTCTTTCAACTCCTAGGAAGTACAAGTTTGTATAAAACTCCGTCATTTTCAATGTATGAAGGACAACATTTTATATACCTACTTCTGGTTAGAAATATATGCTATATGGAAATAATAGACACGTTTATTGGCGTTTTTGGAATTTAATATAAGTCGAAGATAATTTGCACATGCATCTATAGAATAGATATTACTTAACTTGAAGTGAAACTGTATTTCTTTAATAGTTAACGTTGGAAAGCGCCTATATTAAACAAGTTCCTAGCTGCTAAAGAATTTAGTTGACATAAGGCGTAATTTACATGTGCATTACTTAAAAGGCGAGTTAACTTGTGAAACTACTAACACCTAAAAATTCAATGAATTACACAAAAAAATTAAATCCTAACTAATATTATAAATGTGAATGTCAGCTTGTCTGCTTGATACCCTTTTACGCCTTAATTACCTCTGAAATGTCGGACTTTTGTTTCGTAAAACGAGGTAAAATGAGAGAAAAAGATATTAAAAATAAATTTTAAAAAGTGCAAAAGTGGATGGATGCAGAAGTCGCGGAAGGCCACGACACACCTTCCGTGTTCAAATTGATCGTGTATTAGCAGAAGGTGATGTCAGGAGTATTAAGAACAGACGAGCGTGTATGACAAGAGCTATGAATGTCGAAGAAGCAAGTGAGGTGTGTATGAATAAGCCTGTATGGCGCTCTGTTGTTCGTGCCTACCCCGCAAGGGACCTGGCGTGAAGATATGTATGTATATATGTAAATTTAAAAAATCACTTTTCAGTTGAACTCTTCATCATATTTCACAGGAAACGTGGCAAAATTCAAGATTTACCATTGCACAACAGTGGGCACGCAACATGGGCTACGTTTTACATGAGCCTCACAGCCCAGCAGTGGGACGTTTATGTGCTGTTATTATATTGATATTTTGCGCATCACCATTCGGTCAAAGTCACACCTACGAGGGTAGTCTGATAAGTTTCCGACTCAACATGAATATAGCAGCACTCGTAAATAAAAGCTAGTGAATTTCGTTGTTCATCTGTCTGTCTGTCTGACAGTTACTCAACAAAGTTTCAGCCATTTTAGACGCGCAGTTGTTATGTAACAGTCGTTTGAGTGAGTTGTGAAATCGAGTATCGAGCTGTTATTAAATATTTGTTTTTGAAAGGCAATACGCCTACTCAAATCAAGGATGTATTCCGTGTATGGGGACTCTGCACCATCATTTACCACACTTAAATTTTGGGCAGCTGAATTTAAACGTGGCCGTAAGAGCTTGGGAAACGATGAATGTTCGGGACGTCCAAAATCTGCAAGTCGTATTCCGTCAAGTCATTATAATCAGACATTTGCGACGTCAGCCTCTGTGGTTGAGCGGCTTAAGCCTTTGCCGGCCTACCTCACTGCAGCGCAGAGGCTCCGGGTTCGATTGCTGGTATGGTAAATTTTGGAAAAGAATTTTCTCCGTTATTTACTATGGCCTGGGTGTCTGGGATCGGCCTTAGAGTAGTGCGTCGTATATTACCTATACCACAAGCGTAACTTTCTTAATTTGGGGATATGTGTGTTTGTCTGCCGATTGAGTATTTATAGAAACGCTACAATTAAATGCATTTGATTAGACAACTATAATTAAATAAAGCCAATGACAGGTTTTCACAAATAAGCTATTGGTTAAAAGTGACATGCAGACGTAAAAATGGGACCGAGATGCTTAATCACTGTTGAAAAATTTAAGGCTTAGACACCGCTTGGCTCCCGAAATACTAATTACAAATGGGTCGATGTCATCGTATTTACTTACATCGTTTACATAATCACTTGCTCGCACTAGAAATGAGTTTTGTCTGTAATTAGTAAAACTTAAAGGTACGTACATTTAGGGTTTGATTAAATTGTAAAGATTATTATTACTTATTCTGACGTGTAGTATATCTGTCACAGTTATATCGTGTATTCAAATTTTCAAATTCAAAAGTTTTTATTCAAAATAAGTTCTACGGGAGAACACTTTTTGAAGGTCATACATAGAAGTTAAAATTTAATTTTACTTCCTAGTCTATGTACACCGCTTCGCAACGTGTTATTGCGGTTAAGGAGAAGAAGCAGCAAGAAACTGCCCAGCAACATGTCTCGCTAAAATTTGGTTTTCTTTATATTTCTCTTATTCTATTTATATCTCAAGTTATTTTTTTATAAGTTTTATACAGAAGTATGTTACAGAATGACTTAATGAATGAATGGAATTGTAGCAAACAGTGCATGTTCAATAAAACAGAGACACAATAAAAGTATAGGAAAATATTACTATAGCTATAATAATAACATTCACTATTTTTTTTTTTTGCTGCATCATATCTGTAGAGTACTTGTGCAGTGTTTTGCTTACAATTTACCTAGTATTGCTTAACATGAGTTATATAATTCTAATCTTAGTTTGAATGTCTGGTGTATTGTAGTCTTTTTGTGTCTAGGTGGTATATATTGTTGTTGGATTTTGTGTGTCGTGTTCTGTTATTAATTGTGCGTGTGGTGAGGTGTAAATGTTTAAATTGCGCGTTTCTGAGTTACAGTTGTGCACCTTTGGTGTTTCAAACGTCCATAGGCGATGGTAGCCGCTTTCCATCGGGTGGTCCTGTGTGCTGAACTCATGAATAAAAAGTACTTAGAAAGAACATTACAAAATTCTTTAATATCCCAAGTGGATATTGGGTTGAGTGGCGGATGCTGCGAGGGTCTGCAGCAAATAAGGGTCAGTAATGAGGAAGCGCTTAGACCGTTGACCTGACTTGCATTGCGAAATCCTGATGCCGTCAATGCAATGGCTTCTTATTATTTCAGTTTTATTATCGAAGAATAAGGTCGAAATTTGTATGGAATTGTGGTAAGCATTACGTAACGGTTGAGATTCTTTCTTACGAGAAGGTTATCCCATAGTACAAATCATGAACAAAAAGTACCTAATTAAATTAAAATTAAAAACAAGCTTTTACCTTAATCCTTCTAACACCTAGGCCGAGCCTGATTCTTAGCTATTAGTCCCTACCAGTGTCTTAAAGAAAATGTTTTAATGCATAAGAAAATTGTAAAAATCAAATGTTATGTTTTGTAATAATAATGCTTTCGTAACTAGCAGGTTAATTATAAATATAATAAACAGAAAAAGTTTATTCTACCGTCATATTACAAAATTTAGGTCACATCTAGACACATAATTAAATTCACCAGGACTGAACATGCATGCAAAATTGCAAAATCTTAAGTATGTATAAAGGAATTGTTTTTTGCTAAATTTTACTAAGGTTCGATTTTCGCAGTCGCCATACAAAAAGATATAATACACTTGAACAAATTAAATATTAGAGTTGCGCAAATAAAACAGTTGAATTCCTTCACTACTAAATTCAATCATGTTATACTTTAGTCAATGCATAATTTTTATCTGATGATTGAAAAATCAGCCCTTAAACAAATTATTACTGCACGTTTAGTAAAAGCTTATAAAACACTCGGAATCATAACGGCCCAGTAAAAATGTAAGTAATATGTAAAAATCCTGAAAAGATGTTGAAAAACATCACTAGAGTTTTGACTAATATTAGATAGGTAAATAGATAACACTTTATTGCTCACCAAAATAAACAAATACAGAATCAAAATGCATAATTACAATACTTCTTGGCAAAACAACAGGTGGCCTTATCGCTAAAAGCGATCTCTTCCAGGCAACCTAATTTAAAATAAATTCTTATTATCTATATTATCAATTTTTAAAGATTGCTTACTGTCCAAGACATAAATTAACTATGCGACCTGTAATATTTAGTCTGGCAACACTAGTTATTTTTCATGGCATGGCAGTGGCTCTTTACGTAAATGACTTTACTGTACTTATTTAACACTTACTTCGATCTGGTGTCGTCAGAGAGCGCTCCATTGTTGTCGTCAACGGATATATCTCCATCGCTGAACCCTGATCCCGTGCTTTGATGATGCTCAGGTATCTGAAAAGAGGCAATAATATTTATTTATACCCGTTTTTTGATTTCTTATTATTTAACATGAAAGATTTTAATGCTTTTAACAGCTTGTTCTAATAGTATCTCACAACGACCAAAAAGCTTCGTTAGCCATTCCACAAGGCAACCGCGGTCGTTGTGGCCGTGGCGAAAACATACTGATGTCAACATTTTCGATCACACAGCGTTCTCAACGACCCATGTTAAGAGTCGGGTCGAAGTGGGCATTTACCACAGAGCAATAAATCTCTCTATCGATTAACATTGACAAAGGCGCGAGTTTCAAATTGACCAATGACATTGGTGTATTTTATGACATTAACGCTCTATAATCCGTTCCACTAGAGTTTATGATTGTAACATCCACAAGTAAGTGGAGCGGGAAAAATTGTGGCCGTTGTGAGCCTCTTGTGGAACGTAGCCACAATCAATCCATCTCTTTTTGGTCTACCTTTACACTTGTATCCATCAATGTTCTATCTCTACATTCATGCTGTCACATGAATTTCATCCCTCCATATTACATACTACCTTAGTCTTCTTTCTCCCATATTCCAGTCACGTGTGCAACTTTCCAATACACTCTTATGTATTATTTTCTCACCTTATACATTCTTGTAATATTACACATCCATCTCCTACTTAAAACACTGTAATTTACCAAAAGAAAATTTAAATTAATATTTTAATTGAACGCACTAAATATTAATCTTGAATAAACAAACTTTTTAGATATTTCAATAATTAAATAAAAAAAAACAATTGTGAAATTAAAATTAGGTACTAAATTAAGTTTTAAAATTTATTTGTAGTATTATAAAAATGCAAATGATTTGTTTTACACCGCGAATGTAACACCAACACATTATCTTAACAAACTGATGAAATCAAACAAAACTATGTTTGGGTTGTTGTAAATTATTGTTTACATAAGTTTCCTTATTTAGAATATGCAGACATGTGACTGACAATATTGTACATATTTATATATAAGCTATTGTAAAAATATATAGAAGGAAATAGCTGACGCCCGCGACGATACCCGTGCGGGACTTATTCAAAACCTTATATTAGTTCAAAATACATTATGGAGTATATACTACTAATGTATAAAGGGCGGCTCGAGATGGTAGACACCGTAGCCAACTGTCTACGACGACAAAATTTAGGGCGACATAAAAAAACCGACTTCAAAAACTAAAAAACTAAAAAGTATAAAATAACTTATTTCTAAAGCTATGTATTATTAATAATATAAATTATCTAAAACATCTTAAAGTCGGTGCTTAGTAATTTTCAAAATCTAGTCATTTTTATGTTTTACTTTGCACCGACTTCGAGATGTTTAAGATAATTTATATTAATGTTTCTTGTAATTTTGTCTGTTTATACGTCATTTTATTTACTACTAATTTAAACTAAAATATATACAAATAAGAAAATTTACCCTAAACTCCTAATTAAAAATAAACTAAATTATAAATAAATTAAACTAAAAATAAACTATATATACAAACTAAAATTAAACCATAAAATCTAGTTCCAGACCACTGTCAGTCGAAAACGATTTTATATTTTTTTATTTTATATTAATAATAATACATAGCTTTAGAAATAAGTTATTTTATACTTTTTAGTTTTTGAAGTCGGTTTTTAAACGAAGTTTTTTTATTTTATTTGTTACTTTTTAGTGCCTAGCTATGTATGGGTAGACTTACGAAAGGTGTTTTTAAAAAATATAGGTCCGAAGAAACGGGAACATAAAAATGTTCGTAAAATGTAAACTACTGGGCCAAACTATGTTAAATTTTTAGGGGACCAAATGGCAACTATTCCGCATCAAACTAAACAAGAATCACGTAAATCGGATGATAAATCTTAGCGTAATCGGTGTACATATGGAACGGAATGGAAAAATTTCATAAAAAAATTCATAAAATAAAAACTACTGGTCCAAACTATGTCAAATTTTTAGGGGACTAAATGGCAACTATTTCGCGTCTAACAAAAAAGAATCACGTAAATCGGATCATAAATCTCGGAGTAATCGGTGAACATACATAAAAATGAAAAAAAAAAAGATCCCGACGAATTGAGAACCTTCTCCTTTTTTTGAAGTCGGTTAAAAATGCCTGCATAAATGCTTGAACTCCTAAAGCCCAAAAAAAAACAAAAACAACACTCAAAAACATATATCAATTCGTTCACTTGAATCTAGAAAATATATGACTAGCGAAATAAAGAAGTACCAACACAATATAATAGAATATGTATATATTTGTATATTTATTTTTTAAATTAGTTTGAGTATTGTACTACTACCTACTATTTTTCAGATATGTTAATATCTTACTGTTTTAAGTTGTTGTGCAATAAAGAGTGTTGTTATTGTTGTATTTATGTGTCCATTGCCTGTTTCCTGCACCACCTAGATCGCCTAGAAAATATTGTAAATATAGTCTGTTTTTGTAATTGTATGTTTTGGTGTGCAATAAAGTGTTATCTCTCTCTCTCTCTCTCTCAACACGAATAGACAGAGTTCTGGGAGATTTTTTATGGATCTATGGTCTCACCTAATGGTAGTGATGACGCAGTCTAGGATGGAGCACGCTTACCTAGGAGATACCTATTCACTCGTGACTTGAAAACTTCAAGATTGTATTTGTCAGGAAAAACAGACTCCGGCAAATTATTCCACTCTACGGCAGTGTGCACCAGAAAAGATGAAGCGAAACGCTTGGTTCTGACTGGTGGTGTTTCCACCATGTAACGGTGGCGTAAACCGGTAAGTCTCGTTGTTCGATGGTTAAAGGAGGAGGCAAGGAACACTCCCGAAATGTATAGAAAGCTAGATAGAAGACTTCTTTTAGTTTTCTTAAGCTTCAGTTGGGGCGGTATTCTTCGAATTTGCCTACGGTCGGTCCTGAAGTGACCGGTAGCTACTTTCCATCAAGTGGACCGTCTGCCTGTCTGCTGTATTCCCGCACTAAAAAATAATTCTTCTTACAGGCTTTTATTTAACTTGCACTGGATGTATGTATGTAAGTTCGGGTGGAATCTTGCAAGTTACATTTACCAACTTCCCGGTTTCCGATTAAGCTGAGATTTTGCACGCATATGTATATCGCGTGACAATGCAATAATACAGCACGGAGCTGATCTGAAGATGGAGTCGGAAGGTGGCCATAGGAACTCCTGTACTAAACAAGATAGACCCGTCGTGTTTGGGCTCGTTGCACTTGTCTTGACTAGCACTCTGCTGCTACATGATATCCAGGATCTCAAAAGCTTGTATTTAAAAACCATTTTATAAAAGCTTATTTCATTCCTTAAATTGTCATTGAAATCCGTTGACTCATTTCGGAACTTATTCAAGACAAACTTTCAGACAGACCGACAAAATTTCTAAAAATGGAAATTCATGATTATGCCTTGTGCAAATAGCAATTTTTACTATTGTGAATTTAATATGAAATAACAGACAGCACTCTAATTTTATTTATATATTTGTATAGAGTAGTTAAAGAGGATTGACAGGCGTTTATGAATAATTAACATAAGTTGTTGCACTCAGTCTTTTAATCTTCTTCGTATTCTTTTTTCATATATTATCTAATAATAAAAGTGATACGAATTGATTTGGGTATTTGCATATTTGTTTGTTTGAGTATTGTATATGAACTGATTGTCATGAAATGTATAATATGTATAATTTTAATCGGATTTGACGGATCATTTGAACAAATAAATCTATTAAATTGCATTTTAAATCTTCCTTAAATTATTAGATCTTTAAGCTTTCTGAGTGATAATGATACCTTTCCTGTAATGTACTTTTGACGTTAAACGTAACAAATTGGTGAGACATAAATTATAATAATTGAGTATGTACAATTATTGTGATTATAATTTAATATAATCGTGTAGAATGTCTACACTTAAGTCTGAATGTAAAACAGTTACAAGAAGTTGAATCTAAAACAGTTACAAGTTCTTATACTAATATATAAAGCTGAAGAGTTAGTTTGTTTGTTTGCTGGAGCGCGCTAATCTCAGGAACTACGATTTGAAAAATTCTTTCAGTGTTAGATAGCCCATTTATCGAGGAAGGCTATATATCATCACGCTAAGACTATAATAGGAGCGGAGCACCAATGAAGAATGTTTCAAAATCTGTTTTTTTTCCCTTTTGAGAGCTTCCGCTGCATGCGCTGCGTGAACGGTTAAAGTTTCGCATAAATCATGCGTGACAGTAGTTAGCGTTAGCCCAAAGTAACTTTGTCCGCGTGAAAACGCGGACGAAGTCGCGGGCAGAAGCTAGTGAAAATATATTTTTGAATCCACGAGGCGTCGCCAAGATTGCGACTTTTCAATTTACTCAAAATCACCTGATACGTACTAGCCAACACAAAAGATAATTCGATTAGAACACAATTAATGAACGCTTATCTATCTCTATGCGTGTGGTAAGAGCAGTTTACTATGCACAATAATAGATGCAACAAAATTGCAAAGTAATTTTTAATATAAAAATAATTCAAATTTAATTAACGTAAGCGTACCTATTGGTCGTTGTCAACATGGACACCTAACAATTTTCCACAATACAACACGTAGAATATAACTCACGATCAAAAGAATACGTGTTATAAAATAACTTGTCAATTGGTATTCAATTAATTGAATTACTAATAATCCAATTAATTGAAGTACTCTTAATTCAATTAACCAATTGGTCAATCACTATTTCGCACTACTAACCCGTGTTAGCGGTATACAATCAAACTCGACCCTCTTGACGCGCATCGCGGCACATTTTGCACTGTGTCCGATTTCAATTAATCAATTAATTAATTGGTTAAACTTTAATTTATTGCGAGCAGTAATCACGTCACTACGCCCAGACAAGTCTATATTAGGGTTGACGATATTTTTCGATACGTTTAATACCGGAGCAACTAATACAATCGGTTATTACACTACCCTGATTTAGCGATCCTGGCTCTCGTTTATGGTTGTATAACAAAAGAAGGCAGTCAGTAACGAGAAATAAGGCTTTTACTCCAGTCAAATGGGTTTTACTTGAGATAAAAGGATTTTACTTGATCAATGGTGAATACCTACTCATCTATTCTATCTATCTATTAAATTTTAAATTGTTTATTTTTAACTCCATCTAGCGTGATCTATACGAACTAAGAACGTCAAAAGCTATGTAGGAATCAATATGAACTGTACATTACAACCTTGGGTTTAGTTTCAATTTGTTTACCCTATTTAGGATAGATGGCGCTAGCTTGATCTTAAAAATCTTAAAATACGAAATGTCACCTTGTTATATTATTGTGTTTTGATGAACTTCGTTTATGTCTGCTCACCGCGTGGTTCCGTACAGGAAATGTAAAAGTACTTCAGTTGGTGTGTTATGGCGTTTTCGCTATACACATCCTAAGCCCAAAACACCCCAGTGTTCTTTGATCGCCTTTTGCCAAGGAGCAGGGACGCAGGATAGTTTCCCAAGGACGTGGGTAAGTTTACCAGGGACGTCGGTAAGTTTGCCACAGACGCAGAAAAGTTTTCTAAGGATGCAAATAAGTGTTATGGCTCTTGGCTAACTCCGCGAACACTGTCAGGCGGCGGCCTGTATGCCAATTCTCTATTCGAATGAGAACTGATTTAGGCTATAAAATATATCTTAAATAATTAAATATTTACTAAGAAAGAAGGAAATACAACCTGTGGCACCGATGAAATCGATGCAATTAAATACAAAATAAAACCTTCAATAGACCAAGAAGCATTACTAATGTAAAAACTTACTTAGGAATTCGTATAAACGATTGTTAATATAACTATTTATTCAATAAAATCATAAATTCATATGGTAAACGGTTATTAACTTATTATTCTAGTCTCGATATGTTCACCCACGTAATTCCTTTTAATGTTCAGTAAGTTTACTGCTCTGTATGACATTATGTTATTACATTTATGACTTGGCAACAACATAATTTTTGTTTAAGGGAGAAGTTGAAACTTCCTCATTAATGCGGAAAATATTTTACCTTTTTTATTAATCGAGGTCATGTTACCCTTAATATTACCTAAATGTTTTGGTTGTGTCTACAAGACCATATATACTACAGTATAAAAAATCGCTTTAGACATGCGACAAACTAATGCCACTGAATCTAAAAGGTCAGGTATATTAATTTATCATACGACCTGTTTAAACTAAAGAGATAGACCACAAACTTTCCACTTAGCTGAGATGAGAGTTGTAATTGATTTATGGGGTTACAAGAATGGATAAGGTGAGAAATTAGTACATAAGGGGATCTTTGAAAATTGCACCCGTGATTGAAAAAGACGATTAAAGTGGTAAGAGCATGTAATGAGGAGGGATGTAAGTCGGAACAATGGATGCAAATGTAAAGGTAGACCAAAAAGAGATGGATGCATTGTGTGAAAAATTATAATATAATAAATTGTACTGTAACAGAGGACGTATGTCAGGATAGATATGGAAGGAAAAGACATACTGTGTCGAGAAATTATTTTGGAAGCGTTAATAGAATTAATGACTTTCAATAAATCTTGTTATACTCATACGCGACGAATCAACCGAATTGAATCAATTTGGTTGAAAGGCACAGAACTGAAAGGTTACGTGGTATTCAATAACGTTCAAGTATTATCTAATCTAATGTAATATTTCTAAAATGACTAATATTTATTGTAAATTTGACATTTCTTATAACAGTAATTATGGAATTTTTAAAATAATTATTTGAAATTTGTATACTACGTATTTATATTCTGTCTGAATTAAAAAATATATTTTTGTTTTTGAATTAATATTAATAAAAGACTAAGAAAAGAAACTTTTTTTTTACACAGATAGGATAGGAACAGATACAAGTAGAAGTTACATACAAATAAATAAAGAAGACTGAAGAAGGAAGGCATGAATATACAAATAGATAAACCCCACCTTGGAATCGAGGTCGATGCTGCTCGAGCTGTCGGTACTGCGGCAGCCGATGCTGTCATCGCTGCTCAAGCCGCCTTTATTCTCTGCGGAACTTTGACTCAAGTCTGAGTCGGACTCAATCCACAACGGAGATCGGTATTTGAACTTGTGCGCAAACGCATTAAACTTTGATTCGTTATCCATTGCTATTTAACGTTTCGAGTAACGACTGAAATTGCCTAATATTCACATCCGAATTTTGTTAACTGTAATTGATTTAACCCGTTTAAATAAGCGTGATCATTACTCGTGATGACGGTTACTGAAAAGTGGCCGAAAGGTCGAAATGGAAATCAAATTACAAACCGCGCTTTAATCCGTTAAAATGTAGTTTTAATTATGTTTACTAGTCGCGAAGCATAATATTAATCCATTTAGATTAGTATTTCCATTTTATGACACTTTTTCCCCGTTTTCACTACCTAACTCGCAATACTGGTGGAAGTGAAATGTGTTCTAGGTTAGCCAGTATTTGTTGTACTGCTCCTATTCTAGAGATCAGGGGCAGTGCTAGACTAATCGAATGTAGGCAAATAAGATCCCGCGGGTAGTTCAACTGCTGCCGACACATTTTCATTTATTATTTAGGATATAAAAATAATATAATAATAATATTAAAGTTAGTTAGACTTCTGTGGTGAATGGGCTAAGCCTTTACGGTGTTCTAGCTCACTAGAACGCAGAGGTCCCGGGATCAATTCCTGATTTGTAATTTCCGTTATTTATTATGGTCTGGGTGTTAGTTATATATTACTCATAACACAAGGTACAGAATGTGTATGTTTGTCTGCAAATATACATTTATCTAATATACATATATTGTAGAAAATGATTATTTTTTGTTTTTTTTAGTGTGAATTCAGTTTTGTTTTTATTAAAAAATATTTTCTACTTTTTAGTTGTCCAAATACTTGAATATATAATAGCTTTAGAAATAATATATGAAGCGCCCTATATGAATTGTACATTGGCACGCGGAATACAAGTTCGCCTTTGAGTATAGGCGCTGTTCAACAAGGGTTGCTCTTGACATGGCGACAATGGGACCACCTAAGGAG
Organism: Dendrolimus pini; assembly: GCA_949752895.1. Taxonomy (NCBI): domain Eukaryota; kingdom Metazoa; phylum Arthropoda; class Insecta; order Lepidoptera; family Lasiocampidae; genus Dendrolimus; species Dendrolimus pini. Next base: position 20,564,016 of record OX457139.1, read on the forward strand.
TACATTCAAGATATGTCTACAAATTGACATTTATATTTGTACTGTGACTGAATTCACAAGAACAGCATATATATATATATATATATATATATAATGTAGCAAGCTTTCGTATTGGTGACAATTGTAATGGTAGCGATGTCTGTAAGTTATTTAATACATTCTTTCGAACAAAAAAAATGAAAGTCGTTCCACAACTGACAGACTGACAGAGACATCACGTAACAAACGTATAAACAAACTTATAGTCAAATTGAGAACCTTCTTCTGTTTAATTAACAAATAATAATAATACCAGCCTTTAAATGTCCCACTACTGAGCTCGGGCCTCCCATTACAGGGGAACAGACAGTACACCCGCCATGCTTGTCCAACGCGGCTTGGCAGGTTTGACACATCGGTTATCTCTATGTATGTTGCATTACGATGTTTTACTTCAACGTTGTTTACACGTGATAATTGTAACAATATGCACATTAGATCAGAAAATTGATCAAGTGGTCTATGCGTTCCGGCCAGGATCGAACCCGCGCCCTTTGAGTTTGGAACGCGTGCGCTAGCCATTACGCTACCACGACTTGTCCTGTTTAAAGTCGGTTAAATATGAAACTCTAGGCATTAAATTGATCATCCCGTGACAGGATGTCGTCGAACAATTTAGACCACTCGACTCTGATATCTGAACCGTATTCAAAGATCAAAGATACATACATGTTTATTAAAATGCCTTATTTTGGTCATATTGAACTGTTTGCCTTTTTTATATATCGCTTGTCAAAAGTGCAAGTAACAGGCTCTGGTTTTAGTTTCAGGTGAAATAATCTTGAAAAAAACTTCTTTTTTCATTTGTGTGTTGGGTTATTATCACTTGCAGCTAAAAAGTCGTTCGTGAACTAATATTGAGTAGATTTAAACATTTTAATACTGTGAGCTGTTTATCTTGGAATGAATAAATATTTAAAAGCAAATAATGTTTCTGACCGTACTTCAAAACAATGAAAATTAGTAATGGGTTGAAAACGGAAAGCTTTTTGGGTAGAAGACGGAAAAAAATATTATATTTATTTTTGACCGACTTCGAAAAAAGGAGGAGGTTCTCAATTCGTCGGGATCTTTTTTTTTTGCGTTTTTTAATGTATGTTCGCCGATTACTCCGTCATTTATGATCCGATTTACGTGATTCTTTTTTTGTTCGACGCGGAATAGCTTCCAATTAGTCCCCTAAAAATTTTACATAGTTTGGCCTCGTAGTTTTCATTTTATGAACATTTTTCATGGAAATAATTTTCACTCCGTTCCATATGTACACCGATTACTCTGAGATTTATGATTCGATTTACGTGATTCTTTTTTTTTCGACGCGGAATAGCTGCCATGTAGTCCCCTAAAAATTTGACATAGTTTGGCCTAGTAGTTTTCATTTTACGAACATTTTTTTGTTCCCGGTTCTTGGGACCTATATTTTTTAAGAAGCGCGGCACCATTCGTAGGTCCACCCATACATAGCTAGACACTAAAAAGTAACAAATAAAAAATAAAAACTTTGTTTAAAAAAACCGACTTCAAAAACGAAAATGTATAAAATAACTTATTTCTAAAGCTATTATTATTAATATATATTATCTAAACCATCTTGAAGTCGGTGCAAAGTAAAACATAAAAATTACTATATTTTGAAAATTACTAAGCACCGACTTTAAGATGTTTTAGATAATATATATTAATAATAATAGCTTTAGAAATAAGTTATTTTATACATTTTAGTTTTTTTTGTGGGTTCAAAACGGAATAGATTTTGGGTTGAAAGCGGAAAAAATCTTTTTGGGTAGACAAAGTGGGTAGAAAACGGAAACACCCAAAATATCTATATATAAAATAGTCTTTTTTATAACGACTATTTTATAATTTGTTAACTGGCAAATATCGCTATCATTACAGTTGTCACCAATACGATAGCGTGGGACACATAATACATTATAATAAATATTCAATCATCATAACTATAATACAGTATGCAGTTATTGAGAATTCTGTCACAGCAAAGATAAAAATGTCAATTTGTTGACATATCTTTTTCAATGTTCGCAAAGCCTGTGCCATCATCATCTTATTAAGAAAGTTGGTCCTGCTGTTTGGTACTACGAACATTGTGACTGTCTAGGTACGTATCATCATATAATGCGCTGGAATGTTCAATTTGATTTCAGCCAATATACCTGAGTTAAACAATTTACCTCTTAACAATTTAAATATCCGTGCAGGCTATCCGTGCAGGAACGGAGAAAGAATACAATTTACTGCGGCCGGGCGGCCTGTCGTAAGAGGCGACAAAACAAGCCACAGCCAGGTGGTAGGCCATATGCCCGACTGGATGGCTCCCAGCCCTGGTCTAAAGTATGTCGCCATAACAACCTTGAGTTGTGTTCCGGCATTAGTGACCAGGTTCCAGTATCCCTTAAGAGAGCAACAGCGCATTTGTAGCAGCCTTGGTGTTGCAAATGTCCATAGGCGATGATAACCGCATTCCATCAAGTGGGCCGTCTGCCTGTCTTCTGAACTCCGGCAATAAAAAAATAAAAAAATAAGTAAGAGACCAATGCAAAACTTCGTCAGAATGCTAAATTATTATACCTAACCATGCCTAAGACAAACAAGGTGGAGTACATCAAGGGATAAAATGGGTAAACACCTAAAAAAATCTAGTAAATTTATTTTGTATGCGCTCCAACATGAGACTATATTTAGTTTCATGTGGAGCCCAGATGATTACGTTGCTTTCTAAGTGGCTTCTTACTAAAACGTTGAAAAATGTTTTAATGTCATAAATATTATTAATACCTTCTTTCTCCTCGAGGTAATACAAGACTTAAATTTCGATAAGCTTTCTTACGAATGTTAATTATGAGCTCTCAAAAAGTTAGCTATGTGTTAAGTAAGACACACTTGATCCGCACCTTTTCAACTTTTAAATTGCTGCATTAACCAAAAAAAAATTTATAATAGAGAAGCTGGTTGTTTCTTCTAAAGGAAATGACAGAGTATTTGGTCGTGTAAAAAAAACAATTTTTCACCCCAATTTGCTACATTATCCACGTCTTTCTCGAGTAGCTTACACAGTCCGCTTCATCTTTAACCGCAAGCAAGAATTTCAAATCATCCGCAAACAAAAGGCATTTGGAATTTTTCACTGCCTCGGGCTAGTCATTAATCATGATAATAAACTGGAATGGTCCCAGGTTACTTCCTTGACTAATTCCTGATCGGATATGGGTCTCATTTACAACTAGCATAGTCAACAAACTGTTGATGATCTTTAATGTAATTAGCAGAAAAGTTTAATAGCTTAGGAGTACATCCAACATTGATGCGTTGCCCCAAAATTACTATTACATGATCAAGATCAATATTTTACTTACATTGAGCTGGTCCTTATTCTGCTTATCATTCTTATAACTCTTTAATCCAACAGGCACTGATACAGAACCACGTTTCAAAGAATTCTTGTACACCACCGGACTATCTGCACCTACAGATTCTACTATTTCACCTTTCTCAATATCTTTAACATCCTTTTTACTATTAGCAGTCTTCTCCTCATCCGGTTCAGTGATCCTGACTTCTGGAGTTCGAACACCATCGGGTCTTTCATCAGGAGGGTCAGGACTTCCCACACGAAAGCTACCTCCTGGAGTATTTTCGTCATCATCAATATTATTGATGTCGTTTGGCGTTCGATTTGCTTCGAGAATTAGTTGCTTTGTTTCTGGCGGCATCTCAACGTAGTCGTGAGGGTATGACGGGATGTTTACCCGAAGATCTGGCTTTTTTCTAACCCTCATTTTAAATCAGTTTTATGAAGATATCGCTTGTTCAGTTAAATTAATCAGTATTGAATTCGTTGCCACTAATGTAATTGCTAATGATTTCCTTATAACTTATTTAAAACTCAAATCAGTGTCTTTTAGGATACTAACTGGTAGTGTTTTTGTAAAATGTAAGTATTGCAAATAATTGGTAGAAAATTTATTTCAAAATTCGAATAATAAAGGTAGTATACTGTTACGTTACCTTTATCTGCTAATATGAATCTTGGATTAAGGCGTTCCAAAACTTTATCAGTAAGATTAAGGTAAACCTTATCTTTCTAATTCAAGGATAAGTAATTTTCCTCTTAAATTACTCAAAGATCGATTTCTTGATGTTATCTCGTCTAATTTTATAAAAGAATATCTATACAAGTATAGTTGTCAACAATAGTTTACTAAATACACAAGATAACTATTCTTTTCTGCAAAGAAGTTTTATTGTAGAGCACCATAATTTTCGGAGAAACATTTAAGAACATATAAATTATTGACGGAGTAATCATTAATCTTCTGTCACAATAACAAGATTATACATAATGTTATTATATTTAAGTCTCTAAAACACGTTGTTTCAGTATTTCTTGTCATAGACTAGGAATCTGTAAGAAATCTACTAACATATCAAACAACATTTTACGTTTAGAAAATTCTTGATCATCATTAAACTTTATAATCATGACATTTAACTTTTCATGAGAAATACTAATATTGTTCGTTTAAATTGACACAGATTTTTCAATAATCACATTTTTTATTCGTTTCTTTAATCACGACACGTATAATTAAATAAAAACACTGGTATTAATAATAATACACTGGTAGCCAATGTCGTAATATTATCGCAGTAAACGTATGTATATTTCTTTTCTGAAGTTTATCAAATTTGCTCCAATCGTAGGCGGCTTTGATAAACTTTAAAAGATAGCAAAATTATATTATCTTGAATTACAATTCCTTTTGTTTTTACAACGAACTAATGTATGGCGGCGAATCTTCTTGAGGGTCTTACGTGTTGTTTTATTAACAGTTAGAGAATTAATGTTATATACTCTCTCTTCTTTCACCATCTCACAATTTATTTCTGATATACGTCTTCTGCCATACAACAAATCATCATGTCATCATTCACAGAATCTATTCATCTGTTTTTGTTATACCCTTAGATCTACTCGTCAATCTTCCAGTTCATCTAAGATAGATGATTAAAAAAGAAGAAAGAAAGAAAATAATTTTTATAATCATTAATAATTTGTCTTACTATTAATTTTCGAACTATTATTTACTATTTACTATTACTTTTCACATAGCTTAATTGGTAAAAATTGGCACGTATCCCATGGAATCAAACTCATTTTTTAGAATAAAATGGGACATCCATTGTCATCCCCAACATGGAAATAACATGAATGAAATTTTTTATTAAAATTGGTTCATTTGTTATGTGGTCAAAGCGCTACAGAGATACTTATATATAATGTAATACTATAAGTATTACATTATTTATAATTTTACGTTTGTAATATTGTCATAGATATCATCATAATAAACGTTTTTGAAAAAAACTAACTTGAACAAACATTTATATAAACAGATAGATAGAGATGAAGTTTTAGCAATGGTCCAGTTTTTTCCCTAAAGCACTAAAAATGATCAATTAAAAAAGAAAACAAAAAAATAATTAAATAATTGTAAAAAGTTATAAGTCAATAAACGAAAATCGAAACATAAAGATAAGGAAACGCACTCAGAAGCTTTGATGATATGCATCAAATTGTACAATAACATGATATGTCGGCATTTCTTTGTACATTTAACTAGAACGAGGACATTAGCCCCAAATTACTAGATGACCATAAAGATTAGAGTATCAACATGATATTAAGTGTATTTGTTTTAGAACCCACGTAATTTCACGTACATTGTCTTAACCGTTGAAGTCATTATTTGCATATTGACTGAGATAATTCCTGTATGATTCTAGTCTTGTGATCTTTGGTATATTAGCACTGTTATTACACAATTCGACTAACTTGAATCAATTTTTTTCAAAACTCAGTACTGAAAGGATAAAATGGCATTCAATGACATTGAATATCTCAATGTTACGTTCATATGGATAACTTTGGTTGCTTAATCCAATTCGTAAGATAGAAGTGAACTGTATAATATCAGCACAATTGAATTAAGAATTCTTAATAAGCTAAGTAATGTAATGGCTAGCGCATGCGTCCCAAACTCACAGGGCGCGAGTTCGATCCTAGCCGGAACACATGCACCACTTGGGCTGTTTTCTGACTTAATGTGCATATTGTTACAATTACCACGTGCTAATAACGGTGACGGAAAACATCGTGATGCAACCTGCACATCGAGATAACTGATGTGTCAAACCTGCTAAGCCGCCTTGGACAAGCGTGGCGGGTTATACTGTCCGTTGCCCTATAGCGGGAGGCCCGAGCCCAGCAGTGGGACGTTCAAGGGCTGTTATTATTATAATAAGATTATCGCTTTCATGCATTAAGTAACTTAAAATTTAATTAATATTTAGTTATATTGTGTACGTAGTTACGTCACTAGAGATCAAGTACCATAAATGGTACATTATTATTTATGGTAGATACTACATTAAAAAGCTTATAAAAAAGCGTTTTAGTTATAACTAGAAATTATTATTTTTTCACCTCATAAATTCAATATCCTTTAGAATCTGAATGCTGAAGTTAATAGAAATTGATAACTCAAGTGATCAACTGACCTCGTCTTGTGGATTTTTGAGATACTGCTGCTTTATCACCTCCAACTCCAAATTCTGCAGTGTTGGCATAGAAATTGAGTTCCTTCGCAAACTCGCTTTCCTAGCTTGCATATCCCTCTCATTTTGTATCAGTTCACTAGACTCAATCGCACCAAAGGCTTTCGAAGTACTCGGAGAACTCAAATCTGTAGACTGTGTACTTGGGCTAGCTGCTTTTGATCTATCTGGTTCTAGAGTTATATATAAAGTACCTTCTGGGGTATTAACTACTATGGTGTCATTGTCTGGTGATGAATGAACTTCACCCAGGTCTCCCGCTTGCAAGTTACCGTCTCTTTTAAGTGCATTGTCATTTTCTTCTCCTTTTTCGACATCTTTTATTCGTTTCGGTCTTATAGTGTCATCAGATTTAACTAAATCTAGCTCAACGAAATCATCAACAAACGGTATGTTTTCGTCTTTTCTAATTTCTGGTGAGTTAAGATCTCTGACTGTTTCATTGATGTTTACTTTGGTTTGTTTGTCCATAATCTTATTTCATAGTAGGGGCTGAAATCAAAAAAATAAGGCCTTGATTATTATAAGTAATTAAATATATTAATAAGGGGGTAAAGTTTATTTAAACGTATATTTGTTTCTTTACGTGTTTTATATTTTTTTATTTGACCACGTTAAAGAGGCGATTGCAAATAATTACTTTTTGATTGATTCCAAATGATATGATATTTTTTTCAATTACAAATACGTACAAACGTGTGTCTTGATCACCTGCCATATACAAAAAGGTACACCGGTGACGTCAAGACTTGTAAAATCATTAGACAGATCCTTTTGCGTTGTACGTGAATCACTATGTATGCATAAATTATTTGAAAGACCGGTTAATGCTTTGTATAATTTGATATTCTTATAAATAAATAAATAATCGGCAGACACACACACACACATTGTATTTCCACAAATTAAGCAAGTTACGCTTGTGTTATGGGTAATATACAACGGACCACTCTGGGGCCGAGCCCAGACACCCAGACCATGGTAAATAACGGAGAAAATACGTTTCCGAAAGTTACTATACCAGGAATCGAACCCGGAGCCTCTGCGTTGAAGTGAGGTAGGCCGGCAAAGGCTTAGCCCGCTCAACCACAGAGGCCGTCTTATGTAGATACTACAGTGATTTATTATTATTTATATTCATATTTTAATTTATTTTTACACTTGATATTATATTTGGTTAATTTAATTAATGAAGGTGCGCTTTAGACTTCAATTTGACTTTTGTTGGAATGTTATTCAAACTTGGGGGAATATTTATATTATTTATTTCTCATATTCCTACGCCATCCGGGATAATGGTAGTGATAGTGATTGCGAAAAATAACGTCATTAATGATTAGCTGCATACGTTATTTGACAATGCTTAATGTCATTAAGTATATAATATAATATAATACCAACATTATCCAAGATAGAGTAGGGACATTATAATTGATTGTGGAGTATTTTCCAGTTGAAGACTTAAGCTAATTATATATTACAAGTAGTACAAAATTCAATATTCCCTGTCCGGGATTTTCCCAATTCAACCCATGACGTCACAATCCACGAATATTATTTTCCCAAATGAACCCATTTCAATTCTCGTTTCAACCTATTATAAAAGTAGCATAAAAAATCAGAGATTCCATATACAGTCTTAGAAACTAAAGTCAAAGATGAAAAATCTTAACCCAGAAATAACATACTTATGCGGTACTTTTTATCCCGGGAATCACTCGAATAATTTCCTGGGAACAGTTTAAACTCACCGCGAAGAAAAAAAATGAAAAAAATTTGACTTCAATTACTGCGTAAAGAGAGATTTGTATAATAAAGTTCTAGAATGAAATGTGGAATGAGCTCCCTCCCGCGGTATTCCCAGAGCGCTACAATATGGGGCTATTTAAAAAGGGCGTAAACAGATTTTTAAAGTCTCAACGACGTAGGCAACGAATCGGCTCCCTTAGTGTTGCAGACGTCCATGGGCGACGGTAGCTACTTGCCGCCTGCCAGTTTGCCTATACGCAAACATAAAAAAAAAGATTTTTCTAAAAGTCTATTTTTTTAAAGCATAGCTATTTTTTTAAAGCATAGCTATTTTTTTAAAGCAACCACACTATATCATGTTTCTGAAATTCACACACCACGTCACATTAGGCTATGCAAACAAAGTCGGCTACGCAGAACTGTGTGCGATGCGATTATCGCGAGATTAAGATCTCTATATACAGAGACTTACGTGGAACCAACGTCTTATCTACGTCATGTTTATAATATAAATTAACAAATCAATACGTATGTATGTCACTTTTTTACAAGGGAAATCCGTTTGAGGATCTTGAACCGAGGGAGGGGGAAAGGTCGCGGCTCGTATGTGGTATTCCCAGGTCAGGGTGGCGCTAGCACCTCACGTGTGAAGTGTTATTCCCACGCCGCGTTTAGGGATACCCACTAAAACCCCGATGCTTTAACGTCCTTCGTCTGGGCTGTGGGTTTGCTTGTGTATTCACTTCCAGCCCGGACGGATGACGGCCGGCCCCTTTGCGGGCTCCTCCTTTTTTGAAGTCGGTTAACAAAAAAGGATATGAATTATGTATTGAAAAACTTTAATTATAAAGCCTTTTTTATTCGATGATTACTTGTATCTATGGTATCGCCAGTCATTATAATTAATACATTCTTTAATAATAGAGTTGTTATGCGATGAATTCAATTTATTTTTGATTCCTAATTATATCTTTAGTTACTTATGAGATATATCCTGAGAAACATAATTGTCTAAAAACGTATATTTCTATTGAAGTGTTTACTATATTAATTAAAGTTTCCCAGGCAATAGGAATCTTATCGAAAAAAATGAAAATACCTAAGACAAACCAAGTGCCTATAATGTTGATTTTATAACTCGAATGTCAAATTCATCAAATTATGGCGACTTGAATAACAAACAAACAAACGTTGATAGTGTCACTGAAATTAAACTTCTTTAGAATAGTTTTCATTTCAAACTCGATGAAACGAAAAAGCGACACAAAAAAAAGATAAACACTGAAATCTGTAGGATTAAGCCTGCGAGAGAAGATACGAGTTTAACATGGTGCAGCACAGATAAAGAAAGTCAATAAGACCATAGGTCCAATTTGGACCGAAATAAAACTGATAGTAATATATTGTTACGAGCTACCCAGGACTCGAATTAAAATGCCGTTGGAATTACTATAGAATTTATTAGAACTGTACAAACACGTATAAAACAGGTACAAATATAACTGGATACAACCAGTTCACACTGCACGATTCTATAACACGCGCAAAGTCCGTCACTATATCGCTCATCGAATGTACGTCTTACTCGTATCGTAATCCTCGCTTGACTGCCCCAGCCCCTCTGTTCGGGCATCGTTTTATACTAAACTGTATAATACAACAAAGGACCGTGTTCACTGAGTTACACCTGGCAAGCTTCGACGCAGTGCAATAAAAACAAGGATTAGTTCGACACTAATGACGGCCATAAAACAAGTACGATAACAATACGATGTTTTTCCTAATTACAAATTCTAAACATAAAGTAAACAAAAGAATTTATGAATGCGGGGAGGTAATAAACTGCGTTTTACGACAGGCAGGTTTGCGCATTTCTCTGTCGGTATGTAACAATATTTTAGAATAAAAATACTGAAAAATTGAAAGTGATAGTTAAGAAGTTTATTTTGAATTATAATATATAGATGAATGTAGGCTTAATGAATTATATTTATATTAATAAAAGTTAGAGAAGAATTGTCCGTGAGTATTTATATATACCTATATATATTATTTATAGTTTCACTCTCACTGCTTGTGAACTGCACAGCAACACAATTTTTATTAAAGTTTCGTTTCAAATTTTGACTGATTTGATCCTAAAATATATTAGACAGAACCAACAAACTATTTCTAGAAGTTGAGCTATATTTAATAGTATTAGGAATTTTCTTTGTTACGCTTGTTTGATTTGGGTTCTTTTAGCCAACTGTTGACGCATACCCAAAGGACACGATAAAGACATGGCTATCAAACTGTTGAAAAATAACACATTTGCTGCATTTAGCTAAATATTATCAGTATATAAAACGTTGTGGTAGCATAATGGCTAGCGCACGCGTCCCAGACTCAAAGGGCGCTGACTAAGTAGTCAGTTTCCTGACCTAATGTGCATATTGTTAAAATTACCACGTGCTAACAACGGTGAAGGAAAACATCGTGATGCAACCTGCACATCGAGATAACCGATGTGTCTAACCTGCATAGTCGCCTTGGACAAGCGTGGTGGGTATACTGTCCGTTCCCCCTATAATGCGAGGCCCGAGCCCAACAGTGGGACATTTATAGGCTGATATTATTATTATTCAATATTTGTTGAAGAGGTTCATTCATCGGTTATTCTTAGTGCTTTCTCAATGGGATCGTATTCATTACCAACATGAAGTGAGTAATTCTAGTAATGTATATTAAGTAAGATATAGTTTACGCTACATGTGCCCTCTGTCAGGATTAAGTCTACATGAGTCTAATTAGAATGTGCCTTACTCACTAAGCTATCATAAGATACAAGAATTATTTGATAACACTATATTTACCTTTGCAAAACAGACGCCGGGGCTACTTAATCATAAAATAAACGAAAAGTATAAGAAGCACTGTTATTAACACCGCATACAACAAATAGTCCAAGTGAGCGATAAAAAACAAATAATTAAACTTTTCACTGAGAGTTTTTTGGCTATTCTCCATTTTTGCACAATTTGGTAACAGATTATAGGTATTATTTTAAGCTATGTTAATTTTATCCAAATTAGGAATAGAAGTGGGTTAAGAAGGAAACCTTGAGATACCCCACTGAATGTAGTTAGTAATTATGTAGAGATAATATTTATATAGTAAAGCACCTTTTGGGGAATACAGAGAATTACTCTAAAATAATTTTCGTATAGAACAAATATAAATAAACTTTAAAATAAAAACAACACGTTTTGAAAGTTTGAAAGCAATTTAAAATTAGTCTAATCTACCCACTAAAAATGATTAAGTAATTAAAGTTCCAAACGTCTGTGTTTTAACAATACGCGCGATGAATTTGACACACAACAATATTATCTAATACAACCAAACAAAAGTTGAGACTAAGAACCAAATGCCATTCGTAAAGATCACGGTTTTTTGTACATCAAAAAAACTAGTTTATCTGGAAACAATTTACAATCACTTTGCGTCTAATTTTATATTGATTCGTCACATCTGAATACAGATTAAGGTATCGTTTATTCCAAAGGCCTATAATTAAGAATTAACAATGTTATAATAAATAATTACATATTAAATTACACATTAAATTTTAAACAGCAATTTCATCTAAAAAAAAAAAATTAATAACTATGCAAATATTTAAAAGTTTCTTGTATTGCGAAGACAAGGATTTAGGATGGGAGGAAAAGGATGATACAAAAGGGATGAGTGAGATAAAAGATATGAGACAATAAGAGTAGGATAGAGGGAATAGAATAGGAGAGATGTATGGAGAAGGGGGTAGTGGTACTCAAAAAAATATAAAGGAAATTCTACTTTCTTCGTTTTCTTGAAGATAGATAATCTCATAATTAGGGTTTAACTTTTTCAGACAGATGATTACCAATTCTATTGACCTTGTGCAGATTTTGTATTAATTATTAGAGATGATAGAATATATCATAGAATAAATCATAGAATTTGGAACCCTCATTTCCTATAATTGTCCAACATTGACCGGGGTAGTGTTTGGTAGGACACGATTTTAAAATGAGTTTGTAAGAGTAACACGACTTTACACTGAACCACTACAGTGTGCCACTTCAAGTGAGGCGAGGAGATACGGTTTGTACTGCGGCAGTACATTTGAAGCGATGAAACCAGGGCGGTGAGCGTCATTACCTCATTTGTCCCGTACAAAACCTCTAGTTCGGAAATATTCGTTAAGAGTCGGATGAGATCGGCCTCGATCACCTCATTTTACTAGCACTCGTACATGTCATACTGTCTCTTTTTTTCCTTCCTTCCTTATCCTTATCCTATCCTTAGAGGTGTTATTATACTGTTTTAACATAAGCCTCGTTCCGTACTTCCTCTTACGGTTGAGGTGTGAGTCGTCTGCACGACAATTGTATTTTGTACAGAACAAATACAATGGCACACACGTAATAATAATAATAACCGGCAGACAAACACACCTATTGTAGATCCCCAAATTAAGCAAGTTACGCTTGTGTTATGGGTAATATGCAACGTACAACTCTGAGGCCGATCCCAGACACCCAGACCATAGTAAATAACGGAGAAAATACGTTTCCGAAATTGACTATACCAGGAATCGAACCCGCTCAACCACAGAGGCCGTCACGTGTGTTTCTCGTCACTATACCAAGACTTATCCTTGGTTGCATTACAGTATGGTGTACACAGGGATAAACACTGGTCCGTGTCACGCCACATTTTCATCAAATTTGTCAAGATACCTCTACATGTTGGCTTTCCCAAGGCCCTAAAGGTCCGGGGCATGTTTATAGTCCGTGGCCTTCAAATTAAATAATAATTAAGAGTAAAGGAATTAGTGGAACTCGGCCCCATTTTTCCGGTAATTTTTCAGCACATTTTAGAGAATTAGAACGATTTTTTATATATATTAAAGTCTATTATTATTTCGACTAGTCTTATATCAGAATACCACATAGTTTATAAAACAGATAAAATCTATAAATGAAGCACAACTAAAACAATTGACTTTTGGAACACAAAGATCACATTTTCAGACAAATTAAAATACTCATGTGCTTCCAATGAGAACTATTAGCAAAAGAACAGGATGCTAACAAAGTATCGCATTACGGAGCTAAAACTTAATGAATGACTAATGATCGGTAATCATTACCGCGTGATTTTGCAATGTTTCAAAGATTTGAACTGATCAAGGGCATACCCCTTTTTATGAAAATTGCCCGGACGGAGGAGTATGAAATTTCGCACACTTATAGTTTATTTACAGGAGTGCAGAATGCTATTTTCTTTAGTTATGCATAAAAAATATATTCAACCAATAAAAAACATTACACACACTACCATGTGTTTGACACATACACGCTTTTATACTCTTTTGTTTATAGTTAAAGTCGAATTAACAGTGTAGCCTTGGCGAAATCTGTGATTATAGAAGTATAGTCTTTGACAACAGAACCTTAATAATGTTCAAACTTATAATTTAAATTAATTATGGTCGAATTTCGACCACTGGGCAACAACTAGTACTAGTTAATACAATTTGGCAAGAGCATAATACTCCACAAACTATGAAGGGTTTTATCTTTGTTATTTTATTGTATAAACTTAAAACTTAAAAAAAAAAATGAAAATAAATACACAATACACAAAATAATTACCAATCTTTATCTTCTTTATTTACATGGTTATATATAAAGCAACGTCACTTTCCGCATTGGTCTATCGGTAGGCCTCCTCCTAAACCACGCAACGGAGTTTCACTATCAGTTAGATAATTTTTTAAGGAAGTTTTATGTAACCTACTTTATTGTTGCTATATATAAATTAATATATAAAAACCTAATTAACTACTTACCCGGGTTTGACTCACGGCGTAGCCGCGGGCGAAACTCTAGTATATTATAATGATAAAAATAATACAAATATTGTAGTGTAATAATACAAAAAAACTGGAGAGGTGTCAAGGGACACCCAAATGGAATGAAGTTCCTATCGATTAATTAGTGAAGGAATTGTAATAAAATTTTATTTTTATATATATACATATATACATCGACCACACCGACTACACCGACCACATCAACCATACCGACCACACCGACCAAATGCACCAAAATGACAAAAATGTCAAATTACAAAAAAGTGTCGTTGCAACATTTGGTGTGTCGTTACAACTTTTTTGGTCTTAAAGTTTTCCGTCTACCCCCCTTTCGCCATTCGCACCGCGCGATAAGGAACTTCGTTCCAATACAAAAAATACAAATATTGTATAGCCTCAAGGCAAATAATACGTTTCTGTTAAGGGTATACAACGCACCACTCTGAGGCTGATCCCAGACACCCAGACCACAGCAAACGGAAAGTTTCTTAACGAAATTTACCATGCCTAGAATCGAACCCGGCCTCTACGTTCCACTGGGCTAGTCTGGTAAAGGCTTAATCCACTGAACTATTGAGGCCTTCATATATAGTGCGAAAATTAACGTCGGAAAATCCGTGTTTCTCACATGCAGCTGTTTGTGGCATGCCCTCGCATCGGGAAATCGACTAATTTATGTACGCACCAAATGAAAAATTTGCGCCCAAAACTAATCAAGAGATTATAATAATAATAACGGGCGCGTTCCGTTAGTAGCTCGCAACACCCAAAATGCTCTGTCAGCCGTTCCACATGGCAACCACGGTCGTTATGGTCGTGTCGAAACCGTCACTAATGACGTCATTAGTTTCGATCACACAGCGCTCACAGCGACTCATGTCAAGAGGTGGGTCGAAGTGGGCGTTGACAACAGAGCATTAATTCTCTCTGTTGCTTGACATTGAAATAATTAATGGCATTGTATTGTATACCAGGTTGTACAACTGTTTAAATATAAAAATATATTGTTACAACCTAGGCGCCGACAAAGACAGGTACAGATTTGTTATTATTACATTTATTACCCGTCGACATTTGAACTGATAAAATTGAAACGATTGTTATTATTTTATGATCGTTGATTGGCATACATTTCTAGAGAGCGGCCTATTGTTCTATTTTAATCGTTTATAGCAGCTTGCGTCTGTAGTCATTAGCCAGGTGTTACGGATTTTAAAGTACAAGCTGATTCTAGTAAGTTTGGTCCTCGTTGTCGGGCGGGCACATTGCATGTGTGCAGTATAGATGGCCTGACTGAGAGAGGGGGCAATCGAGCGAGAACCAAGATCAAAGCGATACGTGTGTACTACAAACGAGAATGTAATAGTGACGGACTTTGCGCGTTGTATTGAAATACGACTTTGTGTATTACATTTGGACTTGTTATTTTCGGTTATATTTGTATCTGTGTTATACGTGTTTGTATAGTTCTAATAAGCTCTATAATAATTCCAACTGCATTTTAGTTTGAGTCCCGCTAAACTCGTAACAATATAAAAACATTATATTTTACACACAGGCAAATTTACTCGCAAGATAAATTTGTATATATTTGTAGTATTCAGTTTATAATAACGCTTGTGGTAATTCAGTTAAGCAGTGGTCATTACGAAGGAGAATTACAGAAGGCTGTAATATAACGAGCTCGGCACAATAGGGCATCAAATTATCATGCAGGCAATGTTTACGTTGAAATATTATTTTTTATTCTCGAGACATTTCATTCTATGATAATACAGTAGATTGATGATTTATTTACATTGATTGTAAACTAGCTGACCCGGCAAACATCGTACCACCTCAGTATCAGTAAATAAAAAACGTTGATTTCTGAACGACGGGAAGAACATCAAACGTTTGACATTAAAGACGAAAAAACTGAAACTTTTAACTTTAATTGATTTCTAAACGACGCCGGGACGAACATCAAAAGTTTGACTTTGACAGGTAGGAATAATTTTTAAGAAAAAAGCGAATTGTTGTTTTTACTAGTTCATTTCATTTCATTTTTTTCATATTTACTCACCTTTTAACCTTCCCTGGACTTCCACAAACAATTCAAAATAAAAAATAGCCAAATCAGTCCAGCCGTTCTCGAATTTTAGCGAGACTAATGAACAGCAATTGATTTTTATATATATAGACTTAGACAAAATCTGTTTTTTATCCCTGCAGGAACGGAGAAAGAATACAATTTCCTGCGGCCATGCGGCCTGTCGTAGGGTGTTTGCCCGACTGCATGGCTACTACCCCTGGTCTAGAGTATGCCGCCATAACAACCTTGAATTGTGTTCCGGCAGTAGTGTCCAATTTGTAACACATTTAGTGTTGCAATTGTCCATAGGCGATGGTCCGTCTGCCTGTCTGCTGAACACCTACAATAAAATAAAATACAAAATAAAAGTACAGAAGGAGTCTACATAAACGAAAGCGTTTAATGAAGTGAAGCACATTTAATTAGTGAAGTTAATTCTGATTTGAAATGTTTACTTTGTTTGTTACACGAAAAAAGTTATTTTTTTGGAAATCTCTAATAACTAAGAAGAATAACATTTATTTATATCAAATAACACTATTTACGTTTTTTCACCCATTCTTGAAAATATGACAATTCTTTGTAGAATTACTAAACTTTATAAAAACAAAAGTATAATTAATCCAAATGTTAACAAAATCCCGAATCCGATCTATTTCGCTGTTCGCTTCGCGTGAAATGCACCGTCACTTGGATTAGCGTATTTGTTAGTGTATTTGACCAACATATGATGTTGTTAGCAAATTAACAAACATGGACTGAATGATCAAATAACAGAAACAGAGACTCTACCAAAATTTATGGTAACGACTCATTGACACTTCAGGTGATCAGAAGACTGGTGCTTACCTCGGGCAACGGATTAGTATGGCGATCCAGCGAGGAAACGTAGCAAGCCTTCTGGGCACCTCACCCATAGAAGACGGTGATCTGGGTTTAGTATTCTACTTATAGTCTTGAGGAACCATGGGTAGAATACAATGCAAATAAGCTTAGTCTTCTTGCATTGTATTCGATTATATGTAATTTTAATCAAACACATCAGAATATATTTGGACGTGAAACGGTACGATATGGACGTGTTGATAGCAGCAACTACTTATTTTGACTATGGTACAACATATCAATACTTGGTATATTTCAACAAGTATTTATATTTAGATTTAATCATTTAGTTATGTTTAGTTTTCCCGTTAGAAGTGTCATAGTATTAGATAGATTGAATAATTAATTTTGATGTAGTAAATTGCTATTTATGTTTCTGTTCTTTTTCTAGATTATAAGTACCCATTTTTGGTTTAGATTTATTATTGTGATTGTTAGATTAGGCCTTAAATTTATTAAAATACTATAGGATACTCTTTAATAATAAAAAGTACATAGGTACTAAAAAACCTTGGCAAAGAAAACGCTGGATGCTCACAAGTTTACCAAAATTGATTAAAAAAGTTAATTTTAAGTTTTATTAACAATACGTTTAAACGCGATGCAATGACGCTAGTGAGCAAACCAAGTGAACATGTTCGCGACAAATATTCGGCTAATTTGGGTCCTTTGATGTGGTAATTAAAACCAACAGTAGATGCAAACACGTTTTTGGTATTAAAGTTATATAGCCTTATTTGTACAAATGAAGCAAATACAACAAATAATCTCATCTACATATATGTTTTTGGACAAAATAATCAAACACCGGCCAAGTGGAGCACCGCTATTAGTAAAGAGAATCATTGAAACACATGGGATTACTCGGTATTACTAAACTGCGTAATGATATTCCGATCATGAATGAATGCACCCCGTTGTTGCAACGAGGTCTATGCTAATGTGCAATGCATTATTATTTAGATCTTATCCTGATTGTTTATTACATAATTATACATGAATGTAATTATCATAAACTGAATTATATCATTAACGACTTCCAGTGCAGTCATTTTTTTACTGCGAAGCTAGCGATACGGCATACGGCTCATCCAATGGAAAATGAGCACCTTCGTCTTGGGACATGTGCATGACCATGGGCGACGTCAGGGTATTGCCTACCTTTAGAATGAGATAGACGGGACGGGACGGAACGGGACGGGACGGGACGCGACGGGACGGGATAGACGTATGGTTATACGTGCAGCAGAAAGAATACAAATTTTCTGCGTTAAAACGGCCTGTCGTAAGAGACGACAAAATAACACAAACAGGTGGTAGGGTATTTGCACATCTGCATGACTACCAACCCTGTTTTAGACCACCATAGCAACCTCGAATTATATTCTGCCATTAGTGGCCAATTTCCAAACTCCCTTTGAAAACGTCAGTACATAGGTAAGATCCTTTGGTGTTACAAATGTTCATAGGCGATGGTACCTGCTAACTCCTTTCCATCAGGTGAACCGTTTGCCTGTCAGATAAACTCATACAATAAAAAAATGGAATAGAGGATTGGATAGGGGGGACACGGGCTAAACTGTGAAAGCGTAGTATCCTACCGATCGAGTTGGAACATTTAGTAAGTTACATAATAATGCAACCATTATTTAGTTTAATGAAATATTTATTTACATAAATTTTGAATTATAAGGAAGAAATATTTCATGTTAAAAACGCGATAAACTTTTAACTAGGTCATGTATTGTCATTATCTTAAGATAAATATGTTTTACGATATTATGATCGATGCATTGTTACTAAGAGATTATTCATTGCTGAAGGACGATTAGTTGACAGTCTTTGTGATGGCACAGCAGTTCTTTATCAGGGTCAAAAATCATGGACACTGATATCCTTTTATAATGTGATAAAATTTGAAAAATCTACATACTGGTACACGCCGACAAAGTGAATGCACACCTGCAGTTTATTACCTTTGCCGAATTTAGACTTCTTTTGTTTTCTTTGTGATTAAAATTTGTAATTAAGAAAAACATCCTATTGTAACTGTACTCGTTTATAGCCGCAGGTGTGGAAATAACATTTTCTTGGAAAATTCAGTTCATGCGGTTGATTGTTGTATTGTATAGTCTTAGTATAAAACAATGCCTGAACGGAAGGGTGAGGCAGTCAAGCGAGGATCACGATACGAGCAAGACGTGTTTTTTCGATAAGCTATATAGTGACGGAGTTTGCGCGTGTTATTGAATCGTGCAGTTTGGACTGGTTGTGTCCAGTTAATTTGTACCTGTGTTATACGTATTCGTATAGTTCTAATCAATTTTATAGTAATTCCAACGGCATTTTAATTCGAGTCCCGCACTCGTAACAATACATTATAATGTTTAGGTGGTAATCGTAGCCCATCGTTGTCTAGGACTCCTTTTTTTATTGCATGTGTTCAGCAGACAGGAAGACAGCCCCCTTGATGGAAAGTTATTACCATCGCTTATGGACACTTGCAACACTAAAGGCTACAAATGCGCTGTTGCTCTCTTAAGGGAGACTGGAACCTGGTTACTAAAGCCAGAACACAACTCAAGGTTGCTATGGCGGCATACTCTAGACCAGGGGTGGTACCCATCCAGTCGGGCAAGCACCCTACCACCTGACTGTGGGTTGTTTTGTCGCCTCTTACGACAGGCCACCTGGCCGCAAGAAATTGTATTATTTCTCCGTTCCAGCACGGATAAATTTTACGAAAATCCGCGCCACAAAATAAATCCCACAGAAAACAAATTACCCAAAAGTGGCAACTTCGCTATTTGATATAATTTTGTTCGTAAAGTAGTCAGGAAATAAATTCACAACTTACACTATGCAAAAAATATATTTATTATTCAATAATTAACTACTAATCGGTTTCGTAATAATTACTCTTGCAGGATTAAAGTCGGCGGTCACAACGCCGCGTCTGTGGGACTTCTTTTGTGGCGCACACTCCTAAGTTTTTTAAATTTCTTTTCTGTTTGACAAGCTATAATATCATAATATACATCAGGGATTCCCAAAGTCGATATCGACCCCTGGGGTCGAAATCGGTTTTCCAGGTGTCGAACATAAACGAAAACTGATTTCGGGGTCGATAAGGTCAAAATTTAAAAACTTCGTTTAAAAAAACCGACTTCAAAAACTAAAAAACTAAAATGTATAAAATAACTTATTTCTAAAGCTAATAAATATTAATATATATTATCTAAACCATCTTAAAGTCGGTGCTTAGTAATTTTCAAAATATAGTAATTTTTATGTTTTGCTTTGCACCGACTTCAAGATGTTTTAGATAATATATATTAATATTTATTAGCTTTAGAAATAAGTTATTTTATACATTTTAGTTTTTTAGTTTTTGAAGTCGGTTTTTTTAAACGAAGTTTTTAAAAAATATTTGTTACTTTTTAGTGTCAAGCTATGTATGGGTGGACCTACGAATGGTGCCGCGCTTCTTAAAAAATATAGGTCCCAAGAACCGGGAACAAAAAAATGATCGTAAAATGAAAACTACTAGGCCAAACTATGTCAAATTTTTAGGGGACCACATGGCAGCTATTCCGCGTCGAACAAAAAAAGAATCACGTAAATCGAATCATAAATCTCAGAGTAATCGGTGTACATATGGAACGGAGTGAAAATTATTTTCATGAAAAATGTTCATAAAATGAAAACTACTGGGCCAAACTATGTCAAATTTTTAGGGGAGCACATGGCAGCTATTCTGCGTTGAACAAAAAAATAATCACGTAAATCTGATCATAAATGACGGAGTAATCGGCGAACATATGGAACGGAGTGAAAATTATTTCCATGAAAAATGTTCGTAAAATGAAAACTACTGGGCCAAACTATGTAAAATTTTTAGGGGACCAATTGGAAGCTATTCCGCGTCGAACAAAAAAAGAATCACGTAAATCGGTAAATTGAGAACCTCCTCCTTTTTCGAAGTCGGTTAAAAAGGTCGATAAAAATCGACCCCTATCCATTAACAGAAGTTCTTATTTGAATCTTTCAAGATACTGTATAAGTTAGACGTGTATAAATGTATTTTGTTGTTCAAAAAATAATTACATACTTAAGTATTTTTACGTAATTTGTATTAATAATTATTAATTACACTTGATATTTACTGAATTTTATGTCTATTTATTTTGTTAAATTTTGATGAGAAAATGATGTCAATTTTACTCACTTAACAGTAACTTATCACAATGTTTTTTAATAAGTATTTTGTATCAATACGAAAAGTACTAAAGGTAGGATTTTTAAAGTAATTTGGCCATGGAGTCTGAGGTATCAGTTCATTTTGGAAAATGAGTCTCTTGCCCAAAATAGCTTGGGAATCCCTAATATACACTATAACTCTATTAGCATAATAGTAAATTGTTATGTTATAAATCAAATTATACTTCATCATATTATTATTTTATTTACTTACTAGGATATGCCCGCGATTGTCCACGCTTGATTTGAAATTCCCGCGGGATTTGCGGGACAAAAAGTAACACAGCATTTAAAAAGAAGGTAAGCTATCGTTATAGTGAGAACTGTATCGGAATAAGTTACTTTTTATGTATTAACAACTACAAACCGCTCCTAGGAAAACTCCCACGGGTTTCCCGCGATAAAAATATCATACATTTTATAACACAAAATATGCTATCAATCGGTGAAAGCATCACATTGCCATTAGAATTTTTTAACTGGCCATTTTGAATCTTTCCCAGAAAAATTCTTACGAGATTCTCAAGAAGAAAAGCACAGGTTTTAAGTCTCGGAATTTGCCGTCGACCAGCAACAACCGCGTCGAAATCGGTCCATTAGTTTTTATGTGAATCCTGAACAAACCGACAAACGGACAAGAAATTTAAAAAAAACATCGTGTTTCCATCGTTTATAGTGTATTCCAGTTATTTTTTGTTAATAGCTTTAATGTAGAGACACGGCATTAATAGAAATTTATAATATTATAGATTTAGATTTTTTAAATGTTTTTAACTATTTTAAGTAAGGTTTTAAGCGCGGTAATTTATTTGATTTAGGTTTATCCAAAAAAAAAAAAAAAAAAAAAATTTAGAACTAGGCATGTTTGCTGAAGAGTTTCTTGCGCCGCTTCTTCTCTTCAAGCCACAACATGTTGTGAAGCGGTGGTAAATTAGATTAGGCTCCCATAGAGTAAATAATATCCATAAACAAAATTTAAAACTAAATAATTAAAATGAACAAGTTGGCGGTAGGCTGAATAAAAACTTTGACAATACACGTTTGACAAATGTCATCTTTGTCTTCCGTGACCACGGCCACTGAAAAGCGGCCGAAACGTCGGATAAACCTAAATCAAATAAATTACCGCGCTTAAAACCGTTAAAACGTAGTTTTATTATGTGTACAAGTCGCGAAAACTTAAGAAAATATTATTTTAAGTAAGCTTATTTAAATTGATCATCATGAATCCCTTGTTGTTGTTAGAGTACTGACCTGTCATACAGACTTTTTACAAATATACTTCAGACACATGCCTCAAACAGGTTTCTTTGCATTGTTTTTGTGTTGAGTAAAATATATAAAGTTTTATTATTATTGTTACTTGTTGAAATTCAATTTGAATTATTTCTGCTACTTTCCAAATTTGCAACCCCTATTACCATTGCTCAAAATTTATTTACACAATTATTTTAATATCAAAATAAAAAAAGTAATTAACTATATAAAATGCTAAAACCTACCATAAAATTCCATACATAAAAATCACTTCACTATAATATAATCAGTTCAATTTTTTTAACTCGAAGATGCGCAAGAGTTGATTCGATGGTTCGCGGCGGACTGTCTCATTATCAGTTAGTTTACTTGAGTGTACGCGGCTCGGAGTAATGTGTGACGCGTGGAGAGAACCGCGGGAGCTCACTAGTTTAATATGAGAAAAGATAATCACGCGATGCCCGGCCACAGAATATACAGAAGACGCAAATAAGGAGTTGTGTGTAACAGGTGCAACAACACATATGCCGAGTTTCTATATGACGTTTATGACATGATAGAACCATTTTGGAGTCATTGTCTTGATTACAATTGTTAGAATATGGAGAAAGTGGAGACCGGTGTGACGTGCGACAAACTAATGGCACTGAAACTAAAAGGTCAATTAAATAATTTGTCAAATTAAAAAGTAACAAATGCGCATTTTCATTTTCGTAGATGAATTTCAGGCCTGGTGGCGCCAACTTTGACTGGAGCGCGTGTTACGAGTAAAATTTTCTACTCGTCTATTATCATCCCCTAGTTCGTAGTTATTTTTGTTGTAGGTATCGTTATACAGACAGTTATACAGACGTTAGACAGAGAGAGAGAGAGAAAGAGAGAGAGATATAACACAACGATTTATTACACACCAAAATATACAATTACAAAAACAGATCATATTTACAATATTTTCTAGGCAATCCATTAGGCGGCCTTATCGCTCAACGCGATCTCTTCCAGGCAACCTAAATCTAAGAAATTTCAATCAGGCGATATAGGTGGTGCGGGATGAAGCCAATAGATAAATACTCAAACTAATTTCAGGAATAAATATACAAATACATA
Source organism: Dendrolimus pini (assembly GCA_949752895.1). Taxonomy (NCBI): domain Eukaryota; kingdom Metazoa; phylum Arthropoda; class Insecta; order Lepidoptera; family Lasiocampidae; genus Dendrolimus; species Dendrolimus pini. The sequence continues at coordinate 20,587,925 of OX457139.1, forward strand.
CATATATGTACAATAATACTGTTCGGTCCTTGCCTAGTATGAAGTAGTTAGAACATCGCACATTATGCTGTCTACCCTCTTTCTGTGTTAGGCGACGGCCAATGCAGAGCAGGGAAGGGCAGCCATTTTGGTCACTTGAGTCAACGTTTTGACGAGAATCACACCTCGCCGTGTGCTAATACTTTTTCTAAAAGTAATCAATTTATTGTGTTTACTGGCCGTGCGAAGAACATTACTATCCTTAAAACTTTGTACGAAGGACGAAGTGTTAGCTCTAAAGGTGGAATTCAGTGCCGTGTGCTGTTCTTGCGTGCAACTTGAACCGAGCCAGGAGAGGGGGGATCTCAAGGTTGGTGGAGCTTCTACTTTTCTAGGGCAAGGATCTACTAGGTCATATCTCTCCCATACAGTCCACAATTACCGAACCAGCATATTACCCGTGGGTTATAACGCCCAACAAATACATAAGTTATTATAAAATAGTCTTTTAAAAAACAAAATTCATCAACTCCGAAAAAATAGTAATGTTTTTGGTCCCATGTGTTGTTGTATACGAGTAAATGTGTAAATAGTCCAAACAACTGGTTTCCCTCCGCCTGAGTTAAAGTGTAACATTAATATTTCCTCAGGAAGCGAGTGTTATGCGATCCGCTTACAACAGTTGACCACTAATTAGGCCTCTAGACAAATAAATAGGGACAGATTAAGTTCTGTCTCGTCAGATATATGTAAACGACTTAACTTGGCTCCCACGATTTCTTAGTAAGGTGAACAACTGAACACACGGGTTGGACCGATTTTGATGAAATTTTATGTGTAATAAAACTACGTTTTAACGGTTTTAAGCGCGGTAATTTATTTGATTTTGGGTTTTACGACGTTTCGGCCGCTTTTCAGTGGCCGTGGTCACGGACGACAAAGTTGACATTTGCCCAAAGAGTATTGTTAAAGTTTTATTTAGCCTACCGCCAACTTGTTCATTTTAATTATTTAGTTTTAATTTTGTTTATGGTTATTATTTACTCTATGGGAGCCTAATCTAATTTACCACCGCTTCACGACATGTTGTGGCTTGAAGAGAAGAAGCGGTGCAAGAAACTCTTCAGCAAACATGCCTAGTTCTAAAAAGTTTATATAACATTAAAATGGGTGGAAGGAAAAATTATTATGTATACAAGTAGCGAAAACTTAGGAAAATATTAAATTTTATGTGTGTTCAAGTGCATTCGAGAATGGATTAGATTCACAAGTGGACCCGGTAGGTGGCGCTGGAATTAGTACCTAGATTTTCACTCACAAGCGGGTGCCGACAAAGATAAATTCACACCTGCAGCCATGTAGAAACACATTTTATTACCTTTTCAGCATTTGGATTTCTTTTGTTTAGTTTGAGTTTAAATTTGTGATTACAAAAACAGCCAATGGGCTGTTACCCGACTGGATGGCTACCACCCCTGGTCTAAAGTATGTCGTCATAACAACTTTGAGTTGTGTTCCGGCCTTACTGACCAGATTAGCCTCCCTTAAGAGAGCAGCAGCGCATTTATAGCACCTTTGGTGTTGCAAATATCCATAGGCGATGGTAACCGCTTTCCATCAAATGGGCCGTCTGCCTGTCTGCTGCACTCCTTCAATAAAATAAAAAATACATCATTTTTAAGAAGGTAGTCCAGAGGCCAGACAATCTTTTAAATCCAATCTAGAAAACTTGTAACCCTGGTGATTTTTCAGGGCAGGACGACGTCTGATGAGCCTGCTAGTACTTTTTCTGCAGCCATACAATAAATACTACACTGACGGACTCATAAACTACATCAAAGTAATAGACGACTTTGAAATAAATATTTTAACCAAGTATGCAAACTTTCTATACAAATTTAAATTTAAACCTCTAGATTGGTTCGTGAACTTTAAAACAGCGTAGGGTCATCCTTAAGTTTAAGTTTGTGTACTGGAAAGGACCTTAAGACTTTTTTTGAAGAAAAAACAGAAATTTAAGGAAAATTGGTTTAATTAAAAAGTTGGTTTTAACAATAGACACAAACTTTATGCAAGGGTTTATTTATGTTTTAATAAGGTGTATTACCTCCACGTGCCCTTATTACGGATTCTAATCGGTTCTGCATAGATTTTATAAGGGTTATTAAAAGATCTTGCGGAATATTGTCCCATTCTTCTGAAAGTGCTGTTCCTAGTGCTGCCACTATCGTGGGCAAAGGGTTTCTCGCATATACAGCTCTTTTTAAATTGTCCCAAACATGCTCAATGGGATTAAGATCCGGGCTGCGTGCTGGCCAATTCATTGTACGTATCCCAACCTCTTCGCAATATTGTCGAACTTGTGCAGCAGCGTGCGTCCGGGCATTATCCTGCATTAAAGTAACATTTTCGCCTATGAATCCCATGTAAGGCACCACGTGATCTTCTTAGATCTCTGTTATGTAGCGATGTGCAGTCAAACCCTCCTCTATTACCGTTTTGACGGACCATGTCTATGAACACAAGTTCTGTTCGCCCGTTCATCGATATGCCACCCCAGACCATACACGAACCGCCTCCAAAAGGAACACGCTCCTCAATGCAACTTTGAGCATATCGCTCCCCACGTCGACGTCCTACACTCGTCCGTGAACAATACGGAGGTCCATTGCTCTTCTGTCCAATTCAGGTGATCACGCGCAAATCTTAAGTGAGCTTGTCTGTGAGCTACAGACAACTTTGGACCATTTGCTGGTCTAAAAGGGGTGATATCCGCTTCCTTTAACCTTCTTCTTATTGTTCGTGCACTCACGTTTACTCCACGCACTTCATTAAGCTCTGTTTTGATGTTAACAGACGTGAGGAGACGATTTTGCAGGCAAGTTGTAACAATAAATCGGTCATCACGACCGGTGGTTGCTCGAGTCCTGCCTGTACCACGTCTCCTTCTGTAAGAACCTGTCTCCACAAACGTTCTGTATATTCTAGAAACCGTAGACTGGTTTAAATTTAAATTTCTACCAATCGTTCGTTGATCCAAGCCCTCCCGCACCAATGCTACAATTTGAGCCGCTTGTTCGGACGAAGTATCCATATTATGGTTCAAAAACTCTCGACGAGTTAAAAAACTAACCCAACAATTCTGCTGGTAACAATAATTCAATTGACAAAAGAATAAAAAATCAATGAGAATCAATTTAAAACTTTGCTATAAATAACACGCAAATCTGATACGAGTAAATTTTCTTTTCCCGCCTATATTCATTTGTTTTACTGCAGTTCTATTTTTAAATTTTCCTTTTTTTTGAGATTAAGAGCCAGTCTCTCCATATTTATATAATTTAATCTAAAAAGTTTGCATACTTATTTAAAAAAATCATGTCAAAGTAATCCTGAACTTTGATGCAGTTTATGAGTCCGTCAGTTTATTATTATCACTGTATAATAATAATTACTGTGTATCACTGTAAGATAAAAACATATTAAGAATTCTTAACGCTTTGAATTGTCCAGTCGGCAGTCCCAAGTATCGCTGGAAGGACAGAGTGGAGGCTGACCTGTCAGAGCTACAAGCCAATAATTGGCAAGAAACTGCGCAGGACAGAAAAAATTGGATACTCTCGTTTCGGAGGCCAAGACCCACTTAAGGTCGCTGAGCCAACGAAGTAAGTAGTAAGTAAGTAACGCTTTGAATTAAATATGTGAAATAATATATACCTAATAGGAATAATCGGCAGACAAACATACCAAATTAAGCAAGTTACGCTTGTATTATGGGTAATTACAACAAACTACTCTACTCTGGGGCCGATCCCAGACACCCAGACCATATTAAATAACGGAGAAAATACGCTTCCGAAATTTACTATACCAGGAATCGAACCTGGAGACTCTACCTTGCAGTGAGGTAGGCCGGCAAAGGCTTAGCCCGATCAACCACAGAGGCCGTCAATTGAAGGGGACATCTCAGTATAGATTGCCCTCTTTTGTTTCACGCAAATGGACGAAAACCTTAGACGAGTCCATTCAATTTACGATTCAATTATCGCCGCATTCATGCCAAATGATTTTGTGCAAACAATTCGAGCAACACGCGAAGTGGGATGCTAATATGTCGCTCACGACACGCTAACAAGAAACCATCTGATCGTAAGTAATATTTCGTAAAGATGGCAGCTATTGTAGATAAAGAATATAATAATGGCATTGAACATCAATCAGTAAGTAGATACTGAGTTATTAGTAACCCTTGTTAAAAGAAACAATTTAAGCAAATTAGGGGACCACTGGGTAAATGGCATCACATAAGGAAAAAGTCGAATAACCCTTGTAAATTATCACTTTTTAATTAACAAAATTAGCTGTCATCAGCTATGTTTGAAATTATTGAATCCATTAATTAATAATAATAAAATATTTTACACTATACATTTATTATAAAGATATTTATCTGTATAACTTCATCCGCGTGGAATTTAATTAAATTTGCCTTCGGCGCGGCGACGATGGTGGCGTGCGCGTCGGCCTTAAAAAATTTTTTCAAAATAAAAATAGCCTTATAACATCAGCTATCTGCCAGTCCTGTCAAAATGAGTCCAGTCGTGTCTGACATTAGCCAGAACAAACAGACAAAAAATTATAATAATTTTTTTGATATAAGTACTGTATACACTTTTATATGCGTTTAGTTAAAAGCTGTATTTTGACGTTACAAATGCCTGTTTGTTATGTCAAAATTAAAGTGTCTACTTCAATTTTATTTATTTGTATAGAGTATATACATGCATTGGTTAAAATAAAAAACCAAACTCTTGGAATACAATTTATTTAGTTTTAAGCAAGTTCTATACTGATTTGTATATCACACAAACAACTGTGACTGACGAACGCTCCACTATATCTATACATAAGTATTATTATTTACCATGAAATGAACTACACTAGACTTGGAATGTTACATATTATTTTATAATGGGAGTTATTTGTGTCCAACTTTGAAAATAGGCAGTTTAAATATGACCGTCATCGATGTATAGTTCTTGTAATCGGCGAAAGCTAGCGAGATTTACTTGTCGTTGTACGTGTACATACACATTCATTGCGATAGTGTGCATGTATGTCGTAGTACACACACGTACGTGTTTACCACAAGTAATGCACGCTGGCCTTCGTGGTTTGCAAAAACTAGATCTAATTCTAAAGCATCCAAAACCCGATCTTAAATTTGGTTTTAACTATTAGTCACTCAGTGGAGGAGTGGTCTAATTCACAAATTTACAATAACAGAATTTCCTTTGTGTAGATATTTGAATCCATAGTGCTCTAATGTTATTTTCGGCTTATTTTAAATTACACGTGACACAAAACGCCAGGGATTGAAACGAATACACATAAAGAAAAAAAATACCCACTTAACTTTGTTACTGTCTTAGATCATATAAAAGTCATCATCAAAGACATGTTATAACTCAATGGTTACTGCTTTGCGGTTTAGGCCACTCTTCCGCTAAGTGACTCATTTATGATTTACGCTAGAATTCCTTTAGCTATCCACTTTCAAAGTCCGACATGGGTATATTTATAGATCTAACTCAAGCCCATATTCTAGAGCAGCATTCACGTAGAAATCGAAGCAACATTTCTATTTTACTGTTACTGCAAATTTCGGTGTCGGTTTGTTATTGAGTGTCAATTGAGAATGAGTTTCTTTGACTTGCTTCAAAGTTTCTCTTTTATGCTGCACCTGCTCCATAATACTTTAAATAAAGCACTATTAAATACATTACGCAGATGTATTCAATGTTTTAATGCGTTATTTGAGATGCGACATTATCAGTGACGTTAAATATTAACGACAACTCATACATATATAGACAATCGTGAACGCGTTATTTGCGTTATTAAACGCAATAAATAAGACGCATTTGGACATACTGACACTAACATTAACGCATGGAGGCATCAAAAGAAATTTCTCTAAGCCCATCAAATATGAGTGAGATCGATGAATATACCTCGGTTTCCCCTAATGTCGTTAATGAATTATATATAATGCCATTATCGAAAGACATTTTACGAGATTTGTATTTTAAACTACGATTCCACAATACTACTTATTCAATAATAACCATAATATATTTGAGTGCAAAAACATTTCATATTATATTATATTTATTTATATTTCTCTACTAAAATTATTTAATACAAAATAAAAAATTATAAATACTAAAAATGTAAATATTCTATTTTGAAAATTGAAATATGAAAAATTTTTTTTTGCTTAACGCTATTTTCATGTCAATTCAAAGTAAACTATATTGTTATTTAATTTATTCAACTTTCCAACGACAAGTGTTTTGGCTAACATGAGTGTATAAAGGCTTAGAGTATTAAAAAATGGTAAAAATTGATATTTATTAGTAGAATTGAGTAGGACATGATTTTAAAATGAGTTTGTAAGAGTAACATGAGATTTTGTACTGAACCAGTACAATGTACCACTTCTAATGAGGCAAGGATATTTGAAGCGATTAGGCCGTTGAGGCGGTGATAGTCATTCCCTCATTTGTCCCGTACAAAACTTCTAGTTCGGAAATGTTTAGAATCGGATGTGATCGGCCTCGGTCACCTCATTTTACTAGCAGTCTTACATGTCTTGTGAATCTCCATAGAGGCATTATTGTACTGTTGTCCTTGTTCCGTCCTTCCTCTTACATTTAACGCGTGAGTAAGCAGCGAACAAAAATTTTGAACAAATTGAAATTTTGAGCCGTATCAGTACAAATCTAATTTGTATGGCACAAATGTACTGCCTCGCACGTGTTCTACTCATCACTATTTATTAGTTCTCCTTTGTTCTTAAATAGCACAAGTTGTGTATTTAACCAGAGTTAGTATTCATGAATATTCAAGTTTAACATTCATCTTCAAGCGAAACCCCCAGGCAACTCAAAGGTCTTTGACTGAAGCCAAACAAAGGAGTTTTTTGTGGCAACATGAAAAGCTATCCGTTGGGACGGCCTGTCATGAGAGGCAACAAAACTACCCACAGCCAGGTGGTAGGGTGTTTGCCCGTCTGGTTGGCTACCACCCCTGGTCTAGAGTATGCCGCCATAACAAACTTAAGTTGTGTTCCGGCATTAGGGGCCACGTTCCAGTCTCCCATAAGAGAGCAACAGCGCATTTGTACCACCTTTGGTGTTACAAATGTCCATAGGCGATGGTGACCGCTTTCCATCAGGTGGACCGTCTGCTTGTCTGATGAACTCGGGCAATGACTATTGGCCTCTGTTAAACAGCTTTACACACTTTATGAACATAAAATTGCAAAAAATTACTCTTCAAGTTCCCGCCAAAAAGCGGAAATATTCCTTAAGTACCAAATCTGATCCCCATAAAAAAAATGTAAATTTAAACTTCACGTTTCAATTTTCAACGTATAACTTGTAATTTAAGAAAAAACATGGCGGCCACTCCTCTAAATCATCTATATTAGTTTTTAGTGCCCAATGGCACGTTCGAGACCAAATTACATTAAAAAAAAACAAAAAAAAACTTAATTATATAAAGTATATCCCTAACAATTATTTAAAAAATATATATCACTACTTTAATACAAATAATTCAAATGAAACTTAAATAATCGATTTTATCTGAAACATGAATGGGAGAGCTTTTATTTATTAAACTAGACTAATTAATATAAAACTAATAAATAAATAAAAAAATTTAGAATAAAAAAAATCAAAATATCTAAAAAAATTGCTATTTCATATATTACACATTTTTATTTATTATTGCACTCTAGAGGATTCAATTTCATTGATCGAATTTTCAAATTATATTTTAAATGTTATGTATGAGACGTAAAATTGATTTATTATTTTAAAAATTACTTAAATGAAGCTTAAAGTAAGTACTTGTCATCAGCAGTCGTCATGAAAACAGCTTAAAGTATATACAATCATTAAATTCTACGCATGAAAATTACATTTATTTACAGTGTCGTGCAAAAAATATGTACGGACTGTTGTTATTTTTTTCTGTGTATAAAACTGAAAACGTTTTTGAAGTGATAACTTCTTATGGGAGGGTAAACCGCTTTGTTACGTAACGCGTAACGGCGCCAGTCTGTCTGGCTTCCCTTTCTCTCACGGCAGCGGTAAGCAGTCTCGACCTCTCGCACTCTAACCCACTGCGCTAGCCGTATTTCGGTAATTGGATTAAATAATAAAAATTAAATAATAAAAACGCGTCCAGACTTTGAAGAAGTAACTCTTTTTTATAGAAATAAAAACGACAAAAATAAATTTAATTGCCTTCCAATTTTTTTACACGACTCTGTACATAACAAGTATGATAATGATATAAACTTCATAAAACATTACTAAATAACATAATATTTTATACAAAACCACATTAGCATTCAACACATAAAGTGATCACAATTATACATTAATAGTAATTTATGTATTTATTATAATTTGTTGCTCGTTAACATCACTCCAATATGCTTGATTTAAAAACATTTATTTCATACACATATATAATACGCCACCAAATACTGTCAGATCATATAAAAGTGCAGTACATGTTATTCCAATTGTTTTTTCATAATATAAAAGTACGAACATAAAAGAAAAAATATATAAAACATATTAATTCATATTTACTAAAGTTAATTTAATTTTTTTATATCTGCTGTGTCAATGTACACAGCCAGCCAGTCGAACAAATGTGCACACACTTAGCCCATTTGGTGATTGGTTTTTCTTGTATACTACAAAGGATATCGGTGCGTTTCACCAATAACGTTTACAGTTTGGTTTCTTATGAACGTGTTTTATAAATAAATAGCTGCAACTACCATAATTTCTTCATCGATCTTCATCACGACCAATAAGGGTAATCAATACGTGATCAGTAATTTTAAGGTCCAGTACTTTGGCCAGAAGTGTACAGCGGGTTTAACTCATAGGACAAGTATAATTGCGTTACGAAGCGGTGTAAATAGAGTAAAGGAATATACAATAAATAGAATTAAGTGTCGGTTGTAACGACAGCTTAACAGCTTCTTACTAAAGGCATATGAATGTATATATATCAAAAATCAAATTAAAAGTTTTTTAAAGAAATACTTCTTAAGAATCGTTTTTATTTAAAAATCGATGAAACAAAAAAACGATACTAAAAAAAGAGATAAACACATACATTTTTAGGACAAGACCTGCGAAAGAATGAGATGAATAAATTATATTTAATAATTTAAACACTATGCTCATGCAGATAGAGTTGGAAATGTTTTGAAGATTTTCATTAATACTTCAAATTTCGTGTCTTAAATATATTATAAAGAATTTTTTTTTTATTGCAGGAGTTCAGCAGCCAGGTAGACGGCCCACTTGGTGGAAAGCGATTACTATCGCCTATGGACATTTGCAACACCAAAGGTGCTACAAATGCGCTCCTGATCTCTTAAAGCAGACTGGACCTGGTCACTAATGCCGGAACTCAAGGTTGTTATGGCGGCATACTCTAGACCAGGGGTGGTAGCCATCCAATCGAGCAAATACCCTACCACCACTTGGCTGTTGGTTGTTTTGTCGCATCTTACGACAAGCCGCCCGGCCGCAAATATGAAATGTGTGTGAACATTTTGATTCCGTGAGTGTACATACATTGTTAAGTCTTGAAGTATTCGGTGGTCATATCAACATAGTGTACTACTTCACCAAATGTACGTTTTATGGCACTAATATCTCATATTAATTTACACAAAATATCAGTATAGTAATACTGTACATAATTTTCTAGTATAGGACCTCATAAGGAATATAATTTTTATTCTTGCTTAACCGACATTATAGGCTTCATTATTTTTATTGCTTCCCGATTTGTCGATATTGTTTGCTGCAATAAAATTAAAAAAAAAATGATTTTAATTATTATTTGATATATATATTTATAATGGGAGTATATCAAACAAGCCTGAAGGGCAAAATCTAGGGTGGGAGCTCATACCAAATCTCAAAGGCGAGATTTTTTTTGTAAACCTTTATATACCTATTGAAGTGATAACTCCTTATGGTCGGGTAAACCGCTTCGTTACGTAACGCGTTACGGCACTAATCTGTCGGACGTCCCATACTTTTTTTTGTTTATTATTATTATGTTTATTGTCAAAAAATAAATATTTTTTTTCAAAATCAAAAAGCATTCTTTCGGTGCCATACTTTATTCTACAAATTATGTGCAATGTATGCAATAACCCGTCCAAATCAGAATGTATCTTAGGCGAACGAGGAATCGTCTAGTATCTGATGTTTTTAATTTAATTCAATTATCACATGTAACTATTTGTTTTAGATTAGTATTTTTGCACAGTTTACTTAATAAATAATATCAACAAATCAGGAGCCAACCTAAGACAAATAACATTCTCATATCGAGTGCGGGTACGCCGTGAAAATTTTAATAATCCTTCAAATTCATCTATATATAAAATAATTTTAACATGAAATATATGTATAATTCACTATATATAATGGATATGTAAAGTGCTCACTATAAACTATTAGGGCGCGTTCATATCGATAATAATTCGATACTCGCAATTCGAATCGTATGAAATTCAAGTGCCAATTTCGACTATATATCAGATGCCCCTTTAGGTGTTTAACTAAAAGAAAACTTTAACCACAAAACTGGAAATTTTACTAGCAAAAATTTTTTTTTATGCCTTCACATGACATTACTTTCATTCATTCACAGACACACACAGAGATTCAGACACGGGCGTCTTGGAAACTGGAAAACGCGCAACAAACATAAAAAATAAATATACAAACGAATTGAGAACCCCCTCCTTTTTGAATTCGGTTAGAAATACAAAACCAACACAAGTATATAAATACACCTATGCAATACACAAATTCTTCAACAAAATTAATACACTTTTATACTTACTTGTCGGTTTTGTTCTAACTTTAAACTCAATAAAACGACTTTCGGTAACAAATATACACAAACACATGTCGAGAGAGATAGAATGAGACAGTAAATCTCTCGGAATAAACCGGTTAATCCATCCAGCTTTACACCCCGAACGAAACAATGGACAACAACCGGTAATAACCGATTAAAACCGGTTCCAACACTTGCACACATACGCTCAAATGCACACTTCCACTTGCATACATATAGTACGAGCAAAACTTGAATGCGTCCATGAAGTTCCTACAAGTCATTATACAGAACACAGTTATAAGATTCATAGAGTGAGAGAGAGAGAGAGAGTGAGAAGGGAGAGTGTTGCGCTCTCGCTCAGCTGTTTTGCGGAATCGCAATGTGTAATAAGCGCTACATTTGACTGGAGCAGCGCAAACTCGCCGAACTAACTTCACTCGGAGCGCATTTAAATTTTGTATAATTTTAAATCTGAATGAGAAGGAAAATTCTCAATTTAAGGACGTTGTCATTGCTCACTGTATCCGACTGCAATTGAGGCTTATTTTCATCACTGTAATACTGGCAAAAACAATGCTGAAAGCGTTAGAGACCTAATCCCCACAAAAAGACCCATCAGAGCATTGTATAGTTATTATCCATTCATTTCGGGGCATCTGATATTAAGATAAGTTGTTAATAATCATAGAAAAAATTACTTGTTACTTGCCCAGTCAAAAACCCAGACACGAGGTTCTTGAAAATAGGGACAAGTTAGCAATCTGTTTTCTGACTATCTTATTATTTGCTATTTATTAACTGTTAAAACACGAGATAATCACTTATAATGATATTTACTTATTTAGGGTTTAGACAATTTGGGTTATGTTTTTAACTGTACTATTTTGTTTGTTAATATACTATTATTGCTTTTTAAAGACGAAGAGATATCTTCGAAACGTGACATATATCTATGTAGTAGTTATTATGTTACAATATATAAGCAATGATTAAAACACTTAGCTAATAGAACAACGCCCCGATCAAAAACGTCTATTAGGACCGGCTATATTGAACAACTATTGACAATATTAAACATAACAGATCAAACAGTTTCACTGATAGCAAACAATATAATAATGCAAAGTCGCTTTCAAAAGCATATCTATCAAATACTCATGGGAGCACTTTAATAACACACGTGAATGAAAATCGTGCAACTTGTTTCTAGTTTTGCGCTACTTATAATTCCGATCTGTAGTTTTTGTGTATGCAGCAAAAGTGCAGACCGATTGCCGCCATGTAAATAATCTTCTTAGCTCTGTTCCGCCTACACGATTCGTACACTGTCACGCGTTACCGAAATTGGTCCACTGCGTAGGCACAGTCGCGGTATGAAAAGGTTCGCCAACTTTCAGTTACTGTAACTGTTTGAATAGAGTTTAAAGTTATTTAGATCAAAGTTGTTTGATATCTTGTCTAAAAAGATTGTTTAAATATGAAAAACCTTTCCACTGATTTCAACATTTATGACAGGCGTCATCCTCCATTAAATCCTCTTTGTTTCTGATGATTTCAACAACTTATTGTTAATCTCATTCTCGTGTCTGTCATTCCCAACACTGCAATTATCTTTTTTTACGTTTCTATATATCGGCGGTATTGTTTCTTGCACTCGTATAAGGAAAAGTCGAGTTTAAAGTGACGAACCTTTTTATTCCGCGACTGAACGTCGGGAAGAATTATTAGTTGTGTAATACAATAATCATATAATTTTGATTCTTTGGTATTTAGTAGTTCACATGACAGAAATAGTCGACATTGTACCACTCTATGGAACCCTTCAATATACGTGGTCCAACACGGACTTGCCCGATTATTATATACACAGATTTTACACTGTTTACCACTTGCAACATTGGGCATGGCCAAATAAAATATTTTATACAATGTGTACGGTTTTCGGTTTGCATTAATTAATATAGAAATAATCTGTTTTTATGAAGGCAATAAAAAGTAATATGCGAAAAAATATAGCTTTAATCGATCTTATACAAGAACAAGAATATTACTAGTCAAATTGCAACGTCTTTACACCACATTATGAAAATAACAATGCTCATTGAAACTATGTCTAATAAAGCCAAAGAAACTGTACTAAAATAGCTACAAAATACATTTGAACTATTTTCACTTATAGCATTGAAAGAGTGGTGTTAGACAGAGACGCATATAGACACACACTAGTTATTTACGATTGTCAATAGTTAAACTAATGACAATCATATTAAATTGTTCCTAGTTTACAGCATGTATTTGTAATAATAAATGATTTAATAAAGCACAGAACAAAATTGTATGACTTACTAGCTGCACCCCGCGGTTTTAGCCGCGCGTGATGGAATATCGAAATATTTTGGATAATTCACACTATATCTTTATAAATTATAGTCTACGTGTTATGCTGACGTGTGAGCTATATTACTGTAAAGTTACATTCAGTAGTTTTTGCGTGAAATAGTAATAAATATACATCCGTTCTTACAAACTTTCGCGTTTATAATACTAGTAGGATGTCAATTTATATATAGGACTCGTAAGACATTTCCTGTCTCGCTCACACCCGTGAACGCTATATTATGTTACATGAATAAAAGAGCTCTTTCTAACTTTTCATTTGAGCACGATTTCTATGGCTTTATTATTTCCGAGGGAAAACATGACAACATACAAACACGTTCATTAATAAATATATATCTAAAAAAATATTATTTAGGATATAAAGAGGCGGTTATTTGAAATACCTTATATTACAATAATTAATATTATAATTGATGGTTTTTTTTCTTGTTGAACTTATCTATGACAAATATTAAAATGCCACATTAATGTTAAGTTTAATTGCCATAGCGACTAATAATATATTAATATTTTCTATTATAGAGAGATATTAGAGAATCTGGTAAAATATTTTGTGTTCAAATACAGTGTAAACTCCATGTAACGTCACTCGATTTAACGATATAATCCCTTAGGCGTCGAAATCACTTGGCTTTGGTTGGTTTAGCTTGTCTTCCATACAATGACACATATAGCATTACACCCACTCTCAATAACGACAAGAATTAAGTAATAAAAGTACCTTTTAAGTTGCCAAATTAGTAGAAACTGCTCATCTGTGTACGGTATTTTATCGCTTTATTATCCTAGCCCGTAATAAACTCGACTGTCGGCATCATGCATATCGAAATTTCTAAGTACTTCCTTTATCACCAAGATGCCGCAATATCGCAAGATATGAATAAAATATGTAAAAAATTAAAAAAAAAAATACTGGTCCGGCAAACAAAAGACGTCACACAAAAATAACAGATTTCTCTCCATTTAACGACAACTCTCCATAACGCCATAAAATGCACAGTCCCTCCGGTGTCGTTATATAGAGTTCACACAGTATATATACGTTTTTGCAATAAACGAGCGGACAGTCAAATCGACTCAGATACTCTTTAACTACTCACAAAACGTTGCAGGCCGATACATTTTGTACAAACTTATTAAGCTAAAACTTAGAAAAAGCAAAGAGTGTCGAATAACACATAAAATAATATCAAATAAATAATGTTACGAGTTTGTTGGCATGTGTCCGCATCCCTATTATGAGAGTTCTATGCTTAGTTTCGATGGGTTGAGTGTCGTTCTGAATTATAGAAGAGATGCATTCATATTGTTGATATAAAAAAAAAATTTGGCGGCATAAAAGTTCATATCCAATATTCGATAGGTTACGTTTGATAAATAATATTAAGTGCTAAGTAAAAATTACTACTGTCTATTGTTGTTTCAAATACGACGTTAAGGCAGTCACATCCCATATAACGCAACTTGTAACAATATCTTATACTTGAAGTATGAATTTGTAGTAGCAAGAGGTCGGGGTAAAATAAACTCCAGATACCAGAGAATAGTAATTCCTATCGAGTGCTGATGTGAACTATTCATTTTGGAAACGGTAACCTTGAGTATAAATATTAACAAGTCGTACAGCTAGTACAATATATAGCGCAATGTGCGAGCGAGATAGAGCAACTATTAATATGTGCGCTCCCACGTTGCGCTGGGCAGTAGTTCGTTGCCCGCTGCGATGACTAGACGTGTGCAGCTCTCATAAATTAGGTACAAAATTTAATTATATAGAAATAATTAACATTTATGCTATTATCATATTCACGATGTTTTTATTGTATACATGACGTTTTAAAATTCACACAAGAGCAGTTTGTCACGACTCTCAATGCCGTGAATTTAATTAAAATGTGCCTGTTAAACAGTGAGAAATAATAATCGATTTCTATATAATTAAATTGTATCTAATTAATAGATTATGTATAAGATGTTGCTAAAAGTTGCATTCTATGGGATGTGTCAGCCATAGCGTTTGAGTACATTGTTCAAGGCGCCGCAATGGCAAGCAAATATACTACATCATTAGTATTAGGTCAACGACATTGTAGATCTTTGACGTTAAACTCATACATCTTGTGGCAACTCAAAACTCCATATTTCATTAATCGGTTAAGATTTTCACACAAACACAATTCTTGCTACAAATATCACTCAATATCCTATAAGTGTTATTCAATTGATAATGATAAAGACAAAGACAGTAATATGTTACATAGCTGTCACTGACATTCTAATAATCAATCTACGCATCGTTTCCCCTAAAAGCAATGATAATTACAGTACTCGCAAACCTTAAATGAGAAGTTAGCTCTGTGTTTACGCAGATCCCGCCGAGTGTTAGTGTGTTTATGGTTCGTCAAATTTAGGATGATTATTTTGACAGTTAACGCCCGTGAAGTTTCGTATTTTTTCCGGTGTGGTTCACTTTTCAACTTCAGGGTGTTGGTTTTTCGTGACGGTGTGCGCGCGCATCGTAAAAATTTACTCTCATCATTTTTCCCTAACGCGCCAAAAGAAGTATAACTTCGAAAGATGTTCGTTTTGTATTATCTGACGACTCAGCACAAGCACGCCACTATCGATTCCAAGTCCTAAGGGAATAATATTCGATAATCGAATAGGTTCGTTAACGAGTATACAATAGCTCATCTTTAACTGTACTGTGAACTGGCAAAATTATCATCCTCTATTTGACATTGTATAATACACCTGACAGTGTATAGTGCGAAAGAGATAGCATGCGATTCCAGATCACGTATGAGCGAGAGAGCACCACACTCTCTCCTCTGAGCAATTGTGTTTTGCACAATGAAGAGCACGAACTTCAGAGCCGCATTTAAATTTTGTTCGATAATTGAATTCAGGCGTACATAAATGTAAAAATGTCGACGAATCATGAGGTTTTAATTGGAATACAATACATTTTGCTTACTTTCTACATGTTTTTCATGTTATTGCTTAATCTTATTCACCGGTGTCCGCCCAGTTGGCTTCCTCGGCTATTCTGTCCATGCAGTTGCAAAGGAATTGGTACTGAAAACAAATGCATATAATATTGACGTGAAATGGTTAACCTTGAGGTTGATCTTGTTTCGCACGGTGAGAATTCCGGTCGTCCGCTTTCCCCTCCCCTACCTATCCTATCCGCCCCCTACCTATCCTATCCGCCCCCTATCACATCATTGAAGCTGGCACTGCGTAGGCATAGTTTTTGCAGGTTAAGGTTACCACTTTCCATCAGACAGGTAGTAAAGAAATAAATAAGAATATTTCCTATTATACAGAGTGAATTTTTCAAGTGGCCTTCCAAGACCGAATTCTGAATTATATGAGATAGCGAAAAACACTCAAAGGAGTCATGAATCGGCTAATTTTGAAACAAAAAACACACATTTTATTAACTTGCACAACTTATAATTCCGATTGGTAGTTTTTGTGTGCGCAGAAAAGTGCAGACCGGTTTCCAACATGTACATAATCTATATTGAGTGTCGGTATTGCTCGGTATGCATTATTAGCTCTGTCCCGCTTACACGATTCGTACACTGTCGCGTGCTACTGAAATCGGTCCCATAGTCAGAGGGCGCGGGTTCGATCTTGGCCGAAAAGTTTGGATCTAATGTGCACATTGTTACAATTACCACGTGCCAACACTGCTGAAGGATAACATCGCGATGCAACCTGCACGTCGAGATAACCGATGTGTCAAACCTGCCAAGCCGCCTTGGACCAGCGTGGTGCGTATACTGTCCGTTATCTATAATGAGAGGCAAGTGTCCAGACAAAAAACAATTGCGTGTGGTGCTCACGTATGGCGTGTAGAGGGCGATGGTGCTGCTGGCGTCGTCGTGCCGCGAGTAGGTGAGGCGCACGCACGCGGCCTCGTCGTCGGCGCGCCACGCGGCCACCGCGCGCCACGGCACCTCGACGCTCGCGGTCGCCGCGGCCCCCGCGCCCGCCGCGCCGCCCTCGCCCTCGCACCACGGCGACAGCTTGATGCCCGTCCAGCCTGACACACCACCGGCGTACACTCGGGTGACTAGTACCGTAAAATGGGGGGAATCGGGACACTTTTTAAGTTCGACATTGATTTTTATGGTTTTTTTTTTTGTTCTAGTCATAAAACGGAGATCATAATGGTTCCGGTAGTTTAAATTTTCATTTCTAATGCATTAAAATATAGTTTACTAAAGAATAATCATAAAAAGTTACAAAAACTCACTGGTCCCTATTCACCCAGGCGTTGGGGTGAATCGAGTCGCTTAAGGGGTTAATAGTTTTTCGCTAGGGCTGACACTTTCATACTATAGGCAGGTACCTACAATACCTACCTGGTAGGTAGTGTCTATTAGGCACGTAGGTACTTGACATATACCTACCATTTTTTAAAGTATCAGTCTCCTAATATATTATCATTAAATGAAGTTAGAAATGTAGTGAAAAATAAAAGTCCATTCATAACGTAACATAAATGTTATTAATGGACATAAGGTACATAGATACATTAATGGTATATAAGGTCGCAAATAAAACTTGAGGTTTGTCCCAATTCACCCCCTAGACCCTATTCCCCCCATTTTACGGTATCTATACTATTACAGGAGCTGCATACGTCTATGGTTGTTTTACATAACACACACATACACTCACTTTCATGCACAAACTCACCCATATATCACATATACATATTACTATATTTATTCGTGTATTATTACAAACATAACTTCACGCCAGGTCCATTGCGGGGTAGGCACGAACAACACTAATACACGATCGAAATACTTTGGCATTTTAATTCGAGTCCTGCAACTCGTAACAATAGTCTAGCAGCGAAATACCTCTACCTTGGATGACACTTCAGATGGCAGATAGTAGTATCCACCGTTGAGTGCTGAAGTGAACTGATTTTTTTTGGATGCGTCTAGTTGTCGCAGCGGACAATGAACTACTGGCTAGTGGAACTCGGAAGCACACATATTAATAGTTGCTCTATCTCGCTCGCACATTATCCGTCCTGCTCACACACTGTACTATATCCTGTACTAGCTGTACGACTTGTTAATTTTTGTACTTAAGGTTATAGTTTCCAAAAAAAATCAGTTCACATCAGCACTCAACGGTGAATACTACTCTCTGCCATCTGAAGTGTCATCCAAGGTAGAGGTATTTCGCTGCTAGACTATTGTTACGAGTTGCAGGACTCGAATTAAAATGCCGTTGGAATTATTATAGTTTATTAGCACTATACAAACACGTGTAACATAAGTACAAATATACCCGAACGCAATAAGTACAAACATAATGCTATGTGTAATGATCATAATTCAAATACACGCGCAAAATCCGTCACTAAACAGATTACCGAATGTACACAAGTCATGCCTCGCTTGCGGCTATCGCTCGACTGCCTCGACCATCAATTGAGGCATTGCTTTATACTGCGCGGATGCAATATGTCTGCTCGGCAGCGTGGACCGAATTTCCTAGAATCACACCCGGCTAATGACTGCCATAAACAGATTACAATACACAATGGGCTCTTTAATCTAATGACAAATTGGAAACACAAAGTGAACAAAAGACACGGAGTGGGCCCTCACCGACGGTGAGGACGAGGGCGGGCGTGGCGCGGCAGTCGGTGCGCGCCGGCGGCAGCGCGACGGCGCCGTAGCCGGGCAGCGCGCGCGCAAGCGCCAGGTAGCGGTCCGCGCGGCGCACCTCCTGCAGCGCCTTCAGCTGGTACAGGCGCGCGCCCGCCACGCACACGCCGCGGTTCACCTCCTCCACCGCCTGCGGCCAACACGCACGCACTCACATTACACGCCCAAAGGTGTATGCCCGTTTCGGGACCACCGTAAAATCGAATCAACCCGCCCACGCACATTCCTTCAAACACGCACGCACTCGCATTACACGCCCAAAGGTGTATGCCCGTTTCGGGACCACCGTAAAATCGAATCAACCCGCCCACGCACATTCCTTCAAACACGCACGCACTCGCATTACACGCCCAAAGGTGTATGCCCGTTTCGGGACCACCGTAAAATCGAATCAACCCGCCCACGCACATTCCTTCAAACACGCACGCACTCGCATTACACGCCCAAAGGTGTATGCCCGTTTCGGGACCACCGTAAAATCGAATAAACCCGCCCACGCACATTCCTTCAAACACGCACGCACTCGCATTACACGCCCAAAGGTGTATGCCCGTTTCGGGACCACCGTAAAATCGAATCAACCCGCCCACGCACATTCCTTCAAACACGCACGCACTCGCATTACACGCCCAAAGGTGTATGCCCGTTTCGGGACCACCGTAAAATCGAATCAACCCGCCCACGCACATTCCTTCAAACACGCACGCACTCACATTACACGCCCAAAGGTGTATGCCCGTTTCGGGACCACCGTAAAATCGAATCAACCCGCCCACGCACATTCCTTCAAACACGCACGCACTCGCATTACACGCCCAAAGGTGTATGCCCGTTTCGGGACCACCGTAAAATCGAATCAACCCGCCCACGCACATTCCTTCAAACACGCACGCACTCACATTACACGCCCAAAGGTGTATGCCCGTTTCGGGACCACCGTAAAATCGAATCAACCCGCCCACGCACATTCCTTCAAACACGCACGCACTCGCATTACACGCCCAAAGGTGTATGCCCGTTTCGGGACCACCGTAAAATCGAATCAACCCGCCCACGCACATTCCTTCAAACACGCACGCACTCGCATTACACGCCCAAAGGTGTATGCCCGTTTCGGGACCACCGTAAAATCGAATAAACCCGCCCACGCACATTCCTTCAAACACGCACGCACTCGCATTACACGCCCAAAGGTGTATGCCCGTTTCGGGACCACCGTAAAATCGAATAAACCCGCCCACGCACATTCCTTCAAACACGCACGCACTCACATTACACGCCCAAAGGTGTATGCCCGTTTCGGGACCACCGTAAAATCGAATAAACCCGCCCACGCACATTCCTTCAAACACGCACGCACTCACATTACACGCCCAAAGGTGTATGCCCGTTTCGGGACCACCGTAAAATCGAATAAACCCGCCCACGCACATTCCTTCAAACACGCACGCACTCACATTACACGCCCAAAGGTGTATGCCCGTTTCGGGACCACCGTAAAATCGAATAAACCCGCCCACGCACATTCCTTCAAACACGCACGCACTCGCATTACACGCCCAAAGGTGTATGCCCGTTTCGGGACCACCGTAAAATCGAATCAACCCGCCCACGCACATTCCTTCAAACACGCACGCACTCGCATTACACGCCCAAAGGTGTATGCCCGTTTCGGGACCACCGTAAAATCGAATCAACCCGCCCACGCACATTCCTTCAAACACGCACGCACTCGCATTACACGCCCAAAGGTGTATGCCCGTTTCGGGACCACCGTAAAATCGAATCAACCCGCCCACGCACATTCCTTCAAACACGCACGCACTCGCATTACACGCCCAAAGGTGTATGCCCGTTTCGGGACCACCGTAAAATCGAATAAACCCGCCCACGCACATTCCTTCAAACACGCACGCACTCGCATTACACGCCCAAAGGTGTATGCCCGTTTCGGGACCACCGTAAAATCGAATAAACCCGCCCACGCACATTCCTTCAAACACGCACGCACTCACATTACACGCCCAAAGGTGTATGCCCGTTTCGGGACCACCGTAAAATCGAATAAACCCGCCCACGCACATTCCTTCAAACACGCACGCACTCACATTACACGCCCAAAGGTGTATGCCCGTTTCGGGACCACCGTAAAATCGAATAAACCCGCCCACGCACATTCCTTCAAACACGCACGCACTCACATTACACGCCCAAAGGTGTATGCCCGTTTCGGGACCACCGTAAAATCGAATAAACCCGCCCACGCACATTCCTTCAAACACGCACGCACTCGCATTACACGCCCAAAGGTGTATGCCCGTTTCGGGACCACCGTAAAATCGAATCAACCCGCCCACGCACATTCCTTCAAACACGCACGCACTCGCATTACACGCCCAAAGGTGTATGCCCGTTTCGGGACCACCGTAAAATCGAATCAACCCGCCCACGCACATTCCTTCAAACACGCACGCACTCGCATTACACGCCCAAAGGTGTATGCCCGTTTCGGGACCACCGTAAAATCGAATAAACCCGCCCACGCACATTCCTTCAAACACGCACGCACTCGCATTACACGCCCAAAGGTGTATGCCCGTTTCGGGACCACCGTAAAATCGAATAAACCCGCCCACGCACATTCCTTCAAACACGCACGCACTCGCATTACACGCCCAAAGGTGTATGCCCGTTTCGGGACCACCGTAAAATCGAATAAACCCGCCCACGCACATTCCTTCAAACACGCACGCACTCACATTACACGCCCAAAGGTGTATGCCCGTTTCGGGACCACCGTAAAATCGAATAAACCCGCCCACGCACATTCCTTCAAACACGCACGCACTCACATTACACGCCCAAAGGTGTATGCCCGTTTCGGGACCACCGTAAAATCGAATAAACCCGCCCACGCACATTCCTTCAAACAAGTTCAAATATAATATGAACGTTTCTAATTCACCAAATTGCTCTCAATGCCAAACATTTGAAGATATCGAGGCGCCTATAATGTGGGTAACTAGGGCAGTATTCTGTCTTCTCCATTTTTTGGGGAAGCCCGAATGCTCGTTCGTTTATTATATATGTGTACTTAGTTTAAGGAAGTAGAAGTAATTATAAGATTGGACGGGGTGACATTATCACAAAGCGACAAAATCCCATTTATGTAATAAAGATTAAAAAATAAGGACTCTCGCCGCTTGCTTGACATCTTAAAAGTTCAACTGTTATAAGCCATATATCAAAAACAATTTCGGTAAACTATAAAATGATCCAAAAAAGAAAGAAATTAATTGAATATAACATAATAATTAACATTTAGCTTAAAGCCCTGGCTGCCAAGCTATAAACATAAAAAAAACTAAATCCACAACATCACTGTACACCTTTCGTACAATTTCCTTGAACCCGGGGTACCCCAAATGAAACGGGTTACCTCAAAGCAAGATATTTATTGCAAAAGTAAGCAGCCTCTTATATGACTGTCACGGTTAAACCATACCGCGATTTACAGCGACTGCGAATGATACGCAGCCTTTGAATGAATAGTTAACAATCACCGTTGTAGAATAGTAGCATTATAAAATAGTATTACCATTAACAGAAATGGCGTTAGCCGAAATGAATGTAATAAAGCTACCAAAACTTTAAACATCTGTTTCACGAGTTTTCACTTATAAAGCTAGTGGCCGAATTAACAGAACACCGAAACGAGACAAAAGTACTTATGAAACGGTGGTGTCCGGCGATTTTGGCCCCTGGTGCTAGCAATCATAGGCGACGGCGGCCGCTTTCCACGAGGTGGTGGTAGTGGAGCCCTCACCTGCCAGAAGACGAAGGCGGCGGCGTCGGCGTCGGCGGCCACCAGCGCCGCCTCCGTGGCGGGGTTGAACAGCCACTTGCGCACGCACAGGCAGCTGCTGGACGCCGTGCTGTAGTTCTGGATGTACAGCGAGTGCGGACACTCGTTCGGCTGCAGCTTGCGCTCTATAATCAATCCAAAATCAAGTTTTTTATTCAAAATAATTTCCCCTGGAGAACACTTTTTGAAGGTCATACATATAGGTTAAAATTCAATTTTACTTCCTAGTCCATGTACACCGCTTCGCAACGTGTTATTGCTGTTAAGGAGAAGAAGCGACAAGTAACTCCCCAACAACACGTCTTTATATTTCTTGTTCTATTTATATTCTCAAGTTCTTTTTTTAAGTGTTATACAGAAGTATATTACAGAATGAGTTTTGAAGAATTAATGGAGTTGTATCAAACATATTCAATAAGACGGAGACACAACAAAAGTAAATAAAAATATTATTATAGTTGTAATAAAGACATAGAGACATAGACATAGACAACACTTTATTGTTCACCATAACAAAAATTACGAAAAAAAAAAAAAAAAAAAAAAAAATGCACAAGACAATAGTTACTTGGTAAAACAAAAGGCATGACATACATCTCCATAAATTCCTTACAAGCTTGGCAAGATAAAAACGTTATACAAAATATAGTATGAGAGGTTAGAGCGAGCTGCTAAATGTAATGTAAATGAAGTTTTGTCATTTAAATATACTTCAATAGTGTAGTATCCCTTCTTTACCAAATACTTTTTAGTTTGATTTTGAATTTAGTGAAGGGCAGATCTAACATTTCACTCGGGATCTTATAGAAGAAGCGTATACCAACCCACAAGAAAGAGGACACAAATTTTTGTAATCTAAAAAGGTATCATGAACATAGGAATATATCCAGTTATATGGAATCATAGAATATGCCCGCGACTTGGTCCATGCTTCGCTTGAAATTCCCGCGGGATTCTCGGGACACAAAGTAGCACAACATTAAACATTTTAAGACAATGTCAGCTATTGTTTTACTGAAAAGTCACTGTGTTTGAGCAGGATAAGTCTTCAATCAAACTACGTATTAACGGTTTTATTTGATTTTTATTATTCCGACGTTTCGGCCACTTTTCAGTGGCTGTGATCACGGATGACAAAGATGTCAAGTGTCAATGAGTATTGTCAAAGTTTTATTTAACCTACGGCCAACTTGTAAATTTTTTTATATTTTTTTATGATTATTATTTACTTGTTTTTGTTTCTTTTTAATTCAATCTATATATATAAATACAGTCTGCTGACTGTACACATTACTTTTTAGCACATGTACGGTATGTGTAAAATCTTACCCATACTGTCTTAGCCCAGCCATAAACCTGTAAGCTTTAGGCTGTGAAAGGATAAGTCAGATATAAACAATTCTAATGTGGGCTCATCCTTAGATGCTTACACGAGCAAAACTTACAGGTGTAAATATAATAAAACTACGTGTTAACGGTTTTAAGCGCGGTAATTTGTTTGATTTTGTTATATCCGACGTTTCGGCCGCTTTTCAGTGGCCGTGGTCACGGAAGACAAAGATGACATTTGTCTAACGTGTATTGTCAAAGTTTTTATTCAGCCTACCGCCAACTTGTTCATTTTAATTATTTAGTTTTAATTTTGTTTATGGATATTATTTACTCTATGGGAGCCTAATCTAATTTACCACCGCTTCACAACATGTTGTGGCTTGAAGAGAAGAAGCGGCGCAAGAAACTCTTCAGCAAACATGCCTAGTTCTAAATTTTTTTATATAATATTAAAAATGGGTGGAAGGAAAAATAAAAGCAATTATCAGTCGAGTTGGTTTGTGTTTCGTTGACGCAGAAAGAGCTCACAGTGTCTTGAGGTCTGGCAGTTGGTTTTTGCTGGGTTTGGGTCTTAATAGTCTTGATGATCGGATCCCAAACAGGTGGTAATATTATATAAACTTTTCATTATCATTAATTCACTTAAGAAAACGTACTCTACGATTACTCACACTTCTCTTTGCATATACATAGCAAGACATGTAACTTCTTCAAAAAGGCTTTATACTGACTAAGAGGCAAACATTCAAAACTCGATCAATTACTCTAGCACATCATATGTAAGATCTCTACACGTATGTTCAAACCCTTGCCGAAACTTCGTGAAAAACCATCTAGACCAAGCAACAAGCCATACTACTATTTTAAAAGATAAATATTTCTTCCTAACAGTGAGTCTCTGAAGTGCATAGTCATTACTAATAATCCTATGTAATTTCACAATCTTCTCTGCATTTGATTTCGGAATATCCACGTATATGTTAGTATACTGAACCTGCAGTACCCATTTAGGATCATTCAACCACAACTTGTATTTTATAAATTCATAAGGGCTTAAATCACGAGACACACCATAGGTTCCTTTCTGAACCGATTCTACACGTGACAACTCACTATTTACTAGAGCAACTGAAACAACAGGTCTTGAATTTACCACGACTGCATAAACGTCATCAAATACGTTGTAAAACCTATATAAAGCAATATCCATCTTAATGACATTAATTTGAATCCAATGATGTAACATGACTTGATGAAGAGCAGATAAGTCTTTTCTAAATGTAATCCATTCATCGCCAGGTATCTGGTCATTCCAACATATTCCATCAGACCAGATCCACTGCATATAGATTTCAATTACCTTACTATCAGGTTCACATCCACACTTCGAGTCATTCACGTAAAAGCCATTCAGAAACTTGCATGC
Organism: Dendrolimus pini; assembly: GCA_949752895.1. NCBI lineage: Eukaryota > Metazoa > Arthropoda > Insecta > Lepidoptera > Lasiocampidae > Dendrolimus > Dendrolimus pini. Next base: position 20,613,597 of record OX457139.1, read on the forward strand.
TATCTGCTTATGATTCTTATTCTCATCTCTAGTCAACTGCTGACGGCTTTTAATAGCTAATTGTAACGCTAAGGAAATGCTAACCTCGGCTTGTAACATATAAATATCTGTGACTTCTTCATTATTACTTAATATCCACAGTAATCGCTGATAATTGTTAGCATCATTACTCCCCACCTTGATTTGTCTCCATATTTGTACAATATGTACGAGTACAAAATCAGCCACGAAAAACACTAAACTCTTACACACTCTCAATAAAATGTGATACAAATCAACCCGTAACCATGCTTCAATCAGCGGATTGTCATTAAAAGATTTTATATATGTCCCTACACAAGTTGCTTTTAACACTACATGAACCGTACTTACTATTCTGCCCTTACACATGACAGCATGGTGAGGTATGTACACGCAATTTAATTGATTGGCCTTCTCTGGATAATCTCTAATTTTCACAATGCCATCTACTAAATATTCATAAATTGCCCTGGTGTACACCTCCATCCCTCGCCAAAAAGAATTATTAAATGTCTTTTCTAAATACCTTACACTTTGTAGAGCTTCATCCTGTAAACTCTCATTTGTACGTAGAGGATCTTCGTCCCGAAAGGGAAAACTAACAACATAGCGATTATCGCAATCCCTAGTTGTAGTGGATTTGAAATCGTTTTCATACTTCTGCTTATCCTCTAATAAAATCTCACAAGGATGCTCACTCTCAATCTCACAAATACTCTGAACTAATTTATTCATATTATAATTTACTATGTGCAAGCTTATAATGCTGTTACCATTATCTACTTCCGACTCTTCTACACGACCTGACAAAATCCATCCTAGCTCCGTATTTTGTGCACTAAGTGCGCGGGAAGGATGCTTAATCAAACCATTCTTCAAAATCTGTGCATATATTTCGGCACCAAGCAACAAATCAATCCCGTTCGGAACACCAAACTTATTATCAGCCAGCGTCAAGTTTGAGAGTTCTGGCCAATCATGAATCTCTACTCTCCTAGTTGGCAGATTAGATGACAAATGTTTTAACACATAAGCTTGTACATCACAACTAAACAATTTAGAACTAATGGACTGTATATTAAACTCTACTGAATACCTGATGGAAAGTGATTTCTCCCCTCCCAAGCCACTAACAACTCCCTTCACTGAAGATTTACGGAGGCCCAACAATTGAGCACAGTGCTCCGTAATGAATGAGGCTTGAGACCCCTGGTCCAGTAACGCCCTTAGCATAAAACATTCACCTTTACTACTAAATACTTTAACAATAGCAGTAGCTAAGATTACATGACCAGGTACATAAAAATGGTTAGAAAACACTTGTTTTACCACTGCCTACGATTGTTCATCACTCTCACTCTGGTGTGACTCCGTTGGATTACAAACTTCATTGGGCGGAGTACTCACACTTCCTTCCGGATGTATTAACGAATGATGACGTCGACCACACCGATTACATTTTGTACTGCGTTTACACCGGTACACCGGGTGATTATCTCCAAAACAGTTGAAACACAATCTCTGTTTTAATACAAAATTGTAACGGTTCCCGTAGCTCTCCATACTAAATTTCTTGCATTGGTGAAGTAAATGATTTTCAGAGCAAAAGGGACAAGAAACAGTGGTAACTTTAAATACTTTCTTCTCTACAACATTTCTCTCGCTCGATCTATAATCCTTCTTATGAGGTTCTAAAAATTCTAAACCTCTAAATTTCGACTCTAAAAACTGCTTAAAGTCATTAATTGTTGGAAAGTTATCTGTATACTCACTGATTCTTTGTTCCCACTGCTTTCTTGTTTCTATATCTAGTTTTAGTGCTATTAAATGAATTACAATTATATCCCACGAAGACACGTCGATACCCAGGCTATTTAGTGCATTTAGACAATCACTAGTTGTATCCAAAATCAGCTTTATACCACTCGCAGATTCCGCTGACAGCGCCCTCTGTCCAAGCAATCTTGTAAGTATACAATTAGCAATGTATCGTTTGTTGCTATATCTCTTCTTTAACAACATCCAACACGACTCATAATTAACATCAGTTACAGGAATGTGCCTTAACAGCTGTTCTGCTTCGCCTGTCAAATGGCATTTCAAATAGTGTAACTTCTGTACATCTGCTAAAGTTGTATTCTTATGGATCAATGTCTCGAACAAATCATGAAAAGTTTGCCATTCCAAATACTGTCCTGAAAATCTAGGCAAAATGATCTTAGGTAACTTCAGAGGAGCTTGATCCGCTTCTTTGGATATACTACAACTCGTACTAGGATGTCCGATCTGTTTATATGTAGACAGAGCTTCCTTCAAATCAATCTTATATGACATATAAATCTCTTCCACACTGTCATAAATATTCTCCTTAAGATACGGAACATCACTATTCTCAGCTTTACTCACGATGTTATAATGATTAGCTTCGAATTGTGTCCATTGCTTTTCTAGCTGATCTAATCTTGTCTCTAAATACGCTAATGTGACACGAGCCTTAGGTGACTTTTTATAATTTGTGAATCCGCTACTAATCTTTACTTGTAAATCATATTGTATTTTAATTGTACCTTCCATTGTGTATATTGAAGACTTGAATCAAAACCGCAGTTGAATATTAGTGAGTAAAATATAATAATTATATATGAAAAATCGACAATGAAACTTCTAGTACATTTGCTCACTTTTGACAAAAATATACATATGCACCAAAACTTTTACTACACCACTGCCTATCCGGCTCCTAGGACCAAATGTTAAGGTGGATTCCTGGTCCAGGAGAGCTACTACTGGGTAAAATAACTAAAAGAAAATTTGGATAAAATTAACTAATATATTGTAAAACCGTAACTTGACATAAGAGTAACATGTCTGTATAAAACTTATAAAAAGAACTACATACTAAAGAGGTTAGATACAAACAATAGGCCTATAGCAATAACCTCTTTGCTCTCAAAGGTGATGGAGCGTATTATCAACGCGCAGCTTCTGGGTTACCTCGAAGATTCCCAGCTGCTAAATGATCGGCAATACGGCTTCCGCCACGGTCGCTCAGCTGGGGATCTCTTGGTTTACCTAACCCACCGTTGGGCTGAAGCCATTGAGAGCAAAGGGGAAGCACTGGCAGTTAGCCTAGATATTGCTAAGGCCTTCGACCGGGTCTGGCACAGGGCTCTTCTATCGAAGCTGCCATCGTATGGGATACCTGAGGGACTTTGCACCTGGCTATCCAGCTTTCTTGATGGGCGCAGCATTCAAGTCGTTGTCGACGGTTGCTGTTCAAGTATCAAGCCCATCAACGCTGGTGTGCCCCAGGGTTGTGTGCTATCGCCAACGTTGTTCATCTTGCATATCAATGATATGTTGTCTATTTGCAACATTCATTGCTATGCGGATGACAGCACTGGCGATGCGCAGTATTCTGGTCGTGCAAACGTCCCTCGATCATTTGTGGAGGAAAGTCGGGTTAGACTTGTGTCTGAAGTTGAGCATTCCTTAGAGAGTCTCAGAATAGGGCAGACAGAACCTTGTCCATTTCAACACCAAGAAGACACAGGTCTGCGTATTCTCTGCCAAAAAAACTCCATTCGAGCAAGCGCTACAGTTCCAAGGAACTCCCCTTACCACCTCCAAGAGTATAGGGATCCTTGGTGTTGACATCGCGAACGATGTACAGTTCAGGGGCCATCTTGAAGGCAAGGCAAAACTTGCCTCTAAGAAGTTGGGAGTGCTAAACCGGTCCAAGCAGTACTTCTCACCGCGGCAACGCCTTGTGCTTTATAAAGCCCAGGTGAGGCCGCATATGGAGTACTGCTCACACCTTTGGGCTGGAGCACCTGCCTACCAACTCAATCCCCTGGACTCTATTCAACGTCGAGCCGTTCGCGTTGTTGATGATCCCATACTCACAGACGGCTTAGATACGCTTAGCCTTAGGAGAGACTTTGCTTCTCTCTGCGTATTCTACCGACTGTATAACGGGGAGTGTTTCGAGGAACTGTTTAGAATGGTGCCTTCGTCCTCTTTCTACCATCGCACCGCTCGCCATCGGTTGGGAGTTCACCCCCACTTCCTTGAGCCACTTCGCTCATGTACGCAACGGTTCTGTAGAACGTTTCTCTTGCGTACCGTGAGGATTTGGAATGAGCTCCCCCCGGCCGAGGTTTTCCCACAGCGCTACGATATGGAGTTTTTCAAAAAGGGTGTCATAAAATTTCTTCGAGGCCGGCAGCGCGTTGGTGACATCTCTGATGTTGCAAACGTCCATAGGCGACGGTAACCGCTTTCCACCAGGTGGGCCGTCAGCCTGTTTGCTGTACTCCAGCTATAAAAAAAAAAAAAAAAAAAAAAAGCGGCCGAAACGTCGGATATAACAAAATCAAATAAATTACCGCGCTTAAAACCGTTAAAACGTAGTTTTATTATGTGTACAAGTCGCGAAAACTTAAGAAAATATTACAGGTGTAAAGTAGGGATAATAAAACAAATATTTACCAAAATTATATTCGACAATTTCGAATATGTAGAAGTACTTCTGCACAGATTTGGAAAGGCCGATCTTTTCACAGACCGCCCTGTAAACGTCGTCGGCGTTGGTCGACTTCAGCACCGACACGGTGACGACCTCCTTGTCCGGCAACAGGACCTTGAGGTCCACCGGCGACGGGTTCGAGGAATCATCGGAGTCAGTCAAGAACTCCTGGACTGCGTCCGATTCTGCTATGACGCGGACGGCGCAGACCTGCAAAATTATTTTATTTCCAGAAATCGAGTGCCCCGGGACGGTCTTGGAGGCCTCATCTGGAGAACATCGTCGGCCACGTAGACTCGCTCCAGGGCTTGGTGGAGGCCATGCTCCAGAGCAAACAACAGTCGTAAGCTGCGACCTCCTTCTGTGAGCAAGTAAGGGCCCAAAAGGAACAGGACTAAGGATCGAAGGCGCCGCTACGCACAACCCTTCTCGGTGAAGAGGATAGCCTTCCCCGGGGGGCCCTGAGTGAGAGTCAAGAGCCAAGAGGGGTGCCACAGATGTAATTTAGTTCTTGGGGTACCCCATAAAAGCACATAGGAGAGGGTCGCATGTTAGGCCTAGTGGGCAGTCTGACTCCGATCGCTCGATTGATCAACTCAATCATCGGTGACAAATTTACTTTCCTCATATACGGAAAAAAGTAGACTGTTAACCTCGGGTAAAAACCCTAATTAGGCACAATTAGCGCCCCCGCTATGCTCGTGCGCGCATCTCATGCCTAAATAGATCACTTTCACCCCTCGTGTTACAATCGACTATAACATAACAGTTTGCCAATATTGCAATAGAAAGTTACTTTATTTATTACCTTTTCAAGATATTGCTCTAGTCCTCTCCTTCTGGCATCAAGCTGCTGCTCGCTGAGGGTGAACGGCCATTTGCCAGGCAGTTTGGGGAAATTGAACCCTGGAATTTATTACAAACAATATATTTACACAGATAAATAAAATTGAAGTATCTGTTTGTAATGTCAAAATGACAGCATTTTACTAAATGGATATCAAAGTATATGCGGTACTTATAACAAAAAATCTTTTTTTTTCTATCTGTCTGTCTGGCTATTATGGCTAATCTCTGAAACGGCTGGGCCGATTTTGACGTCCCTGGCAAAGCTAGTATTTTTATACATAAAAAGGATACATGCCCGAAATATTTATTTATTTTATTACACTTTCCGCTCGACAGGACCACTCACCAACAAACTCCTTCCTCAACGCCTGATGCAGAGCGGCGAACTCCCTGTACCGGCGGCTGCACAGATGCCTGCCAGCCATATGCACGTTGAACGCTACATACGACCTGCCAGTGTTCCTCTCCATCACGACCCTGTAGTCCGGTATCGAGACCGGCAAGGACCTTTTGTCCGTGTAGTCGTATCGCTGGTACACCGTCGCTCGGGAGTTGGCAGCGCCGCCGATCACACCGACCGGTGCTGAGCCGTCGTCGCATGGCTCAAGGCGCTCTGCTTCCTATAAATCAAATCGATATCTACAAGTATCGTCTATCTCTTCTGTACCCCTGAAGAGTATGCAAATTTTCATGATGATCGGTTTAGTAATCAGGGTGTGAAAGTGTAACAAAGAAACAAATTACATTCACATTTATAATATTAATTAGGATGGTTGCAATTATAAGTAAATACATTTTTATCCGTGCAGGCCCGGAGAAAGAATACAATTTCCTGCGGTCGCGTGGCCTGTCGTAAGAGGCGACAAAACAACCCACAGCCAGGTGGTAGGGCATTCGCCCGACTGTATTGCTACCACCCCTGGTCTAGAGTATGCCGCCATAACAACCTTGTGTTGTGTTCCGTCATTAGTGACCAGGTTCCAATCTCCCTTAAGAGAGAAGCAGCGCATTTGTAGCACTTTTGGTGTTGCAAATGTCCATAAGCGATGGTAACCGCTTTCCATCAAGTGGGCCGCCTGCATGTCTGCTGAACTCCTGCAATAAAAATAAATAAAAAAAACATACAAATCTGATGATAAATACTTAAGAAATAATATTGACAAATCAATGTAATTACCCTTGGTGTAACAGAGATAACTGTGAGTGTGAGACAGTCGCCGCCAGATTTGATCAAATCGACAACTTGTCTATGCGTCGAGCCTTCAACGTTGACGCCATTGCTGTAACAAAACAAAAGTTTACAAGATTACTACTACAAGACATGAGGACTATTGAGATCATCAGAGGTTATCAGCAAGTGACGACAGCGGATACTGAAGCGATTTGTCCACATCGCTCGCAAGGACGCAGAAAATATAGAGACTTGTTGTCACTGGGAAAATTGAAGACAAGAGACCTCCCTCGTGGTAGATCTCCAAGAATAATAGAATAGATGTTGATATCCTGTCAAAGCATAATCGTAAATGGAACGAGACGCTCTCAGGGATGTAGTGAATCAAAACTGACTGCAGCGTATATTACAGCAAAAAGTTTATGTAGCAAAATCTCACCTGAAAGATATTCTAAATCCGTAAACTATATAAGGAATCAACATTGCATACTAGCTCGTAACGGGATATGGAATCGAGGAAAAGTTCTTACCAATAGCGACTGGTCCGATAACACAAAAAGAAAACAGGAATAAGAACATCTTATACGTAATAAGGTGTTTAAATTAAAAATCTGTCTGAGCCAGTCTTTTCCTCGCCATATTGTAAACAGATTTTATAATGTTGTTTACCATCACATAATTGTTAGTTGTTAAACATATAAGAAGAACTAGGATTAAATTACGCAGTTGGGATTACAATAGTAAGGCCTTGATCAGAGTAATCGATATAAACAATGTTAGAAGTCAGATCAATGTTTGGGTAATTATTAAATCAGATCAAAGGGTTTGTTTACACTAAAACTCTATAATGAGCTTTATAGCAAATAAAAAGCATTTTAAAGGCGAGTTCAGTAGTTTAATTAGCTGAGTATTGGTATGCTTAGCTTATTAAGATTGGAGTTCTCACATCATTTTGTTTGTTCACATATTATGATATTTTCGATGAAAATAGGTAGTGTTTACCAATAAGACTTGAATGTTTGTCAAAAATCTTTCGATGTACATGCTTTTACTTGTTGAAAATTAGAACCCATAATAGAAATCTTAACACAGGTATGATGACAGTACATATATAAGACTATCTGACCCGTGCCCACTTCGCTGGGCATTAGAAAATAAAATAAAAAATACTTATTATTAATCACAATCAAATATACCCTATGTCACTCAGGAATAATGTAGCTTTCCACTGGTGAAAGAATTTTCAAAATCGGTTTAGTCGTTTCGGAGATTACCCCATACAACATCTCAAACTTTACCTCTTTATAATATTAGTATATTGGCAAATGAAACTAGCGTAAATCATATTCACCTATACCAATATGTGCCGAAATAAATATGAAAGTTTGTTTCATTTGTTCGTTCCTTCTTTACACCTCTGAGAAAGACATAAAATTTTCTTTCGACATCAGACAAACTCATCCAGGAAAATTCGGATAGTTTCCGTTATCCAACATGAATATGAAAAATACGCTGACGAAAGTACTCGGAGAACAAGGCCCACGAATGATGCCAGTAATTACCAAGAAAATGTTATTTAACGTTGCAATGTAGATAACAGTTGAAATGAAAGTCGACACCTAGATATTGTTAAACCTTGAGTATTGCATTTACCCATTCGTCACAGCCAACGTTCCTTCATTCTCCAAATCATATATCTCGAAACCACTTGAAGCACAGTAATAGAAACAGTATCTAAAGTTCCCAGCACCACCTCTTTGCACTGACATAACGGAAATATCCGTTGTTTTATCACCATTGACACAAACGAGTTTAGCATACAGTCACAACACTGAATTTACATCAGATCTTGAGTGAAGCTGATCACATCTTCAAGACATCGACAGGTCTTTGAATCCGAAGTAAGATTCTAAGTGCGATTTGCTGCTGTCTTCAATATTAATTTTAGCCTCACCAAGAATATTTAGGGTGAAATTTAATCCTTAGATCCCAATACATATAAGAGCCCAGTTTTAGTTTAGACTATTAGAGCTTCAATCTTATCTTCAATTAATCCAGTAGTTAAGTGCACAAGAAATACTCCGAAAATCGTCTCCAATATAGCAACACTGGAAGATTCCAGTGAATATTTATCTTCTGCAGATTCTCTGTAAGATGACCTTGAGACTATAATTACAATTTCCAATCACTTCTCTATATATACATTTATATCCAGTTGATGATATAAAAGATCACTGGCTGATGGAACTTTATTACGCTTTGAATACCTTCAAAATCCAAAAAAACAGCAGACTAAAGACAAAATCACCAACTTCAAATGCACAAGCGCAGTACAGCAGTTCCAAAGTAGTAATGACATAATTTAATGACACCTACAACAAACATACGATACAATTATTGCGACGTTGAATTGTATTGGAATATACTCGTTGATGTCGCGGTATCTCATACGTATTTGACCCTAAATTATTGTTTGATATTAGTTCCTTATCAAACACATGGTCGAGTAGAAAATGCACGTGATCAGAGCTTTATATCTAAGTATTTTCCAGTTTCATCATTATCATCTTTCACCACATTCTAAGCAACAATATTTATTTTCACTAATAATAACTTATATCTACAATCGCTAACTTAATCACAGATACATTTAATTTGATTTGATATAATTACAGAAAGAGTACAATTTTGAGTCTACGATTTTATGTCATGCTATTCTAGCTTCACACACATCTTACCAATAATCTAATTAGTAACTAAGAAAGAAAGAAAAATAATTTGTTTGAAAAAGTAGCGACATACTTATAGTATTAACAAGTCATATTAAAAATAAAGAGACAAATTTTGAGAATATGTACGCCGCATTTTCAGCAAAAGAGGTTTGCGCTCAGCTTACTTATTGCTGTGCCGGAGTTTTATCCAACACAACTCTGCTTTTCAGTGCAAACCTCCTTTCTACCGCGATGTCAAAAACGACCCAACTACAAAGTAGTTAAGTAAAGTTTTACTATAATGACAACATATTATACAAAAAATATTCTGATAATTTTGATACATATAATAACTAATGTTTAGCCTAAATAATCATTATCGTTCTTGTGTGCTTCACTTACACTAGAAAACATTCTAATTATATCCACTATGCTGTACTTAACTAAACGAAATACAACTTACAAGTTAGATATTTTAAACAAACACTTATTGATTTTTAAAGTTTCAAATTAACTTTTGACTTCTCATTGAATTTTAAACTATAATTGACATATGCTACATAGTTCGATATAAATTGTCAGAAGAGTGCACCAGCGACTTAAGACTGCTTCTTTGAAGAAATTCGGGACTATCTTTACCAATACTATGGAGGTTAGAGGCAAGGAGAACCATCTCATATAGGAAAATAGTTGAAGAAGTGTCCAGTTGTAAGCTGTAAATAACAGTTCAAAAACCGTCCACAATGGCACTGATGTAGACAAAGGGTATGGTATGAATGTAGCTGTTGTAGACGAATCTAAGTATGCCGAGTTAAAAAAATAATATATTTGGCAACTAGAGCAGTTGGTGACAGTACACGTACAGTGTTATAAAACGTCAACTACTCACGTAGTACAAAGTAATTTATGAAATATAACCTCAAAGAATTTTTATGTGAAAACGTGAATAGTGATATTAAGCGCTTAGTGATTTTGTAATATTCAATTTTATGAAACCAAAACACTATAATACTACCCTAATAACTTTTGGCGCTTTCTTTAAAATTCACCCTGATGCCAAAGTGGCGCCACCCTATTTAATGCATTTCGATGGACACTTCTTCATATAGGTACAGAGATGGTTCTCCTTGCCTCTAACCTCCATAACCAGTACCTAATGATAGTCGATAAGATTTTTAGGGTCTAATGCATTCACATAAACGCATCGAATCTTTCTAGCTATAAATAAGGAATAAATAGGTTAATAGAATATTGAATGCACACTGAGCCAATGCTAGCTGTATTATCTCTAATAATGAGTGCTAAATTAGGGTCACAGAACTAATAACACGCTCTAACCGGTTATAAAACGCGATAATTTAGGATATTCTGAGTGTCAGGTTGTTAGCCGCTTATCCAGTATTGTAGGACCGGGTTCTAGATCGATTTTACCTACATCTTATTTTATTTGAATGATTTAATAGACCTATAAAAAACAGTAGAGGTCGAATTTCTGTACAATGAAAAAATTTGCTAAGAACCGAGTTGAAGTTGAGTAAAAACGAGGGGGATGTAAGAAGTGAAATAGAACTATATAGATTTTTTTCAATTTTTTTTTGTTTGTCTGTTTGTACGGGCTTATTTCAGAAACGACTGGACCGATTTAAATGAAATTTTGTATGGTGGTAGCTTATATAGCTGGTCAACTTATATAGACTTTTGATCCCGAAAAATTAATGAGTTCCCATGGGATAGTTAAAAAATCTTTAATTAAACATCTTATTATACAACTTATGCACCTTATTAAGTACTATTAATATTGACGGTAACATCATACAAAAAACATTCCGCGAAAAAATAAAACCTTACAAAAACAGTGTCTGGCATAGCGTATTTCATCATCACATTAAATAAACTAGATGACACTGATAGTATTCTACATCGCGAAGTTGAAACCTTACAAGGTATTGAGATCTATAACATTTTCATTGAAGGAATAATAAAACCCATGCAGACGAAGTCGCGAGCATCAGCTAGTCAAAGAATATTATTGTTTAATGTGCATAAGGCGCATACGAAAGGTCGCGGCTTTCGTAGAAAGCAGGTGGCGCTGGTATCGGATTCCAGAATATACACCTCCAACAGAATTATTTCAAATAGACTAGAACATTTGATATAACGATCTACCTTCAAGAAAAGCTAAAAAAAAATGATAGCTTCCACCAGGGTGACTAAAGCGGCAATAAACAAATAACCCAACCTACATAAGCGCGTCGCGCACAGACTCCCGGTATGACGTCGATTGCGTGTGGGCGTCCCTGTAAGTAGTTTCGTTAAGTTGCTGAAAGAAGTTGTTCAATTTAAAACCCTTTAAAAGCGACATACCATATAGCAGGGCTTTTCAATCTTTTTGAATACGCGACCCCTTTTCAGGTTGAAAAATTTTAAAAGTTAGTAATATAAAAAAAAAACTACGTTTATGTTTTTCTTTATTTTGCTACCTATATTCATTATTAGAGGACTCTAAAAAAAGCTGCTAAGCGTAGAAAGTACCTAAGTAAGAGGTATAAATTTAAATTGCCTTTTCCCTTTTGCCGGCGACCCTCCGAGCAAGGCTCTTTGACCCCTCTAGGGAAATTCCATTTTATATTGACACGTCATACTCGTAAGACGAATCTGTGAAAGCAGCCGCTTTAGGTCCCCCCGACTTAATAGAAGCAATATACTAGATCAGGGTCTCTCTATCATCTAGGGAGCAGAGGAGTCTTCACCCATGTTGACGAAGTGAGTTTGCCTTTCCCGGGACAGCGGGATCAGCGTGGGCATAACCATGTTTAAGTCTCACGCTCTTCCTGCCATAAGCGTGGGGCCCATGGGAGGAGGGTGGTTTTAACCGACTTCGAAAAAAGGAGGAGGTTCTCAATTCGTCGGGTTTTTTTTTTTTGGTTGCTTTTTTTATGTATGTTCGCCGATTACTCCGTGATTTATGATCCGATTTACGTGATTCTTTTTTTGTTCGACGCGGAATAGCTTCCAATTGGTCCCCTAAAAGTTTTACATAGTTTGGCCCAGTAGTTTTCATTTTATGAACATTTTTCATGGAAATAATTTTCACTTCGTTCCATATGTACACCGATTACTCCGTGATTTATGATCCGATTTACGTGATTCTTTTTTTGTTCGACGCGGAATAGCTGCCATGTGGTCCCCTAAAAATTTGACATAGTTTGGCCCAGTAGTTTTCATTTTACGAACATTTTTTTGTTTCCGGTTCGTGGGACCTATATTTTTTAAGAAGCGCGGCACCATTCGTAGGTCCACCCATACATAGCTAGACACTAAAAAGTAACAAATAAAATTTAAAAACTTCGTTTAAAAAACCGACTTCAAAAACTAAAAAACTAAAATGTATAAAATTACTTATTTCTTAAGCTATTATTATTAATATATATTATCTAAAACATCTTGAAGTCGGTGCAAAGTAAAACATAAAAATTACTATATTTTGAAAATTACTAAGCACCGACTTTAAGATGTTTTAGATAATATATATTAATAATAATAGCTTAAGAAATAAGTTATTTTATATTTTAGTTTTAGTTTTTGAAGTCGGTTTTTTTAAACGAAGTTTTTAAATTTTATAGTGGAGTATGGAGTAGTCGAATCTCCACACAAGCCGGCGATTTGACTCTGGTGCCCATTCGTGGTGTCACCTCTCGTCGCTTTGGTATAATCCCTAGTAAAGGACCCGGTAGTGTGCGAAATGCATTAGACATTGATTGATGTTTATAATGTTTTAAATAATAGATATTTTATATTTTTTGCCATTACCCAAAAGGAGGCAAATAGTAGATATAGTGATGCCAAGTAAAATAGCACAGTCTAAAATAGACTCGCCTCATTTATTATCAAAAATAATAATATGTTTAAAAGTGCCAACAAGACTATTCCGGAATCCAAAACAATTGTTTGTTCCTCGGATATCTAGTAATTATAGGGCAAATTCTTATTTTAATCGTATGTCAATTAATTGTAATCTTTTAGATGTTACACATGATATAGATTTATTTATTACTAATCCAAAAGACGGTCCTGGTAAAGCACTGGTCTGAATATTAACAGGTTGCATTTAATATGTCAGTTTTAAAATAATCTATTGTTACGAGTGCGAGACTCGAATTAAAATGCCGTTGGAATTATTATAGAGTTTATTAGAACTATACAAACACGTATAGCACAGGTACAATTATAACCAAACACAACAAGTTCAAACGTAACGCAGAAGGTCGAATTTCAATAAAACGCGCAAAGTCCGTCACTAATAGCTCGCTTTGATCGTGGTTCTCGCTCGACTGCCGCTCCTTCGATCAAGCCATTGTTTTATACTGCACAAAAGCAATGTGCCCGTATCGTAGTCGACTTAATCCGCCACACCCAGCTAATGACTCGGCCGCAAAGGCCATAAAAGAGTACAATAAAACAATGGGCTGTTTTCTAAAAACGCATACCAATCAATAAGTAAACAAAAGAAGACGATCATAAAAGAGTTGCAATTAGTTTATGCCGACAGGTAATAAAATGTGTTTCGTTTCAGATATGGATTTTGTTTTTGTCGGGACCTGAGTTGTAACAACTATTCTTGCTTTTTTTTCAATTTCCTATTTTTAATTAATAGTATATAAAGTATTTACTAGCAAGCATTATAGATATCCATATGTGGAAACAATTAAATGGTTATAGATTTTAGCAGTATGTACGTAGTTATAAATTGCTTTTTTTCCAATAAAATAAAATAAATAAATACATACCTATTACGGCGTCCGCTGCATAATCTCGAATTTCCGCCTATTTCTGGCGGACGGTACATCGGCTCGAACAAACAACTCATGTTGTTGAACATTGTTACGCACGTAGCAAATTGTTTTTGTTATTATTGCTATTATTGATTGCATATATGATAGACACGATACATCTTTAGTCGGATTTGTTGTTATTAGAACCCATTATCAATAAAACATCTTTATGATCTAAGTTTTCGCGAGTTGTACACATTATAAAACGCATTTACTACATTTTAACGGTTTTCCGACGTTTCGGCAAGAAGACAAAGATGTCAAAACGAGTATTGTTAAAGTTTTATTTAGCCTACCAACTTGTTCATTTCAATTATTTAGTTTTAATTTTGTTTATGGCTATTATTTACTCTATTTGAGCCTAATCTAATTTACCACCGTTTCCTTTATGTTTGTCCGGTCACGAAAATCTTGGTAAACCGGACAATCTTTTGCCCGGTTTTCAATCAAATTCGTTAATTATTTGGCAAACTCCAGGTTCCAGTCTCCTTTAAGAGAACAGCAGCCCATTTGTAGCACCTTTGGTGTTGCAGGTGTCCATAGGCGATGGTAACCGATTTCCATCAAGTGGGCCGTCTACCTGCCTGATGAACTCCTGCAATAAAAAAAATTAAAAAAAATCGAAAGAATATTCGAACTCTGCAAATCAAATAATTTATTGCATAAAAATATGGTATAGTTAATATAAATAGGTGTTGTTATTTTATAATGGTCTCATGGTTTTTGCCGGTTCCGTGTACAATTTTTAGAAACGTATATTATACAGGTACATACTTATTGCACTGAATCCAAAGATGCCATCTCGGGCAATAAAACTTTAAAAGCAGTGGCATCGTGTACTAAATACTGTATAACCTCCATTAAACATCACTCGATTTAACGACAACCTCCCTTAAGCGTCGAAATCACTTGGCTTGTCTTCCATACAATGATACTCGTACACACTATATAGCATTACACTCTCAATAACGACAAAAGTTAAGTAATAAAAAGTTCCTTTTAAATTGCCAAAATTAGTAAAAGATGCACAGCTTATCCCTTTATCCTAGCCCGTAATAAACTCGACTGTGAGCATCATACCAAAATTTCTAAGTACTTCCCTTATCACTAAGATGCCTCAATATCGCAAGATTATTAGATAAATTAAGAAAAAAAATACAACAAAATTACTGGTCAACAAAAGACGTCAGATAAAAATAACAGACTTCTCTCCATTTAACGACCTCTTTATAATGCTATAAAATGCACAGTCCCTTCAGTGTCGTTATATAGAGTTTACTGTATATTGAAAAAGTTCGTTTTCAGTTTTATTTAATATAACAAATGCAATAACTTGTCCGTTTTTTTTCTCCAATATATAGGCGAGAGCAAGGCACATCGCTTGCGCTGACTTGGCCACCTACAACGATTGGGGGAGGAATATGGACTGACAAGAGCCTATCTGGGCCGACCGGTCGCCCCAAACATCGCTGGAGTGACGTGATGGAGGCTGATCTGCGCGACCTTCTAGCTTATGACTGGCAGGAGATTGCGCTAAAAAGATGAAAGCCGTTGAGGGGCAGCAGTTAGTCAGTTACGAAAAGTTAGTTAGTTAGTTACGAAAATATAGACGGCCTTTACCGCCATTTGCCTTTTCCACGCATAGGAAATACCTAGTTGTGACCAGGGACCTAGACCCCTGGCATTGGAAGAGGCCCAGAGAGGGGGACCCACGCCTGCCAGGGCATCCAGGAGTCGGGCAGCCCATTACCCGTAACCCTGGCATAAGGCACAGGACGGAACACCCAAGGGTTTTAGTGGGTATCCCTTACTGGGGAGTGACAATAGCGTGGCACCAGTTCTGACTGGGCACGCTATTGCCACCCCCGATCTGGCGAATCCCACACTAACACGGGTCGCGAACATCCCCCAGGCTTCTCTGCCTGTCGCGGCTTAGTCCTCAAACGGGTATACCCTGGCTAAAATAAAATGGTTATTGGGAGTAGGATAGGTGAGGTTTTGTTCTTTATTTATTTGTTTTTTTGTATACATGTCTTCGATCAACAAATTGTTGATCGAAGATACATGTATTACCTAATATATTACATTATTGCCAAATATTCTCTTATGTATTATATATGTTTACAGAAGTTTTGTTTTAATATTATATATATGCCAAAACTAAAATATTTTAATACAATACAATAAATAAGATTAGTTAGTATAAACCCTACTGAATCAAAAACTGTCAGTTTTTGAACAAAATAATGTTTTAAAATTACCTTTGGCAACGAAAAATTTGCAAAATTTCGCTTACAATAAAATGACGGTAAAGCCTCGATATAGGCACTATAAGGAAAAATAACAACATTTTAAGAGAAAAAACAATGTACAGGATATATGGACGACCGACTAATGTTCATTAATAAATCGAAAAAAATAAATTTATACCGACTGCTGTTTTAAAATTAATGCGAAAAGGAGACGGATAAGCTTTCATATCATTCTTGGACCTAGATTGTAAAAGTGAGAGTGATTTTAATATTTCTTTTTATTATGCTGATATGAATTCTTCTTATGATTTCTTAGTGTGTTATTATTGTGATATTTGTTTTGTTTCAACTACATTCATTTTTTGAAAGTAATTGTAATACAACTTCTATATTTACTATTAAAAATAGAGTCTCAGATAATATATATAAATAACTAGCTACTTCCCGCGACATCGTCCACGTAGAATAGTAAAAAAAGTAAGTTAAACAACTACCGTTTTTGAAATATTCTTCATTGGTGATCCGCTCCTATGGTCTAAGCGGGATGACATTTAGCCAATAACCTTCCTCGATAAATGGTCTGTCGAACACTGAAAGAATTTTTCAAATCGGACCAGTAGTTCCTGAGATAAGCGCGTTTAATCAAACAAACAGTTATAATAAGGTTTCCCAAAAGTACTACATTTTTACAATTTAAAAATTCTTCACCTGCCAGAAAGTGGCAACCCTACCTACCTTCTAGTAACACACAAACACATACAAGCTTTTGAAAATGACAGCGATTATACTAATGACAACACGCGAAATCACCTAGTTAGCAATATCTTTGTTTTGTTTTAAAAAGTCACGCTTTGTTATGCGCAAGCGCACAGCACACCTTGATCTCTGAGACAACTTTCACTATGTACTGAAACGTTGTTAACCAGGTTTACACTTTCACTTGAAGGCAAATTGGCTAATTGGTACAGGCTTTAAATTTTTTGTACATGGGATTTTACGTTGCGACACGTTTACAAAGCGGGATCAAGGCTGTGGTGGGTCGGGGCATATTTTGTTGCGTGGGTAACTCTTACTGTATCTATATAAAATTAGTAGTAGTAGTGTGTATGTCACTGAACTCCTCTTATACCCCAAAACTAATAAAATAAGAAATATAAAGAAAAACAATTTTGAGCTAGACGTGTTGCTGGGGATCTTCTTGCGGTTACCATCGCCCCCATAGGCGATGGTAACCGCCCATGGATATATGTCCATACACTTGCAACACCGAAGGTGCTACAAATGCACTGCTGTTCTCTTAAGCGAGACTGGAACCTAATCAATAATGCCGGAATACAACACAAGGTTGTTATTATCTTAACAGAAATTTTGGTAGAGCCAACCTCAAAGAAGGCTAGTTTGTTAACCAGCTCATTATTTAATATGTAATTATAAGTTATACTTAGTACGTTTAGGAAATGATGGGGCTGACATGCCTGTGGCGAAAGTCCCAAAAAAATAAAGATTAAAAAAAAGGTTGTCATGGCAGCATACTCTAGACCAGAGGTGGTCGCCATCCAGTCGAGCAAATACCCTACCTACCACCTGGCTGTGAGTTGTTTTGTCGCCTCTTACGAGAGGCCGCCCGGTCGCAGGAAATTGTATTCATTCTCCGTTCCTGCACGGATCAAAAAGTAAGCGGGTGCCCCGACTCATAAGTGTGAGCAGTACTCCTTATGCCACCTATTTTGTAATCTTTAAATACAAGCCTTGGACCGGTTTATCACACCAACGTTTTATGAGGTTGATTTGGGGTTCCCCTTCAGATGACCTCACATCTGTACATCGTTCGTTATGTCGACACCAAGAATCCCAATCTCAAATCTAATTTAACATTCCGTTTGTGACATAACTTTCATCCCTTGTTACGTACCCATACTAACTTAACTTCCTCTCAATTTTTCAGTCACCGGTGCACTTTTCAGCGACCTCATGTACTCATTTCTCACCTTATCCGCTCTTGCAACCTACGTCCTAGCATATCAATCGAGCCAAAAGCCAAAATACTACAACATTATAAAATTACGATAATCAAACTCTCTCCTGTTCACTCAGTTTCTTTTACATTAATTAAAATAAAATAATTAGTTTTTAATCAAATAACATTATAAATGATTAACATTCGAACAATCACTGTAATAAAATTAATAAATCAAGCGAGCGAAAGCACTACTGGTAGGTAATTGATGGTGGTAAATGACTAAGTACCAATTATAGCGATAGCAACATTATTATCTTGCGTAAATAGCGCGCAAATAATTACAAGATATGTGTATTATTATGTACTTTTAAGTTGGGTACTGTCGGGACTTTTTAGTAGAGAAGCCATGAATAGTGGTTTGGCCGAATGCCGAATATTCGGCCGTGTTCTAGGCCAAAGCGCCGAATATTCGGCTACCGAATGTTTGGCGTACGATTTGTGCAATTCGCGCGTGGTAGGTCAGTATTACGGAAAGAATTCATGAAGATTTTCTTACGTTCTAAAGAATAATAGATAAACTATGTTTTAAAAGTTTTAAGCACGATTTTAATTAATCTTGATTCTTAAATGTTATTAAATAACTATTAATTAAAATCGCTGTAGTGGAACACTTACAAGCCAATAGATGGCGCTGTGCAATAATTGATGTCACAAACGTTTCCCGAAATATACAAAGAATATATACAAAATTTTAACCATAACAGGTGGGCCTAGGCCTGCCAGGTACAACAATAGCCTCGCTGGAAGATCCTTCTTTAAGAAGTAGGCGCATTCCATCTCGCTTTACCACCCTATAGTCGTCCCTATACGGGTCACCCCCTTCATCGCATTTAACACTGTTAAAACGTAAGGTAAGTTTAGTGTCTCTTCCTTCCTGAAACTTCTATTCTAGAATTTCGTTCTTCTTTTGGTTATTTCTTTGCTTTTCATCATCTATCCCTTTCTAAACTGTATCTGTCCTTGTTTTTTCCTTCCAGAAGTTTCTACCTTTTTCTGAAAGTCTTGAGACCGGCTTACGCTTCCAGAGAATACAATCCTTGGTCGCCCCAATATGTTATTATTAAATCTATCTTATAATACTTGTTCTAATCTGGAATGTTTCTGTTGTTCGAAGAAAGGACGAAAGAAAATGCGTTTTGCACACTACCGGGTCGTTTCCTAGGGATTGGACCAAAGCAATTGTCATGTTATATTGTGAGAGCAAATAAATTGATATTATTATTATAATAAGAGGAAGCCACACTAGTGGTCACCAGAGTCAATCTCCAGCGTGTGTGGAGACTCGACTACTCAATACTCCACTAAAACCACCCTCCTCCCGTGTGCCCCGCGCTTATGGCAGGAAGAGCGTGAGACTTGGAACGTAGTTACGCCAACGATGATCCTAGCGCATCAGTGCTTGCGAATGCCCCGGGAGAGACAAGCTCACTTCGTCAACAGCATTATAACTCCTCCGCTCCCTAGATGCTGGAAGGTGCCTGCAGGGCATGTGGTGATTGTACACAACTAAATTCGCCTTACGTGTGTGCACACGGTACATGAACTAATTTATTTACAATTCATATTCTTCCGCATACTTTCAAAGCTAGCTTGTTCAAGATCAATCGCAATAAAAAATGAACAATTTAGTTGAGCAATCACTCAGCCGCGCAGAGCACTCCAATTGCATATCTGTCCTAGATATAATACAACGTTATAACCATTGTGTCGATATCTCATCGATTTCATTTATAATATTATAAAATTCTAAAGTCTGTACATTGAAGACATTTAAAAAAGGCCCTTTGGGTCGATTTTTCAGTCACCAGACAAAAGTTATTCCATAGAATAAAACACAACATGGGAAAACTAATAATGACAATTGCATGTTCCCTGGAAGAGATTGCTTTAAGCAATATGGCCGCCCATCGTACTACTGTGTACAATAAATAAAGAGTACTGCTGTTATTGTTGCATGAATAAAACAGTTGAAATGTTTCACTTTGGAATTTGGTCAGGTTATAATTTAATAGACTAATAACTTTTATCTGATGATTTAAAAATCGGCCCTAAGCCATCTAAAGAACACACCTAGTGGTAGGTTATCAACTAGAAAATGTTTTAAAATAACCACCTAAATTCTAAATACACAGATTAAAATAAATATTAAATGATTCAACAAATTATTGTATAAGAGAAAAAAAACAAGATGTATCTATGCATATACCATATTCCAGCCCTCTTTGTTATATTACTCTACTCTGCTTTAGGGCCCCCTTAATCATACCATAACACATAAAAGCCATCTTTCATCATATCTTTCAGCCAAATCGTAATTTTAGAAAAGTGGTAGGATGGGTATATATGGACAACAATATACCACTGTTAGTATTCTACCCACCCAATGATTGACAACCTTTTAATTTATTTAAGGTAATAAGACATGCCCGCGATTTCGTCCGTGCTTGACATGAAATTCCCGCGGGATTCCTGGGACACAAAGTACCGAAAAAACTGCGTCGCAATAAGCTAATTTTTATGCAACCGAAAAATTAAAAAGCACTCCCGGAAAATTTTTAGTTTATTTTATTTAATTTGCTATCGATCAGTGAAAAAATTACATTGGAATTAGATTTTTTTTTAATAATTCCCGAAAAATGTGGTTTCAGCGCAGATTTTAAGTCAAATAATTTAACTAATTTTACGGGTGGATGAGGTCTAAAAATCGACCTCTATTAATTAACAAAAGTTCTTATTTGAAACTTTCAAGATACTGTACAAGTTGTTTTGTGTGTAACACCTTATTATACGAATGACTGTGTGATTATACTAGAAGTATCATTGTTTTAGAGTGACTAATTAGCTACTTAATACATACTTTGTATTAATAACTATTGATTACACTATATATTAGCTGAATTTTATGATTATTTATTTTATAAAATTTTGATGAGATAACGATGTCATGTTAACCAACCGCAACATTTTAAAATTGGTAAGTATTTTGTATCAGTACGAAAAAAACTAGAAAATAAATTTGGCTGTGTAAGTCTGAGCTATCAGTTCATTTTGGAAAGTGTCTCTTGACTAAATAGTTTGGAAATTTCTGGTTTAGACCAAAAAAAGGCCCCAATAAAGTATATTATTCATTTAATATATGTCAACTTAAAAGTGACCTTGTTTTGTGATAAAATTAATATTGAAATTATTTTATTAAACTATTACAATGGGTAGGTATGAAACCATACAATACTATAATTTGTAATGTGTTGTATGACTTACCATCATAATCTTGTTTGAATGTATGTCAAGCACTTGTTTACATGTATGTTGTTCTTTGTTGTGTTGAAGATATAAATAAGTAATTGTTTTTACAATTAGTTATTTGTCTCTTCACCCCTTATAAAGATTTAAAAGTCCAATTATTAAAAAAAACAAATTTCGAGTCATCAGCAGTCTCACATGTCCAAACTTATTTGAGTCCAATAGTTTGACACAATAAATAAACAATACACAAACAAACACACACACTTTATATCCCCAAGCTAATGCAAGCACTCTGGGGTTGAGATCAGTCCATAATAAATAATGGAAAATTTGTTCATGAAATTTTCCATGCCAGGAATGAAAACAACATCTCTTAAAACATGCTACAGACATAATAAATTGACAAAATAAATACCCCGCAGCAGTACTAACTATGGCTTAAATAAAGCACTTTCTCATCTTACTATGACTTGTAATACAAAATAAGATAAGATAAGTCTACACTGTCGATAGACTTGCTGAAGCTATTGATCTAACTAATCAGGATTTACGTAATATATCTGATTGGAGTAAAGCATATGGACTAACTGTGAATCCTTCAAAAACACAGGTAATTTTGGTGGGTAGTTCCAGGATGGTTTCGAGGATAAGGTATCCTTTACTACCGCAGATTATCTTCGAAGGAGTTCCTATACCTTTTAGCACCAAAGTTAAAAATCTGGGCGTTTATATTGATAATCACCTCTCCTGGAGCCCCCAAATTCAGGAAGTTAGTAGGAAGATGTTTGCATCTGCAGCTGCACTTAGAAGACTGCGTAATTTCCTTCCTCATGCAACCAAAATTGTACTTGCACAATCTCTCCTCCTACCAATTCTAGATTACGCCGATGTCAGCTATCTTGATCTTACTGAAAGCCAACTATATAAACTTGAGCGACTTCAAAACTTTTGCATACGATTCATATTTGGTTTGCGTAAATATGATCACGTTTCAGAATTCCGCGCCAAACTCAAGTGGCTTCCAATACGTTTTCGCCGGAATGCTCATATATTGTCTCTTCTGTATAATACATTATTTAATCCTCAGACCCCTGCATACCTCAAGGAACAGTTTCATTACCTTTATTCGGGTAACTTAAAGTCTCTCAGATCCTCGGAAAACTTGTTACTTAAAACTCCTCTGCATACAACTAGCTCTTATGGGAAATCCTTCACAGTCCAAGCAGTTCGTCTTTGGAACGCGCTGCCTGTTAATATAAAGCTAGCCAAATCACTGCCCATTTTCAATAAGCTTGTGAAGGATTATTATAACTCAAATAGCTCAAATTAAAGATGCAGCAATCATTGTCATATTTTTCTTGTCTTATATTTATTTATGTAAGTGTATTTTATAATATTTTATTTACATATATCATGTTAGTATAATATTTATATTTTTATTAATGTATGTATATTATATCATGTATGTATTTATAAGATATGTATATTTATAAGATACTCATTCGATAGTGAGAATAATGCAACATACCCCTGTTCTTATCAAATGTTTTGTCCATCCAAAGGTTGTCTGGAAGAAATCGCTAATAGCGATAAGACCGCCTATTGTATTGTAAAATTTTGTTTCTGTTAACTGTTTCTTTAAAACACAATAAAGCATATTCATTCATTCATTCAATAAGCTTTTAAAGAAAGGTTTTTAAATATAAGCTTTTGAGATCCTGGATATCGTGTAACAGTGAGTGCTAGCCAAGACAAGTAAAGTAAACGAGCCCAAACAAGATGGGTCTATCCGGTTTAGAACATTAGTTCCTATGGCCACCTTCTGACTCCATCATCAGATCAGCTCCATGGTACCACATTATTGCATTGTCATGCGATATACATATGCTTGCAAAATTTCAGTTCAATCAAAAACTGGGAAGTTGGTCAAATTTAACTTGCAAGATTCTACTTCAACTTACATACATACTACATAGGTACACCCATTGATGTAGCAATAAATTTATTGTTACATCAATGGGTAGGTACACCATTGCAAATTAAATAACAGCTTGTAATAATTATTAAGTAGATATTTTCTATCACTCAAAACCAATTTTCAAATTAAAACTTGAGAAACTTGAGAAATTACAATGAATTTGAGAATGTTTCTTAGGCGACATAGGTGTTGTTACGAATTGCAGGACTCGAATTAAAATGCCGTTGGAATTATTATAGAATTTATTAGAACTATACAAACACATATAACACAGGTACATATATATCACTGAACACAACCAGTACAAACATAATGCACGATTCAATAACACATGCAAAGTCCGTCACAATATAGATGTCAGGAATCGAACCCGTCAGGAATCGATGCCATGTTGCAGTGAGATAGGCCAGCAGAAGTTAACCCACTTAACCACAGGCCATCTTATAAGATTATTCAAAGGTTGCGTTCTGTTTGTAGCTCAAGACACCCAAGATCGGTCGAAAACCCCACATGGCAACCATGGTCTAATGGTTGTGGCGGAAACATCACTGATGATGATATCATTTTCGATCACACAGCACTCACCACAACTCATGTCAAGAGGTGGGTGGAAGTGAGTGTTGAATACAGAGCATTAATTCTCAATATCGATTGACATTAAAAAAGGTACTATTTTCAAATCAACCAATGACATTTGAGTATTTCGTCATTTATGACAAGAACACTCCATAATCCATTCCACTAGAGTTTAAGATTGTAACATCCACAAGTGGAATGGCAGAAATCACAGTTGTGAATGTGGTCGTTGTGAGCGACTTGTGGAATGTAGCCAAAATCAATTATTGCCCTGGACAATGAATTATTTGAATAAATATAATTAATTCTTCTTATAAGTGAGAGGTAATAATAAATTACTTGCAGTAAATTAGTTCATAGCTGGTAAAGGAGAGACAATAATCAACAGATAATCTTGTCTGCCTACAGGTGTGTTTTAAAAAAAACCAGGAGCAATATCAATAATATCTAGTTGTTGCGTTGGATTATGAAACAGGTGAGACTCAGACCATGAACCAGGAGGGGGACTTTTTGTCAATATATAATCACAAGTAAGAAGGCAAGGCTTGTTGTTCACTACATACACATTAAATTAACAATTTACAGTAGTCAAATTAAACAGTAAAAACAGGAAATGATGCAGTGTTATCGCTTTTAAGCAATCCTTCCTGACAACCAGGGCTATAGATTTTATAAACTGAATATCATAAGTGTATGACGGTGGTGTGCACATTAAATATATACATATATCAAAATGATATATAAATATTACACAATACATCAAACCTAAAATAAATAACTATAATAACTGATTTCAAGTCCAAACAATAAATGGCACTATCACACTGTCATTTCAGTAGGAGTGTGTATCTCTGCGCGTGAGCAAATTTTTTGTTTTCTTAAAGAAAGTGTCTTTGAAAGCACAAATTAGCGTTTTAAATTTAAAAAATAGTAATTTGTATATTTTTAAGTATTGAAAATACCTAATCATGGTGAGTGATAATGACAGTTAAAAGAAATTGACTGGAAGATGACTATCATAACACACATTGTCTATCACTGTGACAAGGCTACAATAGAACATAGGTAGGTAGATTGTATGGGGGCTCAGTTTATTTGTATTACAATTACATACTAGAAGCTTTGGGAATCCCACAGCCTTTGCCTCATAAGCTGACATAGACTTACCCACAAACTAGTTGCAACATCATCTCCACTATTGTCTCAGAATGAGGTGTGTATAAAACATTTCTACATTCTTATTGCTTGGCAATCATTAAAGCTAGCCGTTGTTGGAGTTTGCCTTGCTCAATCTACACAATTTTAAATTATCTTCATCAAAATACTTGACTTGATACCATTATAAGCAAGTTGACAAATTTACAAAACAAACTTCATGTATGACAAAGGTTCTTTGATTTAGGTTGAATGGAAGAGACTGCTTTAAACAATGCCGTGAATTGTACTACCCTTACCCTATAGTCTTAACACTAGAAAGTTTGTTACTATTTTTGTGTTAGTGTACAATAAAGAGTATTGTTGTTGTTGTATGAAAGTCTTGTTAGAATCTTATAATGGAGTTCTCAAAATTAAGATGTAATTTATATGTATGAGTATACAAAATAAAAAGTTATTACCTATTGGAACATTTACAATTTATAGAGGGCTCATTTTGCACATTGTAAATGAACCTATAGCTGGCAAAATGTCTAGCAAATATATAAAAAACTATTTCTGTAATAACTTATATAACATGCATAAATCATGTGAAAGATAATTTCAAACTTGACTGGGTTTTGTGAACGAAAATAAAACAAGTTTTAAAGTTATGAATCATCACAACATTATGTAAATGTGTAGTACAACCACAATAAACTATTCGGAACTTTGGCAACTTTCAAAGACAACTTCAGAAGCTTTACTTCTAAAGCTCCTGAAATTATCGTTTACACGGCGCGTAATGCGTTGCCAAGTCAATAAAATAAACAGTTATGGGTCGAACTATAATCCCAGAGGATCACTAAGGAATAACGTGTAGGTGTGCTGGTTTTCTTAGAGTTAATAGTACTTACACTTCAAGAATGCGATCTCCTTTTCTGATGCCCGCCTGCTCAGCTGCGCCCTGCTCCAGCACAGCGCTTACGTGCTGGAGAGGAGCATAAAGCTCACCGTTGATGGATCTCAACTGCCCACCCTCAGACACTTGCCCACGCACATTGAAACCAAAACCGGTCTCAGTTTTATAGATAGTAACGCGACGGGGTCCATTGTTTGCCACTGTTGCTTTATTATTTCTATCCGTTCTGATAACACTGTTATTATCGGTTTCTGTCTCAGCCATTTTGAACTAATTCACCACAGAGCACAAAAAATACGTTTGACAAATGTATAAATCAGAAACTTCACTTTGTGACGTTTAATCCTAATGTTGCCAACAAACCAATAAATTTTCTGGATTACAATATTATTTATTTTAGTCACACCAAGATTGCATTAATTAGATGATTTTAATAAATTAATTATATTCTATTCTATTCTATAACTGCACGCCAGGTCCCTTGCGGGGTAGGCACGAAATTAATGATATTTTTATTAAAGTTTAACTTAGTGCCAAATGGATGCATGCACAATATCATTGTTACAAGATGTATTACATTAAATAGTGGCTCTACGGCTTTTTAACAGAAGAAATAGATAAATAACTCACGAAAACTACCATTAAGTTCCGGGGCTATTAATGTGCATTGTATTTAATTATTAGAAAAGGTTCGCAATAATACATGTGAAGCAGACCGTATTCATAATAACCATTCTTATTAAATATTTCCTAGACGTAAATTAGTACAGCAAGCTATCCAGAAAATCAGCTAACGATCTAAAAATAAAAATATCGTATCAATAATTATACTTTTGCATGATTAACCAAAGATTTTTAAATAATAAAAACATTCTATTGCATCATTTACCGTATGAAAAATTAATATTTACTATTCTACTGAAAAAGACATTTCTAAAGGAGTTCAGTATTCTTGTAAACAAGAAGTACTTTTAAAGCAAGGAAAACATTCACCCCTGTGACGTTTGATAGAATGTAATTAGGTACGTTGATAGAACTTAAGAGTTAAAAAAACCCCGTTCAACAAATAAATTTAAAACAAAATTGTTTTTTTAGATTTTCATATTTTTTTAATTTACTAGATTTTAGTAGAAAGAATGACAGAAAAAAATATTTGAACAAAAAGCCAACTAAGATTTGAAGAAAACGTGGCGTCAAATTCGATTATATGACAAAGTGTAAACATTGAACCGACAAAAATCAGTGAAAGTCATTGGCACAATGTGTATGCGGTGTCAAAAAGGGTTTTTTTTTATCTTTATTACCATCTATGAATTTATTTTTTTGAAGTGTTCTTATTGGATCGCTATGTCTTGAAGTTAGTTGCGAGTGTATGCGTCATCTGTTGAAATTTTATGTTTATTAATTCCAATGATAAAACAGTGATATAAATTTACTGCATTTAAACGCGAGAGTGCGACAGTGTCGAAACAACGTGGTACAGAATTTCATTTTCTTTCACATCAAAATCAGCTGTGAACATCAGTATGGCCGTATCATTTCTTCAAAAATAAAATTGTTTTTGTAAAATCATACAATAAAAAAATAGTAAAGTGTAGTTTTCGTACTTATAGCAGCAGTTTGTTTATTAGTGAACAGTGTTGATGTTGTCTGAAAGTGTTGCGTCATGACAGAAACCTCTCACTGACAAACAAATACAAAAATTGCGACTCTGTTGTATTCATCGACTTCTGTGATTTCTATTTAGCATTTATCGTTTCCTGGGGACGGTGGCTAATGTTATATTTGTGTTTACCGAGCGATATATAATGAGTAGTGTAAGATTGAGCTTCGTTTCCGTGGGAAGGATAGCTGTTAGGAGAAATGCACAGTTGACATCGGGTGAGTGGATTCACTGTTTTTTTCTATTTGGCGTTAATCCAGAGTTGTGGCGCAGTGGCTATACGCGCGATAGTAAGGTGCCTGATGAATTGCTGTTTGATAACAAAGTTTATATGATAGTTTATCGCAAATTTAATAATTGCGTGACTACGCGTGCTGGCGGCATTGAATCGGATATAATTACATGTAGTTCTCCTCATATCCATTCTGAAGCAAGGTCAAGGTACTGCATTTATTCTCTTGACACTGAATGTATCTAACACTTGGAATCTACTCTATGAGAAGTGTTGGAAGCTCTTTATTGGCTGTAGTCATGTTTATTTGTGTATGGCATTTCATTTCCTCAATCATAACATAGTTTTATCTCTTACAAAATTATAAATAAATACATATTTGATTCACTGTAAACATTTAAAGCTATATGTCTTCATAATTTTAGTGATTTGGCATATTAATAATCTTAATGCAAATGTTATTATAAATAAATTGTTTTTCCTTAACATCCTCATACCTATGTTGATTAGTAAGCATCACTTCAGCTGGTACAATGTTACTGGCTCATGGCTCAGAAAACTGATTTTAGTTATGTTACTTTTCAGCAAAGATCTTTATTCCTCTTATCTGCAATGAATATCACAAAACGGTTCAACATTACAATAATGGACACTGAATTTTAAGTAGTGGAGGGGGAAGGGGGGGAAGAGTACTTCTCCGTCCTGCTACCCATGTCTAGGAGACATGTAGTTTTTGAGATATGATTTTTTTTGTAAACATAACTTTACTAATTTTTTTTCAAAATGGTGTACTTATTTCTTGTGTCTAAAGATGAGAAATGCAGAAGAAAAGTTAGTGGTCAATGTAAAAAACATTTAATATAGTCTAAAAACGCAGACTAAAGCCCACAAGCCTAGTGAGCCAAGCAAGTGTGCCATGACAGCGGTCAACAAATGTCACAACCGAGTTGTAACCACCATTTAAATAGTTATCAATAAATAAATGGTGACCAGTCGGTTCTGGCTTTGGTCTAAACACTACAAACCAACTCACCGTTTAAGTTACTGGTCGCGAGAAACACTGTCCTTGCACCAGTTCGTAGTCGCTCATTATAAAAAATAAAAAGGCGGCAAAATATTCATAGTGCCGCCTAATGCATCGATGTTTGTAATAAAAATAAATCGATTACAATTACAAATACTACTCATTCAAACTCGTAATAAGCAATAACAATAATTTTCGTATTTCAAAATGGATATTATTGGAATATCAATGATACACGAATTAAACAATCGATATTATTGACATACTGATTTGGTAACATTTATTTATCGTCGTAAAGTGAAAAAAAGTGACAGTACCTACTGTGATTTATTATTATGTACTTTAAAATTATAATAACTAATTCAAAACTTGTTTACTAAAGTAAAAAACGGTTTTAGTCTTTATATATCATGTGTAAGTGTATTCCTAAAGACAAATCAAAGTTTTTTTCAACAAAAGTGACATAACCTTGTTTATCAAACATATTTTTGTTTTTCCCATTATTCATTCAAAACTTGTTGGTGGACCCTAAAAACTTGTTTCCTAGCCAAAATAAGAGGTCTAGTGTCTATATATAAGGCGTATGTATAACCCCAAACTTGATTTTCGTAAAATTCAGTGTCCATTATTGTAAAGTTGAGCCCACAAAACTATAATCAAATTTGATGGAATGGCTATTATCGGGAAAGTTGAATCCTGTGAGCAGAATTGATACTGAAAAACTATTTTGTCTTTAATTTATTAATAAAATGCCAGGCAAATATATCATAATTATGTTCTCATGCAAAGCACTCTTGTATTATGTATAATAATACAAAACTCTAGGTATTGTGATACCTAGACCGGAGTATTTTTTTTTTATATTTCCACAATCAATTGCAACCCCACTTTAAATGGATGGCTTGTGCTTATTTATTTTTTATTAATGGGTGTGTTCTCTATTGAGAATACTACTCTTTGTTTTATGGAGAACTAAGTCCTCTCTTGTAGCTTTGGAATATTATGCCTCTTCAGCCGAGATGGATATGTATTCTGCATGAACTTGTGTAAAAAGCCTTGCAGAGATTTGGGCAAGAAAGTACCAAATATACCTAATATTAACTATTTGGGCAGAGATTCCCCTTTACTACACAGTAAGCAATGAACACCGTCTACACTCCACACCGCCTTTTATACGAAAATACTACGAAAACTACCCTACATAAAAATATTATTATCTATGAAGATTATCTATGTGATATTAATATAATCTATGGTTCTCATAACTGCTGTGATGGACATCGCGTAACACTTGGCTGCCAATCAATTTATGTGCCAAGCCAATTGACATTGGTAGCTTTTTGAAAGTTCAAGAATTTCTACTTTTGCTGTTTTCACTTCGAGATTTTCATGAATCTCTGTTTCTTACATACAGGGATATATACCTGAGATAGTACAATAAATAATACAATTGTGTATTAACTTTCAAATTTAGCTTTTTCTAATGTACATAACTCCCCAGGGTTGTTGTAGCATCCCCCAAGTGGAGACTAGAGCCTTCCATTGGGTCATAATTGAATCCACAATATAGTGAAAATAGTTTGGTTTATACTGAGTATCTTATCTATATATCTTGAGTTGTGTTTGCAATGTTTCACATCTAATTAGAATACAAACTATATGAACAATAGTTGAAACACCATCCAAAAAAAATTGCAGCTCTCACCGAAAACTGTGTTATTCAATTGCAAGTTGCGACACTTGTTGAATGTTACAAATAAAAATATATCAATTGACCTTTGATTTTTTTGAAATTGACTAGACAACTAATGTTAGATTTATATGAGTATTTTTAACCATGTGATATTTTTTTGTGTGATGAACAACAGAAAAATGTAATAACATGATAATAATAATTTTATTCAATGGCCAGGGAACATCATAAACTGCCTGTATTTTACGTTCAAAAGGACAAACTGTTGTTCCTACAAAGAAATCAACATCTTCTCTATCTTTAAATTGTATGTTTGTCACAGTTTATGTGATAAAATGATAATCTATATATTCTATTCTATAAGCTATACCTGTAAAGGAGAGATTTTTTTACAAATTAATAATAGACTAATGTCTGAGTTGATGTCTTCACTGGAAGGCATACTCCATCTCCCATCTCAAATCTGCTCACAGTTACAACTGTTTACAGATATAAACCATAAAACATTTTTTTTAAACAAATTTTACTTTGAATTAAAAAGCAAAAATTAATGTTATTTTTTCATGTTTCACTTGGCACCAACTTCAAGCTGTAGAATATATTTACTTTTGCTTTTTGTTTGAAGGTTTTGTTTATGTTAAAAAATACAATATTTTCTACTTTTTAGTTGTTGCTTTATTAGCTTTAGAAATAATATTTGGTAAATTTGATACACGAATTTTTAATAGTGGGTTGCTAGAGTGGGGTGGCATACTTATCCACTTACAACCCCTATGGTCCGGAGATATTTTTTTTTTTTTTATAAACAACCTCACATATATTTCACTTGTTTAGTCACTAATATTGCACATATATCATAGGTCCAAAGTTGTATAACCCTTGCAAAGTCCAAAAGAAAACTAGTAACAACAGAAAAAGTACCAAAATAACAAAATAAAAAACAGCATAAATCATAAAAAAATTAAGACAAAACACAACAAAGCACATTCACATACACTACAGGAGTAAGGATGAAAATATTCAGAACACGGGCCAATAAATATGAAACTCTAATTATTTTTGTACTTAACACATTTATATATTATAAGCCACATTAAAATATTGGATTTTTTTGCTATCTATACTAATATTATAAAGAGGTAAAGTTTATGAGTTTGTGACATTGTAGGGGGTAATCTATGGATCTACTAAACTGATTTTGATAATTCTTTTACCAGTAGAAGGTTATATTATTCCTGAGTGACATAGGCTATATTTGATTGTGATTAATAATTTTTTTCTGATACCCAGAAAAGTGGGCATGGGTCAGCTAGTCATTAATATATCAATTCACTGACATAAGACATAATAACTGACAAAGGCGTAATTGGTCAGAGCATTTTGTCTTACTGTATTCTATTATGGGCTAATGCAGTTGGTATAGATGCTACTTTTGTCCTGCCGAAGCATGCTACTCCCTCTGTTTACAACGTGAAAGCGCAGGATGTTTTTGCTAACTAAGTTTAAAGAAATATATATTTAAATAGTGGCTTCACAGTATATAGTCAATTTGGACATATGGCATTATATAACTTACCAAAGTACCATATTAAAGTCAATAATAAAGGTAAACCAGGGTGTGGTTTACAACTAATGCCGAAGCCCACATGTACTCCACAGTGCCCACAATATGGGAGGAGATTGCCAACACCTGCATCCAATATAAGGAATGTCTAATAGTTCACCCAAATGAGCTTGGCCACAAGCTGCTGCATAACATCCCACAAAGGCGCCTAAATCAATCTGGATGCAAAATATAGCTCCAATTAAATTAAAGAAAGCAAATCATAGGACATTGCCTTCTTACATATCATCAAATCAACCAAATCATCTGCTTATGGAACAATTTTTGATCGCAGATAAAAGGACCAAAAAAAGTGGTAGCCACCATCTTTGTTTGACTATTTGAAGGAATGAGACGAAACAAGTTTAAACTACTGCATAATCCAAACTTCTGTTGATCTTACGGACCTAAGGCTTGTAGAGGAGAGGTTCTATAGAAAGCCCATTATGCATTTTTTAATATTACAAATGTTGTCTTGTGACTTAAGCTTAATTTGTTGGCATGACAACAATAATATAATTCTTTTCAATAAATCATTTGTAATTGGCACAATTTGTAATCTTTGTTATGATGATAAGCAAAAACATTGTCTGCATGGATAAAGAAAGAGGAGTTCATTGCACTCTGGTTGAGATACCCTTTAGCATAAATGTTTTGGTAACAATCAAATATCTATTGACAGTTGATTCTTTGTTGTTTAGAGTGATATCATCACTGAAAAGGTGATTGACTTCTTAAGAACTAGTACCTGCATTTAAGGAGTTACCCAAGCGGAGTTCAGTATCTCGGTCGAGGATTTGCACATTTTTGAAGATAAATACAATTGAGGGAATTTTATTTATGTCAAATCTATATTACGCTAATCACAACAATGTTACAAATGTTTTTGCAAAAAAATCATTTTGATTCTGACTAGGTTTCATCACGGTTAAGACTTGATATATCCGTACGTAGGTCATACGTATTCGGGATTATCTGTATTTGTAGACATTTCATGGATAAAATTGCAATGGAGTACTAATAAAATATAATATAGGCCACCTGATGGACAGCGGTGGACATGGATATTTATAACACCAAAAGTGCTACCACTCTCTAAAGGGAGCCCTGGGCACTAATGCCGGAACAGAACTCCGGGTTGTTTGGCAGCTTACTCTAGACCAGCAGTCGGCAACACGCAGCCCATGACTGTTTTATAAATAAAACTTTTGTGGGATCCTTCCGAAATAAATAATCTTATAACGTAATTATTAAGTAGGCGAGAAAGCGTGCATTACAGCGTACTTCGCGAATACGCGAATTGAAAAGGTTTGCTCGGCAGTTAATTACAATTTGTGGTAGTACTTATTTATGAGAACAAACTTTATCACTCGTTAATAACCGAAAAAATAAATATGCTTCCCGCCTCACAGATAAGCATTTCAGAGCCATTTTACGAATTGCAACTACACATACATTATATATACACAAGTGCGGCCCGCCTCTAATAAATGTTGTCACCTTGTGGCCCCTGCCTGCTGAAAGGTTGCTGACCACTGCTCTAGGCAAATGCCTACCACCTGGCTGTGGGTTATTTTGTCGCCTTTTACGACGGCCGCACCACGGCTGCAGTAAATTGTTTATTTCTATGTTCCTGCACGGATATTATTAGTATTTATAAAGATCAAGGTTTGTTTCTTGTGGTCGGGTTTTTCGAGTAAAGCTATAGAATCTAGTGTTTCATAATTGCAAAAGAAGTGACTGAATATGTTCAACATTGTTACCAAAGAATTTGTTTTGACAATAGGTCTTATTGTTCCCTCAACTTTCCGCGTATTACGAGAGTCTGCGCATATAACAGTATACAGTGGTGTTCTGCATTTAAATTATTAAATGAAAGTAGGTAGGTATGTAATTTATGACAGTTGTTCCTATCCGGCAGTCTTTATCTCAGTAACGAAGCAGGTAAATTGCAAGAGAATCACTTACGCTGGCAAGGCACTGCCGACACACCCACAAGGGTATGTAGGGAACAAAATTCCAAGTTCCCGTCGAAATCGGTCCAGCCCTTTCAAAGATTAGCTGGAACAAATGGTTTTATTTTTTTTATCGCAAAATCCTAAAAAACTTAGCCTAAATTACTCCTTGTAACGTCGGCTATCTGCCAGTGAAAGGCCCGTCAAAATCGGTCTAGCCGTTTCAGAGATTAACAGAAACATCCAGACAGATGAACATTCTAAAAGTATCATTTTCGGAATCTCCTAATCCGAATTATCCCTACTGATTTTTTCAGTTTTTTATTTTAATATTACAAACAGACAATTCAGTTTTATGAATAGATACATAAATTAGAACGGATATGAATTTATCACAATTATCTATGCCATGCGAAGCTTGAGATTAGCCACTTTCCTTCAGTTTATTCAAACCATAATGATGGGGCACTTTAAAACACATTACTTCAACGCGAACCACTTGTATAACATTCACTTTTTACGTAACGATATTCGAAATGGCCATTTTAGCGAGAATCTGGGATGTTATTTTTTTTTTAATTAGTATATAGGCACTTTCATAAAGCCTCTTGCTTACTTTAAAAGTTAACAATATTTTTTTATGGTACGTCGTTTTAGGTTCGGTTATGTAATCCGTATTTTTTTTTCAGTATTATTTAGTTCGATCAAATGACATTTATTTATTTCCCTGCGTACAACGGGCCATAAAAATGGCCCGGAGTTTTGTAGAGCTTGCGTGGGGGCCATGGGGAGACCAACACGTGGAGGCCCCTTGAAAAATTTAATCTAAATGTGGCGTGACACTGACTGGTGATTATCCCTGTCTACACCATATAGTAATGCAGCCAAGGACAAGCCCCGGCCAGTGTAGGACTATTGTGGGAAATGAGAACAGAAAGTACCGGGTTATTGGGGTAAACTGCTAGTGGTACTAGGGGTCTGGGAATAAGGGGACTATGGCGTCTGCCCGTCGAATTAGTCGGGCAACATGAAAAAATGGGCAGCCGGTGACTCGCCACTCCCTGCATGGGCCCCGAAAAATGCCATAGAAGACAGGACAGACAACATGGGTGTGAGTGGCTAAGGGGTGTAGAGGTGGGCTGCATGTTCACCGAAGCTACTTCTGACGTGATGCCATTTATCACTTCCACCCCTGGAGCTTGAGTCTTAGCTCTAGCGATCTCCACTCCGTGCCGGCTGGTGAAGGCAAGCACGGAGGTGGGGGCCTTGCCTTGGGCCCCCGTAGGGGTCCGAGGTGTCGCTACTCACCTAAGGCTTTGCCACAAAGCCCCCCTGCGGGTTTATTACTATTATTTAGTGATATCAATATTACCAAAGTCGTGGTAGCGTTTCACGCACTTTCGGAATTAGCATAATAGGGTCCAGTGATTGGTCTGGACTTTTGGTATGGACGGCCTTTACTTATAATAATCTCGTTAAGACACGATTAAGCATATCTTAAGTAAGAGAATCAGAACCTAATCAATGAATATCTTTTTCTTCTTTTTATAAACGTGTATTACCTGTTTTTTACCTAAGAGGAGCACAGATAAACGAAATTTGAATGATTAACGTAGGTTGTACCGAAAATATTCAACCAAAGAGGAGTTTATGAGTAAGATTTTCACTAATCAGTTGCTTAGCAGTTTCTTTAAATTTAAGAATCGATTATAAGTAAGGCCCAGAATCAATAAAAAGGATTCGTTCACTATCCCGAAACACTGATTTCTTAATGGATGGAGAGGCTGGACGATGCCAAGACATGCTTTGTCTCTTAATTTCAGGATCGAAATAGTGAACGCGAATCACGATTATATTTTGAGAGTAAATAAAAGAAAGCATTTAAAAAACTACTTCAGCTTACACGTAGGAATTGCTTCATGAAGACTTTCGTATGTCGTAATTAAGTCAAAGAAGTAATTTAATATACAATATATTATTTAAATTATATCGACACTATTTGAATATTGTAACAGATTAGATCATTTTTTATAATAACGACCTTGATGCTTAGTGATTGCTTAATAATGTACATTTAAGTATAATCTTATTCAAGTAATGTAACCTTAAAGATTAGTGGTAAAGAAGGTCAGGGTCTTAAAATTTTGGCGGTCCTTACAGCTTTTTTTTATTAGGCTATAAATGGCTGAAAATTACGTATGTAGGTTCAGATCCTATCTGGGAAAAGTGCACCACTTATGGCCTGTTACTATATCTTAACGACCGTTCATTTACCGCTAAAATTTGACAAAAGCTCTATACAATTATATTGCACCACCCATTAGAAACCTGCAAAATCTAATGGGTTCAGAACTAGAGGTATTTTTAAAACAGCACCAGCTTTCACAACACAACCTAATACAAGTAGTATTTAATTTAATTGTATTGTCGATTCTTTTATTTAATATTTGAAATTCATGATTATTATTATTTCCCCTTTCTGGACAAGATTATGTTATGTTACTTTTAAATTTGTTAACAATTATACCTACACTATTCAATTTGTCCTGAATACAATGATTTTCTTTATTTCTTCTTTCTTCCTTCAATTAAGGCCAAATTTCTCCCGATGGTAGGGCACGTGAAAGAATAGTAATAGAACCTTTCAATAGGGGAGGGTACAGCCTAAAACAACTGAAATAGTTTTTTATGAACCAAAAGAACGTTGCTGTTTCATGATTGTGTTGATTTAGTACGATCGTACGTACAACTTTGACGTCATACGTAGATGCATACTTACTTACATTCTACTTCTACTGCAGATGTACGAAAGAAAGAAAGACATATTTTATTTAGGATAAAACACAATACACTCTGTATTATTATCAAACAGTAAAACAGGAATAGAATAAGTCTTAAAATTGTACCCAGTCTCAGCATATGCTGACCAATAAAGAACAGCGCCGTTCTTCCGCCTGGGACCAGCAAGTGAAGTCACGAGGACAATATAACACACATAATTATATATAATGTTAAATTAAATAATGATAAAACGGTTAAATAATGATAAAACTATAACGTATTTAAAGAAAAGATATCATAAAAAATAATACATTTAAATATATACATAATCATTAATAATAAATAAATCAATATATATGTATATATATATATATTAGGGTGAGTCAAAAAAATCAGGTTTTTTACAAGTGACACGGAAAAACAGGTTGCTAGACACCTTAAAACAATTCTCCCCAAATATGAGCTCTTAATTTTAATAGGAAGATCCTCCGCATTGCCAGTTTTTTT
The DNA here is from genome assembly GCA_949752895.1 of Dendrolimus pini. Classification (NCBI taxonomy): domain Eukaryota; kingdom Metazoa; phylum Arthropoda; class Insecta; order Lepidoptera; family Lasiocampidae; genus Dendrolimus; species Dendrolimus pini. The sequence goes on from OX457139.1 coordinate 20,651,295, forward strand.
TTGTCTGTCGAATGGAAAACAATTCATACCTCATCATTAAATGATTGTAAAGAAAATGTTCTCGAAAATTTTTGTAGGAAATTCAATACTCTACAAAAAAGGTATCCTATTTTTTTATCGTAAACCTCACCATTTGAATGATATTGAAAATAAGTTTGAATATTTTAAGACAAATGTAATTTTTGTTTATTAATTTTATAACTCGACAATAAATGACTATTATAAAATGCGCAATACAAATTTTTGTAGGAAATTAACTTTCTTATTAATTCTTCCACTTTTATCATTCGTATCGCTGAAGACAACGGCGAAGACGCTCTTGACCGTCTTCTTTTTTTACTGAAACATACGATTTAGGTGTCTTCAAGTCTCGCGTGCACAACAGGTATCATCTAGGTAAGCGTGTTCTATCTTAGAGCGCGTTCCCACTATGTCGTAACCATTAATAAAACTGTCGTCTCTAGCTGTTCCCATTATAACGATTGTTTGTCGTCAAATTTTTTTTTCGTTTAGCGACTATCGTATCTAGCTGTTCCCATTGGATCGCGACGACATTTTATCGTTTCACGGCAGTCGATTTGTCGTTTACGCAAAATTAGCGAGAGGGAAGGGAAAACACGTGTAAACAACGAGACGATATTTTTATCGTGGCTACGATATATTTGACATCACGATTTAGTCGTAACGATTTTTTATCGATTTACGACTGTCGTGCTAGCCGTTCCCACTGTCATGACAATCTGTCGTCATTGCAAAAAATGTCGTAGGCGACAGTAAATCGTCTCCATTTAAACATATAAGCCACGACACTTAAAACTACATGATTATCGGTCGTCACGACAAAGTGGGGATGCGCCCTAAAACTGCATTTCCACCTGATATCAGGTGGAATATCGGTCAAACGCGAACCTACACAGTGTTAAAAAGTTAGTAAGCGTTAGAATAGCACGTAGGAGTTAAATGGCGATTGTTATCAGGCGAAACGTGTATAGACTAGTAAACAAGTGCCTTTTGGACCAACTTTTTTCAGCAGTCTCCGAAAATTATAAATGAGGTGTCATTCTATTCGGAATGGCATCTAGATGATTTTTGAAAAAAATGAAGTTCCGCTTGCAAAAATTGTTAAAGTTATTAACAATTAACTAAAAAAAAGAAGGGGGGTTTAGTTTTTTGCAAATATCTCAAACAAAAATACAAAATTAAAAGTTTAAAACAACGAAAATTATTAATAAAAAAATGAAAAATAAACATTTTCTAATTTTTCCAACGGGGTTCTATTCTAAAGCCTTTCAAGAATTTCTCCAAGAAAGGAAAAAGATCTTAAATTTATAGTTTAACAATTATCACACTTGCAATGTTTATGTTCAAGCAAAAAAAATTATTAATTAACTATTGAATAACTAAATGAAAAATTGTTATAAAAAAATTTTTCAAGCAGATTATTGTTCATTCATCTATTTAGTTAGTGCCTGATTTTTTTCAATTTTTTATTTTCATATTTAGTATGTTGAAATAATATTTATTCATTAAAGGGCCGATGTGGGTGTGGCTTCTGTAAGCCAGAGTACCCCTTTTCAGCCGTATTTTCATCCCTCTGGAAAAATTATAAATATTGATCTTACAGTTTCAGGAGTCGAGACTTTTTTAGGAAATTTCCTCCTCTTTTCGAATCTTTTTTCAAATTTGAAATATCTTCATTACTTTTTGAGATATTTGCAAAAAACTAAACCCCCCCTTCTTTTTTTAGTTAATTGTTAATAACTTTTACAATTTTTGCAAGCGGAACTTAATTTTTTTCAAAAATCATTTAGATGCCATTCCGAATCGAATGACACCTCATTTATAATTTTCGGAGACTTTTTTGTTGGTATGGGCATATAATGAGGAGGGATGAAAGTCACGTGACAAAAATAATGTTAAACTACAAGGTGGATGGAAAGAAAGAACTTTACACAATCCATCCAAAGATCATGGTGTGACAGAAGATGTATGTCAGAATAGACGAGTGTGGATTGTATAATTGTATAGGGTAGTCTGGAGGAGATCGCCTTTGGCGACAAGACCGCCCATTGTATTTTAATTTTATGTGCAATAAAGTTATTCATTCATTCATTGAAAGGAAAAGACATTGTGCCGACCCCAATTAATTGGGATATAGTGAAAGAAAAGAGAAAGAGAGAGAGAGGTCTTATTCAATATAACTGAGAACTTACTACCTAGCTGGAGTTTCATAGCATCGCAATATAAACTTACTTAATCTATCTCTGTATAATATTTAATTTGGTGCCTTATAAATCTTTTATTTTATTTAAACAACACAAAGACCTCTCATTTAAATATTCTTGGACGGTATAATAGGATTTTTCTATCAACCTTTTGATTATTTTTTGCTTATACATATTAATATTTTTTTCTTACATTATATTACATGGTAACTTATTATATATTCTCGGTGTCATCCCAAACACGCTTTTTTACATAATGCAGTGGTATGCAGAGGCATACAAATTTTATTAATATTAGTATTCGAGCACTTCTATAATTTTCGAATAATGTTGGGTTGATTTTGATTAACATGGTCATTTCAAAAATATACAAACAAGGAAATGTCAATATCTTAAAATCTATAAAAAATGGTTTACATGTATTAGAATTTATTGTAGAACTGGAGTTTACCTCTAGTCAACTTTTAGTGCGTGCCTCTTGTTTAAAAAGCCGACGCGAATACAGATTTCTTTGTACTACATTTTTATATTAGTGCTGTTTGCCCCCAGAAGATTCACTTCATTTTATATCGCAAACTATCCCATCTCCGAGAAGTATTTATGTCCATTTTCGGTATTATAACTATATTTAAAGTAACTTACAGCAAAAACGATTCAATACTCCAGTAGTTTTTCCGTGAAAGCATAACAGACAGACAGATCGATTTACTATATATAGCATTTTTTTATAGATGACGAATTTTTATATCTATAAACTTGAGAAATGATTGGTCTCATCCAAACTTTCATCCTCTATGTCAACCCATTCTAGTTTTATTTATCTATCCCCTATGTATCTAACTGAAAACTACAAAAATGACGCAAATGACCGAGATGGCCGAAATGACCGCAATGACCAAAATGACCGAAATTACCGAAATGACCCAATTGACCGCAGTTACCGCAATGACCGAAATAACCGAAATGGACAAAATGACCGAAATTACGAAAATGGAAAATCACAAAAAACCTATCAAACTTTCTGGGATAACCTTTACATAAATCTATACCATTATCCCGGAAGAAAAGCATCCCTTGTCTACCCTCGGTATTAAAATTACATATATATATACCGCATTTCAGCCAAGTCGGTCCAATAGTTTTTCCGTAAAAGCACAGAGAGACAAATCTATTTTCATCCCGGTAACAATCACATTTTTCGGGATAAAAAGTATCGTATGTTCATCAACGGCGTCGAAAAAATATATATATACTGAGTTTGAGCCAAATCGGTCCCATAGTTTTTCCGTGTAAACGGAACAGACAGACAGACAGAGTTAATTTCACATTTATAATATTGTTACGAGCTACACAGGACTCGAATTAAAATGCCGTTGGAATTACTATAGAGGTTATTAGAACTGTACAAACACGTATAAAACAGGTACAAATATAACTAGACACTGTATAAACTGCACGATTCAATAACACGCGCAAAGTCCGTCACTATTATCGTAGCTAGTATCGTAATCGTCGCTTGACTGCCCCACCCCTCCATTCAGGCATTTTTTTATACTACACTGTAAGAACAAAGGACCGAGTTAATCCGCACATCTGGCAAGCTTCGACGCAATGCAATTAAAATAAGGATTAGCTCGACACTGAATGACAGCCATAAAACAAGTACGATAACAAAAGCATGTTTTTCTGAATTATAAATTCTAAACACAAAGTGAACAAAAGAATTCCGAAATCATAGAAGGCAATAAACTGCGTTTTTACGACGTGCAGGTGTGCGCACTTTGTCGGTTTGTAACAATATCAATAGGGACATGTCCTTATCCCTATTAGAAAATTGGCCGGTTGACCAGTGTATATGTATATGTAGACTATAGAATATAGACTTAAACAATTTCCAAGGCTGCAATCTACATTCATAAAACCATATAATCAATAAAATATCCCAACGGTACATGTTTCTAGTTGAAATCGGATGAACATAAACAAGATTTCATTATATCACACCCTAAGTATCTTATGGAACAAGTTTTAGATCGCTTTCACTTAGGCGATGTATTTCAAAAGGATAACACGTAAATACGAACCACTTTGATCACAGAGTACAGATAGCATGCGATAGATATCCGTGCAGAAATGGAGAAAGAACACAATTTCCAGCGGCCGGGTGGCCTGTCGTAAGAGGCGACAAAGCAACCCACAGCCAGGTGGTAGGGTATTTGCTCGACTAGATGGCGACCACCCCCGGTCTAGAGTATGCCGCCATAATAACCTTGAGTCGTGTTCCGGCATTAGTGACCAGGTTCCAGTCTCCCTTAAGAAAGCAGCAGCGCATTTGTAGCACCTTTGATGTTGTATCCATAGGCGATGGCCGCTTTCCATCAAGTGAGCTATCTGCCTGTGCTGAACTCCTGCAATAAAAAAATAGCCTTATATTAACAACTAGAAGGCTCGGCAGAGGTTGTCCTGCCCTTAAAAAAAAACCCGATTACAGCGCCACCTGCTGAGTCTAATTGTGAATCTAAACCACCTCGGGACACCCACTCAAACAGACAAAAAATTTCATCGAAATCGTAGAACCTGATTCCAGCGACAAGTATTTTGTTTAGATTGATGGGTTACATTATTGAAGTTTTAGTAGGGATCCCAAATGTTTATATAGCCTAATTAATCGGGGATAATGTAGCTTTCGGAGGAGTTTACCGATTTTGATGATTTTTTGTATGTGTTTGAGTGCGTCCCCGGATGATTTAGATTCACAATTGGAACCCGTAGGGGGCACTAGAACCGAGTCTAGCGGGACCGCCAGTTCATTATAATATATTTAACTTCTATCTATACTAATCCGGAGAGGCAGGTACGCGCATTACTTCCCTCCCTGAGTTAGGTTCCGTTACGGTGGGCCCTTAGCGAGCTAGGAAAGCAAGGGACCATCGACCCCCGTCTAACGAAGTGGGGTGTGTTCACACTCCAGGCACTTTGTTGCGCTGGATCGGCTGGGCGTAATTACGTTCTAAGTCTCAGCCTTTCCTTCACAAACTAAAGCGCAGGGTCGTCAAGGGAGGAGGGAGTTTTTAGTGGGTATTGGGGTTGCTCGCTCGTGTAGCAGCGCTCGGAGTCTCCACACTATTCTGTGACGTCGATCGCGGACGGAGCACTGTCAAGAGCATACTATTGCTGCAGTGTTATCGCCCCCGACCGACGCGTGTCGTTCCCTAGCAACGACCCAGTTTGTGCGTAAATCGGTTAAGCATTTTCCCTCGCCTCAAAAAAAAGCATTCGAATGGTGAAAGAATTTTTGAAATCGGTCCAGTAGTTTTTGAGTTTATTCGTTACAAACATACAAAATATAATTCTTTCATCTTAATAATATTAGTGTAGATAAAAGTTAAATATACTATAATGAACTGGCGGTCCCGCTAGACTCGATTCTAGTGCCCCCTACGGGTTCCAATTGTGAATCTAAATCATCCGGGGACGCACTCAAACACATACAAAAAATCATCAAAATCGGTAAACTCGTTCTCAAGTTATGCGCATACATACATTTCTACGATTCATTTTGTTTATATAGAAAATAGATAGATTATTATGTTTTGAGGGGGTGTAGAGTCCTGCTGGAAATATAATTTTATTACAGCTCGTAGGACCGACTTAATCAATGTGATACTATGCTCACACAGAATGTCGGCGTGAAACGGTTAGCCTTGTCGTGTTTCATATGACGAACGAAAGTTCTAATGGCCCACTTGTGTGTAGTGAATATATATATTAGTAGAATAGTTTTATATTTATTATTATAATGTAAGTAATCGTATAATAATTATGTGTACCACTATCGCCAGTCATAATCAGCAATATTCTCTTGTTTTTATTGCAAGAGTTCAGCAGACAAGCAGACGGCCCACTTGATGTAAAGCGGTTATCATCGCCTATGGAAATTTGAAACACCAAAGGTGCCACAAATGCGCTGTTGCTCTCTTAAGGGAGACTGGAACCTGGTGACTAATGCCGGAACACAACACAAGGTTGTTATGGCGGTATAATCTAGACCAGGGGTGGTCGCCATTCAGTCGAGCAAATACCCTACCACCTGGCTGTGGGTTGTTGTGTCACCTCTTACGACAGGCCGCCCGGCCGCAGGAAATTCTTTCTCCGTTCTGCACGGACAAGATAAAGATATAGGTTCGCGTCTGACCACCGTTTCACTTAATGTTCGGTGATGACTTGGTAGCATGGATCACGCTTACCTAGAAGATACCTATTCACTCGTGACTTGAAGACTCCTAGATGGTAAATTATTCCATTCTTTGTTAGTTAGTAAGGAAAAACGCTTCGTCCTGACTGGTGGTGTTTCCACCATGTAACGGTGGCGCAAATCGCTGAAATCTATTTGTAACTTTTTGATGATAAGTAAATCTTGAATGAATTGTTTTGTCCTCCAGGTGGTCAGTCGTGCCGCACGCTGAGGCGCACGTGTCCACGCGCGCTCAGCACGTGCACTGTACTCTGCAAGAGCCCAACGGAACAGCCGCCCGGTCCGCCACATCCGCATCCGCCCAAAGAAGCTGCAACAGCAGGTGAGTGGTTTACCATAAAAACCTATAACTTGGTCTACATTATACATACTTTCACATCAACCAGTAGGAATGAGTTGAGTGAAGTAGGCAACACGAGGTTGAAATGTTTTTGTATGTTGTAAACACAGTGGGTAGCGCATACCCACTGTTTTCGCCACTCTACGAGGCAAATATTTAAAAAAAAAACTGCAAACTCATTTATCGCATGGTTTTCCCTTTGCGCTATGATATGGGGTTCTTTGAGAAGGGCGTTATAAAATTTGGTGGTTGGCTGGTGTTGCAAACGTCCATAGGCGACGGTAACCACTTTCCATCATGTGGGCCGCCTGTCTGTTAGCCTGCTTCAGGCTATAAAAAAACGGTTCTGTGGTGGAGTGACGTTTGTCCTGGAATTCAAAGGTTTCCAATTCCCGGCAGGGAAATGATGTAAATGAACTTTTAATTGTTCATTACTGGACATAGATTATAGAAATATGGAGACGATTGCAAATACTTACAGGGTTATTCATAAAAAACGTTAATTAACGTGCTAAACATTAGTTATCTAAGCAACTAATTAAGCCTTAAACCGTATTTAAATTTTTCTAATTCATACCCTACCTTAGCAACTTTATGGTAGAATATAGACGGTACGAGTAATGTTCTCTTGTCAATGTCTCAGTCAAAATTAAAAAAAAAAAAGAATCTGTTACTGTCAGTTGACGCATTACGCGCTTCCCAAAAAAATAAAAAATATTGTTGGAAATACCTACTGATAATTCTTTAAAATTGGATAGTATAAAAAAACCGACTTCAAAAACTAAAAAGTATAAAATAACTTTCTATAACTTTTCTAAAGCTATTATTATTAATATATGTTATCTAAAACTTAAAGACGGTGCTTAGTAATTTTCAAAATATAGTAATTTTTATGTTTTACTTTGCACCGACTTCAAGATGTTTTAGATAATATATAATTATATATTAATAATAATAGCTTTAGAAAAGTTATAGAAAGTTATTTTATACTTTTTAGTTTTTTAATGTTTTAGATTTTGAAGTCGGTTTTTTTAAACGTTTTTTTTATTTGTTACTTTTTAGTGTCTAGATATGTATGGGTAGACCTACGAAAGGTGCCGCGCAGGTCTAAAAAATGGGAACATAAAAATGTTCGTAACATGAAAACTACTGAGCCAAACTATGTTAAATTTTCAGGGGACTAAATGGCAGCTATTCTACATCAAACTAAAATCATGTAAATCGGATCATAAATCTCAGAGTAATTAGTGTACATATGGAACGGAATGAATTTTTTTTTACGTAAAAATGTTCATAAAATAAAAACTACTAGGCTAAAGTATATTATATTTTTAGGGGACCAAATGGCAGCTATTCTGCGTCGAACAAAAAAAGAATCACGTAAATCGGATCATAAATCTCGGAGTAATCAAATTGAGAACCTCCTCCTTTTTGGAAGTCGGTTAAAAATAACTAAATGAAGCCGCTCTTCATACTGCAGTGAGTTTGAGAAGATTTGCAATGATTTTGATAGAGTTATGTAAAATGACAAATTTGTTTTCATGTCCTTTTACTTTATTGTTGCTGACTTTACTGGCACTAGGTACTAAAAAAACATTAGACTAATAATTGAAAACAAGGGAACCGATGTGATCTTTCAATATTTTATGATTTAATGTGTTTTTTTATGCATAACTTTAAAAAAATTAGCATTGGCACCTTCCTCCTTCTCTATATAAACTATAAATGTGCGAAATTTTACTCCTCCGTCCGCGCAATTTTCGTAAAAACGGGTACAAATATGTTGCTTCACGTATTAATATAATGATACCTGTTAAAAATATTGCATTAAAATTTATTAACATTTATGAATAACACTTCCAGTGTTTGCGATTGGCTCCAGATTTCTATATTAACACAAACTTAATCTGGCAAGGTCGGAGATTACTGGCTGATCCGTAAAATGTAAGTTTATACTGCCCGTTCCCCAGAAATGGGGAAGTTGGAGCTTAGCAGTGGGAAGTTTGTGGGGTGCATTGTATGTATACGTCCAGGGACAACATCGGGCGGCAAGAAGTCGGGCTCGGGCAACGGCGTGCTCACGTGCCCGAAGTGCGGCGACCCGTGCACGCACGTGGAGACCTTCGTGAGCTCAACACGCTTCGTCAAGTGCGACAAGTGCCACCACTTCTTCGTGGTCCTCAGCGAGGTAGACACCAAGAAGAGCATCAAGGACAACGCCGACAATAAATCCGGATTCTACAGGTAACCGCATATTCACATCTTCTGTGTAGGAACGAAGAACGAATAACAATTCCTGTGCCGGGCCGGCTGACGTAAGAGACGATAAAACAACCCACAGACTGATGGTAGGACTACCACTCCCGTTTTAGAGTATGCCGCCCTACAATCTTGAGTTTGTCGGCATAAGTGGCCAGGGTCATCAGTGGTCTTGCAAATATCTGTAGGTGACAATGCACTTTTACTCGCTTAGGCCGGCAGGCTGATTGTTATTATCCAGCAAAAAAAGCCATATGAAGCGGAGTGAAACTGAGCCAATAAATCATTAGTGGTCAGACTGACTTCAATCAAAGACTCATCAAAGAATAAATGTAATTATGTATATTAAAATATAATTAACACTAATTTATCTAGTTATTTTAAAGAGTACCCCGGAGAAGATTTGTCTCTTCTTGTTTACCTCGGTCTTTCTTACGAAATAAATTATTGGCTAAATTTTTTGTTAAAAGTAGCTGTGATTTAAAATATTTTCTACTTTTTAATTTTTTAATATTAGCCGGTCATTAAGTTGACTAATGGCTAGTTCATCTATGCTATTAACCTTTCATTGGCTTTTACCAATTATATTTCGAGATAACCTCCATACAAGTGGTGACGAATTTCTACTAATTGTAAAAATGTTCGTCACCTTAAAGTCGACTTTTGCTTGCACATGTACAAGAAATAGTACTGTCAACATTTTAATAAATGTTACGTTTATAAAATAGTTGCAGTGCCCGCGACTTAGTCTGCGTGGTTTTTTTTTCTTGGAATCCTAAATAAGGTAGCCCAAGTTACTACTTATAACATCTGGTATCTGCCAATGAGTCCCGTTAGAATCGGTCCAGCAGTTTCAGATAGCTGGAACGTCCAGACAGACAAAAAAATATAAAATTGATTTTTTGGCATAGGAATATACTTTCATATACATTTAATAAGAAGCTGTTATTATTACGTTACCAACAGACACAGATAGAATACATGAAAAAAGACAATTGCAATGTTGGCAATGACAGACGCTTAGAGTAACAATAAGAAACAAAGAGGATATAGCCATTACGCTTATCATAAATATTTAAACCAATAAAAAGATTTTAGATCTCTAAACAACCTTCATAGACAAAATAAAAATCAAACCACTTTGATCTAAGTAATTTTAAACGATATTATCAAACAGTCAAACATAATTTTCTGTGAAACAGTCTGTTTGTTTTGTGACTTAGTTTGAAAAGGTAACATGTGCTCGCGGAACGTTAAATGAATCAATTTGAAAACTGGCGAAACTTATCATTCGCCACTGTACAAAAAATATTTGGCAACGTATGAATTGAATTAGTAAACAGCTAATCCAAGTGATAACTTTGCAATATTTACCTTATTGGGTTATTTCAATAATAAAAAAATATATATCTAGGTCTTCATAACAAATGGGCGTACAGACAGACAAAAGTGCAGTTTTACACAAGGGACAAAATTGTGAATAAAACAAAACTAGTTGATTGTATATATATCTTATCCGTGCAGGAACGGAGAAAGAATACAATTTCCTGCATTGGGGCGCCCTGTCGTAAGAGGCGACAAAACAACCCATAGCCAGGTGGTAGGGCATTTGCCCGACTGGATGGCTACCACCCCTGGTCTAAAGTATGTCACCATAACAAACTTGGGTTGTGTTCCGGTATTAGTGACCAGGTTCCAGTCTCCCTTAAGAGAGCAGCAGCGCATTTGTAGCACCTTTGGTGTTGCAAATGTCCATAGGCGATGGTAACCGCTCTCCATCGAGTGGGCCGTATGCCTGTCTGCTGAACTCCTGCCATAAAAACTCCTGCCCTTCTATTTAGGTACACTTGCATACTGGTAAAACTTTCTAAATTGTAATATGCATAGATTTTAGTAAACAACAAAAAACATGGAATTTTTGCGTATACGCCTATATGCTATGAAGCCTTCGATATGATTTGATTGACTCAACCTATTGACGACGATCACCTTATTTTGTACAAATTATCGTAGGCCATTGACATAGCTTAAGCCGACCGAGTTATGAGATATGTGCGTTTTGATCGCTAAAAGTGTAATATGTATAACGTATGGTGATGTTTATCGCAATTCATTTGCAAGTTCCCTGTTCACTCGACTCTGCACTATCAGCCACACACAGGCTTGTCTGATTTAATAACCCGGAATTTAGAGCAGCACTAGATTCGACCAGTTAAGCATATCAGAAGGGGAATAGTACCATTCCTTAGTCCTCTTTTCTTCCGCGGAGTGTCTTTTTTTTTATTGCATAAGTCTGCTGAGCTCCTGCAATAAAAAAAAACGGTCCACTTGATGGAAAGCGGTTATCATCGCCTATGGACATTTGCAACACCGAAGGCTACAAATGCGTTGCTGCTCTCTTAAGGGAGACTGGAACCTAGTCACTAATGCTGAAACACAAGTCAAAGTTGTTATAGCTGCATACTCTAGACCAGGGATGGTAGCCATCCAGTCGGGCAAATACCCTACCTGGCTGTGGATTGTTTTGTCGCCTCTTACGACAGGGGGTACGGCCGCAGGAACTTGTATTCCTTCTCCGTTCCTGTACGGACAAGGTACGTCTGAAATTTAAATTAACTAAAAACACAACACTGGTGTCAAGACACCTGTTAAAGTATCAATTAACGTAACAACAACTCTAACAGATGTTAATCGCTTTAAATGTTCTTAATTTATATAATAAATAAAACAGGCGATTTATTACGTTGTAATCTTGGAGGTCACATTGAATACAAAGATGCTGTCATACATTGCTGAGCACGATCAATCTCTGAACAAGTTGCCGTGACTTTAATAGCCGGACAATGATCCGAATGTCATCGGTTCATGACTTGGAGATACAAAGCATCTTTATATTGCCTGGGCTCCATAGCCCATATATAGAATTTAATCCTCCTAACAAACTATTTCATAATGATTACTTCTATCTTCTATAATAAATCTGTTGGAGGTGTCGAATTTTTACCGACCAGCAGGTTTCGATTTTTTTTCTCTGTCTGTTAAGAGCATCGCGTGAAAACTACTGAATGGATTTAAATGTAACTCCACACAGCTTTATATCCCGAGTCAAAGCTTAGGATACTTTTATCCCGGTTTATGACATTGACGTTTCTGTGGGATAGACGAATATAGACAATTTGGTACCACCGTTGCAAGTCATGGCAATGTAAACGCGATTTCGCTGGGCCTAGTATAAAATACAGTGTAAACTCTATATTACGACACTGAATGGACTGTGCATTTTATGGCGTTATAGGGGGTTGTCGTTAAATGGAGAGAAGTCTGTTATTTTAGTCTGATGTAATTTGCTGCACCAGTTTTTTTTTTTTTACTTATTTTATTCATATGTTGCGATGTTGAGGCATCTTGGTGATAAAGGAAGTACTTAGACATTTCGGTATGCATGATGCCGAGAGTCGACTTTATTACGGGTTAGCAACTTAAATGGTACTTTTTATTACTTTATTATTCTCGTTATTGAGAGTGGGGGTAATGCTATAAAGAATGTATAATTGTATGGAAGACAAGCTAATCCAACCAAAGCCAAGTGATTTGGACGCCTAAGGGAGTTTGCCGTTAAATCGAGTGACGTTACATGGAGATTACACTGTATTTTATGTATGTTTAATTAAATGAAAAGTAACTTTAAGTCGTAAAACATAGCCCATTGTGTAATATCAAATAATATACAAAATTGTTAACAGAACTAACATTAAATTACGGTCGTGAAAAATAGCAACAGTGAGCTAATTAACTTGCTTTTGTTTCAACTCATGATAATTATTACAATCGCAGACGTTACAAGATAAGATAATAATTTTATCAAAGCGTATCACGTTGATGATAGTCAAAGGTTAACATTTTGTTATGGTTTATTTAGGTTAAATAATTACGTCACGAGATATCCACATGTCTTTTTTATTGAGTCAATAATTTTCTTGATATGTGCATTATATACTATATGCATGTATTATTTTTACTTCAATACGGTGTCTAGCAGGGTTCGGAAGATATGAATACGCACTCCAAGTCCTGCCCGAACAAAATAGTGGGCGTTGATGATAGTCTTTAAATATTTATTAGAATCAAGTTGTTTATGTGTAAAATTTATTGTGGTTTTTTTTTTGCTATTTTTAAGTCAATTTATCTCTTTCTTTCTTTGTTTATAATCCAATAGGAAATGTATTATTTTCATCCTTTTTTATTTCCATCTTAATTGCAATGAAAATTAAATTTATTCAACTTAAAACGTACAGGGAACAAAAGATTATTTGGCAATACGATGAACAATATTACAAGAACGTCCAAAGTTAACTCTGGTATCCGCGCTAGGGGTCTATCTCAAAACTGGCATCTTGCATTCGGTCTTAGGTAACAGTTTCAGTCTGAATTGATATTTACCTCCTTATTCTTTATATGAGGTTTATCGGCTCCTTAAAACGTTGAATAGAACTTTTTGTTAAAACTACCACGTTCTGACGGTGAAAAAAGCATCGTAATAAAACCTATCATTGAAATAAACGTGGCGTGGCGGATATACAGTCCGATCCACTAAAATGGGGAGGCTCGAGTCCAACAGATTGACTTATTATAATAATATCCCTAAGACCATAGTTTTAACCCTAGGTCATATTGAGGTGATATTCCTATGTGTTACATTGTATTAATCATTCAGCTATGCAGGATTCGCCCCTGGAAAATTCCGAACGTTCCAGAAAAGACCTCGATCTTATTTTCCAGAATAAAATTTAATGTGTCTTATGTCCATTCTTGGTATTGAAAGTACATATATGCCCAGTAAAGTCGGTACCGTAGTTTTCCCGTGTGTGTGTAGCAGACAGGATCAGTTTTGCATTTATAATATTAGTATGGCTATTTCATTAAATAAGGTACGACCAAAGAAAATGACTTCGTTATCGATCAGATTGCGCAGAAGCAGCAGCAGCGTCCTGAAAAGTATATTTCTTAAGCTCGACTGTCCACTGATTTGGTCTTTGGTTAATCCAAATCAGTATTAGTCATTAATTACGAACAAAAGTATCTGGTTTCATATGGTTCCTTCGTGCAGGAACGGAAAAGCCATAAGAGGCAACAAAACAATTCACAATCAGGTGGCAGGGCATTTGCCCGACTGTATGGCTACCACCCGTGGTCTAGAGTACGCCGCCTTAACAACTTTGACTTGTGTTCCGGCATCAGTGGCCAGGTTCCAGTGCATCCTTCAAGGCCGGTAGCACATTGGCAGTACCTCTGGTATTGCTAATGTCCATAGGCAACGTTAACCACCTTCCATCACAGTTGGGCCGTCAGCTTGTCTTTTTGTGCTTCAGAAATAAAATAATAAAAGGTAAAAAACTTAATACATTAGGTTACTTTATAGAGTATGTGTCTTTGTCCGCATATACTGGACTGTATTGTATTTGGGTAAATAAATAATTATTATAAAGATACGTCAAGACAGCCATTGTTATTTTTAAACTGTGCGATTTTATTATAGAAAACCCCCGCCTCCCCCTAAAAAGATATTCGAATACCTGAACAAGCATGTCGTGGGCCAGGAGTACGCGAAGAAGGTGCTGTCTGTCGCGGTGTACAATCACTACAAGAGGATCTACAACAACGTCACGAGCGGATCATCGACAGACGCACACCACCCCTTGCATCACACCCACAGAGGTATGGATCATCCTTTACTTCTTCAATATCCATCAAAACTGCTGGATGTCGGCCTTCCCAAGTCTGTGCCCCATATATTTTAGCTTGGCCCATCCAGCCCTTGCCAGCGGTCTAACATAAGTCGTCGGTCCCCCGCGCTGGAGGGCGTCCTACGCTATGTTTGCCGAGACGCAGCCTGCATTGCAGGACGCAGCGCCACTACAACTTGCGGGTTTTAATAAAATATCAAGAATATTAATAATGTTCTCACAAAAATTAAGGGAGCAAAAAATATGCAAATATCGGCAATAACTTGAAGAAAAATAGTCGTACAGCAAATTGAAAAATAGTAAATTGTAGTTCCAAGTGTCTAGTTTATACTAATCCCAGCGGAAATTATTTTTTTTATCTGCCTAGAAACGGTGAAAAAAAAATGTTTCGAAATTTTTCGCTCAAAAAGTTTGAAGTCCTCATCCAAAAACTACGCAATTGGTGCAACAATTTTCTTATTTAAAATTTTCTTCAAGTTGTAGTCTGTTTAAAATCACCTAAACATTTGGATATTTTTTTGCGAAGTTTATAAAAAAAAAATATCTCCCGCTAAAATAATATCGATTTTGACAGTTTCATAAAAGTGCGGATCGGCTAAAATAAGATTTTTATATTTATTAATAATATTTTATAGGTTATTGAACTATTGGAAGATCGTAGGTAATCTTAGGCAGATTCCATATAGCGATTGAAACCAACAACAATATTTAGTTTGGTTGAAGCGTATGTGCCCGATTCCTCGTGACCCGGGCTCCAAACCTGTTTGCTATCATCAGCATGCAACAATGAGTGGTGCGCTCGGTGGCAAACACTACATTTTAAGCTATTGCATTACGACTTTGTATTAGGCAATTAAAGCAAAGTTTCAAGTGTTTCCACACGGTCGATACGGTTATAGATATTGAATTCATGGAATCTTTCACACAGGAAAATCAAGTAATTATCGCTACAATGTAAGCATACCTTTTCGTATACATGCAATACTTTTGAGAGGCTCTGGGTTGTTTTGTAATTTCACGGAAATTGCGTTTTGAGGATAAGACGTTGGTTGAATAGTCGACAACTTAAGTGTGATTGTGTATAACAGACATTATAGATCATTGAAAGAAAGTACTTTAGTGTGATCTAAGCCCTATTCAAGTAATTTCATAAATTGCCGTTCTAGGGCCCAAAGTGCTATATGGGATATGACATAGCTTCTAAAATCCCCATATCGATGAATAAATAAGCTTTTTTAAAAATGTTTATAAAAACAAGCTTTCGAGATCCTGAATATCATGTAGCAGCAGAGTGCTAGCCAAGACAAGTAAACCGAGGCCAAACACGACTTGTCTAGTTTGTTTAGTACAGGAGTTCCTATGGTTATACTCAGACTCCATCATCAGATCAGCTCCATGGTACCATATTGTTGCATTGTCACGCGATATACACATGCGTGCAAAATCTTTCAGCTCGGATCGGAAACCGGAAAGTTGGTCAAATTTAACTTGTAAGATTCCACCTGAAATTACGTACATACATCCATTGCAAGTTAAATAAAATGTTGTAAAATATTCCTTCAGGAATAGGCGTTAACGGAAGACCAGTACTGGTTCGTATCAAATGGTATTTGCAGTTCTTTGTAGTTGCTCGTAGCTAAACTGGCAACAAGATCACCACCCAAAACAATTTGATCAGCCAATAGTTGTTTTGTGCAAAAAAGGAAATCCTGAAATCTTTTGTGTAATTTTCGGTAGCTCGTTACACTCGTTGTTCGCTGAAAAATGAACAAATATAAAGAAACTGTCGTTTAGTGAAAGTGAGACGAATCGATCGCCGGTCACCGTTGCCTACACGCTCTGCTGAACGCTGAACATGACCTAACCTCGCCCAAATGCTTGGTCTTTGTTCGTTCGATGAACTTTTTCGTAGACGCTTTCAATAATTCTTTTCTACAAAACCCCTTTGTTCTTTTCACCACTCTTTTTCTGAAGCCCCGTGACGTGTGTAAGTGGTAGAATGTACTCCCGTCCGCGGCTTCCTAGGGCGCTACAATATGAGCCTCTTCAAATAGGGCGTACGGGGTGGGTTCATTTTTACCCCAACACTTAAATGCTTTGATTACTTATTAAAACTCAACCCTGTGATTAATTGTCTCACTAGTTGAAGATTAATTATTATATTTTATTTACTAATATATAAAGCTGAAAAGTTTGTTTCTTTGTTTGTTTGCTTGAACGCTCTAATCTCAGGAACTACTGGTCTGATTTGGAAAATTATTTCAGTGTTAGATAGCCCATTTATCGAGGAAGGCTATAAACTATAGATCACCTCGCTAAGACCAAAAGGAGCGGAGCACCAATGAATGTTTCAAAATCGGGGGTGTATTTAATTATATTTTTTTTAACTATTCCACGCGGACGAAATCGCGGGCAGAAGCTAGTAAATTATGTAATAACAGCCCATAAATGTCCCACTGCTGGGATCGGGCCTCCTATTATAAGGCGAACGGACAGTACCCACGCTTGTCCAAGGTGGCCTGGCAGGTCTGACACATCGGTTATCTCACGTGGTAATTTTAACAATATACGCATTTAAGTTAGAAAACTATTTAAGTGGTGCATGTTTTCGGGCAAGGATCGAACCCGCGCCCTTTGACCTTGGCACGTGTGCACCAGCTGTTACGCTACCACGACTTCGATTTATTGTTGCTTTTTAGTAAATTCAAATGTCGGATTGATGTACGGTTGATTTGAAAGGTCGCGCCTTTGTCCACGCATCCATAGAGTGAATTAATACTCTGTGGTCGACGCCCACTTCGGCCTATGTCTCGACATTATTCTTTGTGAGCGCTGCGTGATTGAAAGCTGTTTCACATGGTCGCTAGGTGTAACGGCTGAAGGATCATTTTGGGCGTTTTGAGCCACAAGTGGAACGTACCCTTTATAGAAGTAATTGAAATTACTATTTAAGCAACGTTTATGCGTTGACTTCTCTCACGTGTACAAATTTAAACCTAGAAGACTATAAGGTCAGAAAAGTATCTAGTTGACTTGACTGTCCGCTTCCCTTTTTCCCCATGGGTGACGTTAGCAGTTAGGTCCTTTGTTTTTAAGCAAACATAAACAGAACAGATCTAATGTGCATATTGTTACTTTTACCACACATGCTAACAATGGTGAAGGAAAACATCGTGATGCAACCTGCACATCATATAATCAGATAATCGATGTGTCAAACCTGCCAGGCCGCCTTGGACAAGCGTGGCAGGTACACTGTCCCCCCCCCCACATAATGGGAGGCTCGAGCCCAACAGTGGGACATTTATTGGCTGATATATTATTTATTATAAACAGAACCATGGAGCATAGCTGGGGCAAAGATCAAAAGATCATCTCCACCAAATTTCATGGCTATATGCATGACATTTTCGAGACTTAGTTTTGAAAATATTAATGTGACATACAAACATAGACTGACATGACAAAAACATTTTGGCTTCCATTTTCACCAAAATTCTACAACAGTGTCCTAAAAAGACAAAAAGCAAGAAAACGATCAAATAAAGTTACTTTCTCGTTTATACCTTATGTTATGTCTTGGTAAGAATTACGTTTCGAAACCAGCCATTTGCAGCTGTCAACGATTTTCCCTTTTACGGTGATAATGTTTAAGTACCCGATTAAGAAATAATAAAATGCTTTATTATTGTGCAATGAAAGTGCTTAAGATGGCATTAAGGATAAGGCAATGAATCATTTGTTTTGAATGGTGAACAAGTTAAACTTATAAGGTGAATTCAGAACAAGCAGATTAAAGAATGATTGCATCAGTAATTTCGCAATGCGAATTTCTCAAAACTGTAAGCAATAATGATATTTTTGTTGTATCATTTTCATAATCAAATCAATACACGTGACGAGGCAAAACAAAGTTTCTTTCGAGTTATTATCAAGTATGTGTATACGTTCAAAGATTTTTTTAAAAGATTATCTTACCTATATATAAAATTCTCGTGTCACAGTGTTAGTTACCATACTCCTCCAAAACGGCTTGACCGATTCTCATGAAATTTTGTGTGCATTTTGGGTAGGTCTGAGAATCGGACAACATCTATTTTTCATCCCCCTAAATGTTGAGGGTAGTCCACCCCTAAATATATTTTTTTTTTTATATTTTTATTTTTTTATGATACAGCATTAAAAAATACATACAACCCTAAATTTTCAATCCTCTACGATCAACCCCTATTTTTTAAAAGCGATATTAGTATTTTTATAATTTTCTACTGGGTTTATTTAGATTTTAATTTGAACCAAGTAGATGGGGCTGCAATCGGGTACCAGAATTTAGGTGTTCTTTTTGTTGTTGTATGTGTCGAAGTTTGTCCCGGAATGGTTTAAATAAACGATTGGACCCAGTAGGTGGCGCCGCGATACTCCTAAACGCTGGGGCTGATTTTGATGAAACTTTTTGGTTGTTCAAGTGGATTTGAGAATAGTTTAGATTAACATTTGGTCCCGGTAGATGACGCTGGAATCGGGTTCTAGATTTTTATTTTTTAAAGGCAGGACAACGTCTGCCGGGTACAGCTAGTTATATTATAAAAATAACGTTATGGAGTAAAATATAATATTTAAAGTTATTTTCTTTAAGTGTTCTGGCCTTACCGCTATCCGATAAGGCCAGAATGCTGTTTAAAATTATTTCTCTACATTTCCCCTTGGAAAAAAGTTTAAGTCTTAGAGATTGATGATTAAGGATGCCTTTTATGTATCTTTATGAGCAATATCGGGGATGACATTTTCTATTTGCAAAAACCCTCTTAAATAAATAAAGATTTAAAAAAGTTATTAGAATATTTAAAAATACAATACCAACTGTATATTATTTTTAAATATTCTAATTATGTCGATATTATATGATACTTAACTTCCGTGCAGGAACGGAGAAAGAATACAATTTCCTGTGTTGGGGCGGCCTGTCGTAAGAGGCGACAAAACAACCCACAGCCAGGTGGTAGGGTTCTGGTCCGACTGGATAGCTACCACCCCTAGTCTAGAGTATGCCGCCATGACAGCCTTTAGTTGTGTTCCGGCATTAGTAACCAGTTTCCAGTCTCCCTTAAGAGAGCAGCAGCGCATTTGTAGCAAGCACATGTGGTGTTGCAAATGTCCATAGGCGATGAACCGCTTTCCATGAAGTAGGCCGTCCGCTTGTCCTGCTGAATTCCTGCAATAAAAAAAACTACAGTTATTTGGGAGAAGAATTTAAAGAAGTGTTTAGCAGGTATTAAAAGATAATTGTTGAAATTCATTCACATTAGTGTCGATTATGGAAATCGGTAACTTATTTTTAAGATGTCTCGTCTTCCGGATAGAATTTAGAGCTGATGGTTTTCATTTTGTAATAGTAAAATTTAAGGCGTTTTTTAAGCCATATCTCAAGTCGTTACATTTCTTTGGCCCAGAAGCCCCCGTCTCCTTTCGATTATCCGAGCCCTGTGCACGTTTGCCAAATCGATTACGAAATGCGGTAATATAGCGCAATAATTTTGCATTCACCGCGTAATTTATACGGAAATTTCCCCGTGTAACGATGTATTTTACAAGACGTTCAATCATTGTGTGTTTTAAATGTTTATGGAGCAGGCAACGCAGGGAGAATTCATAATGCGCTGCGAAAGTGGATCGTAAATGATTCACAACATCATCCTATATCAGATTTTAAAATTTTAACTCCCTGTATCAATGTTTCTTGGACCGGGTTAGACATCTCTACAATACAACAGGTACTTAATATTTTCTTAAGTTTTCGCGACTAGGATACATAATAAAACTACGTTTTAACGGTTTTCAGCGCGGTATGAATGAATGAATAACTTTATTGCACATAAAATTACAGTACAATGGGCGGTCTGTCGCCAAAGGCGATCTCCTCCAGACTACCCTATAGAATTACATATATAGAATCCGACTACATTATTTAATGACTTAATAATTAGAAGATGTGAGTGGATGAAGGTGATATGTCGCATATTCGGTTTTTTGCTTTTTTTTGCGTAGATGAATGTTATAAGTCGATACCAAATGACTACAGACCTTAGACCATAGATATAAGGCATTTTTAACAAATAAAACGTTGCTAAAGGTGTTAAGTTCAGTTCAGTTTCAAATAAAAGTAAAACTTTTATCTCGATTTACTCAGAATTGGAATTATACGACTTATCACCTTCATCCACTCATGTCTTCATTATTATTTGATTTTTATTATTCCGACGTTTCGGCCACTTTTCAGTGGCCGTCACGGAATCACGGAAGACAAAGATGTCAAGTGTCAATGAGTATTGTTTAAGTTTTATTTAGCCTACCGCCAACTTGTTCATTTTAATTATTTAGTTTGTAGTTAATACTTACTACTCTATGGGAGTCTAATCTAATTTACCACCGCTTCGCAACATGTTGTGGCTTGAAGAGAAGAAGCGGCGCAAGAAACTCTTCAGCAAACATGCCTAGCTCTAATAATTTTATACAATATTAACTAATTATATTATAATATTAATGAATACATATTATTATAATAATATTAATGATTACATTAACCCACCCATTTTAATATTATAATAATATAATATTATAGTAAATAACGGAGAGTTCAGTTTTTTACCATGGTCTGGGTGTCTGTGATCGGTGGCAGAGTGATCTGTTGTATATTACGCATAAAACTATATAGGTACATACAATACAATAGAAATATTATAAACGCGAAAGTTTGTAAGAATGGATGTATAGATGTATGTTTGTTTCTCTTTCACGCAATAACTACTGAATGGATTTTTATGTAACTTTACAATAATATTTATAAAGATGTAGTGTGAATTATCTAAAATATAAGGATTTTCCATCACCACGCGGGTGAAATTTCGGGCGCAGCTGGTATACAATGTATGTATGTTTGTCTCCTGATTTATTTATTTTTGTGTTAAAATACATGTTATATTGTGGATAATGTGTTTTCAGATCTCTTACATTTAAGCAATGGAAGTTCATCCGGCGGAGGCGCCGAGGTGTTGGAGAGGCAGCATCACGACTTGAGGCTGGACAAGAGCAACGTATTACTCCTAGGACCCACTGGCTGTGGTGAGTTATTCAACGATATATTATTGAAGAAGCTTTTCCATACTTTTTAACTCCTTCATTTTTAGAGCTCTAAATCTCGGGAGAAATTCGATTAAACCCGCGAAATACTATCCAATTTTCCAGGATAAAAAATATCTTACGTCCATTCTCGGCATTGAGACTACTATATATATATATATATATATATATATATATATATATATATATATATATATATATATATATTAGTTTTTATACCACATCTGTAAAATTAGTTACATAATCCATTACCTTATTACCATTACCGTTTGCACGTCTATCAAGTTACCTATTTTTTGACAGTGAATTCCACATAACATAAATGGCATAATTGTAGTACTTTATTGTTGTATGTGACGTAATAATGACGTGCTGTGAGTCATGTCACGCACAGACTATTAAACCATCGAAACTGTACGTAAATTAAAAATTAATCGATTTGAAAATAAATATGGTCTACTATAAAGAAAAATAATTGATTAAAACTTATTTATGATTGGAGTCGATTTTTAAAACAAATCGAGTCAGTAACGCATTAGGACATTACTAATTAATCCGTCAACTAGCTGTCAAAAGTAAAATAAATGCTTGGAAAGGGTATATATAGGGCGCGTTCCTTTAGTATCTCACAACGCCCAAAATGCTTTTTTCTGCCGTTCCACATGGTCACCACGGTCGTTATGGCCGTGTCGAAACTGTCACTAATGACGTCATTATTTTCGATCACACATCGCTCGCAACGACCGATGTCAAGAGGTGGGTCGAAGTGGACGCTGACCACAGAGCATTACTTCTCTTTATCGGTTGACATTGAAAAAGGCGCGATTTTCAAATTAACCAATGATATTTGTGTATTTCGTCGTTAATGACTTTAACGCTCCATAATTGGTCCCACTAGAGTCTAGAGCTTGTGATTGTAATGTCCGCAAGCAAGTAGAACGGGAAAAAAACGTGGTTGTGAACGTGATCGTTGTGAGTCTCTTGTGGAACGAAGCCATAGTACTTTTATAATTAAGACAATGAACGTCTTTGCTGACGTACAAATATGCGGACAAACATTTGTATGAAAATCCATTGTGTTGAATTTTAGTCACATAACAGTTGGTAATCTATTTGAATATTACAATGTTAAAAGATAAAGTGTTTATCTCGAATTTGCAAAATTATATTAACCACTAGCCTTTTAATGGTTTGCATCGAACAAAAAGAAATTATTCATAGGTATAAAACACAATCACGAGCGTTTCTCAGAATTTTTGACCATAGCAATTTTATTTGTCCCACATTTTTCAAAATAAATTATAGCCCATTAATCATACAGGTATATATTTGGTAGTCAATTGTATTAATAAAACGATAACAACAAATACACTGAAAATTGGAGTGTATGGATAAACTGCTTGTCCCAATGATATCGTAGTACTTTTAACTTAATTGTCGTCATTATTTTCAAAGAAATGATTACGTTTGTTATAACTTCCTGCATTGGTACTGCCTGTCGTAAGAGGCGGTAAGGTATTGGCCAGTCTGGATGGCTACCACCCCTGGTCTAGAGTATGCCGTCATAACAACCTTGAGTTGTGTTCCGGCATCGGTGGCTAAGTTTCAGTCTCCCTTAAGAGAGTAGCTGCGCATTTGTAGCACCTTCTGTGTTGCAAGTGCCCACAGGCTATCGTAACTGTTTTCCATCTGGTGGGCCGTCTGCCTGTCTCCTGAACTCGTGGAATAAAACAAACTTCTGTTTTTATTACTAGAGGCAAGTAAAAGGAGAATAATTTTTAAATCATGGTCAAGAAATTCATAAAGAAATTTCACTCTAAAGTGCAATTGCTGGGGAGTTTCTAACTGCTTCTTCTCCTTTTGATAGCGATAACACATTGCGAAGCGGTGTACATTGAATAGGAAGTAGATTTAAACTTGGTCTTACATGTATGACCTTCAAAAAGTGTTCTCGAGTGGAACTTATTTTGAATAAAAACTTTTGAATTTATTCACAACTCGTTAGTATGTTATTGGAAATCAGTCCGCTCAATAAACAGTGTATCATTTTCTATTCAGGAACACGATTTCTTTAAATACATTAAAGAAGTATTAAACAGTCTGTAAAGGTCATATAAGGTTATTAATATTTAATTATATAACGTGTGTACATTCAGAGTGTATTTGTATTGGCAGGCGAGTGTATAATATAGTTGGGTGTTAGGCAATTTTCATTGCTGTCTGACGTTGACCTTTTTGGAGGTTGTATTTTTAACTGTATGATGGAATGTTACTTTGAAAATGATAAATTGGTCAAGAGCGTCTCATACGCAATTCGAAATTCTAGTTTTGATTCAAAATAAGCTCCGCTGGAGATTTTTTTAGGTCATACATATACGCCCTTCCAGTCAACATAGACTAATTACTTCTATTCATAATACAACGTTCTTCAATCATTATTTCACGGTTAATAAGGCTGTCCAACTTTGGAATTCATTGCCTGTTGCTGTCAGACAAGCAAAATCCCTAATAACATATAAGAACTTGGTCAGGAAATTCTATCTGCAATATAATCCCTATTAATATTATAAATGTGAATGTAAGTTTGTTTGTTACGCTTTCACGCGAAAACTACTCAACCGATCATCATGAAACTTTGTACACATATTCTTGGAGGTATTAGAAGTAACATAGGATACTTTTTATGAAAAATAAAATCCACGCGGACGAAGTCGCGGGCAGAAGCTAGTGATATATAATTAGTAGATATTATATTGCATATAGTTCTATGTTTATTATGTTTAAATACTTGCATATTATCACCATATCTTGTACATGTATATAACTATATTTGTATATATAGTATAGTTATATATTTATGGACGAATTTCGACCACGGGCGACCACTAGTAAATATAAAAGTGTAAAGAAGCTTAAGATTTTCAGTTTTTGACTGATTTGGTTTTGAAAGAACTGTGTGTCTCAGTGAATGTAAAAGAACTCGCGGCGCCATCTAGTTTGTACGTTTTTCGCATTCTGCTTCCATGCTGATGAGCAACAGTGCCTCAATTTGCTAATCTTTCGTATAAGAATACTAAGCGCGTGGCCTGTGTGTTGTAATTCAAAACACGCCAGTTATTTATACGCATTGATTGTGTGGTCTGTTTCTACCACACATGAATCTGAAGCCATTACTAGAATATTAGATAGACAAAGACCATACATGCATATACATAACAAAAGTAAGAGAAATAAAGAAAAAGAAAATAACTTGGACGTGACAGAGTCATGCCGGATTGTTTGGTTACAATTCGATACCACGTTCTTTCTGAATATCGGCATGAAACGGTTAGCCTTTTAGGTAGTCGTATTTTGTACGGTTAGTGAGGGGTCCAATGGCCGACTTCAAAACCATCCCACCTCTTTTCATTAATCCATACATGCATACATAAATGTTATAAATAAAAATCAATGTTTGTTTGTCCTGGATGCACTCCAAAACCAGTGATCAGATTGTAATGAAACTTTACTAGGCCCATCTGAGGACGCCCGCGAGGGAGGGTTTCTGGCCCAAAAATCTTTATATATAAAATTCTTTTATTCGTGTGTATGTCACTGAACTCTTCCTAAACGACTAAACCGATTCTGATGACATTTTTTGTGTGTTTAAGTGGGCTCGAGATAGTTTAAATTCACAATTGGACGCGACAGGTGGCGCCGCTGAATTCCTCTTAATCAGTGGGACCGATTGTCCTAAATATTTTTCGTGTTTGTTCAAGTGAACTCGAGAATAGTCTAGATTAACAATTGGTCCCGGTAGATGGCGCTGTAGTCGGGTTCTAGATTTTTATTTTTAAGGGCAGGGCAACGTCTGCCGGGCAGAGCTAGTATTACATCCTTTGCTACTAATATTATAAACGCGAAAGTTTGTAAGAATGTATTGATGTATGTTTGTTATTCTTTCACGCAAAAACTACTGAATGGATTTTGATGAAACTTTACAATAATATAGCTTACACATGTGTATATCACATAGGCTATAGTTTATAAAGATATAGTGTGAGTTATCCGCGGGGCGCAGCTAGTAAAAAATAAACTTGATTTACTACTGGTTTGATAACAATGGACTGTAGGTAAATGGTTGGGAAACTTTCTTATCACTCACTTGAATTTTGATGTTTTTAAGCTTCTTGGGCCGGCCCGTGTTCTTTCTTCGAATCTTCTTGAATTAACACCACATACAACTTGATACAACACTCTGGATTGGACTTTTTATGAAAAAAATAAAATTTGCGGGAGCGGGCAGCGCAGTGAAATATCAGCGCGGGCGCGGGAAGAGAAGGAAGGGGGCGGGAACGCCAAAACGACATTAATGCAAGACGTCACTGTCAATGAGTCTGCGGTTTTTTTTTGCGGTAAGGCTTTGGCCTTAACAACTACCATAAAACTTTTTTAATTACCTAAAATGCCATTTTTTGACGTCTTTTGCAATTTACTCATAATTGTGAGTGGGTGTTCGGCGCCTATGATTCGGATGTAGCGCCTCGAAATATATAATTGTAGTAGTAGAGGTCTAGTCAAATGTACGGCCCACTTTTGTTTTTGTCCGTCGGTGAATCTAAATAAGCCTTTACGACGCTATCTTGATAAATGATATGTTACTATTGTATAATTCAACATAAATAACGTTTGCTCATGCCATTTGTGAACTGAACAGTCTAACAGAATTCTAATGACGATTCCACATATAGATAACCTAATTGACAAATCCGCCAAGTTTTACATATTTTTATATGAAACTAGTAGTCACTCGAGACATCGTCCGCGTAGAATTTAATTTAATTTGCCTCCCGGTGCGGCGACAACGGAGGCGGGCGCGTGAGCTTTTCGATCAATCAATCAATATCTTTATTTGCAAGAATGCAGTTTATACAGGTGTTATACAAATGTCTACCATTAAATTTACACAAAAATATTCTAACTTAGCAAAATGTCAATTAACAAATAGATCACTAAGATTTGCTATATAGATAACTAGCTGTGCCCGCGACGTCGTCCGCCCGGAATTTGTTTGCGAAACCCCCCGATTTTGAAACAATCTTCATTGGTGCTCCGCTCCCATTGGTCTTAGCGTGATGATATATAGCCTATAGCCTTCCTCAATAAATGGGCTATCTAACACTGAAAGAATTCTTTGAACCAGACCAGTAGTTCCTGAGATTAGCGCGTTTAATCAAACAAACAAACTCTTCAGCTTTATATATTAGTATAATATTTTAACTAGGTACTATTTTTTTCTAAAATAAAAGTATTTTAAGTCACTTTAATATAAGTACCGTATATACTTTTATATGCATTTAGAAAAAAAATCTGTTATTTTGACATTACAAACGTTGATTTTCAATCTTGTCTAAGAAGATTGTTTAGAAATTGGAAATCTTTTAACTAGTTTTGGTATTTATTTTAAGCGCAGTGATTATATCCTCTTTGTTTCTTATTGTTAATCTCAGCGTCTGTCATTGTCAACGTTGCAATTTTCATTTTTCACGTTTCTATATTTCGTACACTTAACATTCATTTAAATGTTGGCATTATTGTTTCTTGTACTCGTGCAAGCAAAAGTCGACTTTAAAGTGACGAACATTTTCATTCCGCGACTGTACATTAACATTAAAGACATGCCCGTTTACGCAACTTTTAAACCGAGTAACAGTTATTCTTGAAGTTAACATAGGACAAAATTATCGTTGCCTTAGTTTAAAATGGCTACGTGACTCGAAATCATAATTGCTTACTTAAACCTACTTTGAATAAGTTGGAGGCTTTTTAACCGACTTCGAAAAAAGGAGGTTCTCAATTCGTCAGGATCTTTGTTTTTTTTTGTTGTTCCTTTTTTTATGTATGTTCGCCGATTACTCCGTGATTTATGATCCAATTTACGTGATTATTTTTTGTTCGACGCGGAATAGCTTCCAATTGGTCCTCTAAAAATTTTACGTAGTTTGGCCCAGTAGTTTTCATTTTATGAACATTTTTTATGAAGAAAATTTCCTTTTCGTTCCATATGTACACCGATTACTCTGAGATTTATGATTCGATTTACGTGATTCATTTTTTGTTCGACGCGGAATAGCTGCCATGTGATCCCCTAAAAATTTGACATAGTTTGGCCCAGTAGTTTTCATTTTACGAACATTTTTTTGTTCTCGTTTCTTGGGACCTATATTTTTTAAGAAGCGCGGCACCATTCGTAAGTCCACCCATACATAGCTAGACACTAAAAAGTAATAAATAAAAAATCAAAACTTCGTTTAAAAAAACCGACTTCAAAAACTAAAAAACTAAAATGTATAAAATAACTTATTTCTAAAGCTATTATTATTAATATATATTATCTAAAACATCTTGAAGTCGGTGCAAAATAAAACATAAAAATAACTATATTTTGAAAATTACTAAGCACCGACTTTAAGATGTTTTAGATAATATATATTAATAATAATAGCTTTAGAAATAAGTTATTTTATACATTTTAGTTTAGTTAGTTAGTTTAGTTTAGTTTTTCTACGCTCTATTTATTTGTTTCTAAGGCCGCGGTCTGTCACAGATGCTGAAAGCGACGTGTAGCGTCAGTCGACGTTGGACGCCGCTTCCGGCGTCTGACTCTTGAAACTTTGCTTGCACAGATTTGTTAGTTGATATTAAAAATGACTGCGTTCGTGGTGTACGATGTATGGACGCTGCGCACAGCATAGGTATAATATACTAGCGCCCCGACCTAGCTTCACGCGAGTGGTTTATGGCTATTTTTTACACTTTGGATTATATTACTGAAATTTTAGTTGGGATCCCTAATTTTTTCTGGTAATTAATATAGCCTATGTTACTCAGGAATAATTTATCTTAGCGCCCCTATCTCGCGCCATTCACGGCGGAGGAAAAACGGTCCTCAAGGAAACTCATGGTGGCAACCAGCCCTGCATCTTGCATTTTTTCGAGGAGGGGTGGGGGCGGCGGCAAAAACTGAAAATGTACCCCCGCTTGCCTATATGCTTATCTCAATAATCGCCATCAGCCGCCCACTGATGGACATAGGCCTCTCGAAAAGGATGACACAATGAGCGTTCTAGCGCTGCTGTTTCTATATTAAGTCTATTTTTTACAAATGTACATATGACGTGTAGTCGTGTAGTGGTAGTGTGTAGTGTGTCCCCAAATGTGAGCGGGTTGCACTTGCCCACTGCATTGGTCGTTTTAACCTATGCCAAAATTAATTTATTCGAGTGTTTAAAGTATTCGACGTCTCAGTGGTCAAAGCTGCATTACTGATGAGTTGTGTATTTGTCAGAAAAGTTTGAATTTGACAGGTGGCAACAGACTACCGCCCAGGCCAGCTGTACCTGTGGGCCTCTGTGTATTTCCCTAAACAACTAAAATATGTTCACTTTGCCTAGTCATATCGAAACTTGACTCGCAGGCAAGACCCTCCTGGCGCAGACGATAGCGCAGTGCCTGGACGTGCCGTTCGCGATCTGCGACTGCACGACGCTCACGCAGGCCGGCTACGTGGGCGAGGACATCGAGAGCGTCATCGCGAAGCTGCTGCAGGACGCCAACTTCAAGTAACACTTCCACTTTTGAATATAGCTCTGCGCTGTTTTACCGACGGTTTTTGCGGGCAACGCCCTCTTTGCACCAACAATCCGGCACTGTTCGACCGACACTTAGGGATGTTGTAGCGCATTTCAACCATTGCTTATTGCGAAGCTGATACATAGGCAGCAGGCCTACGCAATTTTCACGAATTTTCTCTAAGCAAACTAAATTTGATTCGCTTGCTTAATAATTAATTTAGTATATAAAGAAACAACAAAAAATGGGTCATGATGACGGCGTCGACAAATAAATTAGTTACATGTCTGTAAATACAGTCTGTCTATCTATTAGGGGTGTAATCAATGAATGAAAATCTTCCTCAGTGTGGAACGTGCACAAACCGGTATAGTTTTCCTGGACGAAGTTGACAAGATTGGAGCTGTTCCTGGTATTCATCAGCTTAGGGATGTTGGTGGTGAGTTCTTTTATTAGACTTCACTTAAAAAAAGGCAAAATCTTGTTCTGCTTTTTTTATTTCTTCTGATTATGCTAATATTTGACGGATCAACCAAATTGAATAAATTTTAGGCTAGTTCCTGTATTTTAATATAAATTCACTTGCCTTTGCTTGAATTTTGACTTTACTTGTATAGGGCTTATGTCAAATTTCCAACAGTTATGCAAGTGAAAGGTCGCGACGGTATTTAATGATATTGAATGAATCAAGTTTATGTTTATATGGCTTAGTTTGTGATGACGATATAATTCGTTGGATGAACGGCCGCTCGGTGTTATATATGTATATGTCGCAGAACGGCCTCGTTCTCACGACATCTTTAGTTATTGCAGGTTTAGTGGGCGTCATCAGGATAAAATGCGAGCATAAAACACAATAGCCACGGTTTATACACTTTTAATTTAGATTTGATCAACATTATGACATAGTTTAGACCGAGCAGCGGGTTCAGGGCACCCGCTCATACTTCCAACTACAATACTTTCTTTAAAATACTCCATGGTCCAACTCGACCTATTGCCACCAACCAAATGTGCCACAAAAACTCCTCAGTCTACCAAGTAGATATTACTCAAAGTATAGAGGGCTCTGACCCCGCTCAAGACATGCTCTGCTCTCATTGGTCGTTTATTAAATTACAATATTCATAACTTTTATTAGGTTAGAACGATGTTTAAGTTATAGAAACATTTAACAAATCTAATTAAATTACATTAAGAATTTTAAAAGTAATTAAAATGTAAACAAATGATATTGTGCGTTATACATCCAAATAATAATCCATCCAACTAGTAACTACCCTTCGACATATATATTATTTTATAAGTATTGTAATTGAGTGCATAGAGAACCACTGAACCCGCGTACTTCACTCGGGATCGACTCGAGTGAAGTTCGTGCGCAACTACCATACGTGCCAAACATTCGATTCTCTCTACTGTTCATTGGCTAAGTTTTCAAATATCGAAAACCTTGTTTTTATTATTGTTCGCCCATTTGAACGTTGTGTTCGTTCGTTACACTTTGGTTACTTTGTCCATCTTGAAGATTTAATATAATTTTCACTTCTATTTGAAATCATTCTGATTGCTGAAATACTCGTATTTTTGTTGAATGTAAGGCCTGTGGGACCAATGTTACTCTGTCGATGTAGTCGTGGTAGCGTCCCAGAGTGAAGGGGCGCGGGTCGAATCGTGATCGAGGTGAGGATTGTCGTTAGGCGAGGGCGTCCAGCAGGGCATGCTGAAGATGCTGGAGGGCGCGGTGGTGTCGGTGCCGGAGCGCAACTCGCGCAAGCTGCGCGGCGACGCGGTGCAGGTGGACACGACGAACATCCTGTTCGTGGCGAGCGGCGCGTACAACGGGCTGGACCGGCTGGTGCAGCGGCGCAGCAACGAGCGCTACCTGGGCTTCGGCGTGTGGGACGAGCGCGCGGGGCGGCGCGCGGCCTCGCAGGCCGCCGCCAACGACGCGTCGCCGCTCGAGTCGGCGCGCGCCGACGCCGACGAGCGCGACGCCTGGCTGCGCAAGGTGCAGCCGCGCGACCTCATCGACTTCGGCATGATACCGGTGACACAGCCTCTTTGATATAGCACCACACGCACTTGGACGATTTTTTTTAAAGTTCCTTTAATCGATCAATTTTTAAATATCGTAGAATAAAACTTAGATTTTTGATAATAAGTTGTAATCCCTATCCCTATTCATATTATAAATGCGAAAGTAACTCTGTCTGTCTGTTCCGTTTTCACGTAAAAACTACAGGACCGATTTGGCTGAAACTCAGTATATATATGTTTTCGATACCGAGAATGAACATAGGATACTTTTTATCCCGAAAAGTGGGATAGTTTCCGGGATAAAAATATATTTGTCTTTCTGTTTGTTATGCTTTTACGGAAGACTAATGGGCCGATTTGGCTGAAATTCGGTATGTATATAAATTAAATACTGTGTATGGACAAGGGATAATTTCCATTTTGGCCTTTTGGTAATTTTGGCCTATTTGGTCATTTTGGACTTTTTGGTCATTTTGGCCTATTTGGTCATTTTGGCCTATTTGGTCATTTTGGGCTATTTGGTCATTTTGGCCTTTATGGTCATTTTGGCCTTTTTGGTCATTTTGGCCTCTTTGGTCATTTTGACCATTTTGATTATTTTGACCTTTTTGGTCGTTTTAGCCTATTCCGTCATTTTGGCCATGTCGGTCACTGTGGTCTTTTGGTCATTTAGACCATTTTGGCCTTTTTGGTCAAGTTTTATAATTTATTTTGTTGACAGATAAACGGGGGATGGTATAATTAGCAATATAAAATGAAGTGAATGTTCCGTGGGCAAATACATAATAATCTAATATAATATAACCTGTAGCACTTGCTCTATAAACAAGAGACACGCACTAGAGGTTAACCCGCGGCGCAGCCGCGGGGTATACTCTAGTGTTATATATAATTTGTCAATTGCAGGAGTTTGTTGGTCGGTTCCCCGTGCTGGTTCCTTTCCACAGTTTAAATCAGGATCTGCTAGTAAGGATACTCACGGAGCCCAAAAATGCAATGGTGAGTACAAACACTCATTATCTACGGAAATTAGTGAATACATTTTTAACCGACCTAAAAAAAGTTCTCAATTCTCCGTGTACAGTACGGCCGATGAGTCTTTGCCGTTCTGAAGTTAGCGACAAGCGGTTAAGCAGAACATACTTTACGAATCGAATAATCTAAGTTAGTGATGTATCTTACGTAATCAAAAACAACCGCTTATTCGATTAAATTTTATATTCGATTATTTTAAATAGAATTCATTAAATAAATGTAGGTATAAAGGGTTTTAACGAAATAAATTAATAAGATCATGAAAACAAATTATACATTTTCGTTGTTCATTGGGTTCTTATCCGTAATTAGTAGGTACCTATATAATAACACATAAACTATTACTAAAAAAAAATTATTAATTTTAATACTAATAAGATATTTCTTGTTTAGATTTCTTTTTATTTTAATTTAAGTCCTGTTTACTTTTAAAATCTAGAATTAAAACGTGAAGAAATATATTATTTTATAATTTTAATTCTATGCTTCAGTCATATTATAGCCGATTCATACGAGTATATCTTACTTCGAAGAGATCGCTTTTTAGCGATTAGACCGCCCTTTGTACATAACTAGATATACCTTTTAGTATTTAAATTCATTTTGGGATTCGTGTATAAGAAAGTGTTATCTACCTATCTATTTATCTTAGCTAGAAGTTTGCCAGTAGAAGCATGGAAGAACGGCATGTTTAGAATGTTACAATATTATGGAATATGTAGCGAATTAGTCGCATTTATATATATCTAAATAAACATAATATTCTTTGTTTGTTTGTTTTCAGGTGTCGCAATACAAGTTGTTGTTCGCGATGGACAAGTGCGAGTTGTCGTTCAGCGAGGAGGCGCTCCGCGCGGTGGCCGCGCTCGCCATGGAGCGGAAGACCGGCGCCAGGGGGCTCAGGGCCATCATGGTGAGCGACCACGTGGGGGGACGGCATTAGGCATGATCAACTCCCAATGAAGAGCCAAACCCAGAAAAACCCGCTAAGTCATACGATTTCAGAGGGAGTTTTCGTTTTGCCCCATAATTTACATTATGGCCACTTACATAGGAACAAGCGGGAAAGTGACGGAGGAAATGCCCAGTGCGAGTACTTATTCACGACATGCACATTACGCCGACATAACCTATGTTTACTTTAATAATAGTGGCTATCATTTTATAAGACATGGCTTAAAAGATCGAAGTTGGCCGTTTAGACAAGTGGCACGAGTGCTAAACGAAGAAAGGGTGAATAGTAGATTATTACACGAAAGTGACCTATTTAGGCATGAGATGGTTTAACGCACGAGCGTAACGGGGGCGCTAATAGTTCGAGTGCCTAAATAGGCCCTTCATCCGACGTTAATACTCTGCTTTTTATTTCGAATATTGAGAAAGTAAATAAAAACTTTTTAGTTAAACGACTAGGGGCCATTCATTAATTACGTAAGGATGATTTTGACGATTTTTGACATCCATCATCGCCATACATTTTCTATTCTATTCATTTTTATTCTAGTCGTAATGCCACTTGTCTATAGGTGCATATTAAATTCGATGACGTATTCTTTGTAAACTTTTAAAAACCACTATTTATATATATTTTTTATCTATATTAAGTAAATTTTTAGCGGATTTTAGACTTTTGGTACAACGTTAAAATTGTAACAACATTGTTTTTTTATTTATTTACTAATGTTGACTACAGATAATTTAGACCAGTGATTCCTAAAGTGGTCGATATCGACCCACTAGGGTCGAAATCGCTTTCCCAGGGGTCGACATAAAATAAATCTGATTTCGGAGGTTGATGAGGTCTAAAAATCGACCCCTATTAAGTAACACAAGTTCTTATTTGAAACTCTCAAGATGCTGTGTAAGTATTGTAACATGTACCAACTTCTTATAAGAATGGTTAATATGTCATTGTTTTACTTTTAAAAACTCGGCAAGTGGATAAGCGTGGACTATTTCGTGCAAGAGACAATGAGTTCGAGCGTAAACTTTTTTTGCCCAAAATAGTTTGGGGATCCGTGATGTAGGCTGTTCATGTGTTTTGTGTTAATGTGCCTTGACAGGAGAACCTGCTCCTGGAGGTGATGTTCGAGATCCCGGGCTCGGACGTGGTGTCGGTGCACATCCACGAGGGCTGCGTGGCGCGCCAGGAGCCCCCCACGGTGGGCCGCCGGGAGCCCGACGCGCACGAGGTGGACGACTGGCCCTCGGTCAGGGTGCACAACTGTACGTAGGACTAGACGTACCAGTAGAGCCACGCCCGATACAGTCGACTCGCGATAATATGAACTTTGCTTCCCCGCCGTGCAAGAGGCGAATCTGGATGGCGACTCCTGGCTTAGAGTATGCTGCCATAACAGCCTTGAGTTCCGGCATTAGTGGCCACGTCTCCAGTCTCCCTTTAGAGAGCGGCAGCACATTGGTAGCACCTTTGGTGTTACAAAACTCCATAGGCGACGGTTACCGCTCACCATCAGGTTGGCCGTCTGCCTATCTAGGGAACTCGAGCAATCTTCTTTTTTAAATATTCGTTAAATAGAATAAAATTAATTGCTCTCTTTGGTAATTTGAAGTTGAAGTAGAATAGTATCCGACCCGCCAACATGCAATAATTTGAAGTTCGGGCTTCCCTACTCTCTATAATTTGAAACGCTACCCTATGCTTCGACGCCTTCGGAACCGACACAAGTGGCGATTTCTGCTCAGCTTTCACCACTATAGAAAATTTATTGCAAACAATAATTATAGACTGAAGTCGCTCACTCAATAGAAACTTTCCAGACTTCTTTGCATAATGGACATTTGTGGATAATTGTAGAAATGTTTAAAATAATACACCACAAATTTTAATCCAACTCGTTTACTTGATTTTGCTACCCTCCGTGTTATAAACTGCTGTTTGAATTTTGAGCTTTTGGTAATTTGAAATTTTTCTCTAGTGCCCTTGAGTGTCAAATTATCGAGAGTCGACTGTACCTATATCTTACTACCCAAATTTTTTGTAAGGAAGTCCGTTTAAGGCCCCGCTGTGGGGAGAGTGATTCCCCACGTCGTCTAGCATGCTCAAAGTAATTTATTTGTTTGAAATATGGGGTATAGAGGTAAGGAATACCATCTTATATGCAAGGAAGTTGAAAAAGTTTCCAGCAGTATGCTGAAAATGCTCATCAAATAGCGCCGGCGTAGGAAATACTACGATACTGAGGTGCCATAAAATTAATTAAATGTTATTTACGTAGTACCCTCATTTTTAAATACCTGGACTGTAATGACAGGTGCGCGATTGATCTTTTTTCTATGTTGCAAGCTTGGAGCTTAGTGTTGTAGTATGACTAAATCATAAATGAGTTGTGTGAGTCGGTGTTGCATTTCTATACTACAAGACTATAGCTTCAAGCTTGCAACATAAAAAGAGGTCAAGCGCACCTGTCACTTTCGTTCAGGTAATTAAAAATCAGAGTATATTCTAAGATAATTTAATACTATGCTGTTTGTTCGCTCTGAGAAAACATGCATATTGATTTAATTATTGTGAATTTTTAATAATAAAAAAGCAAAGCGGAACTCTTTCGGTCCTTGTTTATTTTTCTAGCTCACTTTCACAGCACCTCACAGTTGCTTTTGGCGTTTTCTTTAAAAATATATCCTATGCTACCGCAGCGCCACCATTATTGTCTGCGTTTTGATGGACACTTTCAATGAAGATATTGTACTCTTTCCGTCTACCTTCCATACTTTGAAACATAGATATTTTTTCTGATCTTATTGCAAGTGGTACAGACTATAGTTGCATGTTTCCTCTTTGACAAGCATACAAAAAATTTGTAGTTTTGTTTGATCGTTTACAAGCCATTTGTTGTACCTACTAAAAGCCATGGGTGTTCCCCCTTCGTCATATGCCAGAGCAACGGTCAAGTGGAAACTCGAACAACTTCTTTATCAGACTTGACTGAAACATTGAGGGGACGAAGACTGAGCTCGTATGGACATGTAATGAGGAGGGATGACAGTCACGTGACAAAAATATTGTTAAGCTGCATGATTGATGGCTACAAAAGAAAATATAGATAAAAAAGAAAAGAAGAAAGAGAGAGAAAACATATTTGAAGAAACAGCGACGTACTTACGTCGCTGACATGTATCTTAAAATAAAAAGATATTTTGAGAATTTCTAGGCCGCATTTTCAGCAATAAGAGTTCACACTGCATATTGCTGTGCCAGAATTATATCCGACACAACGCTGATTTTCAGCGCCAACCTTCCTTTTGGCATAATACTAAAACGACCAGAATATTTTATGAATTTGAGTTAAAAACTGTTTAATTTGTAAATAATAATATTAAAAAATATAACTCATGCTTGTATATATATTGCGCATGACAACTTGTATCGATTCATCTAATCGAAATTGGTTACAGCGATTGTCTACTATTGAAATGAATGAATAAATCTAAAGAGATGATGATTTGTGGTGTGACAGGGGATGTATGTAAGGACAGAGGAGTGTGGTAGGAAAGGCCATATCGTGTCGTCTCCCAAGTAATTGGGAGAAGGTAAAAGAAAAAAAAACTTGCCATAACATTAGTAGAAAGACATATTAAGACAAATGAAGGGTCAGTAAGATATAGCAATCGGACATTACTTGTAGATGTAGCAGTTGTACAATTTCAAAACCTGGCATGATCTTCTCAAGGGAATTCAGAACGTATGACCAAAAGGCCATAAACTTGACGTCATTCCATTTCATAATTGTCTATTAACACTATCTATCTGTATAATAATTATTTTGTTGTGTATGTATAATTATAATATATACCTATATATACTTATGTATTAGTTAGTTAGTTAAACCTTTTCCACCTAAAGGTTGCTTGGAAGAGATTGCTTTAAATTGAACAGTAATGCTGTTTTCAGATTATTGTGTGTTTCTTTCAATCATGTTGGTGTACAATCAATAGTATTGTATTAAACTCACAGTGTGCAGACGCTCATTGTTATGATACAGTTTTTAAATGTTTTGCCAAGCATAATACACGAGCTAATGCCTTGTAAAACAATGATCGCACAAGCATTCATCTGAAAGACAATGTCAGTTGCTTGATTTTAAAATTGCACAGCCGAACTGCGTATGTGTTTTCCTCGCAACTGACCTCTGTTGCCGCTGGATGGGGTGCTGTCATTTTATTTTTGTGCCTGGTTTCATTGCCGCCATTTGGCACAGTGTTAGTGAATTTAAAAAATTACTCGTGTGGTACTGCTATTAGACTGATACTGTAGCAAGTGGCGTCTTCATCCAATCCAGTGGCAATAATAGACGCCAGTGGTCAATTGCTTACTTTTCTTTTTGTTGTTTTGCAGAATTCATACATTAATAGTACCGCAGTATGGCCTCGGCAAAATGGATATTCGCTTTGACCTACCATGTTAGTGATTTTATTAAACTCACTTCCATCGAAAATGTAGCATTGTTACCGTGATTTTTTAAATTATTTTTTTTAGGTTTCCATTATCGATATGGCAATAACGTAGCCGGTATACGATCACAACCAATAGTCAAATAGGTACGTGCAAAACTTTATTGCGTCTTTGAAGTTCGTACACGTCGTGGCACAGAGCACACTTAACGAGGTACTACGTACAGTGCTGCGAGGGAAGAGTGTTGCGTTCTCGCTCTGTCACTTTCTGTACTCGCATGCCGTCTCTTTCGCACTACACACTGTCAAGTATACTGAACGTTATCTCTGAACTGGTGCTGTGCAAACTCAAGGCGCTAACTTATATCGAGACGCATTTTAGTTTTGCGCGTACTGTATTGTATCTGAAAAACTGCTGGGGTTTATTATAGATATTTTTGTTGGAGTACATCAGAGACAGGCCTATGTCTCCCTTGATGGAAAGTAGTTAACGTCGCCTATTGACATGTTCAACACCAGAGCTGCAACTAATATTCTTTTGATATCGAAAGAGAGGGGAATGGAACCTGGATACTGGCGCCAGAATACAAGTAAAAGTTGTTAAGGTGGCATAATCTTGGCCGATAATCCGATTTAGAAAAATAAGCAATCGGCACACTAACACGTATTTGTATATCCCCAAATTAAGTAAGTTACAGTTGTGTTATGAATAATATACAACGGACTACTCTGGAGCCGATCCCAGACACCCAGACCATAGTAAATAACGGAGAAAATGTGTTATTTTTTTTTTTAAATATTACCCCCATATACTTCGACTTTTAGGCTCGGGTCTCTTAATTTAGGAGTAATGGACGTTGAAGGGAATTTAGCTTCAAGAAGTTTTTGCGTTTGTAGTAATACTTGTATATTTACAGGTATTCTAACTTTGAAATTTAAAGTTCTTTTAACAATCAACAAAAAACCACTATGACCAAATTAAAGATATTTTAAAGAAACGTCAGATAAAAAGTAGTTTAAATAAGTATGAGAAGATTAATGAAAGTTGATGAAGCGAAAAGTGATTGTCAAAATAGTAACAAATGGAGATCCATCGTCTCTGCCTACCCCAATGGGAAACAGGCGTGACAATATGTATGTATGTATCAACAAAAAACGTTCAGCAAAAAATTTTTGAAAAAGAAAATTTATTTACTTTAGATTGTATGATGATGATCAATGATGAAAATAAGTATTATACGTATGTAAGTAAATATTGAAAAATTGTTACAGAAACTCATGACAGCGGTATCTCAAGCGTCCGTCAGTCAGGGCGCGCTCTGAGCGGACACAAGTATGGTGGCCACGGACGGACGGACAAGCTCGGTGACGTTTTTATTTTATGTCGGAAACACTAGTAAAATTTTGGAAAAATCTAAATTACTGTCCATTTCCAAGTTCCAAATGAAAAAATACAGTCATAAGTATGAGACTTACTTATATTTATGGAAGGTATAGGTAAAGAGAACCGAAGTGTCCATCAAAATGCATTAAATTAGGGTGGCGCCACTTTGGCATCATTGTGAATTTTAAAGAAAGCGCCATAAGTTATTAGGGTAGTATTATAGTGTTTTGGTTTCATAAAATTGAATATTACAAAATCACTAAGCGCTTAATATCACTATTCACGTTTTCACATAAAAATTATTTGAGGTTATATTTCATAAATTACTTTGTACTACGTGAGTAGTTGACGTTTTATAACAGTGTATTGTCACCAACTACTCTAGTCGCCAAATATATTATTTTTATAACTCGGCATACTTAGATTCGTCTACAACAGCTACATTCATACCATACCCTTTGTCTACATCAGCGCCATTGTGGACGGTTTTTGAACTGTTATTTACAGCTTACAACTGGACACTTCTTCAACTATTTTCCTATATGAGATGGTTCTCCTTGCCTCTACCCTACCTACACGTATATTATAATTACTTGCATATTCCCCAATAGTGAATATCATAGTCAGTGTACCTTAAAATTCCTCACAAGTTGGAACTATTAAACTTGAATAATTACAAATTGACTTAAACATCCAAAAATAAATTCCCAGCCACCATACAACATATAAGCTCTTGTGATGTAAATTACTGTAAATAGTGATTAAAATAATAAAAAGAATATATTAAAAATAGATGCGATTTATTATATAAGGTCTAATTAATAGTGCTCCATATTCTTTTGCTAAATAAGTTGTAAGTACGAAAACTTTGCAAAAGTTGCCAGCTGGAATCGATCTTTTCATTTTTAAAGTTGGCAACACCGATGTTTTGACACTTGTTACGTTTATTTTACATTATTTTTTATTTAAAATTTGAGTCGTAATGTGATTATAGTGAAATTAAATATGTTTTTATTTTTAATCTCAGAATGTTGGAAGTCGATCAGAATGTTCTGGATATGTGATATATAAAATTCGTAAATTATAATCACATTGCAGCTGCAGTAAGATAGTGTAAGCCTATTTTCAAAATAAAATACTATTTAAAAAACCAAACTACACTTGATTTTATTTAAGCACCTATATAGTGAGTCTGTGATAAGTGAACAGGCAGGGTTACCAACTTCCAAAAATATTAACCCAAGACCTAATATTAATATAATACATAAAATCGCCACAAAGAATGTTTTATAGAATTGTATGTATGGTATTTTATCACTCGAAATACGTAATGTCTATTTTGGGTCTTGATTACGATCGCGTTTCATTATCTTGAATGCGCAATAAAATATACTATTATACACTAGCTTTTGCCCGCGGCTTCGCTGGCGTTTATGCTATTCCAGACTATAATATATCTCTATGCTAAAATTCATTCAGATCCGTTCAGGCTTTCTGGAGTGATTGGACAACAAACATTCATACATACTTCATGTTTATTTTTTACAATATTATAATGGTCATAGGTACCGGTAATCGCTTTCTATCAAGTGGGCCGTCTGCCTGTCTGCTGAACTCGTGCAGTAAAAAAAACCTAGCATTTGGCTTAGGTATCGTTTTAATAAAAATTATATTGGAATAAGTAAATTTCCATGCGTCCGTACAACTACAACCCGCTTTCAGGAAAATTCCCGCGGGATTCTCGCTATAAAAATATCACACATTTTATTACATTGGAATTAGATTTTTTAAATCGAGTCATTTTAAATAATTCCCAGAAAAATTCCCGTGGGACTCCAAGGATAAAAAATAGCGCAGATTTGAAGTCTAAGAATTTGCTGTCGATCACCGAATACCGCATCATAATTGGTCTAGTAGTTTTTACGTGAATCCCGAACAAATAAACTGCATCGTGTTCTACATGGTTTATATAGTCTAATCCAGTTGTTTTTTTAGTAGCTTCAATGTACAGACACGTCCTGTTTATAAGTTAATAATATTATTGATAGTATATTAGTTTCATACAACACCACCTTTTAGGTTACTGAATTCTTTATAAAGTTCGTTTTTCATTATATCTTCTAAAATATGAACGAAATCATACATTTCTTGGTAACCGATATATAAAGCTGCTGGAGTAAGTCTTATTACGTTTGGTTCTCTGAAATCAACAACTACATTTTTAGATCTTAAAGCTACACTGATTCTGAAAGCTTCATCATGCTCTAAACATAGATGGCCGCCTCTCTTACCATCGTCTTTATGATTTCCAATAGAAAATCTGTACTGTACAAGCTTCGTTTCAATAAGATACATTAAGTACCCTGTAATATGTAAAGACTTTTTACGAATATTCTTGATTCCGGCTTCATTGAAAACTTTTAACGCACCCTCTAGCGGGGCCATTGAAAATAATGTTGGTGTTCCAATTTGTAAGCCGCTAGCAGTTTGTTCGTGCTCAAATTCTTGCCTCAATAAAAATTGAGTTTGCAACTTATTCCCGTACCAGCCAGCAAGTCCTGGAAGTTTCTTGAAATGTCGCCTATTCATGTACAAAGCAGCCGGAGATCCAGGGCCTCCGTTCAAGTATTTATATGTACACCATATTGCGAAATCTGCGTCTATTGTCTTTAAATCTATTTCAATAGCCCCAACAGCATGACATAAATCCCAGCCAATAATGACACCTCTCTTTTTAGCTGCTTCAGTCACTTTCTGCATATCTAATACTTGTGCGCTCCTGTATAAAACTGTTGGTAATAGAATCAATGCCACGTCATCTGTTATTCCTTCGATAATGTCATTTTCATCGATAAATTTACCATCGCGACTCTTGACTACTTTGACAGCGTCATTTGGGTCAAATCCTTTTAATCTTACTTGACTATCAACTGCGTACCGGTCTGTTGGGAAATTCAAATTGTCTACTAAAATCTTATATCTGGATTTAGTAGGTTCATATAATGTAGATACGGCTTGGTGTATACTAAGGGTAGTGCAACCAGGAATTGTTATTTCATCTGGTTTGGCACCTACTAATGGGGCCATTAGTTCTGACAATTTGCTTGCATACTGTAGATATTTACAATCGTCAACAGCCCAAATTTTCACACCCTCTTCCTTCCATTTTATTATAACCTCTTGTAAATGTTCTTCAGCATCTTTGGATGCCAGTCCTAAAGAATTTCCGCACATGTAAATAAGTCCTTTCTTTATGTAAAAACGCTTTCTGAAATGACCTATTGGATCATTGTCGTCCAAAAGTTTTGCAAAGTCTGCAGTATTTTTGAATTCCTGGTCCATATTAAAGGTTTATTTGATATTCCAATTGATATATAACTTTTCTTTTTCCCACAATTACGCGACTAGGATTAAGATAAATTTTTAAAATCTTGAAGGTATTAAACTGCGATTTAATTATTAAAGGTACTACTTGCGAAAAATCTTACAAATGATACAAGCTTTCCAACACTGAATTGTGACCAACAGGAGTTCTATATAAATACTACTCGCGGAAAAAATCGCATTGAATAAACATTCATGTGTTGGTATCTTAAGATTATTTTTGCAAATTAATAAACAGTGACCAATAATTTTAATTTTTTAAGAATTATTAGTCTTTTATCTAACCTCATAATAATACTTATTACATTATATTTTTTAATTTGGACAAAAAGGTTAGATGTTATGTTTATTATTTATTGTAGTAGTGTAAGCGTTGACCCACCTAATTTCAAATTCAAAATAAGTTCCACTGAAGAACACTTTTTGAAGGTCATACATATAGGTTAAAATTTAATTTTACTTCCTAGTCTATGTACACCGCTTCGCAACGTATTATTGCTGTTAAGGAGAAGAAGCGGCTAGTTCATGAACCTGCACCGCAACATTCCTTAGCGCTCTGCGTTGACTGTTTCCCATACCCCATTAAATGGTTTGTTCTGTAGGCAGGAGCAGGAAACTTAAGATTGACGAACGGACCACTGCAAGTGATACTCTGTAGAATATTGACTTTTCTGTTTATTTCTTTTCTCACGTCTACTTCTATCACCCGTCCTTGATTTTTAACCGACTTCGAAAAAAGGAGGAGGTTCTCAATTCGTCGGGATTTTTTTTTTTCGTATGTATTGTATGTGCGCCGATTACTCCGTGATTTATGATCCGATTTACGTGATTTTTTTTTGTTCGACGCGGAATAGCTTCCAATTGGTCCCCTAAAAATTTTACATAGTTTGGTCCAGTAGTTTTCATTTTATGATCATTTTTCATGGAAATAATTTTCACTTCGTTCCATATGTACACCGATTACTCCGTGATTTATGATCCGATTTACGTGATTCTTTTTTGTTCGACGCGGAATAGCTTTTAATTGGTCCCCTAAAAATTTGACATAGTTTGGCCAAGTAGTTTTCATTTTATGAACATTTGTCATGAAAATAATTTTCACTCCGTTCCATATGTACACCGATTACTCTGAGATTTATGATTCGATTTACGTGATTCTTTTTTTGTTCGACGCGGAATAGCTGCCATGTGGTCCCCTAAAAATTTGACATAGTTTGGCCCAGTAGTTTTCATTTTACGAACATTATTTTGTTCCCGGTTCTTGGGACCTATATTTTTTAAGAAGCGCGGCACCATTCATGGGTCCACCCATACATAGCTAGACACTAAAAACTAACAAATAAAATTTAAAAACTTCGTTTAAAAAAACCGACTTCAAAAACTAAAAAACTAAAATGTATAAAATAACTTATTTCTTAAGCTATTATTATTAATATACATTATCTAAAACATCTTGAAGTCGGTGCAAAGTAAAACATAAAAATTACTATATTTTGAAAATTACTAAGCACCGACTTTAAGATGTTTTAGATAATATATCGAGGGGTGAAAGGCTATTTGGTTTAAGCGACATTTTTGCAACTTTACAGGAGAGCCATCTAAAGTTTAAAATTTTGGAAAAAAAAACATAACAAAAAAACTTGTTCAGCTATTTGAATGGAGTAAACTTTATTTAAATTCAATTAAAAGCATCGTGTTGGTGATGCTCATACCAAATAAAACGGATCTTTAATTACAAAGATAAATGTCGCTTTATACAATTTGCCTTAAGCCCTTATTTTTCAGAGTATGGAAAAAAGATTTAAGTGACTTCATAACT
Organism: Dendrolimus pini; assembly: GCA_949752895.1. Lineage (NCBI taxonomy): Eukaryota > Metazoa > Arthropoda > Insecta > Lepidoptera > Lasiocampidae > Dendrolimus > Dendrolimus pini. The sequence continues at coordinate 20,695,943 of OX457139.1, forward strand.
ACAATTGAATACAGGGAAAAAGAATTAAGCGACACTGCAGTATATTTTCAGAGTAAGCCAAAAAGTATGAAGTGACGTAGCCCAAAAATAATAGTAGCAAGCTATTTATCTCAATTACCGATTTAGATTAAAATGACTGGAAGCCTAATTTACTTATGTGACTTTATAGTACTGAAAATGTAACGTTTGATATTACATTTTTTTACGTCTTATACTATCAAAGGCTCTTAAAACAACCTGGATATATCGTTATAGGCTATACAACATGACACTATATAACCACGGAAACCGCACCGGGCCGCTAGTATTGAATAAATAAAGGAATACATACATCAGTTAAAGTATTTATGTAGAATAATAATTAAGTAGAACAGTCTCGATGTGGGAACATCAAATAAAATTAGGTAATATTTATTCAGTATCACTTAAGATTAGCTGTCATAAAACTTACTAAAACTATAATTAATCACAACCAATAATTGTTAAACTTCAAACTAATAAAAACAAAATAAAAATCACATACATACATACATAACTTCACGCCAGGTCCCTTGCGGGGTAGGCACGAACAACAGAGCGCCATATAGGCTTATTCTTACACACCTCACTTGCTTCTTTGACATTCATAGCTCTTGTCATGCACGCTCGTCTGTTCTTAAGGCTCCTGACATCACCTTCTGCTAATACACGATCAATTTCATCATGGAAGGTGTGTCGTGGCCTTCCGCGACTTCTGCATCCATCCACTTTTGCATTGTATATCTGTTTAGTCATTCTTTCATCATACATTCTTTCCACATGCCCGAACCACCGGAGCATTCCTTTCCTTACCTTCACCCCGACACTCTCTTTCAGACCAACTCTCTTTCTTACTTCGGTATTACGAACGCGGTCCGCGAGCGTCACTCCGCAGATTTTGCGCAGTGCTCGCATCTCGACTGCGTCTACTCTACTTTCATGCTCTCTGTTCCATACCCAACTCTCGCTTCCATACGTGAGCGTAGGTACCAGCACCGCGTTGTGTATGGCAAGCTGGGCTTTCTGGCTGAGGTTCTTAGCGCCTAGAAGTTTACCTAACGCTCCATTCACACTATTCCCCAAATTTACTCTTCTTTCTATGTCAGCGGTGTACCTTCCATCCCTGCTAAAAGTACATCCAAGATATACAAACTCATTCACTTGTTCCAGCATAACATCATCGACCATTATCCTTGCATTCGTTCTGGTTTCTTCTCTTTCAAACACCATAACCTTTGTTTTCTTCGCATTCAAATGTAAGCCTCTCGCCTGACAGTCATCTTTCATCATCGTGACTAGTGTTTGCAGTTCTGATGGCGATTCGGCTAAAAGCACGGCATCATCCGCATAAAGCAAAGTGCTAACAACTAGATCACCCATCCGCACCCCAACATCCATCAATCTTAATCTCTGGAGACAGTTGTCCAGATATAGGATGAACAGCAAAGCCGACAGCACGCAGCCCTGCCGGACGCCAATATTGACGTCAAACCAGGGCGACAGGCTGCCGTCCACCCGCACGCATGCCATACAGTCCTCGTAAGTGGACTGCACAGCACGCAGCAATTGGCCATTGATCCCATATCCGGGCAATATGTCCCAGAGGTCCTTCCGCAAAACCCTGTCAATTCCTTTCTCTAGATCCACAAAACCGCAGAAAACCTTCCGGCCCATAGCCAGCTGCTTCTCCACGATATTGCGGAGCGAGAAAACTTGATCCATACATCCCCTTCCATTTCTGAAGCCCCCTTGTGCATCCCACAGTAATCCATCGGATACCACTCTCATTCTCCTTTCAATAATCTTCGCATACACTTTAGATGCTGTGCTGATCAAATTGATGGCCCTGTAACTGGCGCACTCCATACGTGACCCCTTGCCTTTATACAAGGGCACGATGACAGCGCGCCTCCAGTCCTTGGGAACCTTTCCCGTCCTCCAGCACAAGTTGCATAAGGACAGGAAAGCGTCCCGGACGCAGGTTCCACCATATTTGATCATCTCAGCAGACACACTATCGATTCCTGCTGCCTTTCCATTTTTCAGACTTCTTATCGACCATTCGATCTCTTCCAAAGTGATCTCGGATGCTGACTTCTCGAAGTCGGTCACAGACTCAGTCGTGGTGCCAGCATCCGAGATATTATCATACATTTCTCTAAAATATTCACTCCATCGCGTTAAGACCTCTTGTGGGTTAGCAAGAATGTCCCCTGCTTAAAATAAAAATCAAGAAAGAAAATTTGTAGTAACTATAAAACACAGTCAATGCTTGATAATAATCATAACGCAGTTGGAAATAACGTATTTATTTATCATTTTCTTCGACTGTATCCTCTACATCAGTATCCAGTAGGACATCTTTAGAATTGCAGTGTTGCAGATTTAAATAAATATGGTATCATGTGACATGAATAAGATGTATCATATTAAAATTTAATGATTGAACGACCGACTCGTATTTATGTTAAAATTGAAAAAATGTTTCAAATTTCTTCACTTCATTTTATCGCCTGTATTAAGTGACATCCAATTAAAAAAATAATAGCAACAAAATGTTTCAACAACTAAACAAAATATGTGGAAACAAAACGACTATTTGGTTTAAGTAGCACCCTGCGTGGTAAATAGATGCAGCTGAAAGAGCTTAAGCGACGCTCCGTGTCGTATTTGGGTGACGGACAAATGGTTTAAGTAACATCACACCGTGTAATTAGTGGAAGTCAAATTGATTCAATTTACACCTTAATAAAAATTTAAAATAGGAAAAACGCTTTAACTCTTATTGAATTATTTATCTGAGGAAGGGTAATTGGTTCATGTCTCAGTTCTTTATATATTTGTATGGTTCAAGTATATTACAAAAAAAAATATGCTATATCCACGTCGTATAATACACTGCTACTTTGGAAACAACAGAAAAATAGTATTGTTTCAAACGCCAAAAAAATGCTCTGATTTAAATGAATCCGGCATCATTCGACGGAGAAAAATTCGCTGATTCCGAATATGTATATAACTCAATATCGCCCTAGATGTCGCTTAAACCAAATAGCCTTTCACCCCTCGATATATTAATAATAATAGCTTTAGAAATAAGTTATTTTATACATTTTAGTTTTTTAGTTTTTGAAGTCGGTTTTTTTAAACGAAGTTTTATTTTTTATTCATCTATATCATCCGTGCGACCCATAATAATCTCAACAGGCGGAAATGAAATTCTCTCATAATTCATAATGATTGTCTTCCTATGCTTTATTCGACCTTGGATATGACGTGATTAATGCGATAATAGGCTATAAAAGTGATAGGCTGATTCTAATTGCTAAAAACATACAAAAATCAAAGTGTATTTCATCTAGCTTTTAATTTTTACGAGATTCATTGAATCATTATCTACGTTACTTGTAGAAAGTAATAGATATTAGATAAATTTCAATAGCAGAGCGAACAGTTAAATCAACTGAGATGTCTATAATATTATAAAATTCCAAACATGCTGTGTCTGTAGATTGAAGCTATTTAAAAAACCAACTGGAATAGACTATAAACGACGGAGAACACAATGATTTTTTTTTTAATTTCTTGTCTATTTGTTCTGGTTTTACGTAAAAACTACTGGGCCGGTTTCGATGCGGTTTACGCTGAGCGACATCAAATTTTTAGACTTCAAATCTACTACTTTTTATCCCGGGAATCCCGCGGGAATTTTTCTGGGGATGATTAAAACGGCCAGATTATAGATAGATACATAGCAAATTTAAAGTAATAACATTTGGTATATTTTTTTATATCGAGAATCAGACAGACTATTTCACAAAATAATATGTTTAACTGTCTGACAATAAAGTTTTAAATTACCTACCTACTCAAATCAAAATTGTTTGATTTTCTATCTTGTCTAAAAGGATTGTTTAGAAATGTACAAAAACTAGTAGACTGAGTCACCCAATTTTACGTGATTTTAGGAAAGATGGAATTTTTAGGATCGGTAGTTTAACATTAACTTAGAAAGTAATGGATACTCGCTAAGCTGAAAGCGTGGCCGATTTTCAGGTAGCAGGTATCAAAGGTGAAAAAAACCATGCTAACTTACGTCAAAGTAGCAAGGCTAGTTTATCCGCCTTCAGGCCCATAGTGCTGCTGAACGAGGTCGCCAAGGTCTTCGAGAAGATCTTGGCGGAGCGGCTTGTGAAGCATCTAGACACTGTGGAGCCGGGGCTATCAGATACGCAGTTCGGGTTTCGGCGGAGGCGCTCCACGATGGACGCCTTCGAGACCCTGCGAACGTTGACGGACGAAGCCGTCCAAGCGAAGGACGTCGTTCTTGCAGTGTCGCTAGACATAGCGAACGCCTTTAACAGCCTCCCTCATGAGACGATCAGGGAAGGGCTCCGCGCGCATGGAGTCCCCCCGTACCTCACGAGGCTGTTGGGCGAGTACCTGCGAGATCGGCATATCCTTTGGGAGGGCGGTGAGTCCGCCAACCACGTGTTAGGTCGGCGACGTGTCGCGTGCGGCGTTCCACAGGGATCGGTCCTCGGGCCGATCCTTTGGAACGTAGGCTATGACTGGATCCTTCGGGTGACGGTCCGGCCCGGAGTAGGGCTGATCTGCTTTGCGGACGACACCCTACTCACGGCACGCGCTGCGTCTTTTGCGGAATCCGTGGACGTCGCCAACGACGGGTTGGCGATCGTCGTAGATCGAATAGCTAGGCTAGGCTTGAAGGTCTCCCCCGCGAAAACGGAGGCAGTCATGTTCCATAGGAAATTCCGGAATCCTCCCCTGGACTTGTCCGTTACAGTTCAGGGGGTGGCGATTAGAGTAGGGCCCAAGATGAAATATCTTGGGCTAGTTCTAGACGGGAAATGGCTGTTCAAAGCGCACTTTGAGCAGCTAGTTCCCAAACTCGTGAATTCCGCGGGCGCACTCTCCAGGCTTCTTCCTAACGTAGGGGGGCCGGGGGGTGCGACGCGGAAGCTTTATTCCGGCATCCTGAGGAGTATGGCGCTCTACGGTGCGCCCGTCTGGTCCGATTCGCTTCACCGCCACAACCGAACCCTGCTGCACCGCGCGCAGCGGGTTCTGGCCGTGAGGACCATACGGGGGTATCGCACAGTGTCGTGGTCGGCAGCGACTCTCTTGGCAGGCGAGCTGCCCTGGCATCTCCAGGCAGACGTCCTGTCCAGGGTTCGTCGTACCCGGCAGGATGCCCTAGCTAGAGGACTGACCTTCTGTCAAGTCGAATTAGAGACGGTCAAGAAGCGGGAAACCGCTTGCTGCCTCGTCGAATGGTCTCGTGACCTCGAATACCCTGTGGCCGGCGGCTATACGGTGGATGCAATCAGGCCGCAGCTGGAGAGATGGGTCACCCGCACCAGCGGAACCCTGACCTTCAGGACGACTCAGATACTGACCGGACACGGTTGTTTCTATCAGTATCTGTTTCGCATTGTGGGCTGCTTGCCTTCCCCGGACTGCCGCCAGTGCGGCGCACCCGATACGGCGTTACACACGCTTGTTGAGTGCGCTGCATGGACGCCTCAGCGTTTCGAGCTCGAGACGCACGTAGGAGCCGTCCGATCGCTTGGCGACTTGGTAACGGCCATGTTGCACAGCGACGACCGCTGGGAGTCTGCGGTTACTTTCTGTGAGGCAGTAATGTCTCTCAAAGAGGCCGCAGAAAGGGACAGGGAGCGAAGTCCTGCAGCGCGTGCTAATGCCTCCACCCGAGGTCGCCGGCCTTCAGCTGGCACCCGGAGAGGCAGGTACGCGCATTACTTCCCTCCCTGAGTTAGGTTCCGGTACGAGGGGCCCCTTGCTACTAGGCATCGCAAGGGATTCATCTGCCCCCGTTTCGAAGTGGGGTGTGTTCTCCCAGGGCACACTCCAGGCACTTTATTGCGCTGGATCGACTGTTGCGTAAGTATGTTCTATATCTCAGTCTTTCCATCACAACAAAAGCGCAGGGTCGACAGGGAGGAGGGGGTTTTTAGTGGGTATTGAGGTTGCTCGCCCGTGCGGCATCGCTCGGAGTCTCCACACTCCTCTGTGTCAAGCCATCGCGGACGGAGCGCAAACAAAGCATACTATTGCTAGCGTTATCGCCCCCGATGGATGCGCGCCGTTTCCTAGTGACGGCCCAGAGAGTGCGTAAATCGGTTAGCATTTTCCCTCGCCTCAAAAAAAAAAAAAAGCAAGGCTAGTTTTTACATATGTCATGTATGATTTTGTTATAAACAAAGAAATGCCAGACACTTCGTGTGGGTCATAACTTTGGACAGACACTTTAAAAAAAATATGGGAAGTTACGTTATTTTAGGAAGGATGAATTTTATATATTATCAAGTATAATATTTTAAAACATTTTCCAATGAATCAGATACATCTGACGGGCCAAACATGTTCCAAGACTCGTTAAAAGTTCCGCTGTGTGAGGAAGCCCAAGAGGAGTGGAATTTGTTTTTGTCGGAACCTAAGTTGTAACATGACTATAAATTTGCAGTTTTGACATTTGAAATAGGATATGCAGGTGAATATTTCACGTTAGCCTTCAGGGCCAAAAGGCCTGAACTACAAGAAAAACGACAAATACCCAAAGGAGATTTTTGAAAAATCAATTACCCTTGTCAAGAATTTACTCGGCTGAGTTTGAAAAAATAAACACATTCTGTATTATTATACTATGTCATAGTGTCGCTTGCCATTATCAATTTCTGTGAAGAAATGTCAAACGACAAACCAAGGAAAAGGGTGGTTTTTGAACAAAATGTATATATTAAACACATTATATACCTATCTATACTAATACATAAAGCTGAAGAGTTTGTTTGTTTGTTTGCTTGAACGTGCTAATCTCAAGAACTGCTCGTCTGATTTAAAAAACTTCAACGGACAAGTTGAAAAACGAATGGTAACAGATAAGTGGAAAAATGAATCGCAACAAAATTTTAACTTGAAGTGTTACGGGCAGATTGTTAATGTACTTGTCCAATTTGAAAACCTTGCAGAACACATCATTATTTACAAAGTGTCGCGACAGCATATGTCTAACTATTATAGTTATGCCATAATAAGTGTTCTTTTATTTTAAAATTTTAATTAAAATGTCGCCGCTAGAAAAGGCTCTATTTGTATCTTGGTATCATCCTTATTAAAATAAATTACTTCATATTCAAGACTGCTTCAATACCTTTATATAACTTTTTGAATTATTAAATTCGGACATGCCATTCAAAAGATATGACGAGTTTAAAAATGTAAGTATTAGAACACGTGACTGTGACACTTTTTCGTGACAGAAAAATCGTAAGACCCCGTTTATATAGAAGTTTCACATCAAAAATTCTTTCAGTGTTAGATAAGCCATTTATCGAGGAAGGCTATAGGCTATCATCACGCTAAGACCAATAGGAGCGGAGGACCAATGAAGAATGTTTCAAAATCGGGGTATTTTTTTCCTTTTTGAGAGCTTCCGCTGCGTGCGTTTCACCTTCTACGTGAACAAGGTCGCGGGTTAAAGTTAGCGTTAGCCCAAAGTAACTATTCCACGCAGGACGAAGTCGCGAACAGAAGCTAGTCTATACATACAATTATAGTTTTCCTCAAATTTGGTTCCTTTGTTTTTCGCTATTCAGCATAATTTAGGATTTAGCCCTAAAGGCACACTTGATAAATTATTCTGTATATTCAGTGCCATACAGCGTAAGTGATTAGATATTTCCTTTAAATAAGAGAGCGTGACTAAGAGTTTTTCCATGGAAGCAAATACTTGTAACAATTATTTTTTAATCCAGGTGGAGAACAAGGTCTTCTTGGTTACGCTTTAAAATAATCAAACAACCATACCAAATGAGTAAAACATCCTGTGACCTGGTGGAAAGTACGTCGCCGCATTGGGTGATTACTTTAAATCCGCGATAATTTTAATTGATAATAAAGATTATTATGCATTATATGGTTTTGTTGACAAGTGAGATAGTCTAAATATTAGCTTATCGCGTTCGAAGTATGGGGGGATTTTTATGTCTTCCGACTGTATCGAGATGGATTGAACGTTCTTATCATTGTTGCTGATATACCCTAGTTAAAAGGTACTACGATTGAGTTACGGCTTTCAATATGAATATAATACGAATCAGAAGCCAACAGACAAAGGGGTGGAAGGGGTTCCTACATTATACATATGTATTTTTTTCATAAATTATATATAATAATGTTTAAACTTTAAAACACGGAATTTGACTAATATGTATTAACTAAAAACTTCAAAATATTTTGAACTCTATCTGAGCATTGAGTTATAACAAGTGTAAAGAGAGCATTGCTAACAAACAACATCGCGAAAAACGGCAAAAACATCAAACTCTTGCTTTCATCCATTTGATTTCATATGGATAAAATCATTTTTGATTTCATCCATAAGACACTTTCAACATACAACGCTTCATAGCCGCAACCGACCGTTTTGAACGGTGTTTCTCGTCGTAAGGGGAGATCTATCGTCCCTGCATACCCCCATGTGAAATAGTCTAGATGATATGTGTGTGCATGTATGGAGTAGGTAAGTCCCGCGTGCATGAAGTGTTTAATAATATTTTTTTGGTTTTGCAAACAGGTTCTTATAAACTTAAACAACCTCCGTAAAATGTAATATTCAGACTTTAAGCCAAAGGGACATTTTATTGACACCTCTCATTTTAATGCTGTCTTAAAATTTAACCTTACAATGAATATACATATTTACAGAAGCTTCAAAAGACATTTTTCAGTTAGGAGCTTTAGGTATACACGATGTATGCCAAAACCCGACTACGGACCGATGGAAGTTCAGAGATCTGTCCTGCTCAATGGAATCAAAGTCGCCGCGGCGAAACCGCTCGGAGCGCAGATGTCTGCCTGCACTATTATGTACCAGGTATGTATTAACGAGTTATAAATTATTAACGAAGTTGTAGCAGGAGGTAGAGGTTAAATGATACTTCAGATGGCAGAAAGTAGTATACACTGTCGTGTGCTGATGTGAACAAATTTATTTCGGAAACGGTAACCTTAAGTACAAATATTAATAAGTCGTACTGCTAGTATAATATATAGCAAAGTGTGTGAGCGGGACAGATGATGTGCGAGCGAGATAGAGCACTAAATTAATGTCACACAATAACAAAAATAAACAATAAGCGTGTATAAACACGAAAAACTTTCTTAGAAATTAACTTGTAAAAAAGGGTACGGAACTCGAGTCCGTAGAGTTGTTAAAAGAAAGAATCCCTAGGAACCCAATATCGCATGATTTAGCCTGATTTAAAAGATGATTCACATCACAGGTATAGCCCTCCATAGGCTTTGCGTTCTAATAATGAACTAATATTTCCAGGCGGGTTCCCGCTATGAAAGAGACGATCAATTAGGTGCAAGTCACTTCATCAGAGCCGCATCCTCGGCGTCCAGCTGCGGATATTCAGGGTTCATTAAGATGAGATACCTCCAGCAGCACGGAGCCTCAATGACTTGTACAAGCGACAGGCAGAGTGTGGCGTTTACACTTCGCTGTCCATTGCCTGTCTTCTCTGAATTAAAGTATCATCTTCTGGACACAGCTGCCAGGTGGCTATTTTCATTGAATCTTTTTTATGCTCGACTTTAGAGTCTAGACTAGAGCATAGACGCTAGGTCGCGGGGCTAACTCTCTTCTATCGGATACATTTCGGGGAGTGTTCCTTAGAATTGCACGAGCTGATGCCTCCATCCCCATTTTACCATCGGACTACCATTACATGGTGGATACACCACCAGTCAGAACCAAGCGTTTCGCTTCATCTTTTCTAGTGCCCACTGCCGTAGAGTGGAATAATTTGCCACAGTCTGTTTTTCTTAACAAATACAATCTTGAAGTCTTCGAGTCACGAGTGAATAGTGAGTGAATCTTTTAAGTAAGCGTGCACCATCCTGGACTGCGTCATCCTTAAAAAAAATCACACATTCTGATTCTGAGATGATAATAATATCATCCATCAGATGCTGCTACCACAAATGGGAGCTGGACGACCGCAGATCTTTTATCCGTGACGACCTAGTTAGAATTCACCCGGAACAACGCGTCATCGATCTAGTCCAAAAGGCTTGTTGGTCAGGACCATTAGCTAACTCAATTTTCTGCGAAGAAGAGAGGATTGGTAGAATGTCGTCCGACAGCATGAAAAGCTTCGCCAAGACGAATTTCAGGTCTAGCGAGTGCACAGTGGCCAGTGTAGGCGTGCCCTTTGAGGAGACTCTGAAATTGACAGAACTAATTGAATATAAACGGGTGAGTAGTAGTAGTAAAATACGTCACAAAGGAAGTAAAAATAATTCTTAGCCCATACAGCCCATTGTGATTTAAAAGTCTTCGTGTAGGGCGCAGTTGTATTGTAGGCTACAACCGACGAATATCCTACAACGAGATTAATATTACAGATTTTAGAAAAAAAAACTGCACAGTCGAATTTTGTTTGCACGAGTATAAGAAACAGTACTGCCATCATTTTAATAAATGATACGCTTATAAAATATACAAACGTGAAGAGAATTGTAATGTTGATAATGACAGTCTCTGAGATTAACAATAATTTCAATCATCAGAAACAAAGAGGATATAATCATTACGCTTATAATAATTATTAAAACCAATAAAAAGGTTTTACATCTCTAAACAATCTTCTAAGACAATATAGAAAATCAAACAATGATCTAAGGCCGCTGCAGGAGCCCTCTAGCATCTAGGGAGCAGAGGAGTCTTCACCCCTGTTGACGAAGTCAGTTTGCCTTTCCCGGGGCATTCTCAAGCACTGATGCGCAAGGATCAGCGTGGGCTTATTATCCCCTGCCATTGCTATTGCGCCTGGCCGCCATTTTGGTGACGTAACCGTAGCCGAACACTCAGTACTGTTAGCATCACCGGCCGGCGAGTACGCGTACATATCGAGTTGCGGATGACGTCACGTGAATGATAATTTGACAAGGTTCCAGCGCATTAGCAATTTGCGGGGATAATAACTACGTTCCAAGTCTTACGCTTTTCCTATCATAAGCGCGAGGCATATCGGAGGAGGGTGGTTTTAGTGGAGTATTGAGTATTCGTGTCTCCACACAAGCCGGCGATTGACTCTGGTGGCGATTCGTGGCTTCACCTCTCATCGCTTTCGTCCAATCCCTAGCAAACGACCGAGTAGTGCGCGAAATGCATTTCCCCCGCCTCAAAAAAAAACCATTCTAATGGTGAAAGAATTTTTGAGTTTATTCCTTACTAACATATAAAAATACAAATCATTCCTCTCTATAACGTTACTATAGATATAGACAAACCGACAGATGGTCGGCGGTCATTACAATTGCATAATAGTTCCGTTAACGTCAAAATGGCTACGAAACCCTAATAACGGTTTTTAGGAAATGCCAGAGCCACGCGTCGATCTGATGTCCCGCCCTCGCGGTGGTTTCGAGTATCACGACTTGGGTGCCAGTAGCGACACCTGGATAGCAGTCGCCGTACCGAGCTGCGGTACCTGTGACATATCGTAAGTATTTTATAAGGCCATCATAGTTACAGGGCGGCAAGATCAAGTAGAAAATAATAGAGGCGCCACTTCCGCAAATTAGTCTCAACTCTAGCAACTCCAATGTTAGATGAAGAGTAATCTTGACACTTACTAGTGAATTTTAGTACGGCATAAACCATCGTGCAAGTATCATGTTGCTTTAGTTACGACGTACGCATTTGGTCAACGTAGCCTGTTTACTTGAATAATAATGACTATAATTTTGTACACTACACCATATAATAATGTACCCAAGGACAAGCGCCGGCCAGTGTAGGACTATTATGGAAAATTAGAATGAAAAGTACCGGGATATTGCGGTGAACTGCTAGTGGTACTAGGGATCTAGGAATATGGAAACTATTGCGTCTACCCGTCGCTATGTTCGGAAAACATGGAAAAATGGGAAGACGGTGACTCGCCACCTCCTGCATGGGCCCCTAAATATGCCATAGAAGTCAGGGGCAACAAGTTTCTACAACTCCATTATTCTTCAAAAGGCATTCAGCAACATGCTTCTGTATAAAACTTATAAAAAAAACTTTACACATAAATAGAATAAAAAATATAAAGAAAAACAATTTTAGCTAGACGTGTTGCTGGGGAGTTTCTTGCCACCAGTTCTCTTTTACAGAAATAAACGTTGCGAAGCGGCGGTGTACATAGACTATGAAGTAAAATTAAATTTTAACCTATATGTATTATAACCTTCAAAACGTGTTCTCCAGTGAAACTTATTTTGAATAAAAACTTTTGAATTTGAATTCAACATGGGCGTGTGTCGCTAAGGGCTGCAGGATCACCGAAGCTACTTTTGACGTGATGCCATTTATCACTTCTACCCCTGGAGCTTGAGTCTTAGCTTATTATTATTATACATAGATTAATTATGGACTTTGGAATATGCAAACACACCACAAAATTCTCTCGGAGAATTTATACGAATAAAAGTCACGTGGAGAAGTAAATCGTGTAACATTGTTTTTCCTCGCAGCTGCTTGATTAAGCACGCAATAGTGGCAGCCGCGTGTGGCACTGGCAGCATGCAGGTCGGGCAACACGCGTTGGACAGAATGCCGCAGCATCCGCTCGGATTGATGTCTGGAGATGACATTTTTACTGAATACAAAGCCTTCAATATATCGTACTCGGATACCGGTGTTTTTGGTAAGACATTGTCCATGAATTCACGTGTAATTTGCAACTATTTATCCCTAAGTGACTTGATGGTGTACACCATTAAATCACACTTCAATAAAGAGTTATCTATTATCGAGTTTTACATTTTCCGGGGACGGACAGCGCCTACATAAAAGTTAAATGCAACGTAACGTGTGTGAATGTTCAGGAAAATAAGTTGAATACAGAATGAAAAAATAAAGGAGAAAATAATAGAGGCGCCACTTTCGCAAATTTGTTTAAACTCTAGGAACTCCAATACTAAATCAAGAGTAATTTCGATACTTACTAGTACGACATCAAACATCGTATGAGTATCATGTTGCTTTAGTTAGGACGTACGCATTTGTTGACATAGCATATTATGATATTTACTTTTTATAATAGTGACTATAATTCCGTAAGCAAGAGCTTTAACACCTTGTGATAGTTAACAGAACAATTATTTGCTTAAAAGAAGCTAAACTAACCATTATTAACCTATCGTGTCGGCTGTTCTTTGGTAAATATCGTCGAGTGATATTGAAATCATTTTTGCTTCAAACCCCACTAGAGAACTTGCTAAACTTTAAAATCACTGACACGTGAAACTTGGTATTGTTACATGCGTATTTAGTTATTATTTTAAGCGGATTTCAGACACGGATCAACATTAAAATTGAAATAACATGGATAAATTCCCTATGTTTACGATTCACTGACCTACAGATAAAATATAATATTGCCAGAAGGCAAAAAATTAGTTCTGGTTCTAGACGTTATGGCCAGGTTATAACTATAAGTTATGTAATAACGAATATCTGACAGGTATAGTGGCGAAAACCCGTGCAGCTACGGCGCGGAATGCAGCGATTGCAGCGGCTGAGTTCCTCTCGAATGTTGGAGACTTGGATTGCCAACAGATCGACGTTGGAAAGAAACGATTAAGTCTGTTTAACATTTGTCTATGCTCTTGATTGAATATACCTTCTGCAAGAGGCCTATAATGGAAACCGCCGATAGGGGCTGGATGAGGACAGCGGAGGACCGGGATAGGTGGCGCAAAGGTGGGGAGGCTTACGTCTAGCAGTGGACAATGCATAATTCCTACATAAAACTTATATTGGTTAGTTGACGACACCTGCAAAAGGCCAACGATTTAGACAATCAGTAATTTCTTCCTTTTAAAATATCAGCCCATAAATGTCTCACTGCTGGGCTCGGGCCTCTTGTTCCCCTAACAAGGACCGGACAGTATACACGCCACGCTAGTCCAAGGCGGCTTGGCGGGTTTGACACATCGTTTATCTTCACGTGCAGCTTGCATCACGATGTTTTCCTTCACCGTTGTTAGCACGTGGTAATCAGAAAACTGACTAAGTGGTGCATGCATTCCGGCCAGGATCGAACCCACGCCTTTTGAGTTTGGGACGCGTGCGCTAGCTATTATGTTACCACTACTTTTTTCTTCTTTTCTTCCTATTCTATCTAAATATGGCTCTGCATGATTTGTATATCTAGCCAGTTATTAGTTTTAGAAATAGCAACAAAAAAACTTTCAGCCAAATTTTAGATCTTTCACTGGTAGCCAACGAAGCAGTTCTTGTGGCATCTCGAAACAATACTTTTCACTAAACCCTTTAGATTGTCAATACAAACGTGCAATTCTATGTTAAAAAAATCATTTTATAACTTTATTCCATAACCGGTATTATACACTTATTTAAAGTGAGGTTCTTATGATAAACCTTTTTTGCACATTAAGAAACCTAACCTTATTAAAAAAAAACTTTGCTTCTTGTTATCTAGACACTATTATACCCGGCCAGTGCTGTCAAATGTTGTCTATTATATGTCTACGTAGAGGGCCACTGTTTACAGGGGTATCGGTGGAATCGCCTCTACTGTACAAAGTGGTACGGCCCTGCTTCCCGAGGTTTAGTACCAAACTGGCGCACTAGGATGTCGGAAGACTTTAACTACGTCATACTCGTACATCCCTGGCATTCTGAAAATATGCTCTCATAGGGACCCAGTGTGGCGACATTAGTGCCAACATAAAAACAAGCATGCAAGCGCGGAACCAATATTTATCTGTGGCAAGCAAAACATCGCGCCGTTTATAACAATCGCGCGCCCAATTTTTCGCGGCAATTCTCTGCCGCGAAACAGTCGAGAACCGAAGTCCATTTCGGGACATCTCGACACAGTCCGACTTTCGCCTTCATCACGAACGCACGATATACGTGCTCGGGTACAACGTTAGTTTTCGCGCTTGCTTGCTGTTTGCCTTCATACAAAATCCTTCTGAACTGTAATGTAAAACATTGAGAGTGAGTGTGTGATTAAACGTGGACGACGCAACTTCTCTTTCATTAACCCGTACACCGCTCAACGGCCGCAACCATCTCTCATCACCATCACACATCATCACCCCCTCACCAGGTAGGTTTAGTGGGTAGTTTGTTCGGCCTCCTCCTTTAATGGAGGAGATCCCGTTTGCCGTTTGGTGCAAGAGACCCTAGGCTTTTGGTCTTCCCCTGTATTTAAGACCCGTGTGTGTGTGTCACAAGAAAAGACACCCCCCTGAGTTATCTAAAAAAATAGGCTGTCTAATTTATGCACTTTATTTTGCACAATCTTCAACACAAATTGTCGGCATGTCTCAAAATATTCCATTCTCAAAATTAATCCATAAATATGTACTTACTTTTATATTTCAGAAATGAGTCTAGCCCTGCATGATGAAGACTGTGTCAAGTTGACGGAAGGCCTCGCCCTTCAGCTGGCGAACAACGTACAGATCGATAGTGCGAGGACTTCCATGTGCATGATTGACTTGTTGTGCAATGACGAAATCTCCTGCACAGCTAGGACTTTGTCGTGTAAAGGTAAACTGATATCTTTTTAAAGGTCAGGGTTCGAAGTTTTACTCGCCTTTTACATAGATTGCGTATTCTTGGAGTTGAAAACACCAAGGGTAAGTATGTCTTAAAAAGCATTTAAGTTATAATTATTTACTCTATTAAATGAATGTCAAAACATATATCTATTGTAGCGACGTTTTACGATGTTTAGCATTACTCTGTGCTACACAGAGTAAACAATAGCGCGCCGTTATGGGTTATGTTTGTATGAGAAATGTGAACGGTATAGTTAAATGTGACCTTTCGAGTTGTCACAAGAACTCTGTTGAATGGCGTCCGTTGATAAACTACAGTTCAGATGGTAAACTATAATGTAATCTAAGAACTGGCTTGAAGGCCTAGCTTCCAAGCCACAAACCTAAATAAATAATAAAAGCGCGCTATCATATGACAGCGCGCGCTCAACGTTCCCGCCAATTCTCTTGGCGCGAAAACACTAACAAAAACCGAAAGACAGTTCGAGCGGGACAGTTTAACAAACATCTTCAACGCGCACACAAGATGCGTGGTACCGTGTAAAAACTTAGTTCTAGCGCGTGCTGCTTGTCCTCATCTAAGCAAAAATCCTTCCGATTGTTTTTTAAATAACATCTAGTGTGAGTAAGTGTACGATAGAAGTTACCTTTCATTCTCTGTACACCGCTCACCGGACACAACATAACCAACAACCATCACAGCAGGCGCCATGCAATGACGCAAAGGGATGTGGAAGAAGAAGCAAGGGAAGAGTACTTACCTCGCCACCAGTCACTAGGATTTGCTAATGAGCATTAAAATTAAATTATAATGATTTACTTGTGTTCCAACAATAATTTCACTGTCTTGAGGTGTCAGCACCGACACTAAGATGAACGCTTGTCTTGTATGGAGCACTCTTCATTTAAAACTTTTAAAAGCTTATTCTTTTTATGATGGGAAGGATGGGGAGAAAGAATTTATAAGGTGTTCAGATGTTTTTACTATTATACTTAGTTTTAATTATGTATTAAAAACTGGGACAGCATAAGAAAAGTCACATGTTTTTGTTCTCCAGCTGGACAGATGGCGGTTGCAGTTGTTGGAGATGTAGGCGCAGTGCCAAATGATCGTGAACTTGTGCATGGCGTAGCCTCGAAATAAATATTAAAATATTTTAATAATAGTTTTATTTATTAATCATTTAATTGTTTATTGGATTGTAATTTGTTGATTGATTTCAGTCATTCATAAATTTTCCCATATTATTCTAATAATAAATATTTTTATTTTTTATGGCGATTACTATTTTTAATTTATTTATTAAATATGCTTTCAAAGAGTAGTAGCTATTTCTAGGTAAATATTTTCCAAACATTTTCAATTCACGGGACTTTATTTGTATAGGACTAGTTCCCATTCCCAATAATTATTTATCAATATTGGTCTGACTTGTACAATTGTCACTGTCAACAGTGGGATCTATGTGTTATTATAATAAATAATTTACCAAAATGAAGTATTTTTGTACTTTATTCTGTTAAATATCAGGCATAGGAAATTAAATCCATACAGCATAGGATTTAATTATTAAACAAAACTGAAGATCTTTAAATAATATCAAAATACCAAATTTAAAATTTTTCATATTATCTATAATATTAAAAAAATTTAAACATGCCGTGTTTGGACATTAAAAAAAGCAACTGGAATAGACTATATAAACGACGGAGAACACAATGCATTTTTTCTAGATTTCTCGTCTGTTGTACTTGTCTTACTTACACTGTTTGTCCGGGATTCACGTAAAAACTTGTGGGCCGATTTTGATGCGGTTTTCACTGATCGACAATTAATTCTTATGCTTAGAATCTGCGCTACTTTTTATCCTGGGAATCATTCCCAGAAAATGTCCCATTTTCTGGGAATCAGTCTAATTTAGAAAAATCTATTTTCAATGCGATTTTTTCACTACTCGATAGCAAATTTTATGTAATACAATGTGTCATTTTTTATCCCGGGAATATTTCTAGGAGCGCTTTGAATTTGTTCGGGTTCGTAAAAATTGGCTTTTCCCACACAATTTCCATTAAAACGATAGCTTACATTCTGCTTTACATGCTGCGATACTTTGTATCCCGGGAATCCCGCGGGAATTTCAAGTCAAGTGGGGACGAAGTCGTGGGCATATGATAGTTGTAAATAAGATAATTAATATTCTTTTATACTTTATATATGTTTGTATGTGCATAAACGCGGAACAAGAAAATTATACGTTTATTTGTTTTTATCTTTAAAAACAAAAAACGCTTAATTTTCTTGTTTATAATCTTCTATAAATATAGGTTTCAATTGTATCATAACGGCAATAAAATCACCGGTACGCCACAATTTAGGCAAAAAAATATACAATAGAATTAATTACGTTAAATAGCGTGACGTCTTACTTAATACTTTATTATTTGACGACCTATATAATTGAGTGGGCTAAGCCTTTGCCGGCCTACCTCACTGCAACTCCGGGTTCGATTCCTTGTATAGTAAATTTCGGAAACGTATTTTCTCTGTTATTTACTTTGGTCTGGGTGTCAGGGATCGGTCCTAGTGTAGTGCGTTGTATATTACCCACAACACAAGCGTAACTTGCTTAATTTGGGGATATACAAAGTGTGTGCTTGACTGCCGATTAAAAAATTTAACGCTAAAAACAATGACTCATGTTATTCCGGGATTAGTTTGCAAATGTAACATAAGTATATGACATGATTAAAATAATTAACAATTATAAAACCAACTATTACGCCAATGCTAAAAATAATCATATTTGTAAGTTCTCCTATTATATTAAACAAAGAAGAAGAGAAACAAGAAATAAATAAAATAGCATCAGGATGGAAAAATCACTGGAGCGTAAAGGAAATTATGAAAAACAAAGATGTTAGCCTGCCAATAGAAAGAAGTGTAATTTAACTCCTGAATTCTGTCATGCATGACATATGGATGCGAACCATGTTCTCAAAATAAAAGTCATATATACAGGACATTTACTAAGAGGCAAGTTCCCAAAGTAGAGCAAGCTAGAGACCCACTGGCACCCAAAGCTTGGTAACAGGAAGAGGAAATGCCAGATCATGCGCTGGGAGGATGAGGTCAGGCTTGCTGCTTGACCCTACTGGCGATATGCTGCCCAAGCCAAGCAGTACTGGCACGAACTGGACGAGGCTTTTGCAAGGAAGCACTCTGAGAAGAGAGACTTGATCTAGAGATCAAGTCTCTTCTCCCCTTATTTGTTCTAGGTAAACATTGGAAATGTCTCAGATTTAAGGCTAGATTATTAAGTTTTCTTCATTATATTAGTTTATAATATTATAAAAGAAAATTGCAGGTGAACACACCCATTGCATGTCTCCAAGTTAAAGAAGTTACGCTTGTTTTGTAGGTAATATACAAAAAACCACTCTGGGGGCCGATCCCAGACGCCCAGACTATAACAGTAAATAATGGAAAATTAGTTTACGAAATTTACTATACCAGGAATCGAACCCAGAGCTTCTGCGTCCCAGTGAGTTCAATCAGCAAATACTTGGTCAAATCAACCTCAGAGGCCGTTAATAATGTAATAACTGAAGACAAAAACATATTTTACGAGTATATTCACATTTAGAAAGCTTAGCTTTCGAGGGTATTTAGTAATTAATTTAATTTATATACAAATTAAAAATAATTAAAATAGACGTATGCGCTGTACGAATCAAGAGCCCGCGCGGCCATGTAAGAGCGGCCGCCGAGTGTTGTACCCGTTTAACAACAACATAATCATCGACACTTTATTTATATATAATAACCTACTGTATTATTAATTTAAATTTTATACATAAAACAATTCGCTTTCAAATTCGATCGAAGAATATTTCATAACCACATTGTATTTATCAAACAAGCTTCCGTCCCACCCACACACGGCTACTTATTTTTCAATTATAATATCTGCATCACTTTAGTTCAACAATGCCTTCAGCCGATTCTTAAATATTTGTTATCTTTAGTTTTCAGTCCTCGCATACGTTCTCTGCTCCCATCCATCCCTCTCCACCAACTTCAGACAGACTTTTTGCTTTGGACTAGTTGTGAACGTTGCAGGGTTGAATTCAATCTTCATTGGTGCCTCATTTCCCAGAGTAATTCTATATTTTTTGAATATGGTTACCAAACCGGCCAACATCTGCATTTTCGCAAATCGTTTACCTGAAAAATATATATAAATATTTTACACCTAATTTTTAAATTTTATGGTTTCCTATAATACTCTTGTCTGCTTCGTTTTGAGCAATTGCTTTGTTAAATATCTTTGTACCTATATGTAATAATCGACCATATGCTATATAAATATCTATGTAATTGATGTACTTAAACATAATATTAATGGTGCCTTCGCTGAATAGTAAGATGTTAATATGAAAAATACGATCACTGATTCATAAAATAATCTCAGAAACACGTTAATCAGGAAATAAGTAGGATACTTACGGTATTATTCATAGAGTTAGAGTAAGTTAAGGTTTTTAAAGAAGCGTTCAAACTTACTGTTAAACAACAATATGAAAAACACCGTAAAAACACAAGATATAATGAAAATATGAATTAGAGAGTCTCTTCTCTTTAAACTGTTAGAGAAAGTATTTTGGAAGTGTTCATAATAAACAAAAATTAATTAATAATCTAAGAACATTACTTCAAAAGATATTACAATTTCAAAAACCAAGTAAAATGAAAACTTTACCTATGCAAACCCTAGGTCCTTCGCCGAAGGGCATGTATGAACATGTCTGCACGTTGTGTTTTTCTTCTTCGTAGAATCTTTCTGGACGATACACCTCCGGCTGTGGCCAGAATTTAGGGTCGTTTTGTATGTACTGCACGGGCAATTGAACAATTAAACCCTTTTCTAACTTTGTACCATTCGGGAGTTTGTAATCTTCCATCAATTCCCTTGTTATCATTCCAAGGACTGGGTACAGTCTAAGTGTCTCGTCAATACATGCGTCTAAATAGGGTAACTCATGAACACATTCGTAATTAATGTTATTATTATGTTTAGTTAGATAAGCATCGACTTCTTCCAGGACTTTCTCTAACGCTTTCTCATTTTTCGCCAGTTCATAAAGAGTAAACATCGATGTTGTTGCAGATGTTTCAAAACCGGCTGCAAAGAAAACTAAGCACTGAGCTATTAGCAAGTCATCATCTACTTTTAACTGAACTTTATCATTTGTTCCACTTTTCATATTCTTCATGCTATCACCAACAATGAAACTATTTTCTCTCCATCCTAAAATTAAATCAACGAAGTCATGTTTTGATGACGATTTATAATTCCTGTTTTTGAATACAGTTTTAACGACATCAGTAAAAGTATCGAACTCTGTAGTAGTGAGTTGGAATCCCAATGCATAGAAAAAGTCAGGCCAGATAGCTCTAAATAACCTTTTAAAAGCAAGTTTCTTTGAATCTAATGTGAAATCATTTTTTGCCTTTCTAAACGGATTATTTTTATCACTGTCACGTATTGTCTGAGTTTGTACACCAAACACGCAGGCTCCTATGCATTCGATGGTAAATCGTTCCATCAGATCTTTAACGTCAACCTCATGCTTTTGGGACATGCTTAATTCTTTATCAAGAAGCTCTTCGAAAGAAAAAGTACATTTGTGTATTAATTGAAACATATTCTTCATTTTCGCCGAAGAGAAAAGGGGTGTCATGTTCTGACGCAATATCTTCCAGGTGTCGCCATAATGAGAGAATAGATTCAAAGTAGCGAACTCCTTGTGAGCGTAATCACTCAGCTCCCTTCCGTTGAAGTAGGGAAAGTCTTTGGTAACGACCAACTTGATAAATTCAGGATCCTTTGGTATAAACACAGGTTTTGTTCCTATATAAGCCCCAATATATGGTTCGTCAGGGAATTTGTTACAGATATCTTGTACCACCTCACCAAGATTCTTCTGCAGGAATATGGCTTCTCTGTAGTTGCCGAACAGTGGTATAGGTTTGGGATGTGGAACATTTTTCGCTTTCCAGTAACCGTATCTTCTCGTGGATAGGTAATAAAGCAGGCCGAAGACCGTTATTGACAATATTAACCAATACATGACGTTCTGTTCAAAAGTTCAAGTATAACTGATTGTGCTATGTTATGTATTTGCTATTTATAGTGCGACAAGAAAAATATAGTCAAGCGTGTGTTTGGATAGTTGTCTGAACTTGATATTTGTTATCAAATAATAGACTTTATTTTTAAGTGCATTAATCCCTATTAATATTATAAATGCTAAAGTAACTCTGTCTGTCTGTCTGTTCCGTTTTCACGTAAAAACTACTGGACCGATTTGGCTGAAACTCAGTATATATATTTTCGATACCGAGGATGAACATAGAACATAGGATACTTTTTATCCCGAAAAATGGGATAGTTTCCGGGATAACATGATATTTGTCTGTTTGTTTGTTATGCTTTTACGGAAAAACTACTGGACCGATTTGGCTGAAATTCGGTACCTACGTATGTAAATTAAATACTGAAGATGGACAAGGGATAATTTTCATTTTGGCCTTTTTGGTAATTTTGGCCTATTTGGTAATTTTGGCCTATTTGGTCATTTTGACCTTTTTGGTCATTTTGGCCTTTTTGGTCATTTTGGCCTTTTTGGTCATTTTGGCATATTTGGTAAATTTTCCTTTTTGGTCATTTTGGCCTATTTGGTCATTTTGGCCTATTTGGTAATTTTGGCCTTTTTGGTAAATTTGGTCATTTTGGCCTATTTGGTCATTTTGGTCTATTTGGTAATTTTGGCCTATTTGGTCATTTTTCCTTTTTGGTCATTTTGGCCTTTTTGGTCATTTTGGCCTATTTGGTAATTTTGGCCTATTTGGTAATTTTGGCCTATTAATAAGTAGTAATTTATTTTGTTGACAGATAGACGGGGGATGGTATATTATATATTATTATATAATTAGCGATATAAAATGAAGTGAATCTTCTGTGCGCAAATACATAAAAATGTAATATAATATAACCTGTAGCACTTGCTCTATAAACAAGAGACACGCACTAGAGGTTAACCCGCGGCGCAGCCGCGGGTTAACCTCTAGTTAATCTAATATGTATGAATAATGTACGAGCATTTATGCTCACAACTACACGAAAACACCAAACTACACAGACAAATAAAATCGAAGTGCCCTTTTGTTATAATAAAATAAAAATGAGAAAAAAGTCAGGAGGGATAATTTGGACCAGGAGATACCTGCATGCACTTTTTAGAATATTTGTCTGTCTGTCTGGATGTTCCGGCTAATATCGGAAATGGTGGGAACGATTTTGACGGGACCTTCACTGGCAGATAGCTGATGTTATAAGAAGTATTTTAGGCTACTTTCTTTAGTGTTCCGCGAAAAAAAAAACATTTGTTACAGCTAATCTTTGAAACGGCTGAGCCGATTTTGACGGGACCCTGATGTTATAAGGAGAAACCTAGGTTACTTCTAAAATTAGGCTTCCACGAGATAAAGTTCCACGCGAGTCGCGACGACAGGTAGTAAATTAACATAAAATCATAATGTCCGTCTGTCTCTTTGTCCGGTTGTTTCAGATATGTTATGTTTGGTATATATTTTCGACAGATATAAATGATAACGCATTTTTTAATGTGTTGCTCTCATAGTTAGGTCCACCTTCGCTACATGACGTTATGAGTATTATTTTTCTATTTTACTTGACACTGTAGAAATACTGTCAGAGTAGGCCAGGGAGGAGATTAAGGCATGGTAGACTCCCAACCGCCGGTCCTGGATTCCGTCTACAAAATTTACATTAACGCGAGCGAAGTCGCAGCCAATAGCTGTTTTTTTACTATTCAGCACGTTTTTATTGTTCTGTAGTCAAATAATAAGTCGGATATTTCCCACCGCCACGGAACCCTCCACTGTCAGTGGACTGGCATGCACACGGCCAATTTCGTATCTAAATTGCTTTTACCCGATGTTAACTACCATATTTAGAAGAGATGACTTGCAATTTTTAAACAAATAGCAAGTCACGATGACATGCCTCAGTTTTGTTTATTTGAACGGTAACTTACAGATAATTAATTATCATCTTTTTCTTAATATTTGACTTATTGAAGTTAATAAGTCAATTATAATAAATCAGTGCCATTGTTATTGGCAAATGACACTGTCTTTGCCAATGTCAAAGTAGGCAGGTGGAGAAGAAAATTAAATCTATATATTAACTAGCTGTACCCGGCAGACGTTGTCCTGCCTTTAAAAGATAAAAATCTAGATCCCGATTCCAGCGTCATCTACCGGGACCAAATGTTAATCTAAACTATTCTCAAATCCACTTGAACAAACAAAAAAATGGATCAAAATCAGGCCCAGCGTTTAGGAGGAGTATCAGGAATTTTGAGTTTAGTCAAGTAACCTTAATAACCTAAATACTTAATAAGTAACCTTTTTGGAAAGTTACGATGTCGGATAAAACAAGTTTTCATAAAATAAACTCGTTAATTTAATAATTATCTTTGAGTCAATAAAGTTCAAATAAATAAAAGTGAGGAATGTTATATTGACTTGATATAAATTTAAAATTTGAAAGTCATCTCTAAATATAGGTAGGTAACATCGGTTAAAAGCAATTTTGATTAAAAAAATTGTCCCCGTGTATGTCAGCCCACTGATATACTATATAAATTACCTTTTTTATGACTTTTTGTAACTATTCCACGCGAACGAAGTCGCGGGCAGAAGCTAGTCTTTTATAATGAGTAAAACCTATGGAGTTTAAGGGTGTAGAATTAAAAATAAAACGGAAAGGACCAAGAAGAATATACTTAGAAGACCACTGCCAAATCATTTGGGAAAATACAAGAGTGACCTATGCTCTTTTGCGGGTTCCATGAGAAATAGGTTACAATGAGTGATTAATGCTAGTGGTGGTTATATTTGTTATGAAATAAGTCATTATATTCGCACACGTGTTTATTTGTGCAGGAACGGAGAAAGAATACAATTTCTTGAGGCCGGGTGGCCTGTCGTAAAAGGCAAAAGTCAACGTTCAGCGAGGTGGTAGGGCATTTGCCTGGATGGCTACCATCTCTGGTCTAAAGTTTGTCGCCATAACAACCTTGGATTGTGTTTTTGTACCTTTGGTGTTGTAAATGTCCATAGGCGATGGTAACCGCTTTCCATCAAATGGGCCGTCTGCCTGTCTGCTGAAGAATTCCTGCAATAAAAAAAATATTCTTTCATTTTCGGTCAAGAATGAGTTTAATCCTCTAGTGGCTAGACATGCATTCTTATTACACTTCTTTTCCAAAAATGTAAACAAGGTGAATTTCCACTTTCTGTGATAGTCTGTAAGCCAGATAAAGTTAATTACCCGGCAATGTAAGTGAACATACAAAATATTCTGCATGTATTCTAACAAACTTCTTGCTCGTGTATGACTGTAATCTCTTGTTAAGAAATAAGTTTTATCTACGGTTAAGAGGTTATAATTATAACGTCTTTTAGTACTTATTTATTGTAGAAACAAAAGTTTAACCCGTCATCTGTAAGTGTGGGTCGTAACGGTCATATCTCGGCCAAAATATTTACTTGAAACTTGCAATAAAGAAGAGATTAGGCTCCAATAGAGAAAATAATAACCATAGACAAAATTAAAAGTACCTAAGTAAATAATTAAAATGAACAAGTTGACGGTAGGCTAAATAAAACTTTAACAATACTCATTGACACTTGAGATCTTTGTCATCCGTGATCACAGCCACTGAAAAGTAGCCGAAACGTCTGAATAACAAAAATGAAATAAATTACCGCGCTTAAAATCGTTAAAACGTAGTTTTATTATGTATACAAGTCGCGAATACTTAAGAAAATACTGTATTAAGCAAGTTTTCGATTTCATAGTGTTATTTTCAATTCCAAAAGTTTGCGTTTCGAAATGGAATGTAAAAAAATAACAAAAGAAAGTCAAGCAGAAAAAGAAGTCAAAAAAGAGAATGCAATTAAAGCAAGTGAATCAGTAGTAAGATAAAAGATACCAGCCATTATTGGAATGAAGTTCCTTATCGCGCGTTGCGAAAGGGGGCTAGACGGAAAAAATTAAGACCAAAAGCTGTAACGACACTTTTTGCTATAGTTGTAAGCCGTGCGGCGTTATCAATGCGTATGTATTCGGCAATCCGTGCGTTTTCTAGCCTATACGCTGTTGTATTTACAAAGTCCCGCGCATCTATTACGTGTACGAAATAATAGACAGACAGAGTGCATATATATATATATATATATATATATATATATATATATATATATCAACAACAACAAGAATCTTTTAAATAAAGCAAAGAACTTAGCGAAAGAGAACAATTTCAAATATATATGGGTGCGTCATTCTAAAATAATGGCTAGAAAATCTGATACTTCACCAGTATTTTTTATCAAATCCGAAAACGATCTGTTAAAAATATCTTAAATTGTAACGTTTAATATCTTAAGTATTAATTATAATCAATGTATAATAATTCTATCAATATGGCCTATAAACTTTTATTTACTTCGTAAGAAAACTTTTGGAACCGCTTGTAGTACCAATGCTGTTTGTTCGATTCGTGTATCATTATACAGTACAATAACGCCCTTACGTTTGAAACCGTTCGAGCAACATTCACCCTATTATGCGATGTATTTAGATATCATTTTCAATTGCATGAACTCACATAGATTAACTTGTTGGCACGCACACGAAGTGATCTATTTGTTAACTACCGACCAAATAATTTTTACCTTGTGCTCTAGTTACTGTTTTGACTTAAATGTATTATACTGTTATAAAATTAATGCATATTTTGTTACACTACTGCTACGGTATATTGTTAGTTATTGTTTAAAGATTTATATACATATATCCTGTTATGTGTTTACTATTCGTTTGCATTTAACAACTATTTTCCAATTATTACTGAGTTATAGTGTTTTTTTTACAATGTTATCAATGCTTAAAATATTCTATCAAAATACCAGAGGGCTACGCACTAAAACGAATATATTCAAACTAAATCTTTATTTAAACAATTATGATATAATATCTATCACAGAGTCGTGGTTATTAGATAGCATTAGTAATTCTGAGTTGTTTGACGACAGATACATTGTTTGGAGAAGGGATAGGAATTATAATGTAACTAACGAAAAGTTAGGTGGTGGAGTTTTATTAGCAGTCCGTAGGGAATTCTTAGCAGTAGAACGTACAGAGTGGAGGTCCTCGGCAGAAGATTTATGGGTAACAATTAATTGGAATTCGAAAGATCACCCTTCTCATTAGATCCATTTATGTACTTTATATCTATGTAACGAAAATTTAGGTAATTCTTTTTCAACGCAACTTTCAAATTTTACAGAGAACATATCTTCCATTGTTAATTCGTGTCCAAATGATTCTTTTCTTGTTATGGGTGATTTTAATTTAAGTAACGTAAACTGGGTTGACCGCGACGGCTTTTTACAACCCAAAGATTTGTCAGGTGATTGCCAAACTATTTTTTTTGATACTTTAGCAGAATGCAATATAAATCAATTTAACTTTGTAATTAATCAAAACAATAGAATTTTAGACTATATTCTTTGTAACAAAAGCATATCAGTTTCCGCCTGTGATGATCCACTGGTGAAAGAAGACCCTCATCATAAATCTTTATATGTAGAGTTTATCCTAAGTAGCTGTAAACAGCTTACAGGTACTTCTAGTATGAGATATCATATAGTTCTGGAGATTTCAACAGCATTAATACGGCACTAGAAGACATAAATTGGATAGATCTTTTTAAACAAAAATCTTTAGAAACCTCTGTTGATTTATTCTATTCAACTTTGCATAATTTAAAAGATGAATTTGTACCTCGAAAACGTATTAAATATTCATCATATCCTCCATGGTTCACAGCTCCATTAAAAAAGATTTTAAAAGAGAAATATAAGTATCTTAAATAATATCGTATTTATGGAAACATCTCGGACTGTGAATCTTTTTCATTATTGAGGAAACGTGCTAAATTAGTAGAAGAAGAATGCTTCAAATCATATATCACAAACATTGAAGAATCTATAATTAAAAATCCTAAAAAAATGTGGTCATATGTGAAATCTTTAAAATTCTCTTCTAATTCTATTCCAGCCACCATGTCATATGAGGGAGTAAATGCTCGTACAGGAGAAAGTATTTGTAATCTTTTTTGCACTTATTTTCAATCAACATTTTTATCGGTGCCATCAAACGGGAATTGCTCTCCATCAATTCATCTTGGTGAAAATCCTTATTATATTAATTCTATCAACACAATTGTAGTTGAGCCTGTTTCTGTTCATAAGCTTTTGAAATCAATCGATATTAATAAAGGCGCTGGTCCGGATAATATTGCTCCATTGTTTATAGTCATGTGTGCAAAAGCATTGACAATGCCTTTGACTTATTTATTTCAGAAATCTTTAACAGAGGGTACAGTGCCAACAATTTGGAAATCGGCATTTATTACCCCAGTACATAAAAATGGAAATAAAAGTGAAATTAAAAATTATAGACCTATTTCAAAGTTATGCATTTTTGCACTTCACACTGGTTTTTTACCTGAACAGCATGGGTTTTTGAAAAATCGTTCAACAACATCTAATCTTATTACTTTTGTAGATTACCTTACTTCAAATATGGACTCAGGTGGCCAGGTGGATGCAGTTTTTACTGATTACAGTAAAGCTTTTGACCGCATTGACCACTATTTACTTTTACAGAAATTACTAAAAGCTGGAATTCATGGAAACTTGTTCAGATGGTTCTCCTCTTATATTAATAAAAGGTCGCAGGCCGTTGTTGTCAACGGCTATTCCTCTAGGTGGGTAAATATTCCTTCCGGAGTACCCCAAGGATCCCTGCTAGGACCACTTATGTTCACGATTTTTATTAACGACATAAATAACTGTTTTAAATTTTCAAATATTTAGATCTATAAACACCATTAATGATTGCTATCTTTTACAGCATGCCCTTTATCAATTTGAACAATATTGCACATTAAATAAACTCGATCTCAACATATCTAAATGCTATAAAATTACGTTTACACGTAAACCAAATTTCATCCAGTATTTCTACACTATTAATAATACAATTCTCACCGAAGTTGATGAGATACGTGATCTTGGAGTAAGTACTACATGATTCGAAATTACTGTATGATAAACACATAGACCACATAACAAGAAAAGCCAATAAGACATTAGGTTTTGTCATGAGAGTCAGTTCACAATTTAGTAACGTTAAGGTCTTAAAGATTTTGTATTGTTCTTTGGTGCGTAGTCTTCTAGAGTACGCTTCACAGGTATGGAATCCAATGTATGATGTATATGTTAATAGAATCGAATCCATACAACGTAGGTTTTTAAGATTTTTAGAGTTTAAATGCAAGGTTAGCGATAATCACTACGAAGCTAGATGTCTCAGACATCATATTTTGCCATTGTACAAAAGGAGACAAATAGCAGATATAGTGATGCTAAGTAAAATTACACAGTCTAAAATAGACTCGCCATATTTATTATCTAAAATATGTTTAAAGGTGCCAACAAGACTATTCCGAAACCCAATACAATTGTTTGTTCCTCGAATATCTAGTAATTATAGGGCAAATTCTTATTTTAATCGTGTATCAATTAACTATAATCTTTTGGCTGTTACACATGATATAGATTTATTTATAAGTAATCCGCAGAATCTTAAGACGGTTCTGGTAAAGCACTGGTCTGAATATTAAGAAGTCAATAGGTCAGTTTATAATATTTTTTTTTCTCTTTTTTTAATTTCATCCTTTTAATTTAATTTTACAGAATTTAACATATTTACTAGCAAGCATTATAGGTATCTATATGTGGAAACAATTAAATGGTTATAGATATTTAGTAGTATATACTTAGTTGTAAACTGTTTGTTTACCGAATAAAAATATAAATATATATATATATATATATATATATATATATATATATATATATATATATATGTGTGTGTGTGTGTGTGTGTGTGTGTGTGTGTGTGTGTGTGTGTGTGTGTGTGTGTGCATGTGCGTGTGTGTGTGTGGGAGGGAAGCTATGAATTGGATGGATTCATCATTTGTTTATAGTCGTATTTTTAATTAGACGAAGCCAACTGACAGTAACTAATGTCACTTTGTAAAATAATGTTGCCATATTTAAAGTAATAGTGATGCGTTCAGTTCTTGTTCAATCAGATGAATGAACAATGAGTGTGAATAGTTAATCATTTCAAACTATAAAAGAATATTATTTCTATTTTACAATACAATTGTAAAAAAGTGCTCTGATATAAGTTACTAGTAGTATGTATTAGTTTTTTGACGGCTTATTACAAAGCGCGGCGCGGCGACTATTTTTTTTTTTTTTTTTTTTTGTTTGTTTGAGGCGAGGAAAAATGCTGACCGATTTACGCACTCTCAGGGCCGTCACTAGGAAACGGCGCGCATCCATCGGGGGCGATAACGCTAGCAATAGTATGCTTTGTTTGCGCTTCGTCCGCGATGGCTTGACACTGAGGAGTGTGGAAGACTCAGAGCGATGCCGCACGGGCGAGCAACCTCAATACCCACTAAAAAACCTCTCCTCCCGTCGACCCTGCGCTTTGTTGTGAAGGAAAGACTGAGATATAGAACATAGTTACGCAACAGTCGATCCAGCGCAATAAAGTGCCTGGAGTGTGCCCTGGGAGAACACACCCCACTTCGAAACGGGGGCTGAATCCCTTGCGTTGCCTAGTAGCAAGGGGCCCCTCGTACCGGAACCTAACTCAGGGAGGGAAGTAATGCGCGTACCTGCCTCTCCGGGTGCTAGCTGAAGGCCGGCGACCTCGGGTGGAGACATTAGCACGCGCTGCAGGACTTCGCTCCCTATCCCTTTCTGCGGCCTCTTTTAGAGACATTACCGCCTCACAGAAAGAGACCGCAGACTCCCAGCGGTCGTCGCTGTGCAACATGGCCGTTACCAAGTCGCCAAGCGATCGGACGGCTCCTACGTGTGTCTCGAGCTCGAAACGCTGAGGCGTCCATGCAGCGCACTCAACAAGCGTGTGTAACGCCGTATCGGGTGCGCCGCATTGGCGGCAGTCCGGGGAAGGCAAGCAGCCCACAATGCGAAACAGATACTGGTCGAAACAACCGTGTCCGGTCAGTATCTGAGTCGTCCTGAAGGTCAGGGTTCCGCTGGTGCGGGTCACCCATCTCTCCAGCTGCGGCCTGATTGCATCCACCGTATAGCCGCCGGCCACAGGGTGTTCGAGGTCACGAGACCAGGCGACGAGGCAGGAGGCGGTTTCCCGCTTCCTGACCGTCTCTAATTCGACTTGACAGAAGGTCAGTCCTCTAGCTAGGGCATCCTGCTGGGCGCGACGAACTCTGGACAGGACGTCTGCCTGGAGAGGCCAGGGCAGCTCGCCTGCCAAGAGAGTCGCCGCCGACCACGACACTGTGCGGTACCCCCGTATGGTCCTCACGGCCAGAACCCGCTGCGCGCGGTGCAGCAGGGTTCGGTTGTGGCGGTGAAGCGAATCGAACCAGACGGGCGCACCGTAGAGCGCCATACTCCTCAGGATGCCGGAATAAAGCTTCCGCGTCGCACCCCCCGGCCCCCCCACGTTAGGAAGAAGCCTGGAGAGTGCGCCCGCGGAATTCAGAAGTTTGGGAACTAGCTGCTCAAAGTGCGCTTTGAACAGCCATTTCCCGTCCAGAACTAGCCCAAGATATTTCATCGTGGGCCCTACTCTGATCGCCACCCCCTGAACTGTAACGGACAAGTCCGGGGGAGGATTCCGGAATTTCCTATGGAACATGACGGCCTCCGTTTTCGCGGGGGAGACCCTCAAGCCCAGCCTAGCTATTCGATCTACGACGATCGCCAACCCGTCGTTGGCAACGTCCACGGATTCCGCAAAAGACGCGGCGCGTGCCGTGAGTAGGGTGTCGTCCGCAAAGCAGATCAGCCCTACTCCGGGCCGGACCGTCACCCGAAGGATCCAGTCATAGCCTACGTTCCAAAGGATAGGCCCGAGGACCGATCCCTGTGGAACGCCGCACGCGACACGTCGCCGACCTAACACGTGGTTGGCGGACTCACCGCCCTCCCAAAGGATGTGCCGATCTCGCAGGTACTCGCCCAACAGCCTCGTGAGGTACGGGGGGACTCCGTGCGCGCGGAGCCCTTCCCTGATCGTCTCATGAGGGAGGCTGTTAAAGGCGTTCGCTATGTCTAGCGACACTGCAAGAACGACGTCCCTTGCTTGGACGGCTTCGTCCGTCAATGTTCGCAGCGTCTCGAAGGCGTCCATCGTGGAGCGCCTCCGCCGAAACCCGAACTGCGTATCTGATAGCCCCGGCTCCACAGTGTCTAGATGCTTCACAAGCCGCTCCGCCAAGATCTTCTCGAAGACCTTGGCGACCTCGTTCAGCAGCACTATGGGCCTGTAGGCGGACGGATCGTTGGGAGGCCGACCTCCCTTGGGAAGTAGGCACAAACGCCCCTCTTTCCATTGCGACGGGAACCTACCTGCGCGAATACAGGCTTCGAAGAGGTCCCGCAGCTGGCTGCGTAGGTGTTTTGCAGCCAGGAAGAGGAGTCGACCTGGAACCCCGTCGGGTCCCGGTGCCGTCTTCCTGCCCCGGAGCCGGTCCAGGGCGACGTCTAGCTCCCCCTCGGAGATGGAGTGAGGCTCCTCGTCCGTGGGGGTGTCGGGAATGGGTGGACCCATACTGGGGGGAGTGAAGATCCCCGGTTCCGGGAAGAGCCCATCGATGACCGACCGGAGCACCTCGGGTTCGAGCGTTTCCGTGACCGTGGATGTGCAAGGCCGCAACTTGTTGCGGGCCCCACGGTACGGGCGCCCCCAAGGGTCCCGATCGAGCGTCTCGAGGAGCTCGGCCCGGGCACGGGCTTTCGATCGCAATATTGCAATCGAAAGGGCCTTTCTGGCCTCTCTAAACTCGCCCACGAGTCCATTTTCCGCGACGAAGTCCGGAGGACGGCGCGCCCTGCAGCGTTTGAGCCTGTGACTAATGATGCGAACTGCCTTTCGCATCTCGCCCAGCTCCTCGGTCCACCAGTGGACCGATTGCTTGCACGGAGGCTGCCGCTTGGAGACGCGTGGCATAGCAGCGTCGCAAACCCTCGTCAGGGTCTTGCGCATGTGCTCTGCCTGCGTATCCAGATTCGCGAAGTCGGCTGGGTAGGCCCAGCTTTCCGAGAGTGCCCGCTCCTCGGCCTGCTCCGGATCGAGCTTGGTAAGGGCCCAACGCGGGAGGAGAGGGGGGCGACGGTGAACAGGGCTCGGACCGGAGGAGGGGGTCGTGAGCTCAAATCTGATGTACCGATGATCAGAGAGCGACTCCACCTCCTCCAGCACCCTCCACGGCGCGGCGACTAGTGCCAACACCGATCATCGCCGCGCGCGTCGGTCGCCATTTTATTTGTAATTCGGCTTCTAACCTCTGGTCTGATAGCACGAATGTTTTTTCTGCGCTCACGTTGTTTAGTTATTGTTTTTGTTATGTTTTAAGTTACGTTGTGTTTGTTGTAATTGTTGTGTTTATTTGTTGCTATATTGTTTCGTACAAACGATATGGATCCTAAACCAAGCACGTCAAGCCAAAGCTTGTCTCCAAGAAAGAAGAGACCACGGATTGCTTTAAGCGTTACCGAAAAACTTATGATACAAAACGTCTACAAACACATATTTGAGGAGAAAGCTGCTTCACTATTACCTATTGAGGCTCCCGAAAAAAAAGAATGTGTTTCGAAAACAGCTGACATTTTGGGAATTGGTGTGACCTCAGTTTACAGTGTGTTAAAAGAATACAAAGAAAATGAACAATTTAAGTCTCCCGAGAAACGTGGACCGAAACACAGTTTTAAACATAAATTAGACGATTTTACTTTTGCCGCTATAAGGCGAAAAGTACATCATTTTTTTATGCAAATGAGTCACCCACCATTATAAAGGTAACTTAAACTTTATTCATTCTACTGCATTATATTCTGTGTCCACCATAATGTTCTTTGTAAAACCAAAGTATTAGATTGCGTAGACTTCCTTACTCAAAAACTTTTTTTATTACTTTACAGATTCTTAAGGTTGTCAATGAAGACCCAGACTTACCCAATTTTTCTTGGAGTACATTAAGAAATGTTATGAAACATTTAAATTTCAAATATGTCACAAAATCAAGACAAAGCATTTTAATTGACAGACAGGACATTATTTTATGGCGCCAGCGTTACCTTCGAAAAATTAAAGAGTATCGAAGGGAAGGAAGGTATATTTATTACCAAGATGAAACCTGGATCAACGAAGGTAATAAAAATTTTCTGTTTTCTTTACATTAAAATGTACTTTCAATAATTAATTGATATTTTTCACTATCTTGAAGGTCATGCACCAAAGAAGGCATGGATTGACCAGACAGTGTTATCGTCCCGCCAGGCCTTCCTAGATGGCTTGACCACTGGCTTAAAACAGCCTTCAGGAAAGGGCAAACGATTAATTATCGGCCATATAGGCGGGGAAGAAGGATTTGTAGAAGACAGCTTATTAATATTTGAAGCCAAAAAAATAAAGAAGTTCAGAATCATCAAGAGATGAATGCCGATTCCTTTGAGAAGTGGTTTAGGGGGGTCTTGCCAAAACTAAAACCAAATTCCGTAGTAGTGATGGATAACGCCCCCTACCATTCCAGGAAACTAGAATCGCTGCCTAAAATGTCTTGGACTAAACCTAGAATACAAGAGTGGCTAACGAACAAAAATATTTTATTCGAAGCAACAATGGTTAAAGCTACTCTTATAGACATTGTACAGCAGCACAAACAAGAACATTGCGATAAGTATGTTGTGGACGAGATGGCAGCGCAGCATGGGATAATTGTTTTACGTCTGCCCCCCATACCACTGTGAGCTCAATCCCATTGAGTTGGTATGGGCGCAAGCTAAAGGATATGTTGCAAGAAATAACAAAACCTTCAAAATGACAGAAGTAAAAAAACTTTTTGAAGAAGGACTTCAACATATCACACCTGAAAAATGGAGTAGCTGCGTGTCTCATATAATTAAAGAAGAAGACAAAATGTATGGTCTTGACCACAAGATCGACAATGTTTCAGACAGATTTATAATTAATGTCACCGAAAGCGATAGTGATGATTTTTTATCTGATGATGAATAAAAATAAATTATGTAATAAGCTATGTTTTTTATTTTCATTACCTACCTATAATTGTTATATTTTATACATCTATAGTTTCAACTACATGATCTATTGAAAATAGGACAGTCTTACAAGTTTCCTCGCAATGTTTTCCTTAATGTTTAAAACACTCGGTATTTAGTATAGGTAGATATTATAGGAACATAGTCGTCGAAAACTCGTTGGTATGTACAAAACACGACTATAATTCGAACCCCGTACCCGATATCGTCAGTTCGGCACATTAACTATTCACTAGACAATCGAGGCAATTTCATTCATTCAAGAGTTTTTTCAATCATTCACTTTGCTACAACACTATTTTTATTTCATCAAAAACTGACAACACAGTAAACGTCAGTTGATGTCGTCTAATTAAAAATACGACTATACATTTTAATTACTTCTAAAATTCTTAATTTAATTTGATTTGTTTCATGTTTCTATAACTTAAAGATCGTTCTAACCTAATAAAAGTTATGAATATTGTAATTTAATAAACGACCAATCAGAGCAGAGCATATGGCTCGGAGCGGTTAGACGCCCTCTATACTTTAGTAGTATCTACTTCGGTAGACGGAGGAGTTTTTGTAGCACATTTGGTTGGTGACAACAGGTCGACTTGGACCTTTGAGAATTTTAAAGAAAGTATTGAAGTTGGAAGTATGAGCGGTGCCCTGAACCCGCTGCTCGGTCTAAACTATGTCAAAATGTTGATAAAATCTAAATTAAAAGTGTATAAACTGTGGCCATTGTGTTTTATGCTCGCATTTTATCCTGATGACGCCCACTAAACATGCAATGTATAAAGAACATATCACGAGAACGAGGCCTTCTCTGACATATATATATATATATATATATATATATGTGCGTGCTGCGTGGTTGCGTGCGTGCGTGCGTGTGTGTGTGTGTGTAACTTCGTTCCATCCGGGTGTCCCTTGACACCTCTCAAGTTTTTTAATATACAGAAGTTTCGTGAAAATATCCGTTTAAGAATGAAAATGACAATCGACACTATACTTGACAATTTGACGTACAGCACAGGTCCAAGTGTTGTCAACTTTAAATAAAGACATTACATCTTTTTAGCAATCACCAATTTTCCTAAGAAAGCTATTATCGAGCGCTATTTTCTGAAGAACACACCCATCAATAAAGTAGCTAAATGTATTTATGTTCAAATGTATTTTGAAGCCATAATAAGTATTTGACATACTAATTACAAAATTGACGTATTTTACAACTTTATTTGTACAAAATACGTCAGCGTCAGGTATTTGAAATACAAATTACATTTTTAAGAAGTAGTTGAAAAAAATACAACATATGTAATTTGTATTTCAATTACGTTTTAATTGCAATTAAACCTAACCTGACCCAACCCTGCTTATATTTGCACACTTCAATGGACTTTAATTATCCAGATACGTTGTAAGCCACGCCCCTCAGCCGCGTTCATTAGCCGTGACTTATAATATGCACGCACCTTCAAAGTTATCTAATAGCGCGTTCCATTGGTAGTTCACAACGCCCAAAATGCTCCGTTAGCCGTTCAACAAGGCAACCGCGGTCCTTGTGGTCGTGTCGAAAACGTAACCAGTGAAGTCATCATTTACGATCACACAACGCTCACAACGACCCATGTCAAGAAGTGTCACGAATAATCGTTCCGCTTGGGCTTAAAATTGTAACGCCGACATGCAAGTGGAACCCATTGCGGTCGTTATGAGTCTCTCATGGAACGTAGCCTAAAAAGGGTCTTTTCTTGGGGATTTTATTGGGACTAAACTTTCAGCGCAATTGGGGACATATTTTGACCCTTAACCTTGCTAAAAATGCCGTAAAAGGTTAGAGATAGCGTAAAATACCTAATAAAAGTTAAATCAGACGTTTAAGGTATTTATACAATAATTGTCATGATTTTGAAATCAAATTATTAAAAAAAGTTATATTTATATAACGAATTAAGAACCGGAGGAGGTTCTTAATTCGTTATATAAATATAACTTCTTTAAAGCCGGTTAAAAAAAATGAAAATACGAAATCCTTCATGTGTTACATTCCATTAGGGACTCACAACGGCCACGTTCACTACTATTATTTTTCTCATTCCACTTGCTTCCTGGTGTTACAATCGTAAACCCAAGTGAAACGGTTATTGGGCCCACCTCCTAACATGGGTGAGCGTTGTGATCGAAAATTATGACGTCATTAGTGACCTTTTCGCCAACGACCACAACAACCGCGGTCGCCGTGTGGAGCGGCTAACAGAGCATTTTGGGGATTTTGGGCGTTGTGAGCTAAGTGGTACTGGTGGAATGCCCTGATAGTAGTGTAGTCTGTGGTCAATTGTCAAAAAGTATCTAGGTTCTGGGTTAAAGGTCTAGTTGCCAATGCCAAGCCATAAATGCATTAAAAAAGTATCTAGGTTAGGTTGTGTAGGGAAATTTGCAGATAATTTTGTTTTAAATAACAAATAATTATAAAGAAAATAACATGTAACTTAATTATAATAAAGTAATACGGTACAAATATGATAAACTCTTTTAATAGCACCGTAAAATGTAAGTATACTAAAATTAAGGTTATGTACTATGAAGTACATTCATTTATAAAATTTATTTTTATTGTTGATCAATTTAGATTTACGGCTTATAAACATCAAGAATGCACTCCAAGTGGCTACAGAACGTAAACCGAACTTCACTGCGAACCTTCCCAAAGTCCAAACCGATGTAATAAACACTAGAAGAGTTTTAATATTTTCACCACGAAATATTGGCGTCGAAATCACAGATAAACCTTCGGGGAGTAGGATAAAGCAAGACCCAATACCGTACATACCCATAATAAACCCACGGTCGATACTGCCTCTAATAGAAAAAGAATGGAGAAAGGAAGAAGTAGGTCTCCCTACATTGCAGAGAGAAGAAATTCAAGCTGCCAGATTGATTGTAATTAGAAGAAAGAAGATGAAAAAGCATAAAAGAAGGAAGCTGTGGAAGAAGATGAGACATCGCTGGGCTAGAGTAAGTAATGACCCATTTTTATCACCCCTAAAGACTATATGAATGACCTGGAACTTACCTCTCTTTATTTACTAAAATACCAGAATTTATATTTTCGTTCAGCAGTTTCTTTTCCAAATAAGTAATATTTTCCTAGAGAGGAACCTGCAATTAAATTAGCTAACAAGTGCCTAAGGTTATTCTGCTCGTTTTGCTGCTCGCAATAAATACCAAAGTGATTGATACCTAAAACACCCAGAGCGGTAGAATTATAACTCATCAGTAGATTCATATTGGGTTTTAGCCTTAATGAGTTTAAGCAATAAGGAGGCCCTTTGTTCAACCTCTATGTTATGATTTTTTAAGAATCTATAATTTTTCAATATAGAAAAGTATTTTTACTTATTCATTTGATATATCAAACCTTTACCACCATTTTATTGTAAGGGACATTTGGACCTAAGTATATTTATTGCAAATCAATTTTACACTACTATTTTGTTTTCAGACGATCACTTTTTGAATCAGTAGGGTCTAATCTATTAAAATACCTTTTCCAACATACACTTAGGTACTGCTGAATTGAAAAGAAAACCACAATACTTAGGTCCAAATTTCACTTACAATAAAATGGTGGTAAAGGCCCTATATATCTGATGGCCTCTGTGATTGAGCGGACTAAGCCTTTGCTAGCCTATGTTACTGAAACACAGAGGCTCCTGGTTTGATTCCTGGTATAGTAAATTTTGGAAACATATTTTCTCCATTATTTACTTTATTTATGGTCTGGGTGTCTGGGATCAGTCCCAGAGTAGAGTAGTATGATGTGTAATACCCGTAATACAAGAGTAACTTGCTTAATTTGTGGATATAACATATTTGTGTTTGTCTGCTGATTAAAAAAATATTTTTTTTTTAAATAATTGAATCTGTATTCTGTATATCTTTTTATACTAATAGGCACATTATATAATAAATATTACTTATCAATAGATTTAAACCAGAAAAAAAGAAAATGCTTATTTGCCAATTGATTTCAATAAAAAGTTGTTAAAGTACATCATTACTATTTTTTACTAGCTGCGCCCTGTGGTTTCACCTGTGTGGTGATGGAAAATCATTCTATTTTGGATAATTGACACTATATCTTTATAAATTATAGTCTATTAGTATGTGTTATTCTGATTTGTAAGCTATATTACAAAATCAAAATCCATACAGTAGTTTTTGTCTGAAAGAGTAACAATCATACATCCATATTTTACAAACACTCGCGTTTATAATATTAGTAGGATAGGATAAGATGATCTAATTAATGGGTATCCCATGATCCTATCAGACTGAAAGAATTTGCATCCCTAGCAATCAACCCTAATTTAAATTTTTATGCAATTTACTAGAACATTTTGAGAATGTGCAATATAATAAAAGTATGTTTTAACGGTTTTAAGCGTGGTAATTTATTAAGTTTTGGTTTGTCCGACGTTTCGGCCGCTTTTCAGTGGCCGTGGTCACGGACGAGAAAGGAGGTCTGCATGCAACGGAACACAAACCAACTTGACTGATAATTTCTTTTATTTATTTTTTCCTTCCACCCATTTTAATATTATATAAAACAATTTAGAACTAGGCATGTTTGCTGAAGAGTTTCTTGCGCCGCTTCTTCTCTTCATGCCACAACATATTGTGAAGCAGTGGTAAATTAGATTAGGCTCCCATAGAGTAAATAATAACCATAAACAAAATTAAAACTAAATAATTATAATGAACAAGTTGGCGGGAGGCTAAATAAAACTTTAACAATACTTGTTGGACAAGGCCACTGAAAAGCGGCCGAACGCTCGGACAAACTAAAACTTAATAAATTACCGCGTTTAAAACCGTTAAAACGTAGTTTTATCATGTATACAAGTCGCGAAAAATATAATGTGCAATATGTTTTGACAGTTGTATATAAATTAGTAATATAGTAGTAATATAGTCATAAATAAATTATTATAGTTGTGTAATGTAACTAAGCACTGCCTGAAAGAAGCATGCCTGAGAAGGCTTGCATTGGCACATTGTATGGCAATGCTCCATATATGGATATGGATATCAGACTGTGTGACTCACAGGAAAAGAACTTAGTAAAATTAAAGTTTGTCAAAACAGCATTGAAAGAAGTGTAATAGGAGTCAAATTGAAAGACAAAAATAACTTATCGACAATCAATTGACATACTAATTTCAAAAACGCATCAAGAATAATAAAACAATTGAAATGGGACTGGGCTGGACATATAATGAGAGACAATAACAACAAACGAACAAATAAAATAACGTAGTGGTACCCCAGGGATGGTAAAAGTGAAGTGGAAGACAATACAAGAGGTGGGAGGACAATTTTAAACAAACAGCAGGGGCATTGTGGGCCAGAACCCGCAAAGACAGGGAAAAATAGGCAACAAATAGCTTGAGGGAGGGAGGCTTTCGTCGAAGGACAAGCTGAGAAGGAGGCCAAACTAGATACCAATTAGCCGATTACGTTTTTTGTTTTTTCAGCAATAAAGGCTATTTTTATTTATTTATTATGGCAATGCTAGTTTGCTGGGTGAAGAACCAGCACTCTGATCATGGGTGACATCAAAGAGTTTCTTCCGTTACTTACTTAGTTAAAATCTATACATATAATAAAATTGTAGAGGTTAAATTTCTGTACAATGAAAAAAAATTTGCTAAAAACCGAGTCAGGGGGATGTAAGAAGTGAAATAGAACTAATTTTGATTTTTTTCAATTTTTTTTGTTTCATTTTCTGTCTGTTTGTACCGACAAATGTCCGAAACGACTGGACCGATTTAAATGAAATTTTGTATGATGGTAACTTATATCCCTGGTCAATTAAAGATTTCCCGTGGGATACTTAAAAAACCGCACCACGCGGTCGAAGTCGCGGGCATCAGCTAGTAAACAATAAAATGTAATGTAACAACAGTCTATAATTGGTATATTGATGTGCAGTTTTCATCATGATGATTTTCTTCCTCGTTATTATGTGGTAATAGTAAGAATTTGACACTAGATCAGAAAACTGCCTAGGAGTTGCATGCTTTTGGGCCACGATTACAATCCACATCCTTTGGTTCTTAGATGTGTGTTAACCCCTAAGCTACTGCTGCAATAAAGGCTATTTTAATTTTGCTCTGAATTGTGATTACAGGTAAAACAACGCCGTCGCCAGGTCAAAGAGAAGAACTTCCAAAATGAACTCCTGGCCATGGTGAAGGAGGCCAAAGAGTTCTCGGCTGAGCAATATGTCAGCCAGAAGATCGAGAGCGCCAACCACACCCCGCTGCCGACGCGGTGGAGGCACAAACGCCTCCCAGAGTTCATTATTAGACAACTCCTCGGAATCGATAAAAAAATAAATTATAAACACACGGATGTTTATAAAGCTTAATGAATTAATGTGGCTGTAGTTAATAAATAGATGATGTTTGCTTGATTGTTTGTTTTATTTAGGCCTAATAACGTTTTAACGGTTTTAAGTGTGGTAGTTTATTTGATTTTTGTTATTCCGATGTCTTGGCCACTTTTCATTAGCCGTGATCTCGGATGAAAAAGATGTCACGTGCCAATGAGTATTGTTAAAGTTTTATTTATTCTACCGCCAACTTGTTCATTTTAATTATTTAGTTTTAATTTTGTTTATGGCTATTATTTACTCTATGGGAGCCTAATCTAATTTACCACCGCTTCGCAACATGTTATGACTTAAAGAGAAGTGGCGCAAGAAACTCTGTAGCAAACATGCCTAGCTCTAATAATTTTATATAATATCAAAATAGGTAGGAGATAAATTAAAAAGAAATTGTCATTCAAGTTGGTTTGTTTTGTCCAGTGTTATTCATTATATTACTTCAACCAACCAACCTGTGGTTTCGACTCAACTCTGTTTTGCTGGGTAATCGTCTAGATAAGTGCTTTTCAACCTTTTTTAACACGCGACCCCTTTACAGGTTGAAAAATGTTGGCGACCCCATTGGGCCGTAGACAAAAGTTAGTTAAATGACTACATTTGTCTTTCTCTATTTTGTTACCTATATTCATTATTATTATACTCTACAAAAAGCTGCTAAGCTTAGAAAGTACCTAAGTATCGAGCATAAACTTAAATTGCCTTTTATCGGCGACCCCCCCCCCCCCCCCGAACAATGCTTAGCGACACAGATTGAAAAACACTGGTCTAGATTATACTTACCTAGTTTCTTTGCCGCAACAGGTGTGTTTACTTCGTGGCGCCATCTAGCGATGTCGTGAAAACGCGCACTCCTTTATTATTCCGAAAATAGAAAAAAAGTAAAGACAAGGCAATAAAAGTCTTTCTTTTGCCATATGACGGAGGATTATAACAAAAAAATTATGATCATATTGCCTGCAACACTGCACAACTTGTTGCTTGTAAATTTTTATGAGGTATGTTTGAATTTTAGCATAAAATCTTGTACTAGGTTATGTTATTAGAGTATTTATATCCTATAACTAAAGGTAAATAAAAATTGGCCTACTGCGTATCCGACCACGCAAATTGAAGGATTCGTTTTTGAAGGAACGCTATGAAGGTGAACCGAAGGAAAGCGAGCTGAGAGCACCCTACCCATCGTAGACGTTGTAGAAAGTTCTCCCGCAAGATGGAGTTAGTCAAAACGCACGAAGCAAGAATACGTCTGTGAGACGACGTTCGGAGGAAACGCCCGGGGCTTTGGCGAACAGAGTGACTGATTCCTTCATCACCTACAAGACTTCCGCACAACCAGTCTTTTTTATTGCTAAATTGTAAATTTCATTTTACTTTTAATACCTATGATAGACGAACGGAACTGGAGATACTGTTGTGAGTCAACGGGGTCGGTTACGGATGTATGATTTCCCGGATGTCGCGGGGGCCCGCAAGGTTGTTAAGCAGGTCGGGATAGTCACACGAGTTCATTGCTTTCTCCATCCCAATAATGTCTAACGTGACTAAGGAAGTTTTCATA
The DNA here is from genome assembly GCA_949752895.1 of Dendrolimus pini. Classification (NCBI taxonomy): domain Eukaryota; kingdom Metazoa; phylum Arthropoda; class Insecta; order Lepidoptera; family Lasiocampidae; genus Dendrolimus; species Dendrolimus pini. Next base: position 20,738,960 of record OX457139.1, read on the forward strand.
ATCGATACGTATGATTTTGCAAATGAACGGAAATGGGACTGGAACCTGGCCACTAATGTCGGAACACAACTCAAGGTTGTCATGGCGGAATGCTTTAGACCAGGTGTGGTAGCCATCCAAATGGGCAAAAACCCTACCAACTGGCTATGGGTTGTTTTGTCGCCTCTTACGACAGGCCGCCTGGCCGCAGGAATTGGCATAAGTATAATAAAACTGTAGAGGTCGAATTTCTGTACAATGAAAAAAATGCTAAAAACGGAGTCAGGGGAATGTAAGAAGTGAAATAAAATTAATTTAGATTTTGAAAATTTTTTTGATTCTCTGTTTGTCCGTTTGTATGGGCTAATCTCTGAAACAACTGGACCGATTTTAATGAAATTTTGTATTTTGGTAGCTTATATCCCTACTCAACATATAGGATACGTTTGATCCCGAAAAATTAAAGAGTTCCCGTGGGATAGTTAAAAAACTTTCCACGCGGACGAAGTCGCGGGCAGAAGCTAGTATAAAAAACTTGTGAATGCTCTCTACGTAATTAAAATTCTACGCGAACGAAGTCATAGGCGGTTCGACGATAAAATTCGTGCGTCCTATAAGTAGTTGTGTGGTTTTCGAGTCAACTCAAATATTATAAGAGCTTCGCCATTCACTTTTAGAATTTTGCGAGCACATTGAAGGCCGTAAATCATAGAAATACCGCAGCGTTCGGCCGAGTGGCCCTAAGAAACCTGGAGGGTCCACATTTACCCTTTATACCTTCATAATATAAAACTGTTTTGTAGTTTCCTTTCATCGCGTCCCTTGCTTATCGGATTATTTACACCGGCGCCCTTTTATGCCCCTTTACTGTAAATAAACTATTTTCGCTTCGTATTAAGATTTATTTATATTATATTATGTTCTTTAGAATCTTTGTGACTTGAAACTTGATGAAACAAAAAAGCGACACTGAAAAGATATAAACAAATAAATGTATAGGACAAGCCTGCGAGAGATGAAATAGAATATAAATATTTAACAATTTAAACACTATGCTCATATAGATAGACTTCCCGCGGGATTGCTTAAATATAAAGAAGCGCAGATTTTATGGCTTAGAAGTTGCTGTCGGCCAATGAAAACTGAATCTAAATTGGCCCAGTAGTTTTTACGTGAATGCCAAAAAAAAGAAAGGAAAAAGAATAGAATTTCCTGCGGCCGGGCGGCCTGTACTAAGAGGCGACAAAGCAACCTTCAGCCAGGTGGTAGTATTTGCCCAACTGGATGGCGACCACCCCTGGTTTAGAGTATGCCGCCATAACAACCTTGAGTTGTGTTCCGGCATTAGTAATCAGACTCTAGTCTCCTTTAAGAGAACAGCTGCGCATTTGTAGTATATTTTTGGTGTTGCAAATAGGCGATGGTAACTGCTTTCCATCAAGTGGGCCGTCTGCCTGTCTGCTGAACTCTTGCAATAAAAAATAAGTAATCAATAGATTTCACGTACAGACACGGTATGTTTGAATTTTATAATATTATAGATTAAATAAAGTAATAAGAAAAAACATGATTACATTCCTCAATTATTTTCACGCACCGACAATCTCTAATAGATAAAAGATTTTTTATATATTTGTACATGTAATGAAATTCTCGTTTGATACGTAATCGGATTTCTCAGAAATACGGTTTATAGGGTTTTAGGAGTGCTCTAGGGATGCCATCGACTCAACGGTTATCCCGGGAATAATGACGGAAATATTTCGAGATTTCCCAACGGCAATATAAGAGCACTATAATTTATCACTTGTATTTCCTTACTGTGGGTGTCAGTTTGTGTTGGTTTTTGAGTAAAACACACTTTTTGCCCATCATATATTGAGCTTCAAGTTGAAAACACTTTTACATACCGATACGAGAATAACACACAATATTGAATTTAACGTGGCTCACGTAGACTGGTTGATGGCACTAGCAATGAATACAGAGAGAAATAAGGGCGAAACAAAATGGCTGCAGAACGTCTCGCGCACATCAAGCCCCACACCGCGCTCTATACATGCAAGCTTTCACATGCATCCCTCATTTTACTACAATAATTAGGAAAATATAATTTCATCGCACGCATATATGATAAAGACCAGAGTTCGACCGTTATCTTGAGATTTGGTTTTTTTCTTTAAGACATTTATTTTATTTTATTTCTCAGAAATAAATTTAATTACTGAGAAATAACGAGTTATATTGAGTCCACATTCAACCCTATCAGCTCATCATTTATTACTGTAATAATAATATTTAAAATTTTACTTCTAATTTGTTTTTTTAGTTTAATTAATTTTATGTGAGACTAGCCTTAAAAGAAGAGCTCATGAAAATGTATAAAGCGATTTTCGGAGAAAACTTTTTATTATAAAAAAAACAATTGAAGTCGACAATCAATAATTCCGTGGTATTATATATACTATAAGAATATTTATCCCTTTACTAAACAATCAAGATTGCATACCAATTTGGGATTCCAGAATGTATTGCAAACCCCGGCCGGTCGTTCCCCGGATGTCTGGAAATCTAGGTGAAATCCGGGAATCCTGCACGGGGGCCATCCCTACGAGTGTGGGAGAGACAAAACACGTTTATTCAAAGACGTCCCTTTTCATATTGAGAATTATAGAAAAAAAATCCATCGTTTATTGGATACATTATTTTGACATCTGCATTTTTTTGCTTCGCCTATATCTTTACTTAAACAGGAAGTCTAATTGAGAACTCATCACTACGGGAAAGAACGATAGGGGCGTAATAAAATTCGCAACGTTGGCGTGTAATACTCCACATTCGAGGATGACCACCCGAATGCCCACTAAAACCCCTGGGTTTTCCTTCCTTCGACGCAGCTTGGCCTTGCCGCTGGCCCTAGCAAGCGGTGGTATATAAGCTTCTTCCTACTGCAACCAAGCCCCCGGCATCTTCCTTCAATCACTCCTGCATGGGAGTAGCTATTGCCTGGATCTAAACCTCTCACTGGATCTATCACCTAAATGAATCCATTCCACTGTTGACGGATTTTATGGCACGCGAAGGGGGCGGGTATCAGCTAGTTCACAATATATATATATATATATATGTGTTTGTGTAAAAACAAGAATGAGCTGATGCGGTAACTGTTATTGCTGAGTGTGTTACGAATTACATTTCTCATTGGAAATTGTCATAGTATAGTACAATTTTAGTGAATTGAGCCATACAGTGGGGAAAAATAAAAATCTCCAACATGCACAAGGCCGGTAAAAAGCGCCTTCTACAAGGCAAGTCCATGCTTCCTTTTGACACGATATATATATACGTACATGATAATGGAAAGTGAAATTTTATGTATATGTTATAGTCAAACATTGAAGCTCTGGCGCTCCTAGGTTTGACTAGTCAAACCTCAGGTCTGACATAAAGTCTTACTTAGTCAAAGTCCAAATAAAAGAAGTTTTTCTGTTTTTGACTAACGAAATTTTCTCTAACCTTCCTAGGTTAGACATAAATTCGTTAATTCGAGTCTTATTTCTACAGTCAATGATCTGGAGAGAACTTCCCGATGATGGGGGCTCTTTAAGAAGGGCGTTATAGAATTTCTTACAGGTCGGCAATGCGTTGGCGACACCCCTGTTGTTGCAAACGTCCATAGGCGAGGGTAACCAGTTTCCATCAGGTGGGCCGTCAGCCTGTTTGCCTGCTTCAGGCTATAAAAAAATGGAAAGATTTGACTTATGCTGGTGTGCACCGACATTTAACTAGCAATTAAAATAAAATAATCACTGTTTTTTTTATTATATATATTTTATGTCCATACATAGATTTTATTTATTAATTTGACATTTTTTTATAAATTTATATACAATAATCACTGTTAATGCATACATCATACCACCTTTGACCAATTTAATATGTTTTTATTCCTGCCTCGGGTTGTCTGGAAGAGATCGCTTCTTAGCGATAAGACCGCCCATTGTGCACATATAGAATATTTTTAGGCTATAAGTTCATTTGTGTTTTCTGTAATGGTGTACAATAAAGCGTTATCTATCTATCTATCTATCTACATTTTTAGCGATTATTTTATTTTAATCGGTCAAAAGTCGGTGCACACCAGCCTTGGTCGCTTTTAGTATCGACTGGGCAAAGTCCGAAACAGATTATTTTACGTTCGAAGTTTGACTAAAAAGTTAGGTACTTCTTGATTTGATTGTAAATAGTTTAGTCAAAGGCCGAAATTGGAATGTATTTCGGGTTTTGTCGAAAGGCCTTGGTCAAACCTAGGATGAACCAGTCATTCCGGGAAGAGACTTTATATCAACCTTTGACTATAACATATACACAGAAAGTCGGCAGCTCGTTGAAAGCGGCTCGAAGCTGGAGCCCGTAATGAGATCGCGGATTTATCTCGTCTCAAACGCATTGAACTTGCACAAAGCGACTCGCAGGTACCTCTTATCTATCTACTTCTGTTTTAGACGTACTCCCCTACATCCGCTTTGATTTAATCGAAGCACTTACTTATTTTACGTTGTCTTTTTCTATATTTCGTTCTTTTTTTTTGCTTGTTTTACGTAGATTCCAGGAGTTAGGTCAATGTATAATATTGTTACGAGTTGCGAGATTCGAATTAAAATTCCGTTGGAATTATTATAGAATTTATTAGAACTATACAAACACATACAAACAGTTACAAAATAGTTGGAAACAACGAGTACAAACTGCACGATTCAATAACACGGGCAAAATCCGTCACTATATTCCCTTGTCGAATGTACTCGTCTTGATTTGATCGTGGTTCTCGCTTGACTGCCCCACTCCTCCGTTCGGGCATTGTTTCATAGTAAACTGTACAATACAACAATTGACTCTGTGGGCTGAGTTTTTCCAAGAAAACGTAATTTGCACACCTAGTTAATTATTCTTGCGAACGTCTAATAACTCTAATTGCAAATTTTAATCACAAAGTAAACAAAATAAATCCAAATGCGGGAAAAGTGTGCATTTCTTTGTCGGTATGTAACAATACTTTCATGGATCCCATCAAACTACATGTTAAAAAAAGAATTACAGACATTCGTTATCTTCGGAAGCCTAAAGTGAATTCTACACAAAGATGAACCAGTAATTATGGCTTAATTAATTTGGTTATTATTTAGATGAAGCAAATAGCACTAAGATGATACTTGAAATACCACGCCGATTGTTCAGCGAACGGAACTACATTACGCTATTGTAATAAGGCCTTAATTTGTTCATTAGAAACAAAATATTTAATATACGTGCTTAAATCACATGTGGTTTCCATGATACTGAGTAGTATAAAGCTAAATAATCCAAGATTCACATGATATCATCCGATTAAAGGGTTATAAGTTTACCACGTTGTGACAAATAAAGAAAAAAAATGTAAATATATACCTTTTCGAATACGCCGAGGTTTCTTTTAACAAAAACTACTGGAATTATTACGGGCTCCTCCCGATTGAGAATAATATTCCCCAAGGCGGGACGGACACGGCAATTAGCCAGCTAAACCATTTATTGGCCATTTTTATCACGGCTGTAATCAATAAAAGTTTCTACTGTATATCGAATAAAAAAGAGAAGCGATAGACTGACGAAAATCAAAGATTTACGTACCTTAGTTAGTGAATATGTGTTTTAGATTAACTTGAGATGAAAGTACTTTACTGGCCGACAGATCGTAGTGAAAGAAAACGATTCTAAAGGCGTCACGTATTAAATATAAAACACGACGGTCTTCCGTAAAAACCAACTGTTTTTTCTATATTGAGTTCCCTCAACAAGTGTGACCCACACTACTCTCGCATTATTCCGAGAATCTATTTGCGGTAAATACTTTCAACGCGTATAAAAATTACTTTAATTATTCGAGTTTTATTTTCGTTGTAATGGATAAGTTTGTGATTGGTAATATTAGAAATTAATTAGATTCTATAATTTAGTTTAGTGGTAAATTTTCTATGAAAATTTGATGTTAGATTATTCGTATACAGTCGAATAATATTATTTATTTTAATGTTTTTAAATGGTAAATTTATAATTCTATAAAGAACGTTATTGTAGTTTTAAATATTTTTAGTGAGTAATAGAAATTAATTAAATATCGTAATTTTTATTGTACTGGCAAACTGTAATGCCAACCGGTATGAAGTGAACCTTTATTGAAAGCGAGTTTATGTTTTGGAACGTAATGTTTTGATCAAGTAATTTTTTAAATAGTTTTAACCCTCACGTAATGCGCGGGAGTTTGAATTGTAAAAATGTTTATGTTTATGTAATTTATGCGTTACAATAGCACCCTACCTTTGGTAAAGTTTTACGTAGGAAAACTTTGGCTGGACCCCAGCCTTACCAAAGAAAGTAACGCAACTTATCAGCAAACCTTTGAAGAAAAAATTTCTTCGCCCATTTTAAGTATAGTCAGAATAAAAATTTAACTGTACCTACTACCTGTAACAATGAAATAAAAAATATTGTTATATATTAATGTGGATTAGATTCAATCAGTCGGCTAAGATGTGGAGCCTTTATATTGAAGAATCGAGGGTGTGTTTCCAGAAGCATACGTCATCATTCAAATTACCCTTTTACTATTCATTCATATTCCTTTCAAAAATTCGTCTTAGTAGCTAATTATACCTCTAAGACTTCCTTCCATTATCTAAGAATCGATAAGTAATAACTAATCTTCTACGATTCAAAACAGTACCTCAATTAGCTGGTTGAACCTCGCTTTATTTGATCAAAGTAATTAAATGCAACAACAGCTGTCTACTCCAATGACTTCAACCTATCTATATATATAATTATAGGTTGGTCAGGCGACAGTAAAACTGTCTACCAAAACACTAGATAATTATAAACAACTCATTAACAGAATAGATGTTAACAAGGTAATAAACACTTCACTCGATTGTTGAGCATAGTAAAGTAAACAAAAATTAGACTAAGCTGACTGTCCAGTGATCAGTAAAGACGAAGTATCCAATATAAGTTGTCTATATAAATAAGAGATATTAAATATAGATGAGAAAAATATATAAAAAATTCAAAAATATTTCAAAGTGACAACCCTATTTTGTTAAACCAAATAACAAAACAAAAATTACTGTGTTCGAACGAACCAGTATTTTTTTACTAAAGGGTTAAATCAATTTTTGAAATTGTATATTTCAATACCTGCAAAAGTTTTGCCTTTTTGATAACTTTAAGATAATTAAATAGGATATTGATTATTATTATTTTTTTTTTTTTACTAGTTATTTTAAGTAGTTTATAAGTAAAAATTTATTTTTGTATTATATGAAGTATACATATTTGTTTGTTTTTTACAAAACAAAGTATTAAAATGAATAATCTCATTGGTTTAATTCTTTTTGCCACTAGAGGCGCTACTTGTTACTACTATTGTTTAGTAACAATGGAAAATATTTTATTAAATGAGAATTACATGTAAATATTTATTTATGTTAATTAATATTTTAATCTTTTTATTAGGTTTATTATGTTATTGTAATTTTGGTTCTAGTATTTTCTTGATTGCTTTTTTAAACGTGCCTGATAACGCTAGATGGCATTATCGGTTTACAAAAATGTAAAATACAACAGTGCTTGTATTTTCTAACTTTTAGTTGTATTGAAAATAAGTATTTCAGTGGTTACATTTTAGATCCTGAAATCTATTAATTGATTATTATGCAATTACAAAGTAAGAAATGATTTATTGAAGATTTTGATTATACATGATTTTTCTTTAGTTTACCATATTTGATTTTGGTTATGAGAAATATATTTCAATTTAAGTATAGGATGTTTTTAATATATTACTTTGTATAATTTATGTATATTTGCTAAATTGATTTGAAACTAATGTACTAAGTTTGATGAAATATGTGTTTTTGTAAATAAAATTTGTTTTCTTTTTAAATTGTTTGTTCTTTATTTTTTTTTTTATTTTTTTTAATTGTTTAACTTGGTTCTTTATATTAATTTTAATTGAAAATTTTATTAGATTTTTGACTATATTCTTAAGTCTTTAATGTGAAATTCTCCTAAGGTTTTTTGTGTGTGAAAATCTTGGAGTATATAGACTAAATTTGACTTTTTTCCTATTATTTTACATTTTAAAAATTTAGGAGCGAATTTGGCAGTAAAATACTTTCCAGCATCTGATAGTGGGAATGTTTTACGCCATACTATATCTCCAATGTCAAATTCTACCTGTCGACGATTTTTATTATAATATTTGGCACTTTTTTCATGAGCCTTTAATAAAGTTTGACGAACCTTAATAAATGTATCCTCTAAAATACCTAAATTTTCAGCGTATGCACCTCGTGACGCACAAGCTAAATCAATTGGTTCATTAGAATTATTTATACAATTATAATCTGAGCCACAAATAATTGGTTCTCTTCCATGTACAAGATAAAAAGGGGTGAAGCGAGTAGCTTCATTTACTGCTGTATTCATTGCAAATTGAATTTTTGGAATTGAAATATCCCAAGACCTATGGTCTTCTTTTACTAGGATAGAAATAGCAGTAATTATAGTTTTGTTATATCTTTCTACAGTATTAACTTGCGGTGTATAACGGGGAGTCATGTGGATATTTGGTATTTGATATGTATTAAATAGGTTTTGTACTTCTTTACCCGTAAATTGACTTCCGTTGTCGGCAATGACAGTTTTCGGTATGCCGTGTACAAGAAATACACCTTGTTCAAGAGATTGAGCTATATTACGACCAATCGCTCTTCTTAGAGGGAAAATAATACAATATTTTGAAAAACAACAAACTACTACTAACAAATACATGTAACCGGCTCGTGACCTTGGTAATGGTCCGATTAAATCTATACTTATTGTCTCAAAAGGTTTATTACAAATTTTAGGATTGCCAAGCAAACCTGGTGTTGCTTTTTGTGAATGTTTATATGCTGAACAGGTATCACAGTTTTTTATCCATGAAACTACGTCCTTATAAAGACTTGGCCAGTAATAACGTAATGCTAGACTACGATATGTTTTAAGACTACCAAAATGAGGAGATAAACCAGCGTGATGATGTTCTATTATTTTAGAACGATCGCCTTTTGGTATTACCTTCTTCCAGTTAAAGTCAGGATTATTAGAAAATTTACTTTTTGAGTATCTATATAATTCGTTATTTTTAATTTGATAATTTGGACAAGATGTTGGTAAACGTTTACATTTATCTAACAAATCGTTATACCATTTATCATCACTTTGCGTTTGAATTTCGCATATTGGTACAGCTCTACTGAGTGCATCCGGGACTATGTTTTCTTTGCCTTTTCGGTGAATTACTTGAAAATTAAAATTTGACAATCTAATACCCCAACGAGCTAATCGTCCTGTTGGATTATTTAAACTAAGAAACCATTTCAAACTTGAATGATCAGTGATTACGTCGAAGGTTTTAGAACCTTCTACATATGGTCTAAAGCTTTCTAAAGCGAACACGACTGCGAGAGTTTCTCTCTCGGTTGCTGAAAAATTTCTTTCTGCTTTATTAAGTGATCTACTGGCATAGGCCACTGGATGTTCCTTTCCATCTTCATCTAATTGTGTCAAAGTGCCAGCGATCCCATAACCTGAAGCGTCACAATGAATTGAAAAAGGTTTGTCAAAGTTTGGACAAATTAATACCGGAGCTGAGATTAAAGCCGACTTTAAGTCACTAAATGATTTTTCTGCCTCCTCTGTCCATGTAAATTTTGGAGCATTTTTCCGAGTACTAGTTAAAGTGTTTAGTGGTGCCGCTATTGTACTGAAGTTTTTTATGAAACGTCTATAGTAAGAAGCTGTTCCAAGGAACATTTTCACTTCTTTTCTGTTCTTCGGAGTTGGAAATTCTACTATAGCCTTAATTTTAGCGGGATCAGTATTTAAACCATTTTCATTAACTAAATATCCTAGATATTTTAATTCTTTCCTAAAAAAGTTACATTTTTCTAAATTTATAGTTAAGCCTGCATATTTTAATCGTTCTAAAACTTTTAAAAGTAAGGTAATATGTTCATTAAATGTTGATGAAACTATAATAATGTCATCTAGATATGCAAAAACTTTTCCATCAAGTTCTACTCCGAATAGTTTGTCTATAAGTCTCTGTTGTGTGGCGGGACCGTTTGTTAATCCGAAACACATTCTTACATATTGGAAAAGGCCTCTATTTGGGATTGTAAATGCGGTTTTTTCGCGGGAATCTGGATCTAATGAAATTTGCCAAAAGCTTGATTTTAAATCTATTGATGATAGATAACGAGCATCTCTTAATTGGTCTAAAATAGTACTAATGTAGGGTAATGGATAAGCATCCTTTTTAGTTACAGAATTGAGTTTACGACTATCTAAACAAAAACGCCATTCACCATTTGCTTTTGGTGCTAGTATTGTTGGATTATTCCAACTGCTCGTACTAGGTTCGATTACGCCCATCTCAAGCATCTCGTCCACTTGACGATTCATCTCCTTGAGACGTTCTGGTGAAACGCGATAGTAACGCTGTTTAATTGGTTGGGAATCTCCTGTGTCTATTTTATGTGTTATTAGAGTAGTTTTTCCTAACCCACAATTGCTAAAAGAAATGTCGTCAAAACCTTTTAATATATTTCTTGCTAGGGCTTGTTCTTCCTCAGACAAATGTTCAAATTGATGAAGATGTTTTATTTCTAAAATAGAATTTGGAATATCTATCTTACTAACCAAGGGTAAATTATGAAAAATTTCTGGAGCGATTTTAAAAGTTTTCCAAAAGTCGACGCCTAGAATGAATGATGTTGAAATGTTAGGTATTATATAAAATTTTATAACCCTTGTTATGTTATTTAATAATACTGGTAAAAGTAAGTATCCATGAACTTTTGCACTCGAATTATTTGCAGTTTTAACCGTTGTAATATTGTCACATTTATGTACTTGTAAACCTTGACTAATAAAAATATCTCCTGTGCTAGCTCCTAAGATACTAATTGAGCTGCCCGAATCTAATAAACCGTAATAGTTTTTGTCATAAATTGAAATATTTAAAAATGGACGTTCGTCTAAAATATCGGTTTGAACCGTAGATATATTTTTTGATTTTTTTTTTATGTAATTAGAATTGTTTTTATTATTATTATCGATGTTTTGTTTTACATTAAATTTATTACTTGTTCTAAATTTGAGAAAAGAATAAGATGTACGTCCTTTACGATTCAACCTATTTAGTTTTTTGAATTGTTTTGGTTATTTTTATGTTTGTTACAATTATTGCAATCTGGTTTCTTAGTATTGATAGCACCACAACCGTAACAGAATATTCTCTTGCAATTTAAATAATAATGACCATTTTGGTTGCAACGAATACAATGTAATTGGTTTTTATTGTTATTGGAATTATTACCATTAAATTGTTGTTGACGAAAACCTCTATTATTTGTATTTTTAAAGTAATTATCTGTATAGTTCTTATTAGGGGTGTAGTTTGGTTTATTTTGATAATTAAAATTGTTGTTGTTATGTTTATTTTGATAATTTAAATTATTGTTGTTATGAAAATTATGTGATGGTTGTTTATTTGAAAAATTATAAGAGTAATGGTTTTTATTTTTCCTATCATTATTTTGAAAAAAGGTTTTAGTATTGTAATTTTGTATATTAGTTTTTGGGTCTAGGTTTTGACCTTGTACTAAGTTTACTTGTGGTTGTTTATTTATTAATGGTTTATACCCTAAATCAGGTGCAACAAAATGTGGAGTGATTTTTGGTGGTTCTAGGAAATTTGCTGTTCGATCCCTTGTATGATCTAACAGTTTGCATTTTAAGCGTAATTCTTCTATCTTTTTAAAATTATACAAAGATAACGCCATTTGAATTTCTGGTCTTAGGTTTTTTCTAATAATTTTAATTTGTTCCTCTTCCTGAATAAGATAAGTAAATCGAGAAAAGTAATTTAACATTATTGTTATAAAAGTAGTTGATGACTCATTAATTCCCTGAGTACGCTTTTGTACTTCCATTAATAGTTTATCGTCATAATCTATTGGAGCGAATTCCGATATTAGGTTATTTTTTAAATTTTCCCAGTCCAGAAGTGTATATTTCATACTTCTGTACCATAATAAAGCTTTGTCACAAAATAATTCTACAGCTGAATTAAATAATTGTGTGGCAGAAATATTTCTTGAATCACAAAGTTCTTCTAAGCGTTGTAGAAAGGTATGTACGCACGAATTGCCGTCGTAGCGTAAGTTTAATTTTGGTATTGAAAGATCTATTTGACTATGCGGCATGCTTGCCGTAGGTATTTGTTGTTGTGAAACACCCTCACCACAATCGAAAGAAGTTTTAAATGATGAATTTAACTTATCTAACCTCTTTAAATAACTATTAAGTTCTAAATTTAAAGTTGAAAATAATGTTGGTTCCGATGATGGCTTAACACGTGATAACCGATGATATAAGTGATGCGATAACGCTCTGACGCGACTAAAAATTTTAAAATTGGGTGAACTTTCTTTAAAATATTCGCCAATTTCGGCCATTTTTGTTTTAATTATTTTAAGTTCATTGTCCTGGTCCAAATCAGTTTCAACAATATCCTCCGCTAGTATTTCTTTACCTAACTGTCTAATTTGATTTCTTAATTCTGCTACTGTATTTAAAGGAGTAGCATTTCTTATTAAAATTTCATGTATTAGTTCATCTTTATGAAGAAGATTATATGAAATGGGACGTTCCATTGTAAAGAAAAAAGTTATGTAAACAAAATGTAAAGTATTATTCTAACGGGTGATTTTTCAGTCAGTCAGTTTGTAACAGCTTTGTTTTATTGTATATTAAATAATCAAGTAGTATTTAGATTGTTATGATAACGTCGATAAAAATTTAAAGTTTGAAACCTGGGTTTACCGTTTAACGATTAAAGTTCAAAAATAATTTAAGTTACAAAAATGAAGGTGCATTATTAAGTAAAAGTATAAGTAAAATATAAGTAAAGAAATCAGTAATACTGTACAACACAAAGATTTCCGCTTAGTAATAAAATTGTATTTAAAAAAAATTTAATTTAAGCAAAAAAATATTTTTATCAATTCCAAAAAATTTAATTGATTTGTATTTTAATTTCTAAAAGTTAGTTACGTTAAATTATTTCTTTAATATCAAACAATTTAATATTTAAAATTGAAGTATAGTATTCAAAATATCATATGATTGAAACTCAGTAATCCTTGTATATGTCCAGTTACTAAAATTACACGTATACAAATCATACACAATTTTAATTAAATTTATAACGGTAGTTCCTGAAAAAAAAACTTTATTAATTGAATTTACCTTAATTAACTTCTTTATGTCCATGTAAATTTTGGAGCATTTTTCCGAGTACTAGTTAAAGTGTTTAGTGGTGCCGCTATTGTACTGAAGTTTTTTATGAAACGTCTATAGTAAGAAGCTGTTCCAAGGAACATTTTCACTTCTTTTCTGTTCTTCGGAGTTGGCACCCCTTTTTATTATGTTATTGTAATTTTGGTTCTAGTATTTTCTTGATTGCCTTTTTTTTAAACGTGCCTGATAACGCTAGATGGCATTATCGGTTTACAAAAATGTAAAATACAACAGTGCTTGTATTTTCTAACTTTTAGTTGTATTGAAAATAAGTATTTCAGTGGTTACATTTTAGATCCTGAAATCTATTAATTGATTATTATGCAATTACAAAGTAAGAAATGATTTATTGAAGATTTTGATTATACATGATTTTTCTTTAGTTTACCATATTTGATTTTGGTTATGAGAAATATATTTCAATTTAAGTATAGGATGTTTTTAATATATTACTTTGTATAATTTATGTATATTTGCTAAATTGATTTGAAACTAATGTACTAAGTTTGATGAAATATGTGTTTTTGTAAATAAAATTTGTTTTCTTTTTAAATTGTTTGTTCTTTATTTTTTTTTTTTTTTTTTTAATTGTTTAACTTGGTTCTTTATATTAATTTTAATTGAAAATTTTATTAGATTTTTGACTATATTCTTAAGTCTTTAATGTGAAATTCTCCTAAGGTTTTTTGTGTGTGAAAATCTTGGAGTATATAGACTAAATTAGACTTTTTTCCTATTATTTTACATTTTAAAAATTTAGGAGCGAATTTGGCAGTAAAATACTTTCCAGCATCTGATAGTGGGAATGTTTTACGCCATACTATATCTCCAATGTCAAATTCTACCTGTCGACGATTTTTATTATAATATTTGGCACTTTTTTCATGAGCCTTTAATAAAGTTTGACGAACCTTAATAAATGTATCCTCTAAAATACCTAAATTTTCAGCGTATGCACCTCGTGACGCACAAGCTAAATCAATTGGTTCATTAGAATTATTTATACAATTATAATCTGAGCCACAAATAATTGGTTCTCTTCCATGTACAAGATAAAAAGGGGTGAAGCGAGTAGCTTCATTTACTGCTGTATTCATTGCAAATTGAATTTTTGGAATTGAAATATCCCAAGACCTATGGTCTTCTTTTACTAGGATAGAAGTAGCAGTAATTATAGTTTTGTTATATCTTTCTACAGTATTAACTTGCGGTGTATAACGGGGAGTCATGTGGATATTTGGTATTTGATATGTATTAAATAGGTTTTGTACTTCTTTACCCGTAAATTGACTTCCGTTGTCGGCAATGACAGTTTTCGGTATGCCGTGTACAAGAAATACACCTTGTTCAAGAGATTGAGCTATATTACGACCAATCGCTCTTCTTAGAGGGAAAATAATACAATATTTTGAAAAACAACAAACTACTACTAACAAATACATGTAACCGGCTCGTGACCTTGGTAATGGTCCGATTAAATCTATACTTATTGTCTCAAAAGGTTTATTACAAATTTTAGGATTGCCAAGCAAACCTGGTGTTGCTTTTTGTGAATGTTTATATGCTGAACAGGTATCACAGTTTTTTATCCATGAAACTACGTCCTTATAAAGACTTGGCCAGTAATAACGTAATGCTAGACTACGATATGTTTTAAGACTACCAAAATGAGGAGATAAACCAGCGTGATGATGTTCTATTATTTTAGAACGATCGCCTTTTGGTATTACCTTCTTCCAGTTAAAGTCAGGATTATTAGAAAATTTACTTTTTGAGTATCTATATAATTCATTATTTTTAATTTGATAATTTGGACAAGATGTTGGTAAACGTTTACATTTATCTAACAAATCGTTATACCATTTATCATCACTTTGCGTTTGAATTTCGCATATTGGTACAGCTCTACTGAGTGCATCCGGGACTATGTTTTCTTTGCCTTTTCGGTGAATTACTTGAAAATTAAAATTTGACAATCTAATACCCCAACGAGCTAATCGTCCTGTTGGATTATTTAAACTAAGAAACCATTTCAAACTTGAATGATCAGTGATTACGTCGAAGGTTTTAGAACCTTCTACATATGGTCTAAAGCTTTCTAAAGCGAACACGACTGCGAGAGTTTCTCTCTCGGTTGCTGAAAAATTTCTTTCTGCTTTATTAAGTGATCTACTGGCATAAGCCACTGGATGTTCCTTTCCATCTTCATCTAATTGTGTCAAAGTGCCAGCGATCCCATAACCTGAAGCGTCACAATGAATTGAAAAAGGTTTGTCAAAGTTTGGACAAATTAATACCGGAGCTGAGATTAAAGCCGACTTTAAGTCACTAAATGATTTTTCTGCCTCCTCTGTCCATGTAAATTTTGGAGCATTTTTCCGAGTACTAGTTAAAGTGTTTAGTGGTGCCGCTATTGTACTGAAGTTTTTTATGAAACGTCTATAGTAAGAAGCTGTTCCAAGGAACATTTTCACTTCTTTTCTGTTCTTCGGAGTTGGAAATTCTACTATAGCCTTAATTTTAGCGGGATCAGTATTTAAACCATTTTCATTAACTAAATATCCTAGATATTTTAATTCTTTCCTAAAAAAGTTACATTTTTCTAAATTTATAGTTAAGCCTGCATATTTTAATCGTTCTAAAACTTTTAAAAGTAAGGTAATATGTTCATTAAATGTTGATGAAACTATAATAATGTCATCTAGATATGCAAAAACTTTTCCATCAAGTTCTACTCCGAATAGTTTGTCTATAAGTCTCTGTTGTGTGGCGGGACCGTTTGTTAATCCGAAACACATTCTTACATATTGGAAAAGGCCTCTATTTGGGATTGTAAATGCGGTTTTTTCGCGGGAATCTGGATCTAATGAAATTTGCCAAAAGCTTGATTTTAAATCTATTGATGATAGATAACGAGCATCTCTTAATTGGTCTAAAATAGTACTAATGTAGGGTAATGGATAAGCATCCTTTTTAGTTACAGAATTGAGTTTACGACTATCTAAACAAAAACGCCATTCACCATTTGCTTTTGGTGCTAGTATTGTTGGATTATTCCAACTGCTCGTACTAGGTTCGATTACGCCCATCTCAAGCATCTCGTCCACTTGACGATTCATCTCCTTGAGACGTTCTGGTGAAACGCGATAGTAACGCTGTTTAATTGGTTGGGAATCTCCTGTGTCTATTTTATGTGTTATTAGAGTAGTTTTTCCTAACCCACAATTGCTAAAAGAAATGTCGTCAAAACCTTTTAATATATTTCTTGCTAGGGCTTGTTCTTCCTCAGACAAATGTTCAAATTGATGAAGATGTTTTATTTCTAAAATAGAATTTGGAATATCTATCTTACTAACCAAGGGTAAATTATGAAAAATTTCTGGAGCGATTTTAAAAGTTTTCCAAAAGTCGACGCCTAGAATGAATGATGTTGAAATGTTAGGTATTATATAAAATTTTATAACCTTTGTTATGTTATTTAATAATACTGGTAAAAGTAAGTATCCATGAACTTTTGCACTCGAATTATTTGCAGTTTTAACCGTTGTAATATTGTCACATTTATGTACTTGTAAACCTTGACTAATAAAAATATCTCCTGTGCTAGCTCCTAAGATACTAATTGAGCTGCCCGAATCTAATAAACCGTAATAGTTTTTGTCATAAATTGAAATATTTAAAAATGGACGTTCGTCTAAAATATCGGTTTGAACCGTAGATATATTTTTTGATTTTTTTTTTATGTAATTAGAATTGTTTTTATTATTATTATCGATGTTTTGTTTTACATTAAATTTATTACTTGTTCTAAATTTGAGAAAAGAATAAGATGTACGTCCTTTACGATTCAACCTATTTAGTTTTTTGAATTGTTTTGGTTATTTTTATGTTTGTTACAATTATTGCAATCTGGTTTCTTAGTATTGATAGCACCACAACCGTAACAGAATATTCTCTTGCAATTTAAATAATAATGACCATTTTGGTTGCAACGAATACAATGTAATTGGTTTTTATTGTTATTGGAATTATTACCATTAAATTGTTGTTGACGAAAACCTCTATTATTTGTATTTTTAAAGTAATTATCTGTATAGTTCTTATTAGGGGTGTAGTTTGGTTTATTTTGATAATTAAAATTGTTGTTGTTATGTTTATTTTGATAATTTAAATTATTGTTGTTATGAAAATTATGTGATGGTTGTTTATTTGAAAAATTATAAGAGTAATGGTTTTTATTTTTCCTATCATTATTTTGAAAAAAGGTTTTAGTATTGTAATTTTGTATATTAGTTTTTGGGTCTAGGTTTTGACCTTGTACTAAGTTTACTTGTGGTTGTTTATTTATTAATGGTTTATACCCTAAATCAGGTGCAACAAAATGTGGAGTGATTTTTGGTGGTTCTAGGAAATTTGCTGTTCGATCCCTTGTATGATCTAACAGTTTGCATTTTAAGCGTAATTCTTCTATTTTTTTAAAATTATACAAAGATAACGCCATTTGAATTTCTGGTCTTAGGTTTTTTCTAATAATTTTAATTTGTTCCTCTTCCTGAATAAGATAAGTAAATCGAGAAAAGTAATTTAACATTATTGTTATAAAAGTAGTTGATGACTCATTAATTCCCTGAGTACGCTTTTGTACTTCCATTAATAGTTTATCGTCATAATCTATTGGAGCGAATTCCGATATTAGGTTATTTTTTAAATTTTCCCAGTCCAGAAGTGTATATTTCATACTTCTGTACCATAATAAAGCTTTGTCACAAAATAATTCTACAGCTGAATTAAATAATTGTGTGGCAGAAATATTTCTTGAATCACAAAGTTCTTCTAAGCGTTGTAGAAAGGTATGTACGCACGAATTGCCGTCGTAGCGTAAGTTTAATTTTGGTATTGAAAGATCTATTTGACTATGCGGCATGCTTGCCGTAGGTATTTGTTGTTGTGAAACACCCTCACCACAATCGAAAGAAGTTTTAAATGATGAATTTAACTTATCTAACCTCTTTAAATAACTATTAAGTTCTAAATTTAAAGTTGAAAATAATGTTGGTTCCGATGATGGCTTAACACGTGATAACCGATGATATAAGTGATGCGATAACGCTCTGACGCGACTAAAAATTTTAAAATTGGGTGAACTTTCTTTAAAATATTCGCCAATTTCGGCCATTTTTGTTTTAATTATTTTAAGTTCATTGTCCTGGTCCAAATCAGTTTCAACAATATCCTCCGCTAGTATTTCTTTACCTAACTGTCTAATTTGATTTCTTAATTCTGCTACTGTATTTAAAGGAGTAGCATTTCTTATTAAAATTTCATGTATTAGTTCATCTTTATGAAGAAGATTATATGAAATGGGACGTTCCATTGTAAAGAAAAAAGTTATGTAAACAAAATGTAAAGTATTATTCTAACGGGTGATTTTTCAGTCAGTCAGTTTGTAACAGCTTTGTTTTATTGTATATTAAATAATCAAGTAGTATTTAGATTGTTATGATAACGTCGATAAAAATTTAAAGTTTGAAACCTGGGTTTACCGTTTAACGATTAAAGTTCAAAAATAATTTAAGTTACAAAAATGAAGGTGCATTATTAAGTAAAAGTATAAGTAAAATATAAGTAAAGAAATCAGTAATACTGTACAACACAAAGATTTCCGCTTAGTAATAAAATTGTATTTAAAAAAAAATTAATTTAAGCAAAAAATATTTTTATCAATTCCAAAAAATTTAATTGATTTGTATTTTAATTTCTAAAAGTTAGTTACGTTAAATTATTTCTTTAATATCAAACAATTTAATATTTAAAATTGAAGTATAGTATTCAAAATATCATATGATTGAAACTCAGTAATCCTTGTATATGTCCAGTTACTAAAATTACACGTATACAAATCATACACAATTTTAATTAAATTTATAACGGTAGTTCCTGAAAAAAAAACTTTATTAATTGAATTTACCTTAATTAACTTCTTTATGTCCAAATATAATCTCGTATTTCAAAAACACGAAATATCGAGAGCTTTAAGCAATTACTCTAAACACACACGAATTGGGCGCCATTGTTATGTTTTTAATATATATCGATCTTTATGTCGTAATAATTGTTTTGTTTTAAAAAAAAATGATGGAGTGGCACAAATAAAACAATACCTTTTTAATTTAAATCTCCAGTTTATATTAAACGTTCTACAGCCGTTATGAATACTATGCTAATTATTGATAATGTATTCAGCTCTAATTGTTAACTGAATAAACCCAGTTACATGAGACTTTTTTTTTGTAGGGGGTAGGTTTGCTTAAAGTGGTAAATATTTGGACATAATTACATTAAAGTTAATTAGAATAATTGGACGCCACGCTATTTGGGGTTGGAGAAAATAGCGAATCTCCCTAACGGTATACTTGCGGTTTCTTCTAAGGTAGACTAGTATTAACTGGTATAAAAATGATGTTTGACGGACTTCCACGGAAACTCGTTGTAGGGCGCTAGCTCCGCCAATATAAACTCGAGGTATTACCCTGATGTACCAGCATTGGTAATAACGGAGAAGAACAAAATACGAAGAGGGAAACAAAAAAAACCCCGAACGCCTGGAATTCAGAGAGAAAACTACATGTTAAAAAAAAAGAATTACAGACATTCGTTATCTTCGGAAGCCTAAAGTGAATTCTACACAAAGATGAACCAGTAATTATGGCTTAATTAATTTGGTTATTATTTAGATGAAGCAGATAGCACTAAGATGATACTTGAAATACCACGCCGATTGTTCAGCGAACGGAACTACATTACGCTATTGTAATAAGGCCTTAATTCGTTCATTAGAAACAAAATATTTAATATACGTGCTTAAATCACATGTGGTTTCCATGATACTGAGTAGTATAAAGCTAAATAATCCAAGATTCACATGATATCATCCGATTAAAGGGTTATAAGTTTACCACGTTGTGACAAATAAAGAAAAAAATGTAAATATATACCTTTTCGAATACGCCGAGGTTTTTTAAAAAAACACTACTGGAATTATTACGGGCTCCTCCCGATTGAGAATAATATTCCCCAAGGCGGGACGGAAACGGCAATGAGTCAGCTAAACCATTTATTGGCCATTTTTATCACGGCTTAGTTAGTGAATATGTGTTTTAGATTAACTTGAGATGAAAGTACTTTACTGGCCGACAGATCGTAGTGAAAGAAAACGATTCTAAAGGCGTCACGTATTAAATATAAAACACGACGGTCTTCCGTAAAAACCAACTGTTTTTTCTATATTGAGTTCCCTCAACAAGTGTGACCCACACTACTCTCGCATTATTCCGAGAATCTATTTGCGGTAAATACTTTCAACGCGTATAAAAATTACTTTAATTATTCGAGTTTTATTTTCGTTGTAATGGATAAGTTTGTGATTGGTAATATTAGAAATAAATTAGATTCTATAATTTAGTTTAGTGGTAAATTTTCTATGAAAATTTGATGTTAGATTATTCGTATACAGTCGAATAATATTATTTATTTTAATGTTTTTAAATGGTAAATTTATAATTCTATAAAGAACGTTATTGTAGTTTTAAATATTTTTAGTGAGTAATAGAAATTAATTAAATATCGTAATTTTTATTGTACTGGCAAACTGTAATGCCAACCGGTATGAAGTGAACCTTTATTGAAAGCGAGTTTATGTTTTGGAACGTAATGTTTTGATCAAGTAATTTTTTAAATAGTTTTAACCCTCACGTAATGCGCGGGAGTTTGAATTGTAAAAATGTTTATGTTTATGTAATTTATGCGTTACAATAGCACCCTACCTTTGGTAAAGTTTTACGTAGGAAAACTTTGGCTGGACCCCAGCCTTACCAAAGAAAGTAACGCAACTTATCAGCAAACCTTTGAAGAAAAAATTTCTTCGCCCATTTTAAGTATAGTCAGAATAAAAATTTAACTGTACCTACTACCTGTAACAATGAAATAAAAAAAATATTGTTATATATTAATGTGGATTAGATTCAATCAGTCGGCTAAGATGTGGAGCCTTTATATTGAAGAATCGAGGGTGTGTTTCCAGAAGCATACGTCATCATTCAAATTACCCTTTTACTATTCATTCATATTCCTTTCAAAAATTCGTCTTAGTAGCTAATTATACCTCTAAGACTTCCTTCCATTATCTAAGAATCGATAAGTAATAACTAATCTTCTACGATTCAAAACAGTACCTCAATTAGCTGGTTGAACCTCGCTTTATTTGATCAAAGTAATTAAATGCAACAACAGCTGTCTACTCCAATGACTTCAACCTATCTATATATATAATTATAGGTTGGTCAGGCGACAGTAAAACTGTCTACCAAAACACTAGATAATTATAAACAACTCATTAACAGAATAGATGTTAACAAGGTAATAAACACTTCACTCGATTGTTGAGCATAGTAAAGTAAACAAAAATTAGACTAAGCTGACTGTCCAGTGATCAGTAAAGACGAAGTATCCAATATAAGTTGTCTATATAAATAAGAGATATTAAATATAGATGAGAAAAATATATAAAAAATTCAAAAATATTTCAAAGTGACAACCCTATTTTGTTAAACCAAATAACAAAACAAAAATTACTGTGTTCGAACGAACCAGTATTTTTTACTAAAGGGTTAAATCAATTTTTGAAATTGTATATTTCAATACCTGCAAAAGTTTTGCCTTTTTGATAACTTTAAGATAATTAAATAGGATATTGATTATTATTATTATTTTTTTTTACTAGTTATTTTAAGTAGTTTATAAGTAAAAATTTATTTTTGTATTATATGAAGTATACATATTTGTTTGTTTTTTACAAAACAAAGTATTAAAATGAATAATCTCATTGGTTTAATTCTTTTTGCCACTAGAGGCGCTACTTGTTACTACTATTGTTTAGTAACAATGGAAAATATTTTATTAAATGAGAATTACATGTAAATATTTATTTATGTTAATTAATATTTTAATCTTTTTATTAGGTTTATTATGTTATTGTAATTTTGGTTCTAGTATTTTCTTGATTGCTTTTTTAAACGTGCCTGATAACGCTAGATGGCATTATCGGTTTACAAAAATGTAAAATACAACAGTGCTTGTATTTTCTAACTTTTAGTTGTATTGAAAATAAGTATTTCAGTGGTTACATTTTAGATCCTGAAATCTATTAATTGATTATTATGCAATTACAAAGTAAGAAATGATTTATTGAAGATTTTGATTATACATGATTTTTCTTTAGTTTACCATATTTGATTTTGGTTATGAGAAATATATTTCAATTTAAGTATAGGATGTTTTTAATATTTTACTTTGTATAATTTATGTATATTTGCTAAATTGATTTGAAACTAATGTACTAAGTTTGATGAAATATGTGTTTTTGTAAATAAAATTTGTTTTCTTTTTAAATTGTTTGTTCTTTATTTTTTTTTTATTTTTAATTGTTTAACTTGGTTCTTTATATTAATTTTAATTGAAAATTTTATTAGATTTTTGACTATATTCTTAAGTCTTTAATGTGAAATTCTCCTAAGGTTTTTTGTGTGTGAAAATCTTGGAGTATATAGACTAAATTAGACTTTTTTCCTATTATTTTACATTTTAAAAATTTAGGAGCGAATTTGGCAGTAAAATACTTTCCAGCATCTGATAGTGGGAATGTTTTACGCCATACTATATCTCCAATGTCAAATTCTACCTGTCGACGATTTTTATTATAATATTTGGCACTTTTTTCATGAGCCTTTAATAAAGTTTGACGAACCTTAATAAATGTATCCTCTAAAATACCTAAATTTTCAGCGTATGCACCTCGTGACGCACAAGCTAAATCAATTGGTTCATTAGAATTATTTATACAATTATAATCTGAGCCACAAATAATTGGTTCTCTTCCATGTACAAGATAAAAAGGGGTGAAGCGAGTAGCTTCATTTACTGCTGTATTCATTGCAAATTGAATTTTTGGAATTGAAATATCCCAAGACCTATGGTCTTCTTTTACTAGGATAGAAGTAGCAGTAATTATAGTTTTGTTATATCTTTCTACAGTATTAACTTGCGGTGTATAACGGGGAGTCATGTGGATATTTGGTATTTGATATGTATTAAATAGGTTTTGTACTTCTTTACCCGTAAATTGACTTCCGTTGTCGGCAATGACAGTTTTCGGTATGCCGTGTACAAGAAATACACCTTGTTCAAGAGATTGAGCTATATTACGACCAATCGCTCTTCTTAGAGGGAAAATAATACAATATTTTGAAAAACAACAAACTACTACTAACAAATACATGTAACCGGCTCGTGACCTTGGTAATGGTCCGATTAAATCTATACTTATTGTCTCAAAAGGTTTATTACAAATTTTAGGATTGCCAAGCAAACCTGGTGTTGCTTTTTGTGAATGTTTATATGCTGAACAGGTATCACAGTTTTTTATCCATGAAACTACGTCCTTATAAAGACTTGGCCAGTAATAACGTAATGCTAGACTACGATATGTTTTAAGACTACCAAAATGAGGAGATAAACCAGCGTGATGATGTTCTATTATTTTAGAACGATCGCCTTTTGGTATTACCTTCTTCCAGTTAAAGTCAGGATTATTAGAAAATTTACTTTTTGAGTATCTATATAATTCATTATTTTTAATTTGATAATTTGGACAAGATGTTGGTAAACGTTTACATTTATCTAACAAATCGTTATACCATTTATCATCACTTTGCGTTTGAATTTCGCATATTGGTACAGCTCTACTGAGTGCATCCGGGACTATGTTTTCTTTGCCTTTTCGGTGAATTACTTGAAAATTAAAATTTGACAATCTAATACCCCAACGAGCTAATCGTCCTGTTGGATTATTTAAACTAAGAAACCATTTCAAACTTGAATGATCAGTGATTACGTCGAAGGTTTTAGAACCTTCTACATATGGTCTAAAGCTTTCTAAAGCGAACACGACTGCGAGAGTTTCTCTCTCGGTTGCTGAAAAATTTCTTTCTGCTTTATTAAGTGATCTACTGGCATAAGCCACTGGATGTTCCTTTCCATCTTCATCTAATTGTGTCAAAGTGCCAGCGATCCCATAACCTGAAGCGTCACAATGAATTGAAAAAGGTTTGTCAAAGTTTGGACAAATTAATACCGGAGCTGAGATTAAAGCCGACTTTAAGTCACTAAATGATTTTTCTGCCTCCTCTGTCCATGTAAATTTTGGAGCATTTTTCCGAGTACTAGTTAAAGTGTTTAGTGGTGCCGCTATTGTACTGAAGTTTTTTATGAAACGTCTATAGTAAGAAGCTGTTCCAAGGAACATTTTCACTTCTTTTCTGTTCTTCGGAGTTGGAAATTCTACTATAGCCTTAATTTTAGCGGGATCAGTATTTAAACCATTTTCATTAACTAAATATCCTAGATATTTTAATTCTTTCCTAAAAAAGTTACATTTTTCTAAATTTATAGTTAAGCCTGCATATTTTAATCGTTCTAAAACTTTTAAAAGTAAGGTAATATGTTCATTAAATGTTGATGAAACTATAATAATGTCATCTAGATATGCAAAAACTTTTCCATCAAGTTCTACTCCGAATAGTTTGTCTATAAGTCTCTGTTGTGTGGCGGGACCGTTTGTTAATCCGAAACACATTCTTACATATTGGAAAAGGCCTCTATTTGGGATTGTAAATGCGGTTTTTTCGCGGGAATCTGGATCTAATGAAATTTGCCAAAAGCTTGATTTTAAATCTATTGATGATAGATAACGAGCATCTCTTAATTGGTCTAAAATAGTACTAATGTAGGGTAATGGATAAGCATCCTTTTTAGTTACAGAATTGAGTTTACGACTATCTAAACAAAAACGCCATTCACCATTTGCTTTTGGTGCTAGTATTGTTGGATTATTCCAACTGCTCGTACTAGGTTCGATTACGCCCATCTCAAGCATCTCGTCCACTTGACGATTCATCTCCTTGAGACGTTCTGGTGAAACGCGATAGTAACGCTGTTTAATTGGTTGGGAATCTCCTGTGTCTATTTTATGTGTTATTAGAGTAGTTTTTCCTAACCCACAATTGCTAAAAGAAATGTCGTCAAAACCTTTTAATATATTTCTTGCTAGGGCTTGTTCTTCCTCAGACAAATGTTCAAATTGATGAAGATGTTTTATTTCTAAAATAGAATTTGGAATATCTATCTTACTAACCAAGGGTAAATTATGAAAAATTTCTGGAGCGATTTTAAAAGTTTTCCAAAAGTCGACGCCTAGAATGAATGATGTTGAAATGTTAGGTATTATATAAAATTTTATAACCTTTGTTATGTTATTTAATAATACTGGTAAAAGTAAGTATCCATGAACTTTTGCACTCGAATTATTTGCAGTTTTAACCGTTGTAATATTGTCACATTTATGTACTTGTAAACCTTGACTAATAAAAATATCTCCTGTGCTAGCTCCTAAGATACTAATTGAGCTGCCCGAATCTAATAAACCGTAATAGTTTTTGTCATAAATTGAAATATTTAAAAATGGACGTTCGTCTAAAATATCGGTTTGAACCGTAGATATATTTTTTGATTTTTTTTTTATGTAATTAGAATTGTTTTTATTATTATTATCGATGTTTTGTTTTACATTAAATTTATTACTTGTTCTAAGTTTGAGAAAAGAATAAGATGTACGTCCTTTACGATTCAACCTATTTAGTTTTTTGAATTGTTTTGGTTATTTTTATGTTTGTTACAATTATTGCAATCTGGTTTCTTAGTATTGATAGCACCACAACCGTAACAGAATATTCTCTTGCAATTTAAATAATAATGACCATTTTGGTTGCAACGAATACAATGTAATTGGTTTTTATTGTTATTGGAATTATTACCATTAAATTGTTGTTGACGAAAACCTCTATTATTTGTATTTTTAAAGTAATTATCTGTATAGTTCTTATTAGGGGTGTAGTTTGGTTTATTTTGATAATTAAAATTGTTGTTGTTATGTTTATTTTGATAATTTAAATTATTGTTGTTATGAAAATTATGTGATGGTTGTTTATTTGAAAAATTATAAGAGTAATGGTTTTTATTTTTCCTATCATTATTTTGAAAAAAGGTTTTAGTATTGTAATTTTGTATATTAGTTTTTGGGTCTAGGTTTTGACCTTGTACTAAGTTTACTTGTGGTTGTTTATTTATTAATGGTTTATACCCTAAATCAGGTGCAACAAAATGTGGAGTGATTTTTGGTGGTTCTAGGAAATTTGCTGTTCGATCCCTTGTATGATCTAACAGTTTGCATTTTAAGCGTAATTCTTCTATTTTTTTAAAATTATACAAAGATAACGCCATTTGAATTTCTGGTCTTAGGTTTTTTCTCATAATTTTAATTTGTTCCTCTTCCTGAATAAGATAAGTAAATCGAGAAAAGTAATTTAACATTATTGTTATAAAAGTAGTTGATGACTCATTAATTCCCTGAGTACGCTTTTGTACTTCCATTAATAGTTTATCGTCATAATCTATTGGAGCGAATTCCGATATTAGGTTATTTTTTAAATTTTCCCAGTCCAGAAGTGTATATTTCATACTTCTGTACCATAATAAAGCTTTGTCACAAAATAATTCTACAGCTGAATTAAATAATTGTGTGGCAGAAATATTTCTTGAATCACAAAGTTCTTCTAAGCGTTGTAGAAAGGTATGTACGCACGAATTGCCGTCGTAGCGTAAGTTTAATTTTGGTATTGAAAGATCTATTTGACTATGCGGCATGCTTGCCGTAGGTATTTGTTGTTGTGAAACACCCTCACCACAATCGAAAGAAGTTTTAAATGATGAATTTAACTTATCTAACCTCTTTAAATAACTATTAAGTTCTAAATTTAAAGTTGAAAATAATGTTGGTTCCGATGATGGCTTAACACGTGATAACCGATGATATAAGTGATGCGATAACGCTCTGACGCGACTAAAAATTTTAAAATTGGGTGAACTTTCTTTAAAATATTCGCCAATTTCGGCCATTTTTGTTTTAATTATTTTAAGTTCATTGTCCTGGTCCAAATCAGTTTCAACAATATCCTCCGCTAGTATTTCTTTACCTAACTGTCTAATTTGATTTCTTAATTCTGCTACTGTATTTAAAGGAGTAGCATTTCTTATTAAAATTTCATGTATTAGTTCATCTTTATGAAGAAGATTATATGAAATGGGACGTTCCATTGTAAAGAAAAAAGTTATGTAAACAAAATGTAAAGTATTATTCTAACGGGTGATTTTTCAGTCAGTCAGTTTGTAACAGCTTTGTTTTATTGTATATTAAATAATCAAGTAGTATTTAGATTGTTATGATAACGTCGATAAAAATTTAAAGTTTGAAACCTGGGTTTACCGTTTAACGATTAAAGTTCAAAAATAATTTAAGTTACAAGAATGAAGGTGCATTATTAAGTAAAAGTATAAGTAAAATATAAGTAAAGAAATCAGTAATACTGTACAACACAAAGATTTCCGCTTAGTAATAAAATTGTATTTAAAAAAAAAAATTAATTTAAGCAAAAAAATATTTTTATCAATTCCAAAAAATTTAATTGATTTGTATTTTAATTTCTAAAAGTTAGTTACGTTAAATTATTTCTTTAATATCAAACAATTTAATATTTAAAATTGAAGTATAGTATTCAAAATATCATATGATTGAAACTCAGTAATCCTTGTATATGTCCAGTTACTAAAATTACACGTATACAAATCATACACAATTTTAATTAAATTTATAACGGTAGTTCCTGAAAAAAAAAACTTTATTAATTGAATTTACCTTAATTAACTTCTTTATGTCCAAATATAATCTCGTATTTCAAAAACACGAAATATCGAGAGCTTTAAGCAATTACTCTAAACACACACGAATTGGGCGCCATTGTTATGTTTTTAATATATAGATCTTTTGTTATGTAGTAATAATTGTTTTGTTTTTAATAAAAAAAAATGATGGAGTGGCACAAATAAAACAATACCTTTTTAATTTAAATCTCCAGTTTATATTAAACGTTCTACAGCCGTTATGAATACTATGCTAATTATTGATAATGTATTCAGCTCTAATTGTTAACTGAATAAACCCAGTTACATGAGACTTTTTTTTGTAGGGGGTAGGTTTGCTTAAAGTGGTAAATATTTGGACATAATTACATTAAAGTTAATTAGAATAATTGGACGCCACGCTATTTGGGGTTGGAGAAAATAGCGAATCTCCCTAACGGTATACTTGCGGTTTCTTCTAAGGTAGACTAGTATTAACTGGTATAAAAATGATGTTTGACGGACTTCCACGGAAACTCGTTGTAGGGCGCTAGCTCCGCCAATATAAACTCGAGGTATTACCCTGATGTACCAGCATTGGTAATAACGGAGAAGAACAAAATACGAAGAGGGAAACAAAAAAAAACCCCGAACGCCTGGAATTCAGAGAGAAAACTACATGTTAAAAAAAGAATTACAGACATTCGTTATCTTCGGAAGCCTAAAGTGAATTCTACACAAAGATGAACCAGTAATTATGGCTTAATTAATTTGGTTATTATTTAGATGAAGCAGATAGCACTAAGATGATACTTGAAATACCACGCCGATTGTTCAGCGAACGGAACTACATTACGCTATTGTAATAAGGCCTTAATTTGTTCATTAGAAACAAAATATTTAATATACGTGCTTAAATCACATGTGGTTTCCATGATACTGAGTAGTATAAAGCTAAATAATCCAAGATTCACATGATATCATCCGATTAAAGGGTTATAAGTTTACCACGTTGTGACAAATAAAGAAAAAAATGTAAATATATACCTTGTAACGCATAAATTACATAAACATAAACATTTTTACAATTCAAACTCCCGCGCATTACGTGAGGGTTAAAACTATTTAAAAAATTACTTGATCAAAACATTACGTTCCAAAACATAAACTCGCTTTCAATAAAGGTTCACTTCATACCGGTTGGCATTACAGTTTGCCAGTACAATAAAAATTACGATATTTAATTAATTTCTATTACTCACTAAAAATATTTAAAACTACAATAACGTTCTTTATAGAATTATAAATTTACCATTTAAAAACATTAAAATAAATAATATTATTCGACTGTATACGAATAATCTAACATCAAATTTTCATAGAAAATTTACCACTAAACTAAATTATAGAATCTAATTTATTTCTAATATTACCAATCACAAACTTATCCATTACAACGAAAATAAAACTCGAATAATTAAAGTAATTTTTATACGCGTTGAAAGTATTTACCGCAAATAGATTCTCGGAATAATGCGAGAGTAGTGTGGGTCACACTTGTTGAGGGAACTCAATATAGAAAAAACAGTTGGTTTTTACGGAAGACCGTCGTGTTTTATATTTAATACGTGACGCCTTTAGAATCGTTTTCTTTCACTACGATCTGTCGGCCAGTAAAGTACTTTCATCTCAAGTTAATCTAAAACACATATTCACTAACTAAGCCGTGATAAAAATGGCCAATAAATGGTTTAGCTGACTCATTGCCGTTTCCGTCCCGCCTTGGGGAATATTATTCTCAATCGGGAGGAGCCCGTAATAATTCCAGTAGTGTTTTTTTAAAAAACCTCGGCGTATTCGAAAAGGTATATATTTACATTTTTTTCTTTATTTGTCACAACGTGGTAAACTTATAACCCTTTAATCGGATGATATCATGTGAATCTTGGATTATTTAGCTTTATACTACTCAGTATCATGGAAACCACATGTGATTTAAGCACGTATATTAAATATTTTGTTTCTAATGAACAAATTAAGGCCTTATTACAATAGCGTAATGTAGTTCCGTTCGCTGAACAATCGGCGTGGTATTTCAAGTATCATCTTAGTGCTATCTGCTTCATCTAAATAATAACCAAATTAATTAAGCCATAATTACTGGTTCATCTTTGTGTAGAATTCACTTTAGGCTTCCGAAGATAACGAATGTCTGTAATTCTTTTTTTTAACATGTAGTTTTCTCTCTGAATTCCAGGCGTTCGGGGTTTTTTTTGTTTCCCTCTTCGTATTTTGTTCTTCTCCGTTATTACCAATGCTGGTACATCAGGGTAATACCTCGAGTTTATATTGGCGGAGCTAGCGCCCTACAACGAGTTTCCGTGGAAGTCCGTCAAACATCATTTTTATACCAGTTAATACTAGTCTACCTTAGAAGAAACCGCAAGTATACCGTTAGGGAGATTCGCTATTTTCTCCAACCCCAAATAGCGTGGCGTCCAATTATTCTAATTAACTTTAATGTAATTATGTCCAAATATTTACCACTTTAAGCAAACCTACCCCCTACAAAAAAAAGTCTCATGTAACTGGGTTTATTCAGTTAACAATTAGAGCTGAATACATTATCAATAATTAGCATAGTATTCATAACGGCTGTAGAACGTTTAATATAAACTGGAGATTTAAATTAAAAAGGTATTGTTTTATTTGTGCCACTCCATCAATATTTTTTTAAAACAAAACAATTATTACGACATAACAAACGATATATATTAAAAACATAACAATGGCGCCCAATTCGTGTGTGTTTAGAGTAATTGCTTAAAGCTCTCGATATTTCGTGTTTTTGAAATACGAGATTATATTTGGACATAAAGAAGTTAATTAAGGTAAATTCAATTAATAAAGTTTTTTTTTTCAGGAACTACCGTTATAAATTTAATTAAAATTGTGTATGATTTGTATACGTGTAATTTTAGTAACTGGACATATACAAGGATTACTGAGTTTCAATCATATGATATTTTGAATACTATACTTCAATTTTAAATATTAAATTGTTTGATATTAAAGAAATAATTTAACGTAACTAACTTTTAGACATTAAAATACAAATCAATTAAATTTTTTGGAATTGATAAAAATATTTTTTGCTTAAATTAATTTTTTTTTAAATACAATTTTATTACTAAGCGGAAATCTTTGTGTTGTACAGTATTACTGATTTCTTTACTTATATTTTACTTATACTTTTACTTAATAATGCACCTTCATTCTTGTAACTTAAATTATTTTTGAACTTTAATCGTTAAACGATAAACCCAGGTTTCAAACTTTAAATTTTTATCGACGTTATCATAACAATCTAAATACTACTTGATTATTTAATATACAATAAAACAAAGCTGTTACAAACTGACTGACTGAAAAATCACCCGTTAGAATAATACTTTACATTTTGTTTACATAACTTTTTTCTTTACAATGGAACGTCCCATTTCATATAATCTTCTTCATAAAGATGAACTAATACATGAAATTTTAATAAGAAATGCTACTCCTTTAAATACAGTAGCAGAATTAAGAAATCAAATTAGACAGTTAGGTAAAGAAATACTAGCGGAGGATATTGTTGAAACTGATTTGGACCAGGACAATGAACTTAAAATAATTAAAACAAAAATGGCCGAAATTGGCGAATATTTTAAAGAAAGTTCACCCAATTTTAAAATTTTTAGTCGCGTCAGAGCGTTATCGCATCACTTATATCATCGGTTATCACGTGTTAAGCCATCATCGGAACCAACATTATTTTCAACTTTAAATTTAGAACTTAATAGTTATTTAAAGAGGTTAGATAAGTTAAATTCATCATTTAAAACTTCTTTCGATTGTGGTGAGGGTGTTTCACAACAACAAATACCTACGGCAAGCATGCCGCATAGTCAAATAGATCTTTCAATACCAAAATTAAACTTACGCTACGACGGCAATTCGTGCGTACATACCTTTCTACAACGCTTAGAAGAACTTTGTGATTCAAGAAATATTTCTGCCACACAATTATTTAATTCAGCTGTAGAATTATTTTGTGACAAAGCTTTATTATGGTACAGAAGTATGAAATATACACTTCTGGACTGGGAAAATTTAAAAAATAACCTAATATCGGAATTCGCTCCAATAGATTATGACGATAAACTATTAATGGAAGTACAAAAGCGTACTCAGGGAATTAATGAGTCATCAACTACTTTTATAACAATAATGTTAAATTACTTTTCTCGATTTACTTATCTTATTCAGGAAGAGGAACAAATTAAAATTATTAGAAAAAACCTAAGACCAGAAATTCAAATGGCGTTATCTTTGTATAATTTTAAAAAAATAGAAGAATTACGCTTAAAATGCAAACTGTTAGATCATACAAGGGATCGAACAGCAAATTTCCTAGAACCACCAAAAATCACTCCACATTTTGTTGCACCTGATTTAGGGTATAAACCATTAATAAATAAACAACCACAAGTAAACTTAGTACAAGGTCAAAACCTAGACCCAAAAACTAATATACAAAATTACAATACTAAAACCTTTTTTCAAAATAATGATAGGAAAAATAAAAACCATTACTCTTATAATTTTTCAAATAAACAACCATCACATAATTTTCATAACAACAATAATTTAAATTATCAAAATAAACATAACAACAACAATTTTAATTATCAAAATAAACCAAACTACACCCCTAATAAGAACTATACAGATAATTACTTTAAAAATACAAATAATAGAGGTTTTCGTCAACAACAATTTAATGGTAATAATTCCAATAACAATAAAAACCAATTACATTGTATTCGTTGCAACCAAAATGGTCATTATTATTTAAATTGCAAGAGAATATTCTGTTACGGTTGTGGTGCTATCAATACTAAGAAACCAGATTGCAATAATTGTAACAAACATAAAAATAACCAAAACAATTCAAAAAACTAAATAGGTTGAATCGTAAAGGACGTACATCTTATTCTTTTCTCAAATTTAGAACAAGTAATAAATTTAATGTAAAACAAAACATCGATAATAATAATAAAAACAATTCTAATTACATAAAAAAAAAATCAAAAAATATATCTACGGTTCAAACCGATATTTTAGACGAACGTCCATTTTTAAATATTTCAATTTATGACAAAAACTATTACGGTTTATTAGATTCGGGCAGCTCAATTAGTATCTTAGGAGCTAGCACAGGAGATATTTTTATTAGTCAAGGTTTACAAGTACATAAATGTGACAATATTACAACGGTTAAAACTGCAAATAATTCGAGTGCAAAAGTTCATGGATACTTACTTTTACCAGTATTATTAAATAACATAACAAAGGTTATAAAATTTTATATAATACCTAACATTTCAACATCATTCATTCTAGGCGTCGACTTTTGGAAAACTTTTAAAATCGCTCCAGAAATTTTTCATAATTTACCCTTGGTTAGTAAGATAGATATTCCAAATTCTATTTTAGAAATAAAACATCTTCATCAATTTGAACATTTGTCTGAGGAAGAACAAGCC
Source organism: Dendrolimus pini (assembly GCA_949752895.1). Classification (NCBI taxonomy): domain Eukaryota; kingdom Metazoa; phylum Arthropoda; class Insecta; order Lepidoptera; family Lasiocampidae; genus Dendrolimus; species Dendrolimus pini. The sequence continues at coordinate 20,772,823 of OX457139.1, forward strand.
CTAGCAAGAAATATATTAAAAGGTTTTGACGACATTTCTTTTAGCAATTGTGGGTTAGGAAAAACTACTCTAATAACACATAAAATAGACACAGGAGATTCCCAACCAATTAAACAGCGTTACTATCGCGTTTCACCAGAACGTCTCAAGGAGATGAATCGTCAAGTGGACGAGATGCTTGAGATGGGCGTAATCGAACCTAGTACGAGCAGTTGGAATAATCCAACAATACTAGCACCAAAAGCAAATGGTGAATGGCGTTTTTGTTTAGATAGTCGTAAACTCAATTCTGTAACTAAAAAGGATGCTTATCCATTACCCTACATTAGTACTATTTTAGACCAATTAAGAGATGCTCGTTATCTATCATCAATAGATTTAAAATCAAGCTTTTGGCAAATTTCATTAGATCCAGATTCCCGCGAAAAAACCGCATTTACAATCCCAAATAGAGGCCTTTTCCAATATGTAAGAATGTGTTTCGGATTAACAAACGGTCCCGCCACACAACAGAGACTTATAGACAAACTATTCGGAGTAGAACTTGATGGAAAAGTTTTTGCATATCTAGATGACATTATTATAGTTTCATCAACATTTAATGAACATATTACCTTACTTTTAAAAGTTTTAGAACGATTAAAATATGCAGGCTTAACTATAAATTTAGAAAAATGTAACTTTTTTAGGAAAGAATTAAAATATCTAGGATATTTAGTTAATGAAAATGGTTTAAATACTGATCCCGCTAAAATTAAGGCTATAGTAGAATTTCCAACTCCGAAGAACAGAAAAGAAGTGAAAATGTTCCTTGGAACAGCTTCTTACTATAGACGTTTCATAAAAAACTTCAGTACAATAGCGGCACCACTAAACACTTTAACTAGTACTCGGAAAAATGCTCCAAAATTTACATGGACAGAGGAGGCAGAAAAATCATTTAGTGACTTAAAGTCGGCTTTAATCTCAGCTCCGGTATTAATTTGTCCAAACTTTGACAAACCTTTTTCAATTCATTGTGACGCTTCAGGTTATGGGATCGCTGGCACTTTGACACAATTAGATGAAGATGGAAAGGAACATCCAGTGGCCTATGCCAGTAGATCACTTAATAAAGCAGAAAGAAATTTTTCAGCAACCGAGAGAGAAACTCTCGCAGTCGTGTTCGCTTTAGAAAGCTTTAGACCATATGTAGAAGGTTCTAAAACCTTCGACGTAATCACTGATCATTCAAGTTTGAAATGGTTTCTTAGTTTAAATAATCCAACAGGACGATTAGCTCGTTGGGGTATTAGATTGTCAAATTTTAATTTTCAAGTAATTCACCGAAAAGGCAAAGAAAACATAGTCCCGGATGCACTCAGTAGAGCTGTACCAATATGCGAAATTCAAACGCAAAGTGATGATAAATGGTATAACGATTTGTTAGATAAATGTAAACGTTTACCAACATCTTGTCCAAATTATCAAATTAAAAATAACGAATTATATAGATACTCAAAAAGTAAATTTTCTAATAATCCTGACTTTAACTGGAAGAAGGTAATACCAAAAGGCGATCGTTCTAAAATAATAGAACATCATCACGCTGGTTTATCTCCTCATTTTGGTAGTCTTAAAACATATCGTAGTCTAGCATTACGTTATTACTGGCCAAGTCTTTATAAGGACGTAGTTTCATGGATAAAAAACTGTGATACCTGTTCAGCATATAAACATTCACAAAAAGCAACACCAGGTTTGCTTGGCAATCCTAAAATTTGTAATAAACCTTTTGAGACAATAAGTATAGATTTAATCGGACCATTACCAAGGTCACGAGCCGGTTACATGTATTTGTTAGTAGTAGTTTGTTGTTTTTCAAAATATTGTATTATTTTCCCTCTAAGAAGAGCGATTGGTCGTAATATAGCTCAATCTCTTGAAAAAGGTGTATTTCTTGTACACGGCATACCGAAAACTGTCATTGCCGACAACGGAAGTCAATTTACGGGTAAAGAAGTACAAAACCTATTTAATACATATCAAATACCAAATATCCACATGACTCCCCGTTATACACCGCAAGTTAATACTGTAGAAAGATATAACAAAACTATAATTACTGCTATTTCTATCCTAGTAAAAGAAGACCATAGGTCTTGGGATATTTCAATTCCAAAAATTCAATTTGCAATGAATACAGCAGTAAATGAAGCTACTCGCTTCACCCCTTTTTATCTTGTACATGGAAGAGAACCAATTATTTGTGGCTCAGATTATAATTGTATAAATAATTCTAATGAACCAATTGATTTAGCTTGTGCGTCACGAGGTGCATACGCTGAAAATTTAGGTATTTTAGAGGATACATTTATTAAGGTTCGTCAAACTTTATTAAAGGCTCATGAAAAAAGTGCCAAATATTATAATAAAAATCGTCGACAGGTAGAATTTGACATTGGAGATATAGTATGGCGTAAAACATTCCCACTATCAGATGCTGGAAAGTATTTTACTGCCAAATTCGCTCCTAAATTTTTAAAATGTAAAATAATAGGAAAAAAGTCAAATTTAGTCTATATACTCCAAGATTTTCACACACAAAAAACCTTAGGAGAATTTCACATTAAAGACTTAAGAATATAGTCAAAAATCTAATAAAATTTTCAATTAAAATTAATATAAAGAACCAAGTTAAACAATTAAAAAATAAAAAAAAAAAATAAAGAACAAACAATTTAAAAAGAAAACAAATTTTATTTACAAAAACACATATTTCATCAAACTTAGTACATTAGTTTCAAATCAATTTAGCAAATATACATAAATTATACAAAGTAATATATTAAAAACATCCTATACTTAAATTGAAATATATTTCTCATAACCAAAATCAAATATGGTAAACTAAAGAAAAATCATGTATAATCAAAATCTTCAATAAATCATTTCTTACTTTGTAATTGCATAATAATCAATTAATAGATTTCAGGATCTAAAATGTAACCACTGAAATACTTATTTTCAATACAACTAAAAGTTAGAAAATACAAGCACTGTTGTATTTTACATTTTTGTAAACCGATAATGCCATCTAGCGTTATCAGGCACGTTTAAAAAAGCAATCAAGAAAATACTAGAACCAAAATTACAATAACATAATAAACCTAATAAAAAGATTAAAATATTAATTAACATAAATAAATATTTACATGTAATTCTCATTTAATAAAATATTTTCCATTGTTACTAAACAATAGTAGTAACAAGTAGCGCCTCTAGTGGCAAAAAGAATTAAACCAATGAGATTATTCATTTTAATACTTTGTTTTGTAAAAAACAAACAAATATGTATACTTCATATAATACAAAAATAAATTTTTACTTATAAACTACTTAAAATAACTAGTAAAAAAAAATAATAATAATAATCAATATCCTATTTAATTATCTTAAAGTTATCAAAAAGGCAAAACTTTTGCAGGTATTGAAATATACAATTTCAAAAATTGATTTAACCCTTTAGTAAAAAATACTGGTTCGTTCGAACACAGTAATTTTTGTTTTGTTATTTGGTTTAACAAAATAGGGTTGTCACTTTGAAATATTTTTGAATTTTTTATATATTTTTCTCATCTATATTTAATATCTCTTATTTATATAGACAACTTATATTGGATACTTCGTCTTTACTGATCACTGGACAGTCAGCTTAGTCTAATTTTTGTTTACTTTACTATGCTCAACAATCGAGTGAAGTGTTTATTACCTTGTTAACATCTATTCTGTTAATGAGTTGTTTATAATTATCTAGTGTTTTGGTAGACAGTTTTACTGTCGCCTGACCAACCTATAATTATATATATAGATAGGTTGAAGTCATTGGAGTAGACAGCTGTTGTTGCATTTAATTACTTTGATCAAATAAAGCGAGGTTCAACCAGCTAATTGAGGTACTGTTTTGAATCGTAGAAGATTAGTTATTACTTATCGATTCTTAGATAATGGAAGGAAGTCTTAGAGGTATAATTAGCTACTAAGACGAATTTTTGAAAGGAATATGAATGAATAGTAAAAGGGTAATTTGAATGATGACGTATGCTTCTGGAAACACACCCTCGATTCTTCAATATAAAGGCTCCACATCTTAGCCGACTGATTGAATCTAATCCACATTAATATATAACAATATTTTTTATTTCATTGTTACAGGTAGTAGGTACAGTTAAATTTTTATTCTGACTATACTTAAAATGGGCGAAGAAATTTTTTCTTCGAAGGTTTGCTGATAAGTTGCGTTACTTTCTTTGGTAAGGCTGGGGTCCAGCCAAAGTTTTCCTACGTAAAACTTTACCAAAGGTAGGGTGCTATTGTAACGCATAAATTACATAAACATAAACATTTTTACAATTCAAACTCCCGCGCATTACGTGAGGGTTAAAACTATTTAAAAAATTACTTGATCAAAACATTACGTTCCAAAACATAAACTCGCTTTCAATAAAGGTTCACTTCATACCGGTTGGCATTACAGTTTGCCAGTACAATAAAAATTACGATATTTAATTAATTTCTATTACTCACTAAAAATATTTAAAACTACAATAACGTTCTTTATAGAATTATAAATTTACCATTTAAAAACATTAAAATAAATAATATTATTCGACTGTATACGAATAATCTAACATCAAATTTTCATAGAAAATTTACCACTAAACTAAATTATAGAATCTAATTAATTTCTAATATTACCAATCACAAACTTATCCATTACAACGAAAATAAAACTCGAATAATTAAAGTAATTTTTATACGCGTTGAAAGTATTTACCGCAAATAGATTCTCGGAATAATGCGAGAGTAGTGTGGGTCACACTTGTTGAGGGAACTCAATATAGAAAAAACAGTTGGTTTTTACGGAAGACCGTCGTGTTTTATATTTAATACGTGACGCCTTTAGAATCGTTTTCTTTCACTACGATCTGTCGGCCAGTAAAGTACTTTCATCTCAAGTTAATCTAAAACACATATTCACTAACTAAGGTACGTAAATCTTTGATTTTCGTCAGTCTATCGCTTCTCTTTTTTTATTCGATATACAGTAGAAACTTTTATTGATTACAGCCGTGATAAAAATGGCCAATAAATGGTTTAGCTGACTCATTGCCGTGTCCGTCCCGCCTTGGGGAATATTATTCTCAATCGGGAGGAGCCCGTAATAATTCCAGTAGTTTTTGTTAAAAGAAACCTCGGCGTATTCGAAAAGGTATATATTTACATTTTTTTTCTTTATTTGTCACAACGTGGTAAACTTATAACCCTTTAATCGGATGATATCATGTGAATCTTGGATTATTTAGCTTTATACTACTCAGTATCATGGAAACCACATGTGATTTAAGCACGTATATTAAATATTTTGTTTCTAATGAACAAATTAAGGCCTTATTACAATAGCGTAATGTAGTTCCGTTCGCTGAACAATCGGCGTGGTATTTCAAGTATCATCTTAGTGCTATTTGCTTCATCTAAATAATAACCAAATTAATTAAGCCATAATTACTGGTTCATCTTTGTGTAGAATTCACTTTAGGCTTCCGAAGATAACGAATGTCTGTAATTCTTTTTTTAACATGTAGTTTTCTCTCTGAATTCCAGGCGTTCGGGGTTTTTTGTTTCCCTCTTCGTATTTTGTTCTTCTCCGTTATTACCAATGCTGGTACATCAGGGTAATACCTCGAGTTTATATTGGCGGAGCTAGCGCCCTACAACGAGTTTCCGTGGAAGTCCGTCAAACATCATTTTTATACCAGTTAATACTAGTCTACCTTAGAAGAAACCGCAAGTATACCGTTAGGGAGATTCGCTATTTTCTCCAACCCCAAATAGCGTGGCGTCCAAATATTCTAATTAACTTTAATGTAATTATGTCCAAATATTTACCACTTTAAGCAAACCTACCCCCTACAAAAAAAAGTCTCATGTAACTGGGTTTATTCAGTTAACAATTAGAGCTGAATACATTATCAATAATTAGCATAGTATTCATAACGGCTGTAGAACGTTTAATATAAACTGGAGATTTAAATTAAAAAGGTATTGTTTTATTTGTGCCACTCCATCAATTTTTTTTAAAACAAAACAATTATTACGACATAACAAAAGATCAATATATATAAAAACATAACAATGGCGCCCAACGTGGGGCAAACGCGCAAATTACGCAAGTGTAAAAGCAACTGTAAAAGTAAATTTTGGAGCATTTTTCCGAGTACTAGTTAAAGTGTTTAGTGGTGCCGCTATTGTACTGAAGTTTTTTATGAAACGTCTATAGTAAGAAGCTGTTCCAAGGAACATTTTCACTTCTTTTCTGTTCTTCGGAGTTGGAAATTCTACTATAGCCTTAATTTTAGCGGGATCAGTATTTAAACAATTTTCATTAACTAAATATCCTAGATATTTTAATTCTTTCCTAAAAAAGTTACATTTTTCTAAATTTATAGTTAAGCCTGCATATTTTAATCGTTCTAAAACTTTTAAAAGTAAGGTAATATGTTCATTAAATGTTGATGAAACTATAATAATGTCATCTAGATATGCAAAAACTTTTCCATCAAGTTCTACTCCGAATAGTTTGTCTATAAGTCTCTGTTGTGTGGCGGGACCGTTTGTTAATCCGAAACACATTCTTACATATTGGAAAAGGCCTCTATTTGGGATTGTAAATGCGGTTTTTTCGCGGGAATCTGGATCTAATGAAATTTGCCAAAAGCTTGATTTTAAATCTATTGATGATAGATAACGAGCATCTCTTAATTGGTCTAAAATAGTACTAATGTAGGGTAATGGATAAGCATCCTTTTTAGTTACAGAATTGAGTTTACGACTATCTAAACAAAAACGCCATTCACCATTTGCTTTTGGTGCTAGTATTGTTGGATTATTCCAACTGCTCGTACTAGGTTCGATTACGCCCATCTCAAGCATCTCGTCCACTTGACGATTCATCTCCTTGAGACGTTCTGGTGAAACGCGATAGTAACGCTGTTTAATTGGTTGGGAATCTCCTGTGTCTATTTTATGTGTTATTAAAGTAGTTTTTCCTAACCCACAATTGCTAAAAGAAATGTCGTCAAAACCTTTTAATATATTTCTTGCTAGGGCTTGTTCTTCCTCAGACAAATGTTCAAATTGATGAAGATGTTTTATTTCTAAAATAGAATTTGGAATATCTATCTTACTAACCAAGGGTAAATTATGAAAAATTTCTGGAGCGATTTTAAAAGTTTTCCAAAAGTCGACGCCTAGAATGAATGATGTTGAAATGTTAGGTATTATATAAAATTTTATAACCTTTGTTATGTTATTTAATAATACTGGTAAAAGTAAGTATCCATGAACTTTTGCACTCGAATTATTTGCAGTTTTAACCGTTGTAATATTGTCACATTTATGTACTTGTAAACCTTGACTAATAAAAATATCTCCTGTGCTAGCTCCTAAGATACTAATTGAGCTGCCCGAATCTAATAAACCGTAATAGTTTTTGTCATAAATTGAAATATTTAAAAATGGACGTTCGTCTAAAATATCGGTTTGAACCGTAGATATATTTTTTGATTTTTTTTTTATGTAATTAGAATTGTTTTTATTATTATTATCGATGTTTTGTTTTACATTAAATTTATTACTTGTTCTAAATTTGAGAAAAGAATAAGATGTACGTCCTTTACGATTCAACCTATTTAGTTTTTTGAATTGTTTTGGTTATTTTTATGTTTGTTACAATTATTGCAATCTGGTTTCTTAGTATTGATAGCACCACAACCGTAACAGAATATTCTCTTGCAATTTAAATAATAATGACCATTTTGGTTGCAACGAATACAATGTAATTGGTTTTTATTGTTATTGGAATTATTACCATTAAATTGTTGTTGACGAAAACCTCTATTATTTGTATTTTTAAAGTAATTATCTGTATAGTTCTTATTAGGGGTGTAGTTTGGTTTATTTTGATAATTAAAATTGTTGTTGTTATGTTTATTTTGATAATTTAAATTATTGTTGTTATGAAAATTATGTGATGGTTGTTTATTTGAAAAATTATAAGAGTAATGGTTTTTATTTTTCCTATCATTATTTTGAAAAAAGGTTTTAGTATTGTAATTTTGTATATTAGTTTTTGGGTCTAGGTTTTGACCTTGTACTAAGTTTACTTGTGGTTGTTTATTTATTAATGGTTTATACCCTAAATCAGGTGCAACAAAATGTGGAGTGATTTTTGGTGGTTCTAGGAAATTTGCTGTTCGATCCCTTGTATGATCTAACAGTTTGCATTTTAAGCGTAATTCTTCTATTTTTTTAAAATTATACAAAGATAACGCCATTTGAATTTCTGGTCTTAGGTTTTTTCTAATAATTTTAATTTGTTCCTCTTCCTGAATAAGATAAGTAAATCGAGAAAAGTAATTTAACATTATTGTTATAAAAGTAGTTGATGACTCATTAATTCCCTGAGTACGCTTTTGTACTTCCATTAATAGTTTATCGTCATAATCTATTGGAGCGAATTCCGATATTAGGTTATTTTTTAAATTTTCCCAGTCCAGAAGTGTATATTTCATACTTCTGTACCATAATAAAGCTTTGTCACAAAATAATTCTACAGCTGAATTAAATAATTGTGTGGCAGAAATATTTCTTGAATCACAAAGTTCTTCTAAGCGTTGTAGAAAGGTATGTACGCACGAATTGCCGTCGTAGCGTAAGTTTAATTTTGGTATTGAAAGATCTATTTGACTATGCGGCATGCTTGCCGTAGGTATTTGTTGTTGTGAAACACCCTCACCACAATCGAAAGAAGTTTTAAATGATGAATTTAACTTATCTAACCTCTTTAAATAACTATTAAGTTCTAAATTTAAAGTTGAAAATAATGTTGGTTCCGATGATGGCTTAACACGTGATAACCGATGATATAAGTGATGCGATAACGCTCTGACGCGACTAAAAATTTTAAAATTGGGTGAACTTTCTTTAAAATATTCGCCAATTTCGGCCATTTTTGTTTTAATTATTTTAAGTTCATTGTCCTGGTCCAAATCAGTTTCAACAATATCCTCCGCTAGTATTTCTTTACCTAACTGTCTAATTTGATTTCTTAATTCTGCTACTGTATTTAAAGGAGTAGCATTTCTTATTAAAATTTCATGTATTAGTTCATCTTTATGAAGAAGATTATATGAAATGGGACGTTCCATTGTAAAGAAAAAAGTTATGTAAACAAAATGTAAAGTATTATTCTAACGGGTGATTTTTCAGTCAGTCAGTTTGTAACAGCTTTGTTTTATTGTATATTAAATAATCAAGTAGTATTTAGATTGTTATGATAATGTCGATAAAAATTTTAAGTTTGAAACCTGGGTTTATCGTTTAACGATTAAAGTTCAAAAATAATTTAAGTTACAAGAATGAAGGTGCATTATTAAGTAAAAGTATAAGTAAAATATAAGTAAAGAAATCAGTAATACTGTACAACACAAAGATTTCCGCTTAGTAATAAAATTGTATTTAAAAAAAAATTAATTTAAGCAAAAAATATTTTTATCAATTCCAAAAAATTTAATTGATTTGTATTTTAATTTCTAAAAGTTAGTTACGTTAAATTATTTCTTTAATATCAAACAATTTAATATTTAAAATTGAAGTATAGTATTCAAAATATCATATGATTGAAACTCAGTAATCCTTGTATATGTCCAGTTACTAAAATTACACGTATACAAATCATACACAATTTTAATTAAATTTATAACGGTAGTTCCTGAAAAAAAAAACTTTATTAATTGAATTTACCTTAATTAACTTCTTTATGTCTAAATATAATCTCGTATTTCAAAAACACGAAATATCGAGAGCTTTAAGCAATTACTCTAAACACACACGAATTGGGCGCCATTGTTATGTTTTTAATATATCGATCTTTTGTTATGTCGTAATAATTGTTTTGTTTTAAAAAAATATTGATGGAGTGGCACAAATAAAACAATACCTTTTTAATTTAAATCTCCAGTTTATATTAAACGTTCTACAGCCGTTATGAATACTATGCTAATTATTGATAATGTATTCAGCTCTAATTGTTAACTGAATAAACCCAGTTACATGAGACTTTTTTTTTGTAGGGGGTAGGTTTGCTTAAAGTGGTAAATATTTGGACATAATTACATTAAAGTTAATTAGAATAATTGGACGCCACGCTATTTGGGGTTGGAGAAAATAGCGAATCTCCCTAACGGTATACTTGCGGTTTCTTCTAAGGTAGACTAGTATTAACTGGCATAAAAATGATGTTTGACGGACTTCCACGGTAACTCGTTGTAGGGCGCTAGCTCCGCCAATATAAACTCGAGGTATTACCCTGATGTACCAGCATTGGTAATAACGGAGAAGAACAAAATACGAAGAGGGAAACAAAAAAAACCCCGAACGCCTGGAATTCAGAGAGAAAACTACATGTTAAAAAAAAAGAATTACAGACATTCGTTATCTTCGGAAGCCTAAAGTGAATTCTACACAAAGATGAACCAGTAATTATGGCTTAATTAATTTGGTTATTATTTAGATGAAGCAGATAGCACTAAGATGATACTTGAAATACCACGCCGATTGTTCAGCGAACGGAACTACATTACGCTATTGTAATAAGGCCTTAATTCGTTCATTAGAAACAAAATATTTAATATACGTGCTTAAATCACATGTGGTTTCTATGATACTGAGTAGTATAAAGCTAAATAATCCAAGATTCACATGATATCATCCGATTAAAGGGTTATAAGTTTACCACGTTGTGACAAATAAAGAAAAAAATGTAAATATATACCTTTTCGAATACGCCGAGGTTTCTTTTAACAAAAACTACTGGAATTATTACGGGCTCCTCCCGATTGAGAATAATATTCCCCAAGGCGGGACGGACACGGCAATTAGCCAGCTAAACCATTTATTGGCCTTTTTTATCACGGCTGTAATCAATAAAAGTTTCTACTGTATATCGAATAAAAAAAGAGAAGCGATAGACTGACGAAAATCAAAGATTTACGTACCTTAGTTAGTGAATATGTGTTTTAGATTAACTTGAGATGAAAGTACTTTACTGGCCGACAGATCGTAGTGAAAGAAAACGATTCTAAAGGCGTCACGTATTAAATATAAAACACGACGGTCTTCCGTAAAAACCAACTGTTTTTTCTATATTGAGTTCCCTCAACAAGTGTGACCCACACTACTCTCGCATTATTCCGAGAATCTATTTGCGGTAAATACTTTCAACGCGTATAAAAATTACTTTAATTATTCGAGTTTTATTTTCGTTTTAATGGATAAGTTTGTGATTGGTAATATTAGAAATTAATTAGATTCTATAATTTAGTTTAGTGGTAAATTTTCTATGAAAATTTGATGTTAGATTATTCGTATACAGTCGAATAATATTATTTATTTTAATGTTTTTAAATGGTAAATTTATAATTCTATAAAGAACGTTATTGTAGTTTTAAATATTTTTAGTGAGTAATAGAAATTAATTAAATATCGTAATTTTTATTGTACTGGCAAACTGTAATGCCAACCGGTATGAAGTGAACCTTTATTGAAAGCGAGTTTATGTTTTGGAACGTAATGTTTTGATCAAGTTATTTTTTAAATAGTTTTAACCCTCACGTAATGCGCGGGAGTTTGAATTGTAAAAAATGTTTATGTTTATGTAATTTATGCGTTACAATAGCACCCTACCTTTGGTAAAGTTTTACGTAGGAAAACTTTGGCTGGACCCCAGCCTTACCAAAGAAAGTAAAACGCAAGCTGTTACAAACTGACTGACTGAAAAATCACCCGTTAGAATAATACTTTACATTTTGTTTACATAACTTTTTTCTTTACAATGGAACGTCCCATTTCATATAATCTTCTTCATAAAGATGAACTAATACATGAAATTTTAATAAGAAATGCTACTCCTTTAAATACAGTAGCAGAATTAAGAAATCAAATTAGACAGTTAGGTAAAGAAATACTAGCGGAGGATATTGTTGAAACTGATTTGGACCAGGACAATGAACTTAAAATAATTAAAACAAAAATGGCCGAAATTGGCGAATATTTTAAAGAAAGTTCACCCAATTTTAAAATTTTTAGTCGCGTCAGAGCGTTATCGCATCACTTATATCATCGGTTATCACGTGTTAAGCCATCATCGGAACCAACATTATTTTCAACTTTAAATTTAGAACTTAATAGTTATTTAAAGAGGTTAGATAAGTTAAATTCATCATTTAAAACTTCTTTCGATTGTGGTGAGGGTGTTTCACAACAACAAATACCTACGGCAAGCATGCCGCATAGTCAAATAGATCTTTCAATACCAAAATTAAACTTACGCTACGACGGCAATTCGTGCGTACATACCTTTCTACAACGCTTAGAAGAACTTTGTGATTCAAGAAATATTTCTGCCACACAATTATTTAATTCAGCTGTAGAATTATTTTGTGACAAAGCTTTATTATGGTACAGAAGTATGAAATATACACTTCTGGACTGGGAAAATTTAAAAAATAACCTAATATCGGAATTCGCTCCAATAGATTATGACGATAAACTATTAATGGAAGTACAAAAGCGTACTCAGGGAATTAATGAGTCATCAACTACTTTTATAACAATAATGTTAAATTACTTTTCTCGATTTACTTATCTTATTCAGGAAGAGGAACAAATTAAAATTATTAGAAAAAACCTAAGACCAGAAATTCAAATGGCGTTATCTTTGTATAATTTTAAAAAAATAGAAGAATTACGCTTAAAATGCAAACTGTTAGATCATACAAGGGATCGAACAGCAAATTTCCTAGAACCACCAAAAATCACTCCACATTTTGTTGCACCTGATTTAGGGTATAAACCATTAATAAATAAACAACCACAAGTAAACTTAGTACAAGGTCAAAACCTAGACCCAAAAACTAATATACAAAATTACAATACTAAAACCTTTTTTCAAAATAATGATAGGAAAAATAAAAACCATTACTCTTATAATTTTTCAAATAAACAACCATCACATAATTTTCATAACAACAATAATTTAAATTATCAAAATAAACATAACAACAACAATTTTAATTATCAAAATAAACCAAACTACACCCCTAATAAGAACTATACAGATAATTACTTTAAAAATACAAATAATAGAGGTTTTCGTCAACAACAATTTAATGGTAATAATTCCAATAACAATAAAAACCAATTACATTGTATTCGTTGCAACCAAAATGGTCATTATTATTTAAATTGCAAGAGAATATTCTGTTACGGTTGTGGTGCTATCAATACTAAGAAACCAGATTGCAATAATTGTAACAAACATAAAAATAACCAAAACAATTCAAAAAACTAAATAGGTTGAATCGTAAAGGACGTACATCTTATTCTTTTCTCAAATTTAGAACAAGTAATAAATTTAATGTAAAACAAAACATCGATAATAATAATAAAAACAATTCTAATTACATAAAAAAAAAATCAAAAAATATATCTACGGTTCAAACCGATATTTTAGACGAACGTCCATTTTTAAATATTTCAATTTATGACAAAAACTATTACGGTTTATTAGATTCGGGCAGCTCAATTAGTATCTTAGGAGCTAGCACAGGAGATATTTTTATTAGTCAAGGTTTACAAGTACATAAATGTGACAATATTACAACGGTTAAAACTGCAAATAATTCGAGTGCAAAAGTTCATGGATACTTACTTTTACCAGTATTATTAAATAACATAACAAAGGTTATAAAATTTTATATAATACCTAACATTTCAACATCATTCATTCTAGGCGTCGACTTTTGGAAAACTTTTAAAATCGCTCCAGAAATTTTTCATAATTTACCCTTGGTTAGTAAGATAGATATTCCAAATTCTATTTTAGAAATAAAACATCTTCATCAATTTGAACATTTGTCTGAGGAAGAACAAGCCCTAGCAAGAAATATATTAAAAGGTTTTGACGACATTTCTTTTAGCAATTGTGGGTTAGGAAAAACTACTCTAATAACACATAAAATAGACACAGGAGATTCCCAACCAATTAAACAGCGTTACTATCGCGTTTCACCAGAACGTCTCAAGGAGATGAATCGTCAAGTGGACGAGATGCTTGAGATGGGCGTAATCGAACCTAGTACGAGCAGTTGGAATAATCCAACAATACTAGCACCAAAAGCAAATGGTGAATGGCGTTTTTGTTTAGATAGTCGTAAACTCAATTCTGTAACTAAAAAGGATGCTTATCCATTACCCTACATTAGTACTATTTTAGACCAATTAAGAGATGCTCGTTATCTATCATCAATAGATTTAAAATCAAGCTTTTGGCAAATTTCATTAGATCCAGATTCCCGCGAAAAAACCGCATTTACAATCCCAAATAGAGGCCTTTTCCAATATGTAAGAATGTGTTTCGGATTAACAAACGGTCCCGCCACACAACAGAGACTTATAGACAAACTATTCGGAGTAGAACTTGATGGAAAAGTTTTTGCATATCTAGATGACATTATTATAGTTTCATCAACATTTAATGAACATATTACCTTACTTTTAAAAGTTTTAGAACGATTAAAATATGCAGGCTTAACTATAAATTTAGAAAAATGTAACTTTTTTAGGAAAGAATTAAAATATCTAGGATATTTAGTTAATGAAAATGGTTTAAATACTGATCCCGCTAAAATTAAGGCTATAGTAGAATTTCCAACTCCGAAGAACAGAAAAGAAGTGAAAATGTTCCTTGGAACAGCTTCTTACTATAGACGTTTCATAAAAAACTTCAGTACAATAGCGGCACCACTAAACACTTTAACTAGTACTCGGAAAAATGCTCCAAAATTTACTTTTACAGTTGTTTTTACACTTGCGTAATTTGCGCGTTTGCCCCACGTTGGGCGCCATTGTTATGTTTTTATATATATTGATCTTTTGTTATGTCGTAATAATTGTTTTGTTTTAAAAAAAATTGATGGAGTGGCACAAATAAAACAATACCTTTTTAATTTAAATCTCCAGTTTATATTAAACGTTCTACAGCCGTTATGAATACTATGCTAATTATTGATAATGTATTCAGCTCTAATTGTTAACTGAATAAACCCAGTTACATGAGACTTTTTTTTGTAGGGGGTAGGTTTGCTTAAAGTGGTAAATATTTGGACATAATTACATTAAAGTTAATTAGAATATTTGGACGCCACGCTATTTGGGGTTGGAGAAAATAGCGAATCTCCCTAACGGTATACTTGCGGTTTCTTCTAAGGTAGACTAGTATTAACTGGTATAAAAATGATGTTTGACGGACTTCCACGGAAACTCGTTGTAGGGCGCTAGCTCCGCCAATATAAACTCGAGGTATTACCCTGATGTACCAGCATTGGTAATAACGGAGAAGAACAAAATACGAAGAGGGAAACAAAAAACCCCGAACGCCTGGAATTCAGAGAGAAAACTACATGTTAAAAAAAGAATTACAGACATTCGTTATCTTCGGAAGCCTAAAGTGAATTCTACACAAAGATGAACCAGTAATTATGGCTTAATTAATTTGGTTATTATTTAGATGAAGCAAATAGCACTAAGATGATACTTGAAATACCACGCCGATTGTTCAGCGAACGGAACTACATTACGCTATTGTAATAAGGCCTTAATTTGTTCATTAGAAACAAAATATTTAATATACGTGCTTAAATCACATGTGGTTTCCATGATACTGAGTAGTATAAAGCTAAATAATCCAAGATTCACATGATATCATCCGATTAAAGGGTTATAAGTTTACCACGTTGTGACAAATAAAGAAAAAAAATGTAAATATATACCTTTTCGAATACGCCGAGGTTTCTTTTAACAAAAACTACTGGAATTATTACGGGCTCCTCCCGATTGAGAATAATATTCCCCAAGGCGGGACGGACACGGCAATTAGCCAGCTAAACCATTTATTGGCCATTTTTATCACGGCTGTAATCAATAAAAGTTTCTACTGTATATCGAATAAAAAAGAGAAGCGATAGACTGACGAAAATCAAAGATTTACGTACCTTAGTTAGTGAATATGTGTTTTAGATTAACTTGAGATGAAAGTACTTTACTGGCCGACAGATCGTAGTGAAAGAAAACGATTCTAAAGGCGTCACGTATTAAATATAAAACACGACGGTCTTCCGTAAAAACCAACTGTTTTTTCTATATTGAGTTCCCTCAACAAGTGTGACCCACACTACTCTCGCATTATTCCGAGAATCTATTTGCGGTAAATACTTTCAACGCGTATAAAAATTACTTTAATTATTCGAGTTTTATTTTCGTTGTAATGGATAAGTTTGTGATTGGTAATATTAGAAATTAATTAGATTCTATAATTTAGTTTAGTGGTAAATTTTCTATGAAAATTTGATGTTAGATTATTCGTATACAGTCGAATAATATTATTTATTTTAATGTTTTTAAATGGTAAATTTATAATTCTATAAAGAACGTTATTGTAGTTTTAAATATTTTTAGTGAGTAATAGAAATTAATTAAATATCGTAATTTTTATTGTACTGGCAAACTGTAATGCCAACCGGTATGAAGTGAACCTTTATTGAAAGCGAGTTTATGTTTTGGAACGTAATGTTTTGATCAAGTAATTTTTTAAATAGTTTTAACCCTCACGTAATGCGCGGGAGTTTGAATTGTAAAAATGTTTATGTTTATGTAATTTATGCGTTACAATAGCACCCTACCTTTGGTAAAGTTTTACGTAGGAAAACTTTGGCTGGACCCCAGCCTTACCAAAGAAAGTAACGCAACTTATCAGCAAACCTTTGAAGAAAAAATTTCTTCGCCCATTTTAAGTATAGTCAGAATAAAAATTTAACTGTACCTACTACCTGTAACAATGAAATAAAAAATATTGTTATATATTAATGTGGATTAGATTCAATCAGTCGGCTAAGATGTGGAGCCTTTATATTGAAGAATCGAGGGTGTGTTTCCAGAAGCATACGTCATCATTCAAATTACCCTTTTACTATTCATTCATATTCCTTTCAAAAATTCGTCTTAGTAGCTAATTATACCTCTAAGACTTCCTTCCATTATCTAAGAATCGATAAGTAATAACTAATCTTCTACGATTCAAAACAGTACCTCAATTAGCTGGTTGAACCTCGCTTTATTTGATCAAAGTAATTAAATGCAACAACAGCTGTCTACTCCAATGACTTCAACCTATCTATATATATAATTATAGGTTGGTCAGGCGACAGTAAAACTGTCTACCAAAACACTAGATAATTATAAACAACTCATTAACAGAATAGATGTTAACAAGGTAATAAACACTTCACTCGATTGTTGAGCATAGTAAAGTAAACAAAAATTAGACTAAGCTGACTGTCCAGTGATCAGTAAAGACGAAGTATCCAATATAAGTTGTCTATATAAATAAGAGATATTAAATATAGATGAGAAAAATATATAAAAAATTCAAAAATATTTCAAAGTGACAACCCTATTTTGTTAAACCAAATAACAAAACAAAAATTACTGTGTTCGAACGAACCAGTATTTTTTTACTAAAGGGTTAAATCAATTTTTGAAATTGTATATTTCAATACCTGCAAAAGTTTTGCCTTTTTGATAACTTTAAGATAATTAAATAGGATATTGATTATTATTATTATTATTTTTTTACTAGTTATTTTAAGTAGTTTATAAGTAAAAATTTATTTTTGTATTATATGAAGTATACATATTTGTTTGTTTTTTACAAAACAAAGTATTAAAATGAATAGTCTCATTGGTTTAATTCTTTTTGCCACTAGAGGCGCTACTTGTTACTACTATTGTTTAGTAACAATGGAAAATATTTTATTAAATGAGAATTACATGTAAATATTTATTTATGTTAATTAATATTTTAATCTTTTTATTAGGTTTATTATGTTATTGTAATTTTGGTTCTAGTATTTTCTTGATTGCTTTTTTAAACGTGCCTGATAACGCTAGATGGCATTATCGGTTTACAAAAATGTAAAATACAACAGTGCTTGTATTTTCTAACTTTTAGTTGTATTGAAAATAAGTATTTCAGTGGTTACATTTTAGATCCTGAAATCTATTAATTGATTATTATGCAATTACAAAGTAAGAAATGATTTATTGAAGATTTTGATTATACATGATTTTTCTTTAGTTTACCATATTTGATTTTGGTTATGAGAAATATATTTCAATTTAAGTATAGGATGTTTTTAATATATTACTTTGTATAATTTATGTATATTTGCTAAATTGATTTGAAACTAATGTACTAAGTTTGATGAAATATGTGTTTTTGTAAATAAAATTTGTTTTCTTTTTAAATTGTTTGTTCTTTATTTTTATTTTTATTTTTTTTTAATTGTTTAACTTGGTTCTTTATATTAATTTTAATTGAAAATTTTATTAGATTTTTGACTATATTCTTAAGTCTTTAATGTGAAATTCTCCTAAGGTTTTTTGTGTGTGAAAATCTTGGAGTATATAGACTAAATTTGACTTTTTTCCTATTATTTTACATTTTAAAAATTTAGGAGCGAATTTGGCAGTAAAATACTTTCCAGCATCTGATAGTGGGAATGTTTTACGCCATACTATATCTCCAATGTCAAATTCTACCTGTCGACGATTTTTATTATAATATTTGGCACTTTTTTCATGAGCCTTTAATAAAGTTTGACGAACCTTAATAAATGTATCCTCTAAAATACCTAAATTTTCAGCGTATGCACCTCGTGACGCACAAGCTAAATCAATTGGTTCATTAGAATTATTTATACAATTATAATCTGAGCCACAAATAATTGGTTCTCTTCCATGTACAAGATAAAAAGGGGTGAAGCGAGTAGCTTCATTTACTGCTGTATTCATTGCAAATTGAATTTTTGGAATTGAAATATCCCAAGACCTATGGTCTTCTTTTACTAGGATAGAAATAGCAGTAATTATAGTTTTGTTATATCTTTCTACAGTATTAACTTGCGGTGTATAACGGGGAGTCATGTGGATATTTGGTATTTGATATGTATTAAATAGGTTTTGTACTTCTTTACCCGTAAATTGACTTCCGTTGTCGGCAATGACAGTTTTCGGTATGCCGTGTACAAGAAATACACCTTGTTCAAGAGATTGAGCTATATTACGACCAATCGCTCTTCTTAGAGGGAAAATAATACAATATTTTGAAAAACAACAAACTACTACTAACAAATACATGTAACCGGCTCGTGACCTTGGTAATGGTCCGATTAAATCTATACTTATTGTCTCAAAAGGTTTATTACAAATTTTAGGATTGCCAAGCAAACCTGGTGTTGCTTTTTGTGAATGTTTATATGCTGAACAGGTATCACAGTTTTTTATCCATGAAACTACGTCCTTATAAAGACTTGGCCAGTAATAACGTAATGCTAGACTACGATATGTTTTAAGACTACCAAAATGAGGAGATAAACCAGCGTGATGATGTTCTATTATTTTAGAACGATCGCCTTTTGGTATTACCTTCTTCCAGTTAAAGTCAGGATTATTAGAAAATTTACTTTTTGAGTATCTATATAATTCGTTATTTTTAATTTGATAATTTGGACAAGATGTTGGTAAACGTTTACATTTATCTAACAAATCGTTATACCATTTATCATCACTTTGCGTTTGAATTTCGCATATTGGTACAGCTCTACTGAGTGCATCCGGGACTATGTTTTCTTTGCCTTTTCGGTGAATTACTTGAAAATTAAAATTTGACAATCTAATACCCCAACGAGCTAATCGTCCTGTTGGATTATTTAAACTAAGAAACCATTTCAAACTTGAATGATCAGTGATTACGTCGAAGGTTTTAGAACCTTCTACATATGGTCTAAAGCTTTCTAAAGCGAACACGACTGCGAGAGTTTCTCTCTCGGTTGCTGAAAAATTTCTTTCTGCTTTATTAAGTGATCTACTGGCATAGGCCACTGGATGTTCCTTTCCATCTTCATCTAATTGTGTCAAAGTGCCAGCGATCCCATAACCTGAAGCGTCACAATGAATTGAAAAAGGTTTGTCAAAGTTTGGACAAATTAATACCGGAGCTGAGATTAAAGCCGACTTTAAGTCACTAAATGATTTTTCTGCCTCCTCTGTCCATGTAAATTTTGGAGCATTTTTCCGAGTACTAGTTAAAGTGTTTAGTGGTGCCGCTATTGTACTGAAGTTTTTTATGAAACGTCTATAGTAAGAAGCTGTTCCAAGGAACATTTTCACTTCTTTTCTGTTCTTCGGAGTTGGAAATTCTACTATAGCCTTAATTTTAGCGGGATCAGTATTTAAACAATTTTCATTAACTAAATATCCTAGATATTTTAATTCTTTCCTAAAAAAGTTACATTTTTCTAAATTTATAGTTAAGCCTGCATATTTTAATCGTTCTAAAACTTTTAAAAGTAAGGTAATATGTTCATTAAATGTTGATGAAACTATAATAATGTCATCTAGATATGCAAAAACTTTTCCATCAAGTTCTACTCCGAATAGTTTGTCTATAAGTCTCTGTTGTGTGGCGGGACCGTTTGTTAATCCGAAACACATTCTTACATATTGGAAAAGGCCTCTATTTGGGATTGTAAATGCGGTTTTTTCGCGGGAATCTGGATCTAATGAAATTTGCCAAAAGCTTGATTTTAAATCTATTGATGATAGATAACGAGCATCTCTTAATTGGTCTAAAATAGTACTAATGTAGGGTAATGGATAAGCATCCTTTTTAGTTACAGAATTGAGTTTACGACTATCTAAACAAAAACGCCATTCACCATTTGCTTTTGGTGCTAGTATTGTTGGATTATTCCAACTGCTCGTACTAGGTTCGATTACGCCCATCTCAAGCATCTCGTCCACTTGACGATTCATCTCCTTGAGACGTTCTGGTGAAACGCGATAGTAACGCTGTTTAATTGGTTGGGAATCTCCTGTGTCTATTTTATGTGTTATTAAAGTAGTTTTTCCTAACCCACAATTGCTAAAAGAAATGTCGTCAAAACCTTTTAATATATTTCTTGCTAGGGCTTGTTCTTCCTCAGACAAATGTTCAAATTGATGAAGATGTTTTATTTCTAAAATAGAATTTGGAATATCTATCTTACTAACCAAGGGTAAATTATGAAAAATTTCTGGAGCGATTTTAAAAGTTTTCCAAAAGTCGACGCCTAGAATGAATGATGTTGAAATGTTAGGTATTATATAAAATTTTATAACCCTTGTTATGTTATTTAATAATACTGGTAAAAGTAAGTATCCATGAACTTTTGCACTCGAATTATTTGCAGTTTTAACCGTTGTAATATTGTCACATTTATGTACTTGTAAACCTTGACTAATAAAAATATCTCCTGTGCTAGCTCCTAAGATACTAATTGAGCTGCCCGAATCTAATAAACCGTAATAGTTTTTGTCATAAATTGAAATATTTAAAAATGGACGTTCGTCTAAAATATCGGTTTGAACCGTAGATATATTTTTTGATTTTTTTTTTATGTAATTAGAATTGTTTTTATTATTATTATCGATGTTTTGTTTTACATTAAATTTATTACTTGTTCTAAATTTGAGAAAAGAATAAGATGTACGTCCTTTACGATTCAACCTATTTAGTTTTTTGAATTGTTTTGGTTATTTTTATGTTTGTTACAATTATTGCAATCTGGTTTCTTAGTATTGATAGCACCACAACCGTAACAGAATATTCTCTTGCAATTTAAATAATAATGACCATTTTGGTTGCAACGAATACAATGTAATTGGTTTTTATTGTTATTGGAATTATTACCATTAAATTGTTGTTGACGAAAACCTCTATTATTTGTATTTTTAAAGTAATTATCTGTATAGTTCTTATTAGGGGTGTAGTTTGGTTTATTTTGATAATTAAAATTGTTGTTGTTATGTTTATTTTGATAATTTAAATTATTGTTGTTATGAAAATTATGTGATGGTTGTTTATTTGAAAAATTATAAGAGTAATGGTTTTTATTTTTCCTATCATTATTTTGAAAAAAGGTTTTAGTATTGTAATTTTGTATATTAGTTTTTGGGTCTAGGTTTTGACCTTGTACTAAGTTTACTTGTGGTTGTTTATTTATTAATGGTTTATACCCTAAATCAGGTGCAACAAAATGTGGAGTGATTTTTGGTGGTTCTAGGAAATTTGCTGTTCGATCCCTTGTATGATCTAACAGTTTGCATTTTAAGCGTAATTCTTCTATCTTTTTAAAATTATACAAAGATAACGCCATTTGAATTTCTGGTCTTAGGTTTTTTCTAATAATTTTAATTTGTTCCTCTTCCTGAATAAGATAAGTAAATCGAGAAAAGTAATTTAACATTATTGTTATAAAAGTAGTTGATGACTCATTAATTCCCTGAGTACGCTTTTGTACTTCCATTAATAGTTTATCGTCATAATCTATTGGAGCGAATTCCGATATTAGGTTATTTTTTAAATTTTCCCAGTCCAGAAGTGTATATTTCATACTTCTGTACCATAATAAAGCTTTGTCACAAAATAATTCTACAGCTGAATTAAATAATTGTGTGGCAGAAATATTTCTTGAATCACAAAGTTCTTCTAAGCGTTGTAGAAAGGTATGTACGCACGAATTGCCGTCGTAGCGTAAGTTTAATTTTGGTATTGAAAGATCTATTTGACTATGCGGCATGCTTGCCGTAGGTATTTGTTGTTGTGAAACACCCTCACCACAATCGAAAGAAGTTTTAAATGATGAATTTAACTTATCTAACCTCTTTAAATAACTATTAAGTTCTAAATTTAAAGTTGAAAATAATGTTGGTTCCGATGATGGCTTAACACGTGATAACCGATGATATAAGTGATGCGATAACGCTCTGACGCGACTAAAAATTTTAAAATTGGGTGAACTTTCTTTAAAATATTCGCCAATTTCGGCCATTTTTGTTTTAATTATTTTAAGTTCATTGTCCTGGTCCAAATCAGTTTCAACAATATCCTCCGCTAGTATTTCTTTACCTAACTGTCTAATTTGATTTCTTAATTCTGCTACTGTATTTAAAGGAGTAGCATTTCTTATTAAAATTTCATGTATTAGTTCATCTTTATGAAGAAGATTATATGAAATGGGACGTTCCATTGTAAAGAAAAAAGTTATGTAAACAAAATGTAAAGTATTATTCTAACGGGTGATTTTTCAGTCAGTCAGTTTGTAACAGCTTTGTTTTATTGTATATTAAATAATCAAGTAGTATTTAGATTGTTATGATAACGTCGATAAAAATTTAAAGTTTGAAACCTGGGTTTACCGTTTAACGATTAAAGTTCAAAAATAATTTAAGTTACAAGAATGAAGGTGCATTATTAAGTAAAAGTATAAGTAAAATATAAGTAAAGAAATCAGTAATACTGTACAACACAAAGATTTCCGCTTAGTAATAAAATTGTATTTAAAAAAAATTAATTTAAGCAAAAAATATTTTTATCAATTCCAAAAAATTTAATTGATTTGTATTTTAATTTCTAAAAGTTAGTTACGTTAAATTATTTCTTTAATATCAAACAATTTAATATTTAAAATTGAAGTATAGTATTCAAAATATTATATGATTGAAACTCAGTAATCCTTGTATATGTCCAGTTACTAAAATTACACGTATACAAATCATACACAATTTTAATTAAATTTATAACGGTAGTTCCTGAAAAAAAAACTTTATTAATTGAATTTACCTTAATTAACTTCTTTATGTCCATGTAAATTTTGGAGCATTTTTCCGAGTACTAGTTAAAGTGTTTAGTGGTGCCGCTATTGTACTGAAGTTTTTTATGAAACGTCTATAGTAAGAAGCTGTTCCAAGGAACATTTTCACTTCTTTTCTGTTCTTCGGAGTTGGCACCCCTTTTTATTATGTTATTGTAATTTTGGTTCTAGTATTTTCTTGATTGCCTTTTTTTTAAACGTGCCTGATAACGCTAGATGGCATTATCGGTTTACAAAAATGTAAAATACAACAGTGCTTGTATTTTCTAACTTTTAGTTGTATTGAAAATAAGTATTTCAGTGGTTACATTTTAGATCCTGAAATCTATTAATTGATTATTATGCAATTACAAAGTAAGAAATGATTTATTGAAGATTTTGATTATACATGATTTTTCTTTAGTTTACCATATTTGATTTTGGTTATGAGAAATATATTTCAATTTAAGTATAGGATGTTTTTAATATATTACTTTGTATAATTTATGTATATTTGCTAAATTGATTTGAAACTAATGTACTAAGTTTGATGAAATATGTGTTTTTGTAAATAAAATTTGTTTTCTTTTTAAATTGTTTGTTCTTTATTTTTTTTTTTTTTTTTTTTAATTGTTTAACTTGGTTCTTTATATTAATTTTAATTGAAAATTTTATTAGATTTTTGACTATATTCTTAAGTCTTTAATGTGAAATTCTCCTAAGGTTTTTTGTGTGTGAAAATCTTGGAGTATATAGACTAAATTAGACTTTTTTCCTATTATTTTACATTTTAAAAATTTAGGAGCGAATTTGGCAGTAAAATACTTTCCAGCATCTGATAGTGGGAATGTTTTACGCCATACTATATCTCCAATGTCAAATTCTACCTGTCGACGATTTTTATTATAATATTTGGCACTTTTTTCATGAGCCTTTAATAAAGTTTGACGAACCTTAATAAATGTATCCTCTAAAATACCTAAATTTTCAGCGTATGCACCTCGTGACGCACAAGCTAAATCAATTGGTTCATTAGAATTATTTATACAATTATAATCTGAGCCACAAATAATTGGTTCTCTTCCATGTACAAGATAAAAAGGGGTGAAGCGAGTAGCTTCATTTACTGCTGTATTCATTGCAAATTGAATTTTTGGAATTGAAATATCCCAAGACCTATGGTCTTCTTTTACTAGGATAGAAATAGCAGTAATTATAGTTTTGTTATATCTTTCTACAGTATTAACTTGCGGTGTATAACGGGGAGTCATGTGGATATTTGGTATTTGATATGTATTAAATAGGTTTTGTACTTCTTTACCCGTAAATTGACTTCCGTTGTCGGCAATGACAGTTTTCGGTATGCCGTGTACAAGAAATACACCTTGTTCAAGAGATTGAGCTATATTACGACCAATCGCTCTTCTTAGAGGGAAAATAATACAATATTTTGAAAAACAACAAACTACTACTAACAAATACATGTAACCGGCTCGTGACCTTGGTAATGGTCCGATTAAATCTATACTTATTGTCTCAAAAGGTTTATTACAAATTTTAGGATTGCCAAGCAAACCTGGTGTTGCTTTTTGTGAATGTTTATATGCTGAACAGGTATCACAGTTTTTTATCCATGAAACTACGTCCTTATAAAGACTTGGCCAGTAATAACGTAATGCTAGACTACGATATGTTTTAAGACTACCAAAATGAGGAGATAAACCAGCGTGATGATGTTCTATTATTTTAGAACGATCGCCTTTTGGTATTACCTTCTTCCAGTTAAAGTCAGGATTATTAGAAAATTTACTTTTTGAGTATCTATATAATTCGTTATTTTTAATTTGATAATTTGGACAAGATGTTGGTAAACGTTTACATTTATCTAACAAATCGTTATACCATTTATCATCACTTTGCGTTTGAATTTCGCATATTGGTACAGCTCTACTGAGTGCATCCGGGACTATGTTTTCTTTGCCTTTTCGGTGAATTACTTGAAAATTAAAATTTGACAATCTAATACCCCAACGAGCTAATCGTCCTGTTGGATTATTTAAACTAAGAAACCATTTCAAACTTGAATGATCAGTGATTACGTCGAAGGTTTTAGAACCTTCTACATATGGTCTAAAGCTTTCTAAAGCGAACACGACTGCGAGAGTTTCTCTCTCGGTTGCTGAAAAATTTCTTTCTGCTTTATTAAGTGATCTACTGGCATAGGCCACTGGATGTTCCTTTCCATCTTCATCTAATTGTGTCAAAGTGCCAGCGATCCCATAACCTGAAGCGTCACAATGAATTGAAAAAGGTTTGTCAAAGTTTGGACAAATTAATACCGGAGCTGAGATTAAAGCCGACTTTAAGTCACTAAATGATTTTTCTGCCTCCTCTGTCCATGTAAATTTTGGAGCATTTTTCCGAGTACTAGTTAAAGTGTTTAGTGGTGCCGCTATTGTACTGAAGTTTTTTATGAAACGTCTATAGTAAGAAGCTGTTCCAAGGAACATTTTCACTTCTTTTCTGTTCTTCGGAGTTGGAAATTCTACTATAGCCTTAATTTTAGCGGGATCAGTATTTAAACCATTTTCATTAACTAAATATCCTAGATATTTTAATTCTTTCCTAAAAAAGTTACATTTTTCTAAATTTATAGTTAAGCCTGCATATTTTAATCGTTCTAAAACTTTTAAAAGTAAGGTAATATGTTCATTAAATGTTGATGAAACTATAATAATGTCATCTAGATATGTAAAAACTTTTCCATCAAGTTCTACTCCGAATAGTTTGTCTATAAGTCTCTGTTGTGTGGCGGGACCGTTTGTTAATCCGAAACACATTCTTACATATTGGAAAAGGCCTCTATTTGGGATTGTAAATGCGGTTTTTTCGCGGGAATCTGGATCTAATGAAATTTGCCAAAAGCTTGATTTTAAATCTATTGATGATAGATAACGAGCATCTCTTAATTGGTCTAAAATAGTACTAATGTAGGGTAATGGATAAGCATCCTTTTTAGTTACAGAATTGAGTTTACGACTATCTAAACAAAAACGCCATTCACCATTTGCTTTTGGTGCTAGTATTGTTGGATTATTCCAACTGCTCGTACTAGGTTCGATTACGCCCATCTCAAGCATCTCGTCCACTTGACGATTCATCTCCTTGAGACGTTCTGGTGAAACGCGATAGTAACGCTGTTTAATTGGTTGGGAATCTCCTGTGTCTATTTTATGTGTTATTAAAGTAGTTTTTCCTAACCCACAATTGCTAAAAGAAATGTCGTCAAAACCTTTTAATATATTTCTTGCTAGGGCTTGTTCTTCCTCAGACAAATGTTCAAATTGATGAAGATGTTTTATTTCTAAAATAGAATTTGGAATATCTATCTTACTAACCAAGGGTAAATTATGAAAAATTTCTGGAGCGATTTTAAAATTTTTCCAAAAGTCGACGCCTAGAATGAATGATGTTGAAATGTTAGGTATTATATAAAATTTTATAACCTTTGTTATGTTATTTAATAATACTGGTAAAAGTAAGTATCCATGAACTTTTGCACTCGAATTATTTGCAGTTTTAACCGTTGTAATATTGTCACATTTATGTACTTGTAAACCTTGACTAATAAAAATATCTCCTGTGCTAGCTCCTAAGATACTAATTGAGCTGCCCGAATCTAATAAACCGTAATAGTTTTTGTCATAAATTGAAATATTTAAAAATGGACGTTCGTCTAAAATATCGGTTTGAACCGTAGATATATTTTTTGATTTTTTTTTTATGTAATTAGAATTGTTTTTATTATTATTATCGATGTTTTGTTTTACATTAAATTTATTACTTGTTCTAAATTTGAGAAAAGAATAAGATGTACGTCCTTTACGATTCAACCTATTTAGTTTTTTGAATTGTTTTGGTTATTTTTATGTTTGTTACAATTATTGCAATCTGGTTTCTTAGTATTGATAGCACCACAACCGTAACAGAATATTCTCTTGCAATTTAAATAATAATGACCATTTTGGTTGCAACGAATACAATGTAATTGGTTTTTATTGTTATTGGAATTATTACCATTAAATTGTTGTTGACGAAAACCTCTATTATTTGTATTTTTAAAGTAATTATCTGTATAGTTCTTATTAGGGGTGTAGTTTGGTTTATTTTGATAATTAAAATTGTTGTTGTTATGTTTATTTTGATAATTTAAATTATTGTTGTTATGAAAATTATGTGATGGTTGTTTATTTGAAAAATTATAAGAGTAATGGTTTTTATTTTTCCTATCATTATTTTGAAAAAAGGTTTTAGTATTGTAATTTTGTATATTAGTTTTTGGGTCTAGGTTTTGACCTTGTACTAAGTTTACTTGTGGTTGTTTATTTATTAATGGTTTATACCCTAAATCAGGTGCAACAAAATGTGGAGTGATTTTTGGTGGTTCTAGGAAATTTGCTGTTCGATCCCTTGTATGATCTAACAGTTTGCATTTTAAGCGTAATTCTTCTATTTTTTTAAAATTATACAAAGATAACGCCATTTGAATTTCTGGTCTTAGGTTTTTTCTAATAATTTTAATTTGTTCCTCTTCCTGAATAAGATAAGTAAATCGAGAAAAGTAATTTAACATTATTGTTATAAAAGTAGTTGATGACTCATTAATTCCCTGAGTACGCTTTTGTACTTCCATTAATAGTTTATCGTCATAATCTATTGGAGCGAATTCCGATATTAGGTTATTTTTTAAATTTTCCCAGTCCAGAAGTGTATATTTCATACTTCTGTACCATAATAAAGCTTTGTCACAAAATAATTCTACAGCTGAATTAAATAATTGTGTGGCAGAAATATTTCTTGAATCACAAAGTTCTTCTAAGCGTTGTAGAAAGGTATGTACGCACGAATTGCCGTCGTAGCGTAAGTTTAATTTTGGTATTGAAAGATCTATTTGACTATGCGGCATGCTTGCCGTAGGTATTTGTTGTTGTGAAACACCCTCACCACAATCGAAAGAAGTTTTAAATGATGAATTTAACTTATCTAACCTCTTTAAATAACTATTAAGTTCTAAATTTAAAGTTGAAAATAATGTTGGTTCCGATGATGGCTTAACACGTGATAACCGATGATATAAGTGATGCGATAACGCTCTGACGCGACTAAAAATTTTAAAATTGGGTGAACTTTCTTTAAAATATTCGCCAATTTCGGCCATTTTTGTTTTAATTATTTTAAGTTCATTGTCCTGGTCCAAATCAGTTTCAACAATATCCTCCGCTAGTATTTCTTTACCTAACTGTCTAATTTGATTTCTTAATTCTGCTACTGTATTTAAAGGAGTAGCATTTCTTATTAAAATTTCATGTATTAGTTCATCTTTATGAAGAAGATTATATGAAATGGGACGTTCCATTGTAAAGAAAAAAGTTATGTAAACAAAATGTAAAGTATTATTCTAACGGGTGATTTTTCAGTCAGTCAGTTTGTAACAGCTTTGTTTTATTGTATATTAAATAATCAAGTAGTATTTAGATTGTTATGATAACGTCGATAAAAATTTAAAGTTTGAAACCTGGGTTTACCGTTTAACGATTAAAGTTCAAAAATAATTTAAGTTACAAAAATGAAGGTGCATTATTAAGTAAAAGTATAAGTAAAATATAAGTAAAGAAATCAGTAATACTGTACAACACAAAGATTTCCGCTTAGTAATAAAATTGTATTTAAAAAAAAATTAATTTAAGCAAAAAATATTTTTATCAATTCCAAAAAATTTAATTGATTTGTATTTTAATTTCTAAAAGTTAGTTACGTTAAATTATTTCTTTAATATCAAACAATTTAATATTTAAAATTGAAGTATAGTATTCAAAATATCATATGATTGAAACTCAGTAATCCTTGTATATGTCCAGTTACTAAAATTACACGTATACAAATCATACACAATTTTAATTAAATTTATAACGGTAGTTCCTGAAAAAAAAACTTTATTAATTGAATTTACCTTAATTAACTTCTTTATGTCCAAATATAATCTCGTATTTCAAAAACACGAAATATCGAGAGCTTTAAGCAATTACTCTAAACACACACGAATTGGGCGCCATTGTTATGTTTTTAATATATATCGATCTTTATGTCGTAATAATTGTTTTGTTTTTAATAAAAAAAAATGATGGAGTGGCACAAATAAAACAATACCTTTTTAATTTAAATCTCCAGTTTATATTAAACGTTCTACAGCCGTTATGAATACTATGCTAATTATTGATAATGTATTCAGCTCTAATTGTTAACTGAATAAACCCAGTTACATGAGACTTTTTTTTGTAGGGGGTAGGTTTGCTTAAAGTGGTAAATATTTGGACATAATTACATTAAAGTTAATTAGAATAATTGGACGCCACGCTATTTGGGGTTGGAGAAAATAGCGAATCTCCCTAACGGTATACTTGCGGTTTCTTCTAAGGTAGACTAGTATTAACTGGTATAAAAATGATGTTTGACGGACTTCCACGGAAACTCGTTGTAGGGCGCTAGCTCCGCCAATATAAACTCGAGGTATTACCCTGATGTACCAGCATTGGTAATAACGGAGAAGAACAAAATACGAAGAGGGAAACAAAAAAAAACCCCGAACGCCTGGAATTCAGAGAGAAAACTACATGTTAAAAAAAGAATTACAGACATTCGTTATCTTCGGAAGCCTAAAGTGAATTCTACACAAAGATGAACCAGTAATTATGGCTTAATTAATTTGGTTATTATTTAGATGAAGCAGATAGCACTAAGATGATACTTGAAATACCACGCCGATTGTTCAGCGAACGGAACTACATTACGCTATTGTAATAAGGCCTTAATTTGTTCATTAGAAACAAAATATTTAATATACGTGCTTAAATCACATGTGGTTTCCATGATACTGAGTAGTATAAAGCTAAATAATCCAAGATTCACATGATATCATCCGATTAAAGGGTTATAAGTTTACCACGTTGTGACAAATAAAGAAAAAAATGTAAATATATACCTTTTCGAATACGCCGAGGTTTTTTAAAAAAACACTACTGGAATTATTACGGGCTCCTCCCGATTGAGAATAATATTCCCCAAGGCGGGACGGAAACGGCAATGAGTCAGCTAAACCATTTATTGGCCATTTTTATCACGGCTTAGTTAGTGAATATGTGTTTTAGATTAACTTGAGATGAAAGTACTTTACTGGCCGACAGATCGTAGTGAAAGAAAACGATTCTAAAGGCGTCACGTATTAAATATAAAACACGACGGTCTTCCGTAAAAACCAACTGTTTTTTCTATATTGAGTTCCCTCAACAAGTGTGACCCACACTACTCTCGCATTATTCCGAGAATCTATTTGCGGTAAATACTTTCAACGCGTATAAAAATTACTTTAATTATTCGAGTTTTATTTTCGTTGTAATGGATAAGTTTGTGATTGGTAATATTAGAAATAAATTAGATTCTATAATTTAGTTTAGTGGTAAATTTTCTATGAAAATTTGATGTTAGATTATTCGTATACAGTCGAATAATATTATTTATTTTAATGTTTTTAAATGGTAAATTTATAATTCTATAAAGAACGTTATTGTAGTTTTAAATATTTTTAGTGAGTAATAGAAATTAATTAAATATCGTAATTTTTATTGTACTGGCAAACTGTAATGCCAACCGGTATGAAGTGAACCTTTATTGAAAGCGAGTTTATGTTTTGGAACGTAATGTTTTGATCAAGTAATTTTTTAAATAGTTTTAACCCTCACGTAATGCGCGGGAGTTTGAATTGTAAAAATGTTTATGTTTATGTAATTTATGCGTTACAATAGCACCCTACCTTTGGTAAAGTTTTACGTAGGAAAACTTTGGCTGGACCCCAGCCTTACCAAAGAAAGTAACGCAACTTATCAGCAAACCTTTGAAGAAAAAATTTCTTCGCCCATTTTAAGTATAGTCAGAATAAAAATTTAACTGTACCTACTACCTGTAACAATGAAATAAAAAAAATATTGTTATATATTAATGTGGATTAGATTCAATCAGTCGGCTAAGATGTGGAGCCTTTATATTGAAGAATCGAGGGTGTGTTTCCAGAAGCATACGTCATCATTCAAATTACCCTTTTACTATTCATTCATATTCCTTTCAAAAATTCGTCTTAGTAGCTAATTATACCTCTAAGACTTCCTTCCATTATCTAAGAATCGATAAGTAATAACTAATCTTCTACGATTCAAAACAGTACCTCAATTAGCTGGTTGAACCTCGCTTTATTTGATCAAAGTAATTAAATGCAACAACAGCTGTCTACTCCAATGACTTCAACCTATCTATATATATAATTATAGGTTGGTCAGGCGACAGTAAAACTGTCTACCAAAACACTAGATAATTATAAACAACTCATTAACAGAATAGATGTTAACAAGGTAATAAACACTTCACTCGATTGTTGAGCATAGTAAAGTAAACAAAAATTAGACTAAGCTGACTGTCCAGTGATCAGTAAAGACGAAGTATCCAATATAAGTTGTCTATATAAATAAGAGATATTAAATATAGATGAGAAAAATATATAAAAAATTCAAAAATATTTCAAAGTGACAACCCTATTTTGTTAAACCAAATAACAAAACAAAAATTACTGTGTTCGAACGAACCAGTATTTTTTACTAAAGGGTTAAATCAATTTTTGAAATTGTATATTTCAATACCTGCAAAAGTTTTGCCTTTTTGATAACTTTAAGATAATTAAATAGGATATTGATTATTATTATTTTTTTTTTTTACTAGTTATTTTAAGTAGTTTATAAGTAAAAATTTATTTTTGTATTATATGAAGTATACATATTTGTTTGTTTTTTACAAAACAAAGTATTAAAATGAATAATCTCATTGGTTTAATTCTTTTTGCCACTAGAGGCGCTACTTGTTACTACTATTGTTTAGTAACAATGGAAAATATTTTATTAAATGAGAATTACATGTAAATATTTATTTATGTTAATTAATATTTTAATCTTTTTATTAGGTTTATTATGTTATTGTAATTTTGGTTCTAGTATTTTCTTGATTGCTTTTTTAAACGTGCCTGATAACGCTAGATGGCATTATCGGTTTACAAAAATGTAAAATACAACAGTGCTTGTATTTTCTAACTTTTAGTTGTATTGAAAATAAGTATTTCAGTGGTTACATTTTAGATCCTGAAATCTATTAATTGATTATTATGCAATTACAAAGTAAGAAATGATTTATTGAAGATTTTGATTATACATGATTTTTCTTTAGTTTACCATATTTGATTTTGGTTATGAGAAATATATTTCAATTTAAGTATAGGATGTTTTTAATATTTTACTTTGTATAATTTATGTATATTTGCTAAATTGATTTGAAACTAATGTACTAAGTTTGATGAAATATGTGTTTTTGTAAATAAAATTTGTTTTCTTTTTAAATTGTTTGTTCTTTATTTTTTTTTTTTTTTTAATTGTTTAACTTGGTTCTTTATATTAATTTTAATTGAAAATTTTATTAGATTTTTGACTATATTCTTAAGTCTTTAATGTGAAATTCTCCTAAGGTTTTTTGTGTGTGAAAATCTTGGAGTATATAGACTAAATTAGACTTTTTTCCTATTATTTTACATTTTAAAAATTTAGGAGCGAATTTGGCAGTAAAATACTTTCCAGCATCTGATAGTGGGAATGTTTTACGCCATACTATATCTCCAATGTCAAATTCTACCTGTCGACGATTTTTATTATAATATTTGGCACTTTTTTCATGAGCCTTTAATAAAGTTTGACGAACCTTAATAAATGTATCCTCTAAAATACCTAAATTTTCAGCGTATGCACCTCGTGACGCACAAGCTAAATCAATTGGTTCATTAGAATTATTTATACAATTATAATCTGAGCCACAAATAATTGGTTCTCTTCCATGTACAAGATAAAAAGGGGTGAAGCGAGTAGCTTCATTTACTGCTGTATTCATTGCAAATTGAATTTTTGGAATTGAAATATCCCAAGACCTATGGTCTTCTTTTACTAGGATAGAAGTAGCAGTAATTATAGTTTTGTTATATCTTTCTACAGTATTAACTTGCGGTGTATAACGGGGAGTCATGTGGATATTTGGTATTTGATATGTATTAAATAGGTTTTGTACTTCTTTACCCGTAAATTGACTTCCGTTGTCGGCAATGACAGTTTTCGGTATGCCGTGTACAAGAAATACACCTTGTTCAAGAGATTGAGCTATATTACGACCAATCGCTCTTCTTAGAGGGAAAATAATACAATATTTTGAAAAACAACAAACTACTACTAACAA
The DNA here is from genome assembly GCA_949752895.1 of Dendrolimus pini. Lineage (NCBI taxonomy): Eukaryota > Metazoa > Arthropoda > Insecta > Lepidoptera > Lasiocampidae > Dendrolimus > Dendrolimus pini. Next base: position 20,807,082 of record OX457139.1, read on the forward strand.
ATACATGTAACCGGCTCGTGACCTTGGTAATGGTCCGATTAAATCTATACTTATTGTCTCAAAAGGTTTATTACAAATTTTAGGATTGCCAAGCAAACCTGGTGTTGCTTTTTGTGAATGTTTATATGCTGAACAGGTATCACAGTTTTTTATCCATGAAACTACGTCCTTATAAAGACTTGGCCAGTAATAACGTAATGCTAGACTACGATATGTTTTAAGACTACCAAAATGAGGAGATAAACCAGCGTGATGATGTTCTATTATTTTAGAACGATCGCCTTTTGGTATTACCTTCTTCCAGTTAAAGTCAGGATTATTAGAAAATTTACTTTTTGAGTATCTATATAATTCATTATTTTTAATTTGATAATTTGGACAAGATGTTGGTAAACGTTTACATTTATCTAACAAATCGTTATACCATTTATCATCACTTTGCGTTTGAATTTCGCATATTGGTACAGCTCTACTGAGTGCATCCGGGACTATGTTTTCTTTGCCTTTTCGGTGAATTACTTGAAAATTAAAATTTGACAATCTAATACCCCAACGAGCTAATCGTCCTGTTGGATTATTTAAACTAAGAAACCATTTCAAACTTGAATGATCAGTGATTACGTCGAAGGTTTTAGAACCTTCTACATATGGTCTAAAGCTTTCTAAAGCGAACACGACTGCGAGAGTTTCTCTCTCGGTTGCTGAAAAATTTCTTTCTGCTTTATTAAGTGATCTACTGGCATAGGCCACTGGATGTTCCTTTCCATCTTCATCTAATTGTGTCAAAGTGCCAGCGATCCCATAACCTGAAGCGTCACAATGAATTGAAAAAGGTTTGTCAAAGTTTGGACAAATTAATACCGGAGCTGAGATTAAAGCCGACTTTAAGTCACTAAATGATTTTTCTGCCTCCTCTGTCCATGTAAATTTTGGAGCATTTTTCCGAGTACTAGTTAAAGTGTTTAGTGGTGCCGCTATTGTACTGAAGTTTTTTATGAAACGTCTATAGTAAGAAGCTGTTCCAAGGAACATTTTCACTTCTTTTCTGTTCTTCGGAGTTGGAAATTCTACTATAGCCTTAATTTTAGCGGGATCAGTATTTAAACCATTTTCATTAACTAAATATCCTAGATATTTTAATTCTTTCCTAAAAAAGTTACATTTTTCTAAATTTATAGTTAAGCCTGCATATTTTAATCGTTCTAAAACTTTTAAAAGTAAGGTAATATGTTCATTAAATGTTGATGAAACTATAATAATGTCATCTAGATATGCAAAAACTTTTCCATCAAGTTCTACTCCGAATAGTTTGTCTATAAGTCTCTGTTGTGTGGCGGGACCGTTTGTTAATCCGAAACACATTCTTACATATTGGAAAAGGCCTCTATTTGGGATTGTAAATGCGATTTTTTCGCGGGAATCTGGATCTAATGAAATTTGCCAAAAGCTTGATTTTAAATCTATTGATGATAGATAACGAGCATCTCTTAATTGGTCTAAAATAGTACTAATGTAGGGTAATGGATAAGCATCCTTTTTAGTTACAGAATTGAGTTTACGACTATCTAAACAAAAACGCCATTCACCATTTGCTTTTGGTGCTAGTATTGTTGGATTATTCCAACTGCTCGTACTAGGTTCGATTACGCCCATCTCAAGCATCTCGTCCACTTGACGATTCATCTCCTTGAGACGTTCTGGTGAAACGCGATAGTAACGCTGTTTAATTGGTTGGGAATCTCCTGTGTCTATTTTATGTGTTATTAAAGTAGTTTTTCCTAACCCACAATTGCTAAAAGAAATGTCGTCAAAACCTTTTAATATATTTCTTGCTAGGGCTTGTTCTTCCTCAGACAAATGTTCAAATTGATGAAGATGTTTTATTTCTAAAATAGAATTTGGAATATCTATCTTACTAACCAAGGGTAAATTATGAAAAATTTCTGGAGCGATTTTAAAAGTTTTCCAAAAGTCGACGCCTAGAATGAATGATGTTGAAATGTTAGGTATTATATAAAATTTTATAACCTTTGTTATGTTATTTAATAATACTGGTAAAAGTAAGTATCCATGAACTTTTGCACTCGAATTATTTGCAGTTTTAACCGTTGTAATATTGTCACATTTATATACTTGTAAACCTTGACTAATAAAAATATCTCCTGTGCTAGCTCCTAAGATACTAATTGAGCTGCCCGAATCTAATAAACCGTAATAGTTTTTGTCATAAATTGAAATATTTAAAAATGGACGTTCGTCTAAAATATCGGTTTGAACCGTAGATATATTTTTTGATTTTTTTTTTATGTAATTAGAATTGTTTTTATTATTATTATCGATGTTTTGTTTTACATTAAATTTATTACTTGTTCTAAATTTGAGAAAAGAATAAGATGTACGTCCTTTACGATTCAACCTATTTAGTTTTTTGAATTGTTTTGGTTATTTTTATGTTTGTTACAATTATTGCAATCTGGTTTCTTAGTATTGATAGCACCACAACCGTAACAGAATATTCTCTTGCAATTTAAATAATAATGACCATTTTGGTTGCAACGAATACAATGTAATTGGTTTTTATTGTTATTGGAATTATTACCATTAAATTGTTGTTGACGAAAACCTCTATTATTTGTATTTTTAAAGTAATTATCTGTATAGTTCTTATTAGGGGTGTAGTTTGGTTTATTTTGATAATTAAAATTGTTGTTGTTATGTTTATTTTGATAATTTAAATTATTGTTGTTATGAAAATTATGTGATGGTTGTTTATTTGAAAAATTATAAGAGTAATGGTTTTTATTTTTCCTATCATTATTTTGAAAAAAGGTTTTAGTATTGTAATTTTGTATATTAGTTTTTGGGTCTAGGTTTTGACCTTGTACTAAGTTTACTTGTGGTTGTTTATTTATTAATGGTTTATACCCTAAATCAGGTGCAACAAAATGTGGAGTGATTTTTGGTGGTTCTAGGAAATTTGCTGTTCGATCCCTTGTATGATCTAACAGTTTGCATTTTAAGCGTAATTCTTCTATTTTTTTAAAATTATACAAAGATAACGCCATTTGAATTTCTGGTCTTAGGTTTTTTCTAATAATTTTAATTTGTTCCTCTTCCTGAATAAGATAAGTAAATCGAGAAAAGTAATTTAACATTATTGTTATAAAAGTAGTTGATGACTCATTAATTCCCTGAGTACGCTTTTGTACTTCCATTAATAGTTTATCGTCATAATCTATTGGAGCGAATTCCGATATTAGGTTATTTTTTAAATTTTCCCAGTCCAGAAGTGTATATTTCATACTTCTGTACCATAATAAAGCTTTGTCACAAAATAATTCTACAGCTGAATTAAATAATTGTGTGGCAGAAATATTTCTTGAATCACAAAGTTCTTCTAAGCGTTGTAGAAAGGTATGTACGCACGAATTGCCGTCGTAGCGTAAGTTTAATTTTGGTATTGAAAGATCTATTTGACTATGCGGCATGCTTGCCGTAGGTATTTGTTGTTGTGAAACACCCTCACCACAATCGAAAGAAGTTTTAAATGATGAATTTAACTTATCTAACCTCTTTAAATAACTATTAAGTTCTAAATTTAAAGTTGAAAATAATGTTGGTTCCGATGATGGCTTAACACGTGATAACCGATGATATAAGTGATGCGATAACGCTCTGACGCGACTAAAAATTTTAAAATTGGGTGAACTTTCTTTAAAATATTCGCCAATTTCGGCCATTTTTGTTTTAATTATTTTAAGTTCATTGTCCTGGTCCAAATCAGTTTCAACAATATCCTCCGCTAGTATTTCTTTACCTAACTGTCTAATTTGATTTCTTAATTCTGCTACTGTATTTAAAGGAGTAGCATTTCTTATTAAAATTTCATGTATTAGTTCATCTTTATGAAGAAGATTATATGAAATGGGACGTTCCATTGTAAAGAAAAAAGTTATGTAAACAAAATGTAAAGTATTATTCTAACGGGTGATTTTTCAGTCAGTCAGTTTGTAACAGCTTTGTTTTATTGTATATTAAATAATCAAGTAGTATTTAGATTGTTATGATAACGTCGATAAAAATTTAAAGTTTGAAACCTGGGTTTACCGTTTAACGATTAAAGTTCAAAAATAATTTAAGTTACAAGAATGAAGGTGCATTATTAAGTAAAAGTATAAGTAAAATATAAGTAAAGAAATCAGTAATACTGTACAACACAAAGATTTCCGCTTAGTAATAAAATTGTATTTAAAAAAAAAATTAATTTAAGCAAAAAATATTTTTATCAATTCCAAAAAATTTAATTGATTTGTATTTTAATTTCTAAAAGTTAGTTACGTTAAATTATTTCTTTAATATCAAACAATTTAATATTTAAAATTGAAGTATAGTTTTCAAAATATCATATGATTGAAACTCAGTAATCCTTGTATATGTCCAGTTACTAAAATTACACGTATACAAATCTTACACAATTTTAATTAAATTTATAACGGTAGTTCCTGAAAAAAAAACTTTATTAATTGAATTTACCTTAATTAACTTCTTTATGTCCAAATATAATCTCGTATTTCAAAAACACGAAATATCGAGAGCTTTAAGCAATTACTCTAAACACACACGAATTGGGCGCCATTGTTATGGGATCGCTGGCACTTTGACACAATTAGATGAAGATGGAAAGGAACATCCAGTGGCTTATGCCAGTAGATCACTTAATAAAGCAGAAAGAAATTTTTCAGCAACCGAGAGAGAAACTCTCGCAGTCGTGTTCGCTTTAGAAAGCTTTAGACCATATGTAGAAGGTTCTAAAACCTTCGACGTAATCACTGATCATTCAAGTTTGAAATGGTTTCTTAGTTTAAATAATCCAACAGGACGATTAGCTCGTTGGGGTATTAGATTGTCAAATTTTAATTTTCAAGTAATTCACCGAAAAGGCAAAGAAAACATAGTCCCGGATGCACTCAGTAGAGCTGTACCAATATGCGAAATTCAAACGCAAAGTGATGATAAATGGTATAACGATTTGTTAGATAAATGTAAACGTTTACCAACATCTTGTCCAAATTATCAAATTAAAAATAACGAATTATATAGATACTCAAAAAGTAAATTTTCTAATAATCCTGACTTTAACTGGAAGAAGGTAATACCAAAAGGCGATCGTTCTAAAATAATAGAACATCATCACGCTGGTTTATCTCCTCATTTTGGTAGTCTTAAAACATATCGTAGTCTAGCATTACGTTATTACTGGCCAAGTCTTTATAAGGACGTAGTTTCATGGATAAAAAACTGTGATACCTGTTCAGCATATAAACATTCACAAAAAGCAACACCAGGTTTGCTTGGCAATCCTAAAATTTGTAATAAACCTTTTGAGACAATAAGTATAGATTTAATCGGACCATTACCAAGGTCACGAGCCGGTTACATGTATTTGTTAGTAGTAGTTTGTTGTTTTTCAAAATATTGTATTATTTTCCCTCTAAGAAGAGCGATTGGTCGTAATATAGCTCAATCTCTTGAACAAGGTGTATTTCTTGTACACGGCATACCGAAAACTGTCATTGCCGACAACGGAAGTCAATTTACGGGTAAAGAAGTACAAAACCTATTTAATACATATCAAATACCAAATATCCACATGACTCCCCGTTATACACCGCAAGTTAATACTGTAGAAAGATATAACAAAACTATAATTACTGCTATTTCTATCCTAGTAAAAGAAGACCATAGGTCTTGGGATATTTCAATTCCAAAAATTCAATTTGCAATGAATACAGCAGTAAATGAAGCTACTCGCTTCACCCCTTTTTATCTTGTACATGGAAGAGAACCAATTATTTGTGGCTCAGATTATAATTGTATAAATAATTCTAATGAACCAATTGATTTAGCTTGTGCGTCACGAGGTGCATACGCTGAAAATTTAGGTATTTTAGAGGATACATTTATTAAGGTTCGTCAAACTTTATTAAAGGCTCATGAAAAAAGTGCCAAATATTATAATAAAAATCGTCGACAGGTAGAATTTGACATTGGAGATATAGTATGGCGTAAAACATTCCCACTATCAGATGCTGGAAAGTATTTTACTGCCAAATTCGCTCCTAAATTTTTAAAATGTAAAATAATAGGAAAAAAGTCTAATTTAGTCTATATACTACAAGATTTTCACACACAAAAAACCTTAGGAGAATTTCACATTAAAGACTTAAGAATATAGTCAAAAATCTAATAAAATTTTCAATTAAAATTAATATAAAGAACCAAGTTAAACAATTAAAAAATAAAAAAAAAAAAATAAAGAACAAACAATTTAAAAAGAAAACAAATTTTATTTACAAAAACACATATTTCATCAAACTTAGTACATTAGTTTCAAATCAATTTAGCAAATATACATAAATTATACAAAGTAAAATATTAAAAACATAACAATGGCGCCCAACGTGGGGCGCCATTGTTATGTATTTATATATATCGATCTTTTGTTTTACATTAAATTTATTACTTGTTCTAAATTTGAGAAAAGAATAAGATGTACGTCCTTTACGATTCAACCTATTTAGTTTTTTGAATTGTTTTGGTTATTTTTATGTTTGTTACAATTATTGCAATCTGGTTTCTTAGTATTGATAGCACCACAACCGTAACAGAATATTCTCTTGCAATTTAAATAATAATGACCATTTTGGTTGCAACGAATACAATGTAATTGGTTTTTATTGTTATTGGAATTATTACCATTAAATTGTTGTTGACGAAAACCTCTATTATTTGTATTTTTAAAGTAATTATCTGTATAGTTCTTATTAGGGGTGTAGTTTGGTTTATTTTGATAATTAAAATTGTTGTTGTTATGTTTATTTTGATAATTTAAATTATTGTTGTTATGAAAATTATGTGATGGTTGTTTATTTGAAAAATTATAAGAGTAATGGTTTTTATTTTTCCTATCATTATTTTGAAAAAAGGTTTTAGTATTGTAATTTTGTATATTAGTTTTTGGGTCTAGGTTTTGACCTTGTACTAAGTTTACTTGTGGTTGTTTATTTATTAATGGTTTATACCCTAAATCAGGTGCAACAAAATGTGGAGTGATTTTTGGTGGTTCTAGGAAATTTGCTGTTCGATCCCTTGTATGATCTAACAGTTTGCATTTTAAGCGTAATTCTTCTATTTTTTTAAAATTATACAAAGATAACGCCATTTGAATTTCTGGTCTTAGGTTTTTTCTAATAATTTTAATTTGTTCCTCTTCCTGAATAAGATAAGTAAATCGAGAAAAGTAATTTAACATTATTGTTATAAAAGTAGTTGATGACTCATTAATTCCCTGAGTACGCTTTTGTACTTCCATTAATAGTTTATCGTCATAATCTATTGGAGCGAATTCCGATATTAGGTTATTTTTTAAATTTTCCCAGTCCAGAAGTGTATATTTCATACTTCTGTACCATAATAAAGCTTTGTCACAAAATAATTCTACAGCTGAATTAAATAATTGTGTGGCAGAAATATTTCTTGAATCACAAAGTTCTTCTAAGCGTTGTAGAAAGGTATGTACGCACGAATTGCCGTCGTAGCGTAAGTTTAATTTTGGTATTGAAAGATCTATTTGACTATGCGGCATACTTGCCGTAGGTATTTGTTGTTGTGAAACACCCTCACCACAATCGAAAGAAGTTTTAAATGATGAATTTAACTTATCTAACCTCTTTAAATAACTATTAAGTTCTAAATTTAAAGTTGAAAATAATGTTGGTTCCGATGATGGCTTAACACGTGATAACCGATGATATAAGTGATGCGATAACGCTCTGACGCGACTAAAAATTTTAAAATTGGGTGAACTTTCTTTAAAATATTCGCCAATTTCGGCCATTTTTGTTTTAATTATTTTAAGTTCATTGTCCTGGTCCAAATCAGTTTCAACAATATCCTCCGCTAGTATTTCTTTACCTAACTGTCTAATTTGATTTCTTAATTCTGCTACTGTATTTAAAGGAGTAGCATTTCTTATTAAAATTTCATGTATTAGTTCATCTTTATGAAGAAGATTATATGAAATGGGACGTTCCATTGTAAAGAAAAAAGTTATGTAAACAAAATGTAAAGTATTATTTTAACGGGTGATTTTTCAGTCAGTCAGTTTGTAACAGCTTTGTTTTATTGTATATTAAATAATCAAGTAGTATTTAGATTGTTATGATAACGTCGATAAAAATTTAAAGTTTGAAACCTGGGTTTACCGTTTAACGATTAAAGTTCAAAAATAATTTAAGTTACAAGAATGAAGGTGCATTATTAAGTAAAAGTATAAGTAAAATATAAGTAAAGAAATCAGTAATACTGTACAACACAAAGATTTCCGCTTAGTAATAAAATTGTATTTAAAAAAAATTAATTTAAGCAAAAAAATATTTTTATCAATTCCAAAAAATTTAATTGATTTGTATTTTAATTTCTAAAAGTTAGTTACGTTAAATTATTTCTTTAATATCAAACAATTTAATATTTAAAATTGAAGTATAGTATTCAAAATATCATATGATTGAAACTCAGTAATCCTTGTATATGTCCAGTTACTAAAATTACACGTATACAAATCATACACAATTTTAATTAAATTTATAACGGTAGTTCCTGAAAAAAAAAACTTTATTAATTGAATTTACCTTAATTAACTTCTTTATGTCTAAATATAATCTCGTATTTCAAAAACACGAAATATCGAGAGCTTTAAGCAATTACTCTAAACACACACGAATTGGGCGCCATTGTTATGTCCCACTTTGGCCCCGAACGCCTGGAATTCAGAGAGAAAACTACATGTTAAAAAAAGAATTACAGACATTCGTTATCTTCGGAAGCCTAAAGTGAATTCTACACAAAGATGAACTTTAACAACGGTTAAAACTGCAAATAATTCGAGTGCAAAAGTTCATGGATACTTACTTTTACCAGTATTATTAAATAACATAACAAAGGTTATAAAATTTTATATAATACCTAACATTTCAACATCATTCATTCTAGGCGTCGACTTTTGGAAAACTTTTAAAATCGCTCCAGAAATTTTTCATAATTTACCCTTGGTTAGTAAGATAGATATTCCAAATTCTATTTTAGAAATAAAACATCTTCATCAATTTGAACATTTGTCTGAGGAAGAACAAGCCCTAGCAAGAAATATATTAAAAGGTTTTGACGACATTTCTTTTAACAATTGTGGGTTAGGAAAAACTACTCTAATAACACATAAAATAGACACAGGAGATTCCCAACCAATTAAACAGCGTTACTATCGCGTTTCACCAGAACGTCTCAAGGAGATGAACCGTCAAGTGGACGAGATGCTTGAGATGGGCGTAATCGAACCTAGTACGAGCAGTTGGAATAATCCAACAATACTAGCACCAAAAGCAAATGGTGAATGGCGTTTTTGTTTAGATAGTCGTAAACTCAATTCTGTAACTAAAAAGGATGCTTATCCATTACCCTACATTAGTACTATTTTAGACCAATTAAGAGATGCTCGTTATCTATCATCAATAGATTTAAAATCAAGCTTTTGGCAAATTTCATTAGATCCAGATTCCCGCGAAAAAACCGCATTTACAATCCCAAATAGAGGCCTTTTCCAATATGTAAGAATGTGTTTCGGATTAACAAACGGTCCCGCCACACAACAGAGACTTATAGACAAACTATTCGGAGTAGAACTTGATGGAAAAGTTTTTGCATATCTAGATGACATTATTATAGTTTCATCAACATTTAATGAACATATTACCTTACTTTTAAAAGTTTTAGAACGATTAAAATATGCAGGCTTAACTATAAATTTAGAAAAATGTAACTTTTTTAGGAAAGAATTAAAATATCTAGGATATTTAGTTAATGAAAATGGTTTAAATACTGATCCCGCTAAAATTAAGGCTATAGTAGAATTTCCAACTCCGAAGAACAGAAAAGAAGTGAAAATGTTCCTTGGAACAGCTTCTTACTATAGACGTTTCATAAAAAACTTCAGTACAATAGCGGCACCACTAAACACTTTAACTAGTACTCGGAAAAATGCTCCAAAATTTACATGGACAGAGGAGGCAGAAAAATCATTTAGTGACTTAAAGTCGGCTTTAATCTCAGCTCCGGTATTAATTTGTCCAAACTTTGACAAACCTTTTTCAATTCATTGTGACGCTTCAGGTTATGGGATCGCTGGCACTTTGACACAATTAGATGAAGATGGAAAGGAACATCCAGTGGCTTATGCCAGTAGATCACTTAATAAAGCAGAAAGAAATTTTTCAGCAACCGAGAGAGAAACTCTCGCAGTCGTGTTCGCTTTAGAAAGCTTTAGACCATATGTAGAAGGTTCTAAAACCTTCGACGTAATCACTGATCATTCAAGTTTGAAATGGTTTCTTAGTTTAAATAATCCAACAGGACGATTAGCTCGTTGGGGTATTAGATTGTCAAATTTTAATTTTCAAGTAATTCACCGAAAAGGCAAAGAAAACATAGTCCCGGATGCACTCAGTAGAGCTGTACCAATATGCGAAATTCAAACGCAAAGTGATGATAAATGGTATAACGATTTGTTAGATAAATGTAAACGTTTACCAACATCTTGTCCAAATTATCAAATTAAAAATAACGAATTATATAGATACTCAAAAAGTAAATTTTCTAATAATCCTGACTTTAACTGGAAGAAGGTAATACCAAAAGGCGATCGTTCTAAAATAATAGAACATCATCACGCTGGTTTATCTCCTCATTTTGGTAGTCTTAAAACATATCGTAGTCTAGCATTACGTTATTACTGGCCAAGTCTTTATAAGGACGTAGTTTCATGGATAAAAAACTGTGATACCTGTTCAGCATATAAACATTCACAAAAAGCAACACCAGGTTTGCTTGGCAATCCTAAAATTTGTAATAAACCTTTTGAGACAATAAGTATAGATTTAATCGGACCATTACCAAGGTCACGAGCCGGTTACATGTATTTGTTAGTAGTAGTTTGTTGTTTTTCAAAATATTGTATTATTTTCCCTCTAAGAAGAGCGATTGGTCGTAATATAGCTCAATCTCTTGAACAAGGTGTATTTCTTGTACACGGCATACCGAAAACTGTCATTGCCGACAACGGAAGTCAATTTACGGGTAAAGAAGTACAAAACCTATTTAATACATATCAAATACCAAATATCCACATGACTCCCCGTTATACACCGCAAGTTAATACTGTAGAAAGATATAACAAAACTATAATTACTGCTATTTCTATCCTAGTAAAAGAAGACCATAGGTCTTGGGATATTTCAATTCCAAAAATTCAATTTGCAATGAATACAGCAGTAAATGAAGCTACTCGCTTCACCCCTTTTTATCTTGTACATGGAAGAGAACCAATTATTTGTGGCTCAGATTATAATTGTATAAATAATTCTAATGAACCAATTGATTTAGCTTGTGCGTCACGAGGTGCATACGCTGAAAATTTAGGTATTTTAGAGGATACATTTATTAAGGTTCGTAAAACTTTATTAAAGGCTCATGAAAAAAGTGCCAAATATTATAATAAAAATCGTCGACAGGTAGAATTTGACATTGGAGATATAGTATGGCGTAAAACATTCCCACTATCAGATGCTGGAAAGTATTTTACTGCCAAATTCGCTCCTAAATTTTTAAAATGTAAAATAATAGGAAAAAAGTCTAATTTAGTCTATATACTCCAAGATTTTCACACACAAAAAACCTTAGGAGAATTTCACATTAAAGACTTAAGAATATAGTCAAAAATCTAATAAAATTTTCAATTAAAATTAATATAAAGAACCAAGTTAAACAATTAAAAAATAAAAAAATAAAAAAAATAAAGAACAAACAATTTAAAAAGAAAACAAATTTTATTTACAAAAACACATATTTCATCAAACTTAGTACATTAGTTTCAAATCAATTTAGCAAATATACATAAATTATACAAAGTAATATATTAAAAACATAACAATGGCGCCCAATTCGTGTGTGTTTAGAGTAATTGCTTAAAGCTCTCGATATTTCGTGTTTTTGAAATACGAGATTATATTTGGACATAAAGAAGTTAATTAAGGTAAATTCAATTAATAAAGTTTTTTTTCAGGAACTACCGTTATAAATTTAATTAAAATTGTGTATGATTTGTATACGTGTAATTTTAGTAACTGGACATATACAAGGATTACTGAGTTTCAATCATATGATATTTTGAATACTATACTTCAATTTTAAATATTAAATTGTTTGATATTAAAGAAATAATTTAACGTAACTAACTTTTAGAAATTAAAATACAAATCAATTAAATTTTTTGGAATTGATAAAAATATTTTTTTGCTTAAATTAATTTTTTTTAAATACAATTTTATTACTAAGCGGAAATCTTTGTGTTGTACAGTATTACTGATTTCTTTACTTATATTTTACTTATACTTTTACTTAATAATGCACCTTCATTTTTGTAACTTAAATTATTTTTGAACTTTAATCGTTAAACGGTAAACCCAGGTTTCAAACTTTAAATTTTTATCGACGTTATCATAACAATCTAAATACTACTTGATTATTTAATATACAATAAAACAAAGCTGTTACAAACTGACTGACTGAAAAATCACCCGTTAAAATAATACTTTACATTTTGTTTACATAACTTTTTTCTTTACAATGGAACGTCCCATTTCATATAATCTTCTTCATAAAGATGAACTAATACATGAAATTTTAATAAGAAATGCTACTCCTTTAAATACAGTAGCAGAATTAAGAAATCAAATTAGACAGTTAGGTAAAGAAATACTAGCGGAGGATATTGTTGAAACTGATTTGGACCAGGACAATGAACTTAAAATAATTAAAACAAAAATGGCCGAAATTGGCGAATATTTTAAAGAAAGTTCACCCAATTTTAAAATTTTTAGTCGCGTCAGAGCGTTATCGCATCACTTATATCATCGGTTATCACGTGTTAAGCCATCATCGGAACCAACATTATTTTCAACTTTAAATTTAGAACTTAATAGTTATTTAAAGAGGTTAGATAAGTTAAATTCATCATTTAAAACTTCTTTCGATTGTGGTGAGGGTGTTTCACAACAACAAATACCTACGGCAAGCATGCCGCATAGTCAAATAGATCTTTCAATACCAAAATTAAACTTACGCTACGACGGCAATTCGTGCGTACATACCTTTCTACAACGCTTAGAAGAACTTTGTGATTCAAGAAATATTTCTGCCACACAATTATTTAATTCAGCTGTAGAATTATTTTGTGACAAAGCTTTATTATGGTACAGAAGTATGAAATATACACTTCTGGACTGGGAAAATTTAAAAAATAACCTAATATCGGAATTCGCTCCAATAGATTATGACGATAAACTATTAATGGAAGTACAAAAGCGTACTCAGGGAATTAATGAGTCATCAACTACTTTTATAACAATAATGTTAAATTACTTTTCTCGATTTACTTATCTTATTCAGGAAGAGGAACAAATTAAAATTATTAGAAAAAACCTAAGACCAGAAATTCAAATGGCGTTATCTTTGTATAATTTTAAAAAAATAGAAGAATTACGCTTAAAATGCAAACTGTTAGATCATACAAGGGATCGAACAGCAAATTTCCTAGAACCACCAAAAATCACTCCACATTTTGTTGCACCTGATTTAGGGTATAAACCATTAATAAATAAACAACCACAAGTAAACTTAGTACAAGGTCAAAACCTAGACCCAAAAACTAATATACAAAATTACAATACTAAAACCTTTTTTCAAAATAATGATAGGAAAAATAAAAACCATTACTCTTATAATTTTTCAAATAAACAACCATCACATAATTTTCATAACAACAATAATTTAAATTATCAAAATAAACATAACAACAACAATTTTAATTATCAAAATAAACCAAACTACACCCCTAATAAGAACTATACAGATAATTACTTTAAAAATACAAATAATAGAGGTTTTCGTCAACAACAATTTAATGGTAATAATTCCAATAACAATAAAAACCAATTACATTGTATTCGTTGCAACCAAAATGGTCATTATTATTTAAATTGCAAGAGAATATTCTGTTACGGTTGTGGTGCTATCAATACTAAGAAACCAGATTGCAATAATTGTAACAAACATAAAAATAACCAAAACAATTCAAAAAACTAAATAGGTTGAATCGTAAAGGACGTACATCTTATTCTTTTCTCAAATTTAGAACAAGTAATAAATTTAATGTAAAACAAAAGATCGATATATATAAATACATAACAATGGCGCCCCACGTTGGGCGCCATTGTTATGTTTTTAATATTTTACTTTGTATAATTTATGTATATTTGCTAAATTGATTTGAAACTAATGTACTAAGTTTGATGAAATATGTGTTTTTGTAAATAAAATTTGTTTTCTTTTTAAATTGTTTGTTCTTTATTTTTTTTTTTTTATTTTTTAATTGTTTAACTTGGTTCTTTATATTAATTTTAATTGAAAATTTTATTAGATTTTTGACTATATTCTTAAGTCTTTAATGTGAAATTCTCCTAAGGTTTTTTGTGTGTGAAAATCTTGTAGTATATAGACTAAATTAGACTTTTTTCCTATTATTTTACATTTTAAAAATTTAGGAGCGAATTTGGCAGTAAAATACTTTCCAGCATCTGATAGTGGGAATGTTTTACGCCATACTATATCTCCAATGTCAAATTCTACCTGTCGACGATTTTTATTATAATATTTGGCACTTTTTTCATGAGCCTTTAATAAAGTTTGACGAACCTTAATAAATGTATCCTCTAAAATACCTAAATTTTCAGCGTATGCACCTCGTGACGCACAAGCTAAATCAATTGGTTCATTAGAATTATTTATACAATTATAATCTGAGCCACAAATAATTGGTTCTCTTCCATGTACAAGATAAAAAGGGGTGAAGCGAGTAGCTTCATTTACTGCTGTATTCATTGCAAATTGAATTTTTGGAATTGAAATATCCCAAGACCTATGGTCTTCTTTTACTAGGATAGAAATAGCAGTAATTATAGTTTTGTTATATCTTTCTACAGTATTAACTTGCGGTGTATAACGGGGAGTCATGTGGATATTTGGTATTTGATATGTATTAAATAGGTTTTGTACTTCTTTACCCGTAAATTGACTTCCGTTGTCGGCAATGACAGTTTTCGGTATGCCGTGTACAAGAAATACACCTTGTTCAAGAGATTGAGCTATATTACGACCAATCGCTCTTCTTAGAGGGAAAATAATACAATATTTTGAAAAACAACAAACTACTACTAACAAATACATGTAACCGGCTCGTGACCTTGGTAATGGTCCGATTAAATCTATACTTATTGTCTCAAAAGGTTTATTACAAATTTTAGGATTGCCAAGCAAACCTGGTGTTGCTTTTTGTGAATGTTTATATGCTGAACAGGTATCACAGTTTTTTATCCATGAAACTACGTCCTTATAAAGACTTGGCCAGTAATAACGTAATGCTAGACTACGATATGTTTTAAGACTACCAAAATGAGGAGATAAACCAGCGTGATGATGTTCTATTATTTTAGAACGATCGCCTTTTGGTATTACCTTCTTCCAGTTAAAGTCAGGATTATTAGAAAATTTACTTTTTGAGTATCTATATAATTCGTTATTTTTAATTTGATAATTTGGACAAGATGTTGGTAAACGTTTACATTTATCTAACAAATCGTTATACCATTTATCATCACTTTGCGTTTGAATTTCGCATATTGGTACAGCTCTACTGAGTGCATCCGGGACTATGTTTTCTTTGCCTTTTCGGTGAATTACTTGAAAATTAAAATTTGACAATCTAATACCCCAACGAGCTAATCGTCCTGTTGGATTATTTAAACTAAGAAACCATTTCAAACTTGAATGATCAGTGATTACGTCGAAGGTTTTAGAACCTTCTACATATGGTCTAAAGCTTTCTAAAGCGAACACGACTGCGAGAGTTTCTCTCTCGGTTGCTGAAAAATTTCTTTCTGCTTTATTAAGTGATCTACTGGCATAAGCCACTGGATGTTCCTTTCCATCTTCATCTAATTGTGTCAAAGTGCCAGCGATCCCATAACAATGGCGCCCAATTCGTGTGTGTTTAGAGTAATTGCTTAAAGCTCTCGATATTTCGTGTTTTTGAAATACGAGATTATATTTGGACATAAAGAAGTTAATTAAG
This sequence comes from Dendrolimus pini, assembly GCA_949752895.1. Taxonomy (NCBI): domain Eukaryota; kingdom Metazoa; phylum Arthropoda; class Insecta; order Lepidoptera; family Lasiocampidae; genus Dendrolimus; species Dendrolimus pini. Next base: position 20,823,379 of record OX457139.1, read on the forward strand.
GTAAATTCAATTAATAAAGTTTTTTTTTCAGGAACTACCGTTATAAATTTAATTAAAATTGTGTAAGATTTGTATACGTGTAATTTTAGTAACTGGACATATACAAGGATTACTGAGTTTCAATCATATGATATTTTGAAAACTATACTTCAATTTTAAATATTAAATTGTTTGATATTAAAGAAATAATTTAACGTAACTAACTTTTAGAAATTAAAATACAAATCAATTAAATTTTTTGGAATTGATAAAAATATTTTTTGCTTAAATTAATTTTTTTTTTAAATACAATTTTATTACTAAGCGGAAATCTTTGTGTTGTACAGTATTACTGATTTCTTTACTTATATTTTACTTATACTTTTACTTAATAATGCACCTTCATTCTTGTAACTTAAATTATTTTTGAACTTTAATCGTTAAACGGTAAACCCAGGTTTCAAACTTTAAATTTTTATCGACGTTATCATAACAATCTAAATACTACTTGATTATTTAATATACAATAAAACAAAGCTGTTACAAACTGACTGACTGAAAAATCACCCGTTAGAATAATACTTTACATTTTGTTTACATAACTTTTTTCTTTACAATGGAACGTCCCATTTCATATAATCTTCTTCATAAAGATGAACTAATACATGAAATTTTAATAAGAAATGCTACTCCTTTAAATACAGTAGCAGAATTAAGAAATCAAATTAGACAGTTAGGTAAAGAAATACTAGCGGAGGATATTGTTGAAACTGATTTGGACCAGGACAATGAACTTAAAATAATTAAAACAAAAATGGCCGAAATTGGCGAATATTTTAAAGAAAGTTCACCCAATTTTAAAATTTTTAGTCGCGTCAGAGCGTTATCGCATCACTTATATCATCGGTTATCACGTGTTAAGCCATCATCGGAACCAACATTATTTTCAACTTTAAATTTAGAACTTAATAGTTATTTAAAGAGGTTAGATAAGTTAAATTCATCATTTAAAACTTCTTTCGATTGTGGTGAGGGTGTTTCACAACAACAAATACCTACGGCAAGCATGCCGCATAGTCAAATAGATCTTTCAATACCAAAATTAAACTTACGCTACGACGGCAATTCGTGCGTACATACCTTTCTACAACGCTTAGAAGAACTTTGTGATTCAAGAAATATTTCTGCCACACAATTATTTAATTCAGCTGTAGAATTATTTTGTGACAAAGCTTTATTATGGTACAGAAGTATGAAATATACACTTCTGGACTGGGAAAATTTAAAAAATAACCTAATATCGGAATTCGCTCCAATAGATTATGACGATAAACTATTAATGGAAGTACAAAAGCGTACTCAGGGAATTAATGAGTCATCAACTACTTTTATAACAATAATGTTAAATTACTTTTCTCGATTTACTTATCTTATTCAGGAAGAGGAACAAATTAAAATTATTAGAAAAAACCTAAGACCAGAAATTCAAATGGCGTTATCTTTGTATAATTTTAAAAAAATAGAAGAATTACGCTTAAAATGCAAACTGTTAGATCATACAAGGGATCGAACAGCAAATTTCCTAGAACCACCAAAAATCACTCCACATTTTGTTGCACCTGATTTAGGGTATAAACCATTAATAAATAAACAACCACAAGTAAACTTAGTACAAGGTCAAAACCTAGACCCAAAAACTAATATACAAAATTACAATACTAAAACCTTTTTTCAAAATAATGATAGGAAAAATAAAAACCATTACTCTTATAATTTTTCAAATAAACAACCATCACATAATTTTCATAACAACAATAATTTAAATTATCAAAATAAACATAACAACAACAATTTTAATTATCAAAATAAACCAAACTACACCCCTAATAAGAACTATACAGATAATTACTTTAAAAATACAAATAATAGAGGTTTTCGTCAACAACAATTTAATGGTAATAATTCCAATAACAATAAAAACCAATTACATTGTATTCGTTGCAACCAAAATGGTCATTATTATTTAAATTGCAAGAGAATATTCTGTTACGGTTGTGGTGCTATCAATACTAAGAAACCAGATTGCAATAATTGTAACAAACATAAAAATAACCAAAACAATTCAAAAAACTAAATAGGTTGAATCGTAAAGGACGTACATCTTATTCTTTTCTCAAATTTAGAACAAGTAATAAATTTAATGTAAAACAAAACATCGATAATAATAATAAAAACAATTCTAATTACATAAAAAAAAAATCAAAAAATATATCTACGGTTCAAACCGATATTTTAGACGAACGTCCATTTTTAAATATTTCAATTTATGACAAAAACTATTACGGTTTATTAGATTCGGGCAGCTCAATTAGTATCTTAGGAGCTAGCACAGGAGATATTTTTATTAGTCAAGGTTTACAAGTATATAAATGTGACAATATTACAACGGTTAAAACTGCAAATAATTCGAGTGCAAAAGTTCATGGATACTTACTTTTACCAGTATTATTAAATAACATAACAAAGGTTATAAAATTTTATATAATACCTAACATTTCAACATCATTCATTCTAGGCGTCGACTTTTGGAAAACTTTTAAAATCGCTCCAGAAATTTTTCATAATTTACCCTTGGTTAGTAAGATAGATATTCCAAATTCTATTTTAGAAATAAAACATCTTCATTAATTTGAACATTTGTCTGAGGAAGAACAAGCCCTAGCAAGAAATATATTAAAAGGTTTTGACGACATTTCTTTTAGCAATTGTGGGTTAGGAAAAACTACTCTAATAACACATAAAATAGACACAGGAGATTCCCAACCAATTAAACAGCGTTACTATCGCGTTTCACCAGAACGTCTCAAGGAGATGAATCGTCAAGTGGACGAGATGCTTGAGATGGGCGTAATCGAACCTAGTACGAGCAGTTGGAATAATCCAACAATACTAGCACCAAAAGCAAATGGTGAATGGCGTTTTTGTTTAGATAGTCGTAAACTCAATTCTGTAACTAAAAAGGATGCTTATCCATTACCCTACATTAGTACTATTTTAGACCAATTAAGAGATGCTCGTTATCTATCATCAATAGATTTAAAATCAAGCTTTTGGCAAATTTCATTAGATCCAGATTCCCGCGAAAAAACCGCATTTACAATCCCAAATAGAGGCCTTTTCCAATATGTAAGAATGTGTTTCGGATTAACAAACGGTCCCGCCACACAACAGAGACTTATAGACAAACTATTCGGAGTAGAACTTGATGGAAAAGTTTTTGCATATCTAGATGACATTATTATAGTTTCATCAACATTTAATGAACATATTACCTTACTTTTAAAAGTTTTAGAACGATTAAAATATGCAGGCTTAACTATAAATTTAGAAAAATGTAACTTTTTTAGGAAAGAATTAAAATATCTAGGATATTTAGTTAATGAAAATGGTTTAAATACTGATCCCGCTAAAATTAAGGCTATAGTAGAATTTCCAACTCCGAAGAACAGAAAAGAAGTGAAAATGTTCCTTGGAACAGCTTCTTACTATAGACGTTTCATAAAAAACTTCAGTACAATAGCGGCACCACTAAACACTTTAACTAGTACTCGGAAAAATGCTCCAAAATTTACATGGACAGAGGAGGCAGAAAAATCATTTAGTGACTTAAAGTCGGCTTTAATCTCAGCTCCGGTATTAATTTGTCCAAACTTTGACAAACCTTTTTCAATTCATTGTGACGCTTCAGGTTATGGGATCGCTGGCACTTTGACACAATTAGATGAAGATGGAAAGGAACATCCAGTGGCTTATGCCAGTAGATCACTTAATAAAGCAGAAAGAAATTTTTCAGCAACCGAGAGAGAAACTCTCGCAGTCGTGTTCGCTTTAGAAAGCTTTAGACCATATGTAGAAGGTTCTAAAACCTTCGACGTAATCACTGATCATTCAAGTTTGAAATGGTTTCTTAGTTTAAATAATCCAACAGGACGATTAGCTCGTTGGGGTATTAGATTGTCAAATTTTAATTTTCAAGTAATTCACCGAAAAGGCAAAGAAAACATAGTCCCGGATGCACTCAGTAGAGCTGTACCAATATGCGAAATTCAAACGCAAAGTGATGATAAATGGTATAACGATTTGTTAGATAAATGTAAACGTTTACCAACATCTTGTCCAAATTATCAAATTAAAAATAATGAATTATATAGATACTCAAAAAGTAAATTTTCTAATAATCCTGACTTTAACTGGAAGAAGGTAATACCAAAAGGCGATCGTTCTAAAATAATAGAACATCATCACGCTGGTTTATCTCCTCATTTTGGTAGTCTTAAAACATATCGTAGTCTAGCATTACGTTATTACTGGCCAAGTCTTTATAAGGACGTAGTTTCATGGATAAAAAACTGTGATACCTGTTCAGCATATAAACATTCACAAAAAGCAACACCAGGTTTGCTTGGCAATCCTAAAATTTGTAATAAACCTTTTGAGACAATAAGTATAGATTTAATCGGACCATTACCAAGGTCACGAGCCGGTTACATGTATTTGTTAGTAGTAGTTTGTTGTTTTTCAAAATATTGTATTATTTTCCCTCTAAGAAGAGCGATTGGTCGTAATATAGCTCAATCTCTTGAACAAGGTGTATTTCTTGTACACGGCATACCGAAAACTGTCATTGCCGACAACGGAAGTCAATTTACGGGTAAAGAAGTACAAAACCTATTTAATACATATCAAATACCAAATATCCACATGACTCCCCGTTATACACCGCAAGTTAATACTGTAGAAAGATATAACAAAACTATAATTACTGCTACTTCTATCCTAGTAAAAGAAGACCATAGGTCTTGGGATATTTCAATTCCAAAAATTCAATTTGCAATGAATACAGCAGTAAATGAAGCTACTCGCTTCACCCCTTTTTATCTTGTACATGGAAGAGAACCAATTATTTGTGGCTCAGATTATAATTGTATAAATAATTCTAATGAACCAATTGATTTAGCTTGTGCGTCACGAGGTGCATACGCTGAAAATTTAGGTATTTTAGAGGATACATTTATTAAGGTTCGTCAAACTTTATTAAAGGCTCATGAAAAAAGTGCCAAATATTATAATAAAAATCGTCGACAGGTAGAATTTGACATTGGAGATATAGTATGGCGTAAAACATTCCCACTATCAGATGCTGGAAAGTATTTTACTGCCAAATTCGCTCCTAAATTTTTAAAATGTAAAATAATAGGAAAAAAGTCTAATTTAGTCTATATACTCCAAGATTTTCACACACAAAAAACCTTAGGAGAATTTCACATTAAAGACTTAAGAATATAGTCAAAAATCTAATAAAATTTTCAATTAAAATTAATATAAAGAACCAAGTTAAACAATTAAAAAAAAAAAAAAAATAAAGAACAAACAATTTAAAAAGAAAACAAATTTTATTTACAAAAACACATATTTCATCAAACTTAGTACATTAGTTTCAAATCAATTTAGCAAATATACATAAATTATACAAAGTAAAATATTAAAAACATCCTATACTTAAATTGAAATATATTTCTCATAACCAAAATCAAATATGGTAAACTAAAGAAAAATCATGTATAATCAAAATCTTCAATAAATCATTTCTTACTTTGTAATTGCATAATAATCAATTAATAGATTTCAGGATCTAAAATGTAACCACTGAAATACTTATTTTCAATACAACTAAAAGTTAGAAAATACAAGCACTGTTGTATTTTACATTTTTGTAAACCGATAATGCCATCTAGCGTTATCAGGCACGTTTAAAAAAGCAATCAAGAAAATACTAGAACCAAAATTACAATAACATAATAAACCTAATAAAAAGATTAAAATATTAATTAACATAAATAAATATTTACATGTAATTCTCATTTAATAAAATATTTTCCATTGTTACTAAACAATAGTAGTAACAAGTAGCGCCTCTAGTGGCAAAAAGAATTAAACCAATGAGATTATTCATTTTAATACTTTGTTTTGTAAAAAACAAACAAATATGTATACTTCATATAATACAAAAATAAATTTTTACTTATAAACTACTTAAAATAACTAGTAAAAAAAAAAAATAATAATAATCAATATCCTATTTAATTATCTTAAAGTTATCAAAAAGGCAAAACTTTTGCAGGTATTGAAATATACAATTTCAAAAATTGATTTAACCCTTTAGTAAAAAATACTGGTTCGTTCGAACACAGTAATTTTTGTTTTGTTATTTGGTTTAACAAAATAGGGTTGTCACTTTGAAATATTTTTGAATTTTTTATATATTTTTCTCATCTATATTTAATATCTCTTATTTATATAGACAACTTATATTGGATACTTCGTCTTTACTGATCACTGGACAGTCAGCTTAGTCTAATTTTTGTTTACTTTACTATGCTCAACAATCGAGTGAAGTGTTTATTACCTTGTTAACATCTATTCTGTTAATGAGTTGTTTATAATTATCTAGTGTTTTGGTAGACAGTTTTACTGTCGCCTGACCAACCTATAATTATATATATAGATAGGTTGAAGTCATTGGAGTAGACAGCTGTTGTTGCATTTAATTACTTTGATCAAATAAAGCGAGGTTCAACCAGCTAATTGAGGTACTGTTTTGAATCGTAGAAGATTAGTTATTACTTATCGATTCTTAGATAATGGAAGGAAGTCTTAGAGGTATAATTAGCTACTAAGACGAATTTTTGAAAGGAATATGAATGAATAGTAAAAGGGTAATTTGAATGATGACGTATGCTTCTGGAAACACACCCTCGATTCTTCAATATAAAGGCTCCACATCTTAGCCGACTGATTGAATCTAATCCACATTAATATATAACAATATTTTTTTTATTTCATTGTTACAGGTAGTAGGTACAGTTAAATTTTTATTCTGACTATACTTAAAATGGGCGAAGAAATTTTTTCTTCAAAGGTTTGCTGATAAGTTGCGTTACTTTCTTTGGTAAGGCTGGGGTCCAGCCAAAGTTTTCCTACGTAAAACTTTACCAAAGGTAGGGTGCTATTGTAACGCATAAATTACATAAACATAAACATTTTTACAATTCAAACTCCCGCGCATTACGTGAGGGTTAAAACTATTTAAAAAATTACTTGATCAAAACATTACGTTCCAAAACATAAACTCGCTTTCAATAAAGGTTCACTTCATACCGGTTGGCATTACAGTTTGCCAGTACAATAAAAATTACGATATTTAATTAATTTCTATTACTCACTAAAAATATTTAAAACTACAATAACGTTCTTTATAGAATTATAAATTTACCATTTAAAAACATTAAAATAAATAATATTATTCGACTGTATACGAATAATCTAACATCAAATTTTCATAGAAAATTTACCACTAAACTAAATTATAGAATCTAATTTATTTCTAATATTACCAATCACAAACTTATCCATTACAACGAAAATAAAACTCGAATAATTAAAGTAATTTTTATACGCGTTGAAAGTATTTACCGCAAATAGATTCTCGGAATAATGCGAGAGTAGTGTGGGTCACACTTGTTGAGGGAACTCAATATAGAAAAAACAGTTGGTTTTTACGGAAGACCGTCGTGTTTTATATTTAATACGTGACGCCTTTAGAATCGTTTTCTTTCACTACGATCTGTCGGCCAGTAAAGTACTTTCATCTCAAGTTAATCTAAAACACATATTCACTAACTAAGCCGTGATAAAAATGGCCAATAAATGGTTTAGCTGACTCATTGCCGTTTCCGTCCCGCCTTGGGGAATATTATTCTCAATCGGGAGGAGCCCGTAATAATTCCAGTAGTGTTTTTTTAAAAAACCTCGGCGTATTCGAAAAGGTATATATTTACATTTTTTTCTTTATTTGTCACAACGTGGTAAACTTATAACCCTTTAATCGGATGATATCATGTGAATCTTGGATTATTTAGCTTTATACTACTCAGTATCATGGAAACCACATGTGATTTAAGCACGTATATTAAATATTTTGTTTCTAATGAACAAATTAAGGCCTTATTACAATAGCGTAATGTAGTTCCGTTCGCTGAACAATCGGCGTGGTATTTCAAGTATCATCTTAGTGCTATCTGCTTCATCTAAATAATAACCAAATTAATTAAGCCATAATTACTGGTTCATCTTTGTGTAGAATTCACTTTAGGCTTCCGAAGATAACGAATGTCTGTAATTCTTTTTTTAACATGTAGTTTTCTCTCTGAATTCCAGGCGTTCGGGGTTTTTTTTTGTTTCCCTCTTCGTATTTTGTTCTTCTCCGTTATTACCAATGCTGGTACATCAGGGTAATACCTCGAGTTTATATTGGCGGAGCTAGCGCCCTACAACGAGTTTCCGTGGAAGTCCGTCAAACATCATTTTTATACCAGTTAATACTAGTCTACCTTAGAAGAAACCGCAAGTATACCGTTAGGGAGATTCGCTATTTTCTCCAACCCCAAATAGCGTGGCGTCCAATTATTCTAATTAACTTTAATGTAATTATGTCCAAATATTTACCACTTTAAGCAAACCTACCCCCTACAAAAAAAAGTCTCATGTAACTGGGTTTATTCAGTTAACAATTAGAGCTGAATACATTATCAATAATTAGCATAGTATTCATAACGGCTGTAGAACGTTTAATATAAACTGGAGATTTAAATTAAAAAGGTATTGTTTTATTTGTGCCACTCCATCATTTTTTTTTATTAAAAACAAAACAATTATTACGACATAAAGATCGATATATATTAAAAACATAACAATGGCGCCCAATTCGTGTGTGTTTAGAGTAATTGCTTAAAGCTCTCGATATTTCGTGTTTTTGAAATACGAGATTATATTTGGACATAAAGAAGTTAATTAAGGTAAATTCAATTAATAAAGTTTTTTTTTCAGGAACTACCGTTATAAATTTAATTAAAATTGTGTATGATTTGTATACGTGTAATTTTAGTAACTGGACATATACAAGGATTACTGAGTTTCAATCATATGATATTTTGAATACTATACTTCAATTTTAAATATTAAATTGTTTGATATTAAAGAAATAATTTAACGTAACTAACTTTTAGAAATTAAAATACAAATCAATTAAATTTTTTGGAATTGATAAAAATATTTTTTGCTTAAATTAATTTTTTTTTAAATACAATTTTATTACTAAGCGGAAATCTTTGTGTTGTACAGTATTACTGATTTCTTTACTTATATTTTACTTATACTTTTACTTAATAATGCACCTTCATTTTTGTAACTTAAATTATTTTTGAACTTTAATCGTTAAACGGTAAACCCAGGTTTCAAACTTTAAATTTTTATCGACGTTATCATAACAATCTAAATACTACTTGATTATTTAATATACAATAAAACAAAGCTGTTACAAACTGACTGACTGAAAAATCACCCGTTAGAATAATACTTTACATTTTGTTTACATAACTTTTTTCTTTACAATGGAACGTCCCATTTCATATAATCTTCTTCATAAAGATGAACTAATACATGAAATTTTAATAAGAAATGCTACTCCTTTAAATACAGTAGCAGAATTAAGAAATCAAATTAGACAGTTAGGTAAAGAAATACTAGCGGAGGATATTGTTGAAACTGATTTGGACCAGGACAATGAACTTAAAATAATTAAAACAAAAATGGCCGAAATTGGCGAATATTTTAAAGAAAGTTCACCCAATTTTAAAATTTTTAGTCGCGTCAGAGCGTTATCGCATCACTTATATCATCGGTTATCACGTGTTAAGCCATCATCGGAACCAACATTATTTTCAACTTTAAATTTAGAACTTAATAGTTATTTAAAGAGGTTAGATAAGTTAAATTCATCATTTAAAACTTCTTTCGATTGTGGTGAGGGTGTTTCACAACAACAAATACCTACGGCAAGCATGCCGCATAGTCAAATAGATCTTTCAATACCAAAATTAAACTTACGCTACGACGGCAATTCGTGCGTACATACCTTTCTACAACGCTTAGAAGAACTTTGTGATTCAAGAAATATTTCTGCCACACAATTATTTAATTCAGCTGTAGAATTATTTTGTGACAAAGCTTTATTATGGTACAGAAGTATGAAATATACACTTCTGGACTGGGAAAATTTAAAAAATAACCTAATATCGGAATTCGCTCCAATAGATTATGACGATAAACTATTAATGGAAGTACAAAAGCGTACTCAGGGAATTAATGAGTCATCAACTACTTTTATAACAATAATGTTAAATTACTTTTCTCGATTTACTTATCTTATTCAGGAAGAGGAACAAATTAAAATTATTAGAAAAAACCTAAGACCAGAAATTCAAATGGCGTTATCTTTGTATAATTTTAAAAAGATAGAAGAATTACGCTTAAAATGCAAACTGTTAGATCATACAAGGGATCGAACAGCAAATTTCCTAGAACCACCAAAAATCACTCCACATTTTGTTGCACCTGATTTAGGGTATAAACCATTAATAAATAAACAACCACAAGTAAACTTAGTACAAGGTCAAAACCTAGACCCAAAAACTAATATACAAAATTACAATACTAAAACCTTTTTTCAAAATAATGATAGGAAAAATAAAAACCATTACTCTTATAATTTTTCAAATAAACAACCATCACATAATTTTCATAACAACAATAATTTAAATTATCAAAATAAACATAACAACAACAATTTTAATTATCAAAATAAACCAAACTACACCCCTAATAAGAACTATACAGATAATTACTTTAAAAATACAAATAATAGAGGTTTTCGTCAACAACAATTTAATGGTAATAATTCCAATAACAATAAAAACCAATTACATTGTATTCGTTGCAACCAAAATGGTCATTATTATTTAAATTGCAAGAGAATATTCTGTTACGGTTGTGGTGCTATCAATACTAAGAAACCAGATTGCAATAATTGTAACAAACATAAAAATAACCAAAACAATTCAAAAAACTAAATAGGTTGAATCGTAAAGGACGTACATCTTATTCTTTTCTCAAATTTAGAACAAGTAATAAATTTAATGTAAAACAAAACATCGATAATAATAATAAAAACAATTCTAATTACATAAAAAAAAAATCAAAAAATATATCTACGGTTCAAACCGATATTTTAGACGAACGTCCATTTTTAAATATTTCAATTTATGACAAAAACTATTACGGTTTATTAGATTCGGGCAGCTCAATTAGTATCTTAGGAGCTAGCACAGGAGATATTTTTATTAGTCAAGGTTTACAAGTACATAAATGTGACAATATTACAACGGTTAAAACTGCAAATAATTCGAGTGCAAAAGTTCATGGATACTTACTTTTACCAGTATTATTAAATAACATAACAAAGGTTATAAAATTTTATATAATACCTAACATTTCAACATCATTCATTCTAGGCGTCGACTTTTGGAAAAATTTTAAAATCGCTCCAGAAATTTTTCATAATTTACCCTTGGTTAGTAAGATAGATATTCCAAATTCTATTTTAGAAATAAAACATCTTCATCAATTTGAACATTTGTCTGAGGAAGAACAAGCCCTAGCAAGAAATATATTAAAAGGTTTTGACGACATTTCTTTTAGCAATTGTGGGTTAGGAAAAACTACTTTAATAACACATAAAATAGACACAGGAGATTCCCAACCAATTAAACAGCGTTACTATCGCGTTTCACCAGAACGTCTCAAGGAGATGAATCGTCAAGTGGACGAGATGCTTGAGATGGGCGTAATCGAACCTAGTACGAGCAGTTGGAATAATCCAACAATACTAGCACCAAAAGCAAATGGTGAATGGCGTTTTTGTTTAGATAGTCGTAAACTCAATTCTGTAACTAAAAAGGATGCTTATCCATTACCCTACATTAGTACTATTTTAGACCAATTAAGAGATGCTCGTTATCTATCATCAATAGATTTAAAATCAAGCTTTTGGCAAATTTCATTAGATCCAGATTCCCGCGAAAAAACCGCATTTACAATCCCAAATAGAGGCCTTTTCCAATATGTAAGAATGTGTTTCGGATTAACAAACGGTCCCGCCACACAACAGAGACTTATAGACAAACTATTCGGAGTAGAACTTGATGGAAAAGTTTTTACATATCTAGATGACATTATTATAGTTTCATCAACATTTAATGAACATATTACCTTACTTTTAAAAGTTTTAGAACGATTAAAATATGCAGGCTTAACTATAAATTTAGAAAAATGTAACTTTTTTAGGAAAGAATTAAAATATCTAGGATATTTAGTTAATGAAAATGGTTTAAATACTGATCCCGCTAAAATTAAGGCTATAGTAGAATTTCCAACTCCGAAGAACAGAAAAGAAGTGAAAATGTTCCTTGGAACAGCTTCTTACTATAGACGTTTCATAAAAAACTTCAGTACAATAGCGGCACCACTAAACACTTTAACTAGTACTCGGAAAAATGCTCCAAAATTTACATGGACAGAGGAGGCAGAAAAATCATTTAGTGACTTAAAGTCGGCTTTAATCTCAGCTCCGGTATTAATTTGTCCAAACTTTGACAAACCTTTTTCAATTCATTGTGACGCTTCAGGTTATGGGATCGCTGGCACTTTGACACAATTAGATGAAGATGGAAAGGAACATCCAGTGGCCTATGCCAGTAGATCACTTAATAAAGCAGAAAGAAATTTTTCAGCAACCGAGAGAGAAACTCTCGCAGTCGTGTTCGCTTTAGAAAGCTTTAGACCATATGTAGAAGGTTCTAAAACCTTCGACGTAATCACTGATCATTCAAGTTTGAAATGGTTTCTTAGTTTAAATAATCCAACAGGACGATTAGCTCGTTGGGGTATTAGATTGTCAAATTTTAATTTTCAAGTAATTCACCGAAAAGGCAAAGAAAACATAGTCCCGGATGCACTCAGTAGAGCTGTACCAATATGCGAAATTCAAACGCAAAGTGATGATAAATGGTATAACGATTTGTTAGATAAATGTAAACGTTTACCAACATCTTGTCCAAATTATCAAATTAAAAATAACGAATTATATAGATACTCAAAAAGTAAATTTTCTAATAATCCTGACTTTAACTGGAAGAAGGTAATACCAAAAGGCGATCGTTCTAAAATAATAGAACATCATCACGCTGGTTTATCTCCTCATTTTGGTAGTCTTAAAACATATCGTAGTCTAGCATTACGTTATTACTGGCCAAGTCTTTATAAGGACGTAGTTTCATGGATAAAAAACTGTGATACCTGTTCAGCATATAAACATTCACAAAAAGCAACACCAGGTTTGCTTGGCAATCCTAAAATTTGTAATAAACCTTTTGAGACAATAAGTATAGATTTAATCGGACCATTACCAAGGTCACGAGCCGGTTACATGTATTTGTTAGTAGTAGTTTGTTGTTTTTCAAAATATTGTATTATTTTCCCTCTAAGAAGAGCGATTGGTCGTAATATAGCTCAATCTCTTGAACAAGGTGTATTTCTTGTACACGGCATACCGAAAACTGTCATTGCCGACAACGGAAGTCAATTTACGGGTAAAGAAGTACAAAACCTATTTAATACATATCAAATACCAAATATCCACATGACTCCCCGTTATACACCGCAAGTTAATACTGTAGAAAGATATAACAAAACTATAATTACTGCTACTTCTATCCTAGTAAAAGAAGACCATAGGTCTTGGGATATTTCAATTCCAAAAATTCAATTTGCAATGAATACAGCAGTAAATGAAGCTACTCGCTTCACCCCTTTTTATCTTGTACATGGAAGAGAACCAATTATTTGTGGCTCAGATTATAATTGTATAAATAATTCTAATGAACCAATTGATTTAGCTTGTGCGTCACGAGGTGCATACGCTGAAAATTTAGGTATTTTAGAGGATACATTTATTAAGGTTCGTCAAACTTTATTAAAGGCTCATGAAAAAAGTGCCAAATATTATAATAAAAATCGTCGACAGGTAGAATTTGACATTGGAGATATAGTATGGCGTAAAACATTCCCACTATCAGATGCTGGAAAGTATTTTACTGCCAAATTCGCTCCTAAATTTTTAAAATGTAAAATAATAGGAAAAAAGTCTAATTTAGTCTATATACTCCAAGATTTTCACACACAAAAAACCTTAGGAGAATTTCACATTAAAGACTTAAGAATATAGTCAAAAATCTAATAAAATTTTCAATTAAAATTAATATAAAGAACCAAGTTAAACAATTAAAAAAAATAAAAAAAAAATAAAGAACAAACAATTTAAAAAGAAAACAAATTTTATTTACAAAAACACATATTTCATCAAACTTAGTACATTAGTTTCAAATCAATTTAGCAAATATACATAAATTATACAAAGTAATATATTAAAAACATCCTATACTTAAATTGAAATATATTTCTCATAACCAAAATCAAATATGGTAAACTAAAGAAAAATCATGTATAATCAAAATCTTCAATAAATCATTTCTTACTTTGTAATTGCATAATAATCAATTAATAGATTTCAGGATCTAAAATGTAACCACTGAAATACTTATTTTCAATACAACTAAAAGTTAGAAAATACAAGCACTGTTGTATTTTACATTTTTGTAAACCGATAATGCCATCTAGCGTTATCAGGCACGTTTAAAAAAAAGGCAATCAAGAAAATACTAGAACCAAAATTACAATAACATAATAAAAAGGGGTGCCAACTCCGAAGAACAGAAAAGAAGTGAAAATGTTCCTTGGAACAGCTTCTTACTATAGACGTTTCATAAAAAACTTCAGTACAATAGCGGCACCACTAAACACTTTAACTAGTACTCGGAAAAATGCTCCAAAATTTACATGGACATAAAGAAGTTAATTAAGGTAAATTCAATTAATAAAGTTTTTTTTTCAGGAACTACCGTTATAAATTTAATTAAAATTGTGTAAGATTTGTATACGTGTAATTTTAGTAACTGGACATATACAAGGATTACTGAGTTTCAATCATATGATATTTTGAAAACTATACTTCAATTTTAAATATTAAATTGTTTGATATTAAAGAAATAATTTAACGTAACTAACTTTTAGAAATTAAAATACAAATCAATTAAATTTTTTGGAATTGATAAAAATATTTTTTGCTTAAATTAATTTTTTTTTTAAATACAATTTTATTACTAAGCGGAAATCTTTGTGTTGTACAGTATTACTGATTTCTTTACTTATATTTTACTTATACTTTTACTTAATAATGCACCTTCATTCTTGTAACTTAAATTATTTTTGAACTTTAATCGTTAAACGGTAAACCCAGGTTTCAAACTTTAAATTTTTATCGACGTTATCATAACAATCTAAATACTACTTGATTATTTAATATACAATAAAACAAAGCTGTTACAAACTGACTGACTGAAAAATCACCCGTTAGAATAATACTTTACATTTTGTTTACATAACTTTTTTCTTTACAATGGAACGTCCCATTTCATATAATCTTCTTCATAAAGATGAACTAATACATGAAATTTTAATAAGAAATGCTACTCCTTTAAATACAGTAGCAGAATTAAGAAATCAAATTAGACAGTTAGGTAAAGAAATACTAGCGGAGGATATTGTTGAAACTGATTTGGACCAGGACAATGAACTTAAAATAATTAAAACAAAAATGGCCGAAATTGGCGAATATTTTAAAGAAAGTTCACCCAATTTTAAAATTTTTAGTCGCGTCAGAGCGTTATCGCATCACTTATATCATCGGTTATCACGTGTTAAGCCATCATCGGAACCAACATTATTTTCAACTTTAAATTTAGAACTTAATAGTTATTTAAAGAGGTTAGATAAGTTAAATTCATCATTTAAAACTTCTTTCGATTGTGGTGAGGGTGTTTCACAACAACAAATACCTACGGCAAGCATGCCGCATAGTCAAATAGATCTTTCAATACCAAAATTAAACTTACGCTACGACGGCAATTCGTGCGTACATACCTTTCTACAACGCTTAGAAGAACTTTGTGATTCAAGAAATATTTCTGCCACACAATTATTTAATTCAGCTGTAGAATTATTTTGTGACAAAGCTTTATTATGGTACAGAAGTATGAAATATACACTTCTGGACTGGGAAAATTTAAAAAATAACCTAATATCGGAATTCGCTCCAATAGATTATGACGATAAACTATTAATGGAAGTACAAAAGCGTACTCAGGGAATTAATGAGTCATCAACTACTTTTATAACAATAATGTTAAATTACTTTTCTCGATTTACTTATCTTATTCAGGAAGAGGAACAAATTAAAATTATTAGAAAAAACCTAAGACCAGAAATTCAAATGGCGTTATCTTTGTATAATTTTAAAAAGATAGAAGAATTACGCTTAAAATGCAAACTGTTAGATCATACAAGGGATCGAACAGCAAATTTCCTAGAACCACCAAAAATCACTCCACATTTTGTTGCACCTGATTTAGGGTATAAACCATTAATAAATAAACAACCACAAGTAAACTTAGTACAAGGTCAAAACCTAGACCCAAAAACTAATATACAAAATTACAATACTAAAACCTTTTTTCAAAATAATGATAGGAAAAATAAAAACCATTACTCTTATAATTTTTCAAATAAACAACCATCACATAATTTTCATAACAACAATAATTTAAATTATCAAAATAAACATAACAACAACAATTTTAATTATCAAAATAAACCAAACTACACCCCTAATAAGAACTATACAGATAATTACTTTAAAAATACAAATAATAGAGGTTTTCGTCAACAACAATTTAATGGTAATAATTCCAATAACAATAAAAACCAATTACATTGTATTCGTTGCAACCAAAATGGTCATTATTATTTAAATTGCAAGAGAATATTCTGTTACGGTTGTGGTGCTATCAATACTAAGAAACCAGATTGCAATAATTGTAACAAACATAAAAATAACCAAAACAATTCAAAAAACTAAATAGGTTGAATCGTAAAGGACGTACATCTTATTCTTTTCTCAAATTTAGAACAAGTAATAAATTTAATGTAAAACAAAACATCGATAATAATAATAAAAACAATTCTAATTACATAAAAAAAAAATCAAAAAATATATCTACGGTTCAAACCGATATTTTAGACGAACGTCCATTTTTAAATATTTCAATTTATGACAAAAACTATTACGGTTTATTAGATTCGGGCAGCTCAATTAGTATCTTAGGAGCTAGCACAGGAGATATTTTTATTAGTCAAGGTTTACAAGTACATAAATGTGACAATATTACAACGGTTAAAACTGCAAATAATTCGAGTGCAAAAGTTCATGGATACTTACTTTTACCAGTATTATTAAATAACATAACAAGGGTTATAAAATTTTATATAATACCTAACATTTCAACATCATTCATTCTAGGCGTCGACTTTTGGAAAACTTTTAAAATCGCTCCAGAAATTTTTCATAATTTACCCTTGGTTAGTAAGATAGATATTCCAAATTCTATTTTAGAAATAAAACATCTTCATCAATTTGAACATTTGTCTGAGGAAGAACAAGCCCTAGCAAGAAATATATTAAAAGGTTTTGACGACATTTCTTTTAGCAATTGTGGGTTAGGAAAAACTACTCTAATAACACATAAAATAGACACAGGAGATTCCCAACCAATTAAACAGCGTTACTATCGCGTTTCACCAGAACGTCTCAAGGAGATGAATCGTCAAGTGGACGAGATGCTTGAGATGGGCGTAATCGAACCTAGTACGAGCAGTTGGAATAATCCAACAATACTAGCACCAAAAGCAAATGGTGAATGGCGTTTTTGTTTAGATAGTCGTAAACTCAATTCTGTAACTAAAAAGGATGCTTATCCATTACCCTACATTAGTACTATTTTAGACCAATTAAGAGATGCTCGTTATCTATCATCAATAGATTTAAAATCAAGCTTTTGGCAAATTTCATTAGATCCAGATTCCCGCGAAAAAACCGCATTTACAATCCCAAATAGAGGCCTTTTCCAATATGTAAGAATGTGTTTCGGATTAACAAACGGTCCCGCCACACAACAGAGACTTATAGACAAACTATTCGGAGTAGAACTTGATGGAAAAGTTTTTGCATATCTAGATGACATTATTATAGTTTCATCAACATTTAATGAACATATTACCTTACTTTTAAAAGTTTTAGAACGATTAAAATATGCAGGCTTAACTATAAATTTAGAAAAATGTAACTTTTTTAGGAAAGAATTAAAATATCTAGGATATTTAGTTAATGAAAATGGTTTAAATACTGATCCCGCTAAAATTAAGGCTATAGTAGAATTTCCAACTCCGAAGAACAGAAAAGAAGTGAAAATGTTCCTTGGAACAGCTTCTTACTATAGACGTTTCATAAAAAACTTCAGTACAATAGCGGCACCACTAAACACTTTAACTAGTACTCGGAAAAATGCTCCAAAATTTACATGGACAGAGGAGGCAGAAAAATCATTTAGTGACTTAAAGTCGGCTTTAATCTCAGCTCCGGTATTAATTTGTCCAAACTTTGACAAACCTTTTTCAATTCATTGTGACGCTTCAGGTTATGGGATCGCTGGCACTTTGACACAATTAGATGAAGATGGAAAGGAACATCCAGTGGCCTATGCCAGTAGATCACTTAATAAAGCAGAAAGAAATTTTTCAGCAACCGAGAGAGAAACTCTCGCAGTCGTGTTCGCTTTAGAAAGCTTTAGACCATATGTAGAAGGTTCTAAAACCTTCGACGTAATCACTGATCATTCAAGTTTGAAATGGTTTCTTAGTTTAAATAATCCAACAGGACGATTAGCTCGTTGGGGTATTAGATTGTCAAATTTTAATTTTCAAGTAATTCACCGAAAAGGCAAAGAAAACATAGTCCCGGATGCACTCAGTAGAGCTGTACCAATATGCGAAATTCAAACGCAAAGTGATGATAAATGGTATAACGATTTGTTAGATAAATGTAAACGTTTACCAACATCTTGTCCAAATTATCAAATTAAAAATAACGAATTATATAGATACTCAAAAAGTAAATTTTCTAATAATCCTGACTTTAACTGGAAGAAGGTAATACCAAAAGGCGATCGTTCTAAAATAATAGAACATCATCACGCTGGTTTATCTCCTCATTTTGGTAGTCTTAAAACATATCGTAGTCTAGCATTACGTTATTACTGGCCAAGTCTTTATAAGGACGTAGTTTCATGGATAAAAAACTGTGATACCTGTTCAGCATATAAACATTCACAAAAAGCAACACCAGGTTTGCTTGGCAATCCTAAAATTTGTAATAAACCTTTTGAGACAATAAGTATAGATTTAATCGGACCATTACCAAGGTCACGAGCCGGTTACATGTATTTGTTAGTAGTAGTTTGTTGTTTTTCAAAATATTGTATTATTTTCCCTCTAAGAAGAGCGATTGGTCGTAATATAGCTCAATCTCTTGAACAAGGTGTATTTCTTGTACACGGCATACCGAAAACTGTCATTGCCGACAACGGAAGTCAATTTACGGGTAAAGAAGTACAAAACCTATTTAATACATATCAAATACCAAATATCCACATGACTCCCCGTTATACACCGCAAGTTAATACTGTAGAAAGATATAACAAAACTATAATTACTGCTATTTCTATCCTAGTAAAAGAAGACCATAGGTCTTGGGATATTTCAATTCCAAAAATTCAATTTGCAATGAATACAGCAGTAAATGAAGCTACTCGCTTCACCCCTTTTTATCTTGTACATGGAAGAGAACCAATTATTTGTGGCTCAGATTATAATTGTATAAATAATTCTAATGAACCAATTGATTTAGCTTGTGCGTCACGAGGTGCATACGCTGAAAATTTAGGTATTTTAGAGGATACATTTATTAAGGTTCGTCAAACTTTATTAAAGGCTCATGAAAAAAGTGCCAAATATTATAATAAAAATCGTCGACAGGTAGAATTTGACATTGGAGATATAGTATGGCGTAAAACATTCCCACTATCAGATGCTGGAAAGTATTTTACTGCCAAATTCGCTCCTAAATTTTTAAAATGTAAAATAATAGGAAAAAAGTCAAATTTAGTCTATATACTCCAAGATTTTCACACACAAAAAACCTTAGGAGAATTTCACATTAAAGACTTAAGAATATAGTCAAAAATCTAATAAAATTTTCAATTAAAATTAATATAAAGAACCAAGTTAAACAATTAAAAAAAAAAAAAAAAAAAAATAAAGAACAAACAATTTAAAAAGAAAACAAATTTTATTTACAAAAACACATATTTCATCAAACTTAGTACATTAGTTTCAAATCAATTTAGCAAATATACATAAATTATACAAAGTAATATATTAAAAACATCCTATACTTAAATTGAAATATATTTCTCATAACCAAAATCAAATATGGTAAACTAAAGAAAAATCATGTATAATCAAAATCTTCAATAAATCATTTCTTACTTTGTAATTGCATAATAATCAATTAATAGATTTCAGGATCTAAAATGTAACCACTGAAATACTTATTTTCAATACAACTAAAAGTTAGAAAATACAAGCACTGTTGTATTTTACATTTTTGTAAACCGATAATGCCATCTAGCGTTATCAGGCACGTTTAAAAAAGCAATCAAGAAAATACTAGAACCAAAATTACAATAACATAATAAACCTAATAAAAAGATTAAAATATTAATTAACATAAATAAATATTTACATGTAATTCTCATTTAATAAAATATTTTCCATTGTTACTAAACAATAGTAGTAACAAGTAGCGCCTCTAGTGGCAAAAAGAATTAAACCAATGAGACTATTCATTTTAATACTTTGTTTTGTAAAAAACAAACAAATATGTATACTTCATATAATACAAAAATAAATTTTTACTTATAAACTACTTAAAATAACTAGTAAAAAAAAAATAATAATAATAATCAATATCCTATTTAATTATCTTAAAGTTATCAAAAAGGCAAAACTTTTGCAGGTATTGAAATATACAATTTCAAAAATTGATTTAACCCTTTAGTAAAAAAATACTGGTTCGTTCGAACACAGTAATTTTTGTTTTGTTATTTGGTTTAACAAAATAGGGTTGTCACTTTGAAATATTTTTGAATTTTTTATATATTTTTCTCATCTATATTTAATATCTCTTATTTATATAGAC
The DNA here is from genome assembly GCA_949752895.1 of Dendrolimus pini. Classification (NCBI taxonomy): domain Eukaryota; kingdom Metazoa; phylum Arthropoda; class Insecta; order Lepidoptera; family Lasiocampidae; genus Dendrolimus; species Dendrolimus pini. The sequence goes on from OX457139.1 coordinate 20,844,641, forward strand.
AACTTATATTGGATACTTCGTCTTTACTGATCACTGGACAGTCAGCTTAGTCTAATTTTTGTTTACTTTACTATGCTCAACAATCGAGTGAAGTGTTTATTACCTTGTTAACATCTATTCTGTTAATGAGTTGTTTATAATTATCTAGTGTTTTGGTAGACAGTTTTACTGTCGCCTGACCAACCTATAATTATATATATAGATAGGTTGAAGTCATTGGAGTAGACAGCTGTTGTTGCATTTAATTACTTTGATCAAATAAAGCGAGGTTCAACCAGCTAATTGAGGTACTGTTTTGAATCGTAGAAGATTAGTTATTACTTATCGATTCTTAGATAATGGAAGGAAGTCTTAGAGGTATAATTAGCTACTAAGACGAATTTTTGAAAGGAATATGAATGAATAGTAAAAGGGTAATTTGAATGATGACGTATGCTTCTGGAAACACACCCTCGATTCTTCAATATAAAGGCTCCACATCTTAGCCGACTGATTGAATCTAATCCACATTAATATATAACAATATTTTTTATTTCATTGTTACAGGTAGTAGGTACAGTTAAATTTTTATTCTGACTATACTTAAAATGGGCGAAGAAATTTTTTCTTCAAAGGTTTGCTGATAAGTTGCGTTACTTTCTTTGGTAAGGCTGGGGTCCAGCCAAAGTTTTCCTACGTAAAACTTTACCAAAGGTAGGGTGCTATTGTAACGCATAAATTACATAAACATAAACATTTTTACAATTCAAACTCCCGCGCATTACGTGAGGGTTAAAACTATTTAAAAAATTACTTGATCAAAACATTACGTTCCAAAACATAAACTCGCTTTCAATAAAGGTTCACTTCATACCGGTTGGCATTACAGTTTGCCAGTACAATAAAAATTACGATATTTAATTAATTTCTATTACTCACTAAAAATATTTAAAACTACAATAACGTTCTTTATAGAATTATAAATTTACCATTTAAAAACATTAAAATAAATAATATTATTCGACTGTATACGAATAATCTAACATCAAATTTTCATAGAAAATTTACCACTAAACTAAATTATAGAATCTAATTAATTTCTAATATTACCAATCACAAACTTATCCATTACAACGAAAATAAAACTCGAATAATTAAAGTAATTTTTATACGCGTTGAAAGTATTTACCGCAAATAGATTCTCGGAATAATGCGAGAGTAGTGTGGGTCACACTTGTTGAGGGAACTCAATATAGAAAAAACAGTTGGTTTTTACGGAAGACCGTCGTGTTTTATATTTAATACGTGACGCCTTTAGAATCGTTTTCTTTCACTACGATCTGTCGGCCAGTAAAGTACTTTCATCTCAAGTTAATCTAAAACACATATTCACTAACTAAGGTACGTAAATCTTTGATTTTCGTCAGTCTATCGCTTCTCTTTTTTATTCGATATACAGTAGAAACTTTTATTGATTACAGCCGTGATAAAAATGGCCAATAAATGGTTTAGCTGGCTAATTGCCGTGTCCGTCCCGCCTTGGGGAATATTATTCTCAATCGGGAGGAGCCCGTAATAATTCCAGTAGTTTTTGTTAAAAGAAACCTCGGCGTATTCGAAAAGGTATATATTTACATTTTTTTTCTTTATTTGTCACAACGTGGTAAACTTATAACCCTTTAATCGGATGATATCATGTGAATCTTGGATTATTTAGCTTTATACTACTCAGTATCATGGAAACCACATGTGATTTAAGCACGTATATTAAATATTTTGTTTCTAATGAACAAATTAAGGCCTTATTACAATAGCGTAATGTAGTTCCGTTCGCTGAACAATCGGCGTGGTATTTCAAGTATCATCTTAGTGCTATTTGCTTCATCTAAATAATAACCAAATTAATTAAGCCATAATTACTGGTTCATCTTTGTGTAGAATTCACTTTAGGCTTCCGAAGATAACGAATGTCTGTAATTCTTTTTTTAACATGTAGTTTTCTCTCTGAATTCCAGGCGTTCGGGGTTTTTTGTTTCCCTCTTCGTATTTTGTTCTTCTCCGTTATTACCAATGCTGGTACATCAGGGTAATACCTCGAGTTTATATTGGCGGAGCTAGCGCCCTACAACGAGTTTCCGTGGAAGTCCGTCAAACATCATTTTTATACCAGTTAATACTAGTCTACCTTAGAAGAAACCGCAAGTATATCGTTAGGGAGATTCGCTATTTTCTCCAACCCCAAATAGCGTGGCGTCCAAATATTCTAATTAACTTTAATGTAATTATGTCCAAATATTTACCACTTTAAGCAAACCTACCCCCTACAAAAAAAAGTCTCATGTAACTGGGTTTATTCAGTTAACAATTAGAGCTGAATACATTATCAATAATTAGCATAGTATTCATAACGGCTGTAGAACGTTTAATATAAACTGGAGATTTAAATTAAAAAGGTATTGTTTTATTTGTGCCACTCCATCAATTTTTTTTAAAACAAAACAATTATTACGACATAACAAAAGATCAATATATATAAAAACATAACAATGGCGCCCAACGTGGGGCAAACGCGCAAATTACGCAAGTGTAAAAACAACTGTAAAAGTAAATTTTGGAGCATTTTTCCGAGTACTAGTTAAAGTGTTTAGTGGTGCCGCTATTGTACTGAAGTTTTTTATGAAACGTCTATAGTAAGAAGCTGTTCCAAGGAACATTTTCACTTCTTTTCTGTTCTTCGGAGTTGGAAATTCTACTATAGCCTTAATTTTAGCGGGATCAGTATTTAAACCATTTTCATTAACTAAATATCCTAGATATTTTAATTCTTTCCTAAAAAAGTTACATTTTTCTAAATTTATAGTTAAGCCTGCATATTTTAATCGTTCTAAAACTTTTAAAAGTAAGGTAATATGTTCATTAAATGTTGATGAAACTATAATAATGTCATCTAGATATGCAAAAACTTTTCCATCAAGTTCTACTCCGAATAGTTTGTCTATAAGTCTCTGTTGTGTGGCGGGACCGTTTGTTAATCCGAAACACATTCTTACATATTGGAAAAGGCCTCTATTTGGGATTGTAAATGCGGTTTTTTCGCGGGAATCTGGATCTAATGAAATTTGCCAAAAGCTTGATTTTAAATCTATTGATGATAGATAACGAGCATCTCTTAATTGGTCTAAAATAGTACTAATGTAGGGTAATGGATAAGCATCCTTTTTAGTTACAGAATTGAGTTTACGACTATCTAAACAAAAACGCCATTCACCATTTGCTTTTGGTGCTAGTATTGTTGGATTATTCCAACTGCTCGTACTAGGTTCGATTACGCCCATCTCAAGCATCTCGTCCACTTGACGATTCATCTCCTTGAGACGTTCTGGTGAAACGCGATAGTAACGCTGTTTAATTGGTTGGGAATCTCCTGTGTCTATTTTATGTGTTATTAGAGTAGTTTTTCCTAACCCACAATTGCTAAAAGAAATGTCGTCAAAACCTTTTAATATATTTCTTGCTAGGGCTTGTTCTTCCTCAGACAAATGTTCAAATTGATGAAGATGTTTTATTTCTAAAATAGAATTTGGAATATCTATCTTACTAACCAAGGGTAAATTATGAAAAATTTCTGGAGCGATTTTAAAAGTTTTCCAAAAGTCGACGCCTAGAATGAATGATGTTGAAATGTTAGGTATTATATAAAATTTTATAACCTTTGTTATGTTATTTAATAATACTGGTAAAAGTAAGTATCCATGAACTTTTGCACTCGAATTATTTGCAGTTTTAACCGTTGTAATATTGTCACATTTATGTACTTGTAAACCTTGACTAATAAAAATATCTCCTGTGCTAGCTCCTAAGATACTAATTGAGCTGCCCGAATCTAATAAACCGTAATAGTTTTTGTCATAAATTGAAATATTTAAAAATGGACGTTCGTCTAAAATATCGGTTTGAACCGTAGATATATTTTTTGATTTTTTTTTTATGTAATTAGAATTGTTTTTATTATTATTATCGATGTTTTGTTTTACATTAAATTTATTACTTGTTCTAAATTTGAGAAAAGAATAAGATGTACGTCCTTTACGATTCAACCTATTTAGTTTTTTGAATTGTTTTGGTTATTTTTATGTTTGTTACAATTATTGCAATCTGGTTTCTTAGTATTGATAGCACCACAACCGTAACAGAATATTCTCTTGCAATTTAAATAATAATGACCATTTTGGTTGCAACGAATACAATGTAATTGGTTTTTATTGTTATTGGAATTATTACCATTAAATTGTTGTTGACGAAAACCTCTATTATTTGTATTTTTAAAGTAATTATCTGTATAGTTCTTATTAGGGGTGTAGTTTGGTTTATTTTGATAATTAAAATTGTTGTTGTTATGTTTATTTTGATAATTTAAATTATTGTTGTTATGAAAATTATGTGATGGTTGTTTATTTGAAAAATTATAAGAGTAATGGTTTTTATTTTTCCTATCATTATTTTGAAAAAAGGTTTTAGTATTGTAATTTTGTATATTAGTTTTTGGGTCTAGGTTTTGACCTTGTACTAAGTTTACTTGTGGTTGTTTATTTATTAATGGTTTATACCCTAAATCAGGTGCAACAAAATGTGGAGTGATTTTTGGTGGTTCTAGGAAATTTGCTGTTCGATCCCTTGTATGATCTAACAGTTTGCATTTTAAGCGTAATTCTTCTATTTTTTTAAAATTATACAAAGATAACGCCATTTGAATTTCTGGTCTTAGGTTTTTTCTAATAATTTTAATTTGTTCCTCTTCCTGAATAAGATAAGTAAATCGAGAAAAGTAATTTAACATTATTGTTATAAAAGTAGTTGATGACTCATTAATTCCCTGAGTACGCTTTTGTACTTCCATTAATAGTTTATCGTCATAATCTATTGGAGCGAATTCCGATATTAGGTTATTTTTTAAATTTTCCCAGTCCAGAAGTGTATATTTCATACTTCTGTACCATAATAAAGCTTTGTCACAAAATAATTCTACAGCTGAATTAAATAATTGTGTGGCAGAAATATTTCTTGAATCACAAAGTTCTTCTAAGCGTTGTAGAAAGGTATGTACGCACGAATTGCCGTCGTAGCGTAAGTTTAATTTTGGTATTGAAAGATCTATTTGACTATGCGGCATGCTTGCCGTAGGTATTTGTTGTTGTGAAACACCCTCACCACAATCGAAAGAAGTTTTAAATGATGAATTTAACTTATCTAACCTCTTTAAATAACTATTAAGTTCTAAATTTAAAGTTGAAAATAATGTTGGTTCCGATGATGGCTTAACACGTGATAACCGATGATATAAGTGATGCGATAACGCTCTGACGCGACTAAAAATTTTAAAATTGGGTGAACTTTCTTTAAAATATTCGCCAATTTCGGCCATTTTTGTTTTAATTATTTTAAGTTCATTGTCCTGGTCCAAATCAGTTTCAACAATATCCTCCGCTAGTATTTCTTTACCTAACTGTCTAATTTGATTTCTTAATTCTGCTACTGTATTTAAAGGAGTAGCATTTCTTATTAAAATTTCATGTATTAGTTCATCTTTATGAAGAAGATTATATGAAATGGGACGTTCCATTGTAAAGAAAAAAGTTATGTAAACAAAATGTAAAGTATTATTCTAACGGGTGATTTTTCAGTCAGTCAGTTTGTAACAGCTTGCGTTTTACTTTCTTTGGTAAGGCTGGGGTCCAGCCAAAGTTTTCCTACGTAAAACTTTACCAAAGGTAGGGTGCTATTGTAACGCATAAATTACATAAACATAAACATTTTTTACAATTCAAACTCCCGCGCATTACGTGAGGGTTAAAACTATTTAAAAAATAACTTGATCAAAACATTACGTTCCAAAACATAAACTCGCTTTCAATAAAGGTTCACTTCATACCGGTTGGCATTACAGTTTGCCAGTACAATAAAAATTACGATATTTAATTAATTTCTATTACTCACTAAAAATATTTAAAACTACAATAACGTTCTTTATAGAATTATAAATTTACCATTTAAAAACATTAAAATAAATAATATTATTCGACTGTATACGAATAATCTAACATCAAATTTTCATAGAAAATTTACCACTAAACTAAATTATAGAATCTAATTAATTTCTAATATTACCAATCACAAACTTATCCATTAAAACGAAAATAAAACTCGAATAATTAAAGTAATTTTTATACGCGTTGAAAGTATTTACCGCAAATAGATTCTCGGAATAATGCGAGAGTAGTGTGGGTCACACTTGTTGAGGGAACTCAATATAGAAAAAACAGTTGGTTTTTACGGAAGACCGTCGTGTTTTATATTTAATACGTGACGCCTTTAGAATCGTTTTCTTTCACTACGATCTGTCGGCCAGTAAAGTACTTTCATCTCAAGTTAATCTAAAACACATATTCACTAACTAAGGTACGTAAATCTTTGATTTTCGTCAGTCTATCGCTTCTCTTTTTTTATTCGATATACAGTAGAAACTTTTATTGATTACAGCCGTGATAAAAAAGGCCAATAAATGGTTTAGCTGGCTAATTGCCGTGTCCGTCCCGCCTTGGGGAATATTATTCTCAATCGGGAGGAGCCCGTAATAATTCCAGTAGTTTTTGTTAAAAGAAACCTCGGCGTATTCGAAAAGGTATATATTTACATTTTTTTCTTTATTTGTCACAACGTGGTAAACTTATAACCCTTTAATCGGATGATATCATGTGAATCTTGGATTATTTAGCTTTATACTACTCAGTATCATAGAAACCACATGTGATTTAAGCACGTATATTAAATATTTTGTTTCTAATGAACGAATTAAGGCCTTATTACAATAGCGTAATGTAGTTCCGTTCGCTGAACAATCGGCGTGGTATTTCAAGTATCATCTTAGTGCTATCTGCTTCATCTAAATAATAACCAAATTAATTAAGCCATAATTACTGGTTCATCTTTGTGTAGAATTCACTTTAGGCTTCCGAAGATAACGAATGTCTGTAATTCTTTTTTTTTAACATGTAGTTTTCTCTCTGAATTCCAGGCGTTCGGGGTTTTTTTTGTTTCCCTCTTCGTATTTTGTTCTTCTCCGTTATTACCAATGCTGGTACATCAGGGTAATACCTCGAGTTTATATTGGCGGAGCTAGCGCCCTACAACGAGTTACCGTGGAAGTCCGTCAAACATCATTTTTATGCCAGTTAATACTAGTCTACCTTAGAAGAAACCGCAAGTATACCGTTAGGGAGATTCGCTATTTTCTCCAACCCCAAATAGCGTGGCGTCCAATTATTCTAATTAACTTTAATGTAATTATGTCCAAATATTTACCACTTTAAGCAAACCTACCCCCTACAAAAAAAAAGTCTCATGTAACTGGGTTTATTCAGTTAACAATTAGAGCTGAATACATTATCAATAATTAGCATAGTATTCATAACGGCTGTAGAACGTTTAATATAAACTGGAGATTTAAATTAAAAAGGTATTGTTTTATTTGTGCCACTCCATCAATATTTTTTTAAAACAAAACAATTATTACGACATAACAAAAGATCGATATATTAAAAACATAACAATGGCGCCCAATTCGTGTGTGTTTAGAGTAATTGCTTAAAGCTCTCGATATTTCGTGTTTTTGAAATACGAGATTATATTTAGACATAAAGAAGTTAATTAAGGTAAATTCAATTAATAAAGTTTTTTTTTTCAGGAACTACCGTTATAAATTTAATTAAAATTGTGTATGATTTGTATACGTGTAATTTTAGTAACTGGACATATACAAGGATTACTGAGTTTCAATCATATGATATTTTGAATACTATACTTCAATTTTAAATATTAAATTGTTTGATATTAAAGAAATAATTTAACGTAACTAACTTTTAGAAATTAAAATACAAATCAATTAAATTTTTTGGAATTGATAAAAATATTTTTTGCTTAAATTAATTTTTTTTTAAATACAATTTTATTACTAAGCGGAAATCTTTGTGTTGTACAGTATTACTGATTTCTTTACTTATATTTTACTTATACTTTTACTTAATAATGCACCTTCATTCTTGTAACTTAAATTATTTTTGAACTTTAATCGTTAAACGATAAACCCAGGTTTCAAACTTAAAATTTTTATCGACATTATCATAACAATCTAAATACTACTTGATTATTTAATATACAATAAAACAAAGCTGTTACAAACTGACTGACTGAAAAATCACCCGTTAGAATAATACTTTACATTTTGTTTACATAACTTTTTTCTTTACAATGGAACGTCCCATTTCATATAATCTTCTTCATAAAGATGAACTAATACATGAAATTTTAATAAGAAATGCTACTCCTTTAAATACAGTAGCAGAATTAAGAAATCAAATTAGACAGTTAGGTAAAGAAATACTAGCGGAGGATATTGTTGAAACTGATTTGGACCAGGACAATGAACTTAAAATAATTAAAACAAAAATGGCCGAAATTGGCGAATATTTTAAAGAAAGTTCACCCAATTTTAAAATTTTTAGTCGCGTCAGAGCGTTATCGCATCACTTATATCATCGGTTATCACGTGTTAAGCCATCATCGGAACCAACATTATTTTCAACTTTAAATTTAGAACTTAATAGTTATTTAAAGAGGTTAGATAAGTTAAATTCATCATTTAAAACTTCTTTCGATTGTGGTGAGGGTGTTTCACAACAACAAATACCTACGGCAAGCATGCCGCATAGTCAAATAGATCTTTCAATACCAAAATTAAACTTACGCTACGACGGCAATTCGTGCGTACATACCTTTCTACAACGCTTAGAAGAACTTTGTGATTCAAGAAATATTTCTGCCACACAATTATTTAATTCAGCTGTAGAATTATTTTGTGACAAAGCTTTATTATGGTACAGAAGTATGAAATATACACTTCTGGACTGGGAAAATTTAAAAAATAACCTAATATCGGAATTCGCTCCAATAGATTATGACGATAAACTATTAATGGAAGTACAAAAGCGTACTCAGGGAATTAATGAGTCATCAACTACTTTTATAACAATAATGTTAAATTACTTTTCTCGATTTACTTATCTTATTCAGGAAGAGGAACAAATTAAAATTATTAGAAAAAACCTAAGACCAGAAATTCAAATGGCGTTATCTTTGTATAATTTTAAAAAAATAGAAGAATTACGCTTAAAATGCAAACTGTTAGATCATACAAGGGATCGAACAGCAAATTTCCTAGAACCACCAAAAATCACTCCACATTTTGTTGCACCTGATTTAGGGTATAAACCATTAATAAATAAACAACCACAAGTAAACTTAGTACAAGGTCAAAACCTAGACCCAAAAACTAATATACAAAATTACAATACTAAAACCTTTTTTCAAAATAATGATAGGAAAAATAAAAACCATTACTCTTATAATTTTTCAAATAAACAACCATCACATAATTTTCATAACAACAATAATTTAAATTATCAAAATAAACATAACAACAACAATTTTAATTATCAAAATAAACCAAACTACACCCCTAATAAGAACTATACAGATAATTACTTTAAAAATACAAATAATAGAGGTTTTCGTCAACAACAATTTAATGGTAATAATTCCAATAACAATAAAAACCAATTACATTGTATTCGTTGCAACCAAAATGGTCATTATTATTTAAATTGCAAGAGAATATTCTGTTACGGTTGTGGTGCTATCAATACTAAGAAACCAGATTGCAATAATTGTAACAAACATAAAAATAACCAAAACAATTCAAAAAACTAAATAGGTTGAATCGTAAAGGACGTACATCTTATTCTTTTCTCAAATTTAGAACAAGTAATAAATTTAATGTAAAACAAAACATCGATAATAATAATAAAAACAATTCTAATTACATAAAAAAAAAATCAAAAAATATATCTACGGTTCAAACCGATATTTTAGACGAACGTCCATTTTTAAATATTTCAATTTATGACAAAAACTATTACGGTTTATTAGATTCGGGCAGCTCAATTAGTATCTTAGGAGCTAGCACAGGAGATATTTTTATTAGTCAAGGTTTACAAGTACATAAATGTGACAATATTACAACGGTTAAAACTGCAAATAATTCGAGTGCAAAAGTTCATGGATACTTACTTTTACCAGTATTATTAAATAACATAACAAAGGTTATAAAATTTTATATAATACCTAACATTTCAACATCATTCATTCTAGGCGTCGACTTTTGGAAAACTTTTAAAATCGCTCCAGAAATTTTTCATAATTTACCCTTGGTTAGTAAGATAGATATTCCAAATTCTATTTTAGAAATAAAACATCTTCATCAATTTGAACATTTGTCTGAGGAAGAACAAGCCCTAGCAAGAAATATATTAAAAGGTTTTGACGACATTTCTTTTAGCAATTGTGGGTTAGGAAAAACTACTTTAATAACACATAAAATAGACACAGGAGATTCCCAACCAATTAAACAGCGTTACTATCGCGTTTCACCAGAACGTCTCAAGGAGATGAATCGTCAAGTGGACGAGATGCTTGAGATGGGCGTAATCGAACCTAGTACGAGCAGTTGGAATAATCCAACAATACTAGCACCAAAAGCAAATGGTGAATGGCGTTTTTGTTTAGATAGTCGTAAACTCAATTCTGTAACTAAAAAGGATGCTTATCCATTACCCTACATTAGTACTATTTTAGACCAATTAAGAGATGCTCGTTATCTATCATCAATAGATTTAAAATCAAGCTTTTGGCAAATTTCATTAGATCCAGATTCCCGCGAAAAAACCGCATTTACAATCCCAAATAGAGGCCTTTTCCAATATGTAAGAATGTGTTTCGGATTAACAAACGGTCCCGCCACACAACAGAGACTTATAGACAAACTATTCGGAGTAGAACTTGATGGAAAAGTTTTTGCATATCTAGATGACATTATTATAGTTTCATCAACATTTAATGAACATATTACCTTACTTTTAAAAGTTTTAGAACGATTAAAATATGCAGGCTTAACTATAAATTTAGAAAAATGTAACTTTTTTAGGAAAGAATTAAAATATCTAGGATATTTAGTTAATGAAAATTGTTTAAATACTGATCCCGCTAAAATTAAGGCTATAGTAGAATTTCCAACTCCGAAGAACAGAAAAGAAGTGAAAATGTTCCTTGGAACAGCTTCTTACTATAGACGTTTCATAAAAAACTTCAGTACAATAGCGGCACCACTAAACACTTTAACTAGTACTCGGAAAAATGCTCCAAAATTTACTTTTACAGTTGCTTTTACACTTGCGTAATTTGCGCGTTTGCCCCACGTTGGGCGCCATTGTTATGTTTTTATATATATTGATCTTTTGTTATGTCGTAATAATTGTTTTGTTTTAAAAAAAATTGATGGAGTGGCACAAATAAAACAATACCTTTTTAATTTAAATCTCCAGTTTATATTAAACGTTCTACAGCCGTTATGAATACTATGCTAATTATTGATAATGTATTCAGCTCTAATTGTTAACTGAATAAACCCAGTTACATGAGACTTTTTTTTGTAGGGGGTAGGTTTGCTTAAAGTGGTAAATATTTGGACATAATTACATTAAAGTTAATTAGAATATTTGGACGCCACGCTATTTGGGGTTGGAGAAAATAGCGAATCTCCCTAACGGTATACTTGCGGTTTCTTCTAAGGTAGACTAGTATTAACTGGTATAAAAATGATGTTTGACGGACTTCCACGGAAACTCGTTGTAGGGCGCTAGCTCCGCCAATATAAACTCGAGGTATTACCCTGATGTACCAGCATTGGTAATAACGGAGAAGAACAAAATACGAAGAGGGAAACAAAAAACCCCGAACGCCTGGAATTCAGAGAGAAAACTACATGTTAAAAAAAGAATTACAGACATTCGTTATCTTCGGAAGCCTAAAGTGAATTCTACACAAAGATGAACCAGTAATTATGGCTTAATTAATTTGGTTATTATTTAGATGAAGCAAATAGCACTAAGATGATACTTGAAATACCACGCCGATTGTTCAGCGAACGGAACTACATTACGCTATTGTAATAAGGCCTTAATTTGTTCATTAGAAACAAAATATTTAATATACGTGCTTAAATCACATGTGGTTTCCATGATACTGAGTAGTATAAAGCTAAATAATCCAAGATTCACATGATATCATCCGATTAAAGGGTTATAAGTTTACCACGTTGTGACAAATAAAGAAAAAAAATGTAAATATATACCTTTTCGAATACGCCGAGGTTTCTTTTAACAAAAACTACTGGAATTATTACGGGCTCCTCCCGATTGAGAATAATATTCCCCAAGGCGGGACGGACACGGCAATGAGTCAGCTAAACCATTTATTGGCCATTTTTATCACGGCTGTAATCAATAAAAGTTTCTACTGTATATCGAATAAAAAAAGAGAAGCGATAGACTGACGAAAATCAAAGATTTACGTACCTTAGTTAGTGAATATGTGTTTTAGATTAACTTGAGATGAAAGTACTTTACTGGCCGACAGATCGTAGTGAAAGAAAACGATTCTAAAGGCGTCACGTATTAAATATAAAACACGACGGTCTTCCGTAAAAACCAACTGTTTTTTCTATATTGAGTTCCCTCAACAAGTGTGACCCACACTACTCTCGCATTATTCCGAGAATCTATTTGCGGTAAATACTTTCAACGCGTATAAAAATTACTTTAATTATTCGAGTTTTATTTTCGTTGTAATGGATAAGTTTGTGATTGGTAATATTAGAAATAAATTAGATTCTATAATTTAGTTTAGTGGTAAATTTTCTATGAAAATTTGATGTTAGATTATTCGTATACAGTCGAATAATATTATTTATTTTAATGTTTTTAAATGGTAAATTTATAATTCTATAAAGAACGTTATTGTAGTTTTAAATATTTTTAGTGAGTAATAGAAATTAATTAAATATCGTAATTTTTATTGTACTGGCAAACTGTAATGCCAACCGGTATGAAGTGAACCTTTATTGAAAGCGAGTTTATGTTTTGGAACGTAATGTTTTGATCAAGTAATTTTTTAAATAGTTTTAACCCTCACGTAATGCGCGGGAGTTTGAATTGTAAAAATGTTTATGTTTATGTAATTTATGCGTTACAAGGTATATATTTACATTTTTTTCTTTATTTGTCACAACGTGGTAAACTTATAACCCTTTAATCGGATGATATCATGTGAATCTTGGATTATTTAGCTTTATACTACTCAGTATCATGGAAACCACATGTGATTTAAGCACGTATATTAAATATTTTGTTTCTAATGAACAAATTAAGGCCTTATTACAATAGCGTAATGTAGTTCCGTTCGCTGAACAATCGGCGTGGTATTTCAAGTATCATCTTAGTGCTATCTGCTTCATCTAAATAATAACCAAATTAATTAAGCCATAATTACTGGTTCATCTTTGTGTAGAATTCACTTTAGGCTTCCGAAGATAACGAATGTCTGTAATTCTTTTTTTAACATGTAGTTTTCTCTCTGAATTCCAGGCGTTCGGGGTTTTTTTTTGTTTCCCTCTTCGTATTTTGTTCTTCTCCGTTATTACCAATGCTGGTACATCAGGGTAATACCTCGAGTTTATATTGGCGGAGCTAGCGCCCTACAACGAGTTTCCGTGGAAGTCCGTCAAACATCATTTTTATACCAGTTAATACTAGTCTACCTTAGAAGAAACCGCAAGTATACCGTTAGGGAGATTCGCTATTTTCTCCAACCCCAAATAGCGTGGCGTCCAATTATTCTAATTAACTTTAATGTAATTATGTCCAAATATTTACCACTTTAAGCAAACCTACCCCCTACAAAAAAAAGTCTCATGTAACTGGGTTTATTCAGTTAACAATTAGAGCTGAATACATTATCAATAATTAGCATAGTATTCATAACGGCTGTAGAACGTTTAATATAAACTGGAGATTTAAATTAAAAAGGTATTGTTTTATTTGTGCCACTCCATCATTTTTTTTTATTAAAAACAAAACAATTATTACTACATAACAAAAGATCTATATATTAAAAACATAACAATGGCGCCCAATTCGTGTGTGTTTAGAGTAATTGCTTAAAGCTCTCGATATTTCGTGTTTTTGAAATACGAGATTATATTTGGACATAAAGAAGTTAATTAAGGTAAATTCAATTAATAAAGTTTTTTTTTTCAGGAACTACCGTTATAAATTTAATTAAAATTGTGTATGATTTGTATACGTGTAATTTTAGTAACTGGACATATACAAGGATTACTGAGTTTCAATCATATGATATTTTGAATACTATACTTCAATTTTAAATATTAAATTGTTTGATATTAAAGAAATAATTTAACGTAACTAACTTTTAGAAATTAAAATACAAATCAATTAAATTTTTTGGAATTGATAAAAATATTTTTTTGCTTAAATTAATTTTTTTTTTTAAATACAATTTTATTACTAAGCGGAAATCTTTGTGTTGTACAGTATTACTGATTTCTTTACTTATATTTTACTTATACTTTTACTTAATAATGCACCTTCATTCTTGTAACTTAAATTATTTTTGAACTTTAATCGTTAAACGGTAAACCCAGGTTTCAAACTTTAAATTTTTATCGACGTTATCATAACAATCTAAATACTACTTGATTATTTAATATACAATAAAACAAAGCTGTTACAAACTGACTGACTGAAAAATCACCCGTTAGAATAATACTTTACATTTTGTTTACATAACTTTTTTCTTTACAATGGAACGTCCCATTTCATATAATCTTCTTCATAAAGATGAACTAATACATGAAATTTTAATAAGAAATGCTACTCCTTTAAATACAGTAGCAGAATTAAGAAATCAAATTAGACAGTTAGGTAAAGAAATACTAGCGGAGGATATTGTTGAAACTGATTTGGACCAGGACAATGAACTTAAAATAATTAAAACAAAAATGGCCGAAATTGGCGAATATTTTAAAGAAAGTTCACCCAATTTTAAAATTTTTAGTCGCGTCAGAGCGTTATCGCATCACTTATATCATCGGTTATCACGTGTTAAGCCATCATCGGAACCAACATTATTTTCAACTTTAAATTTAGAACTTAATAGTTATTTAAAGAGGTTAGATAAGTTAAATTCATCATTTAAAACTTCTTTCGATTGTGGTGAGGGTGTTTCACAACAACAAATACCTACGGCAAGCATGCCGCATAGTCAAATAGATCTTTCAATACCAAAATTAAACTTACGCTACGACGGCAATTCGTGCGTACATACCTTTCTACAACGCTTAGAAGAACTTTGTGATTCAAGAAATATTTCTGCCACAC
Source organism: Dendrolimus pini (assembly GCA_949752895.1). NCBI lineage: Eukaryota > Metazoa > Arthropoda > Insecta > Lepidoptera > Lasiocampidae > Dendrolimus > Dendrolimus pini. The sequence goes on from OX457139.1 coordinate 20,860,027, forward strand.
AATTATTTAATTCAGCTGTAGAATTATTTTGTGACAAAGCTTTATTATGGTACAGAAGTATGAAATATACACTTCTGGACTGGGAAAATTTAAAAAATAACCTAATATCGGAATTCGCTCCAATAGATTATGACGATAAACTATTAATGGAAGTACAAAAGCGTACTCAGGGAATTAATGAGTCATCAACTACTTTTATAACAATAATGTTAAATTACTTTTCTCGATTTACTTATCTTATTCAGGAAGAGGAACAAATTAAAATTATGAGAAAAAACCTAAGACCAGAAATTCAAATGGCGTTATCTTTGTATAATTTTAAAAAAATAGAAGAATTACGCTTAAAATGCAAACTGTTAGATCATACAAGGGATCGAACAGCAAATTTCCTAGAACCACCAAAAATCACTCCACATTTTGTTGCACCTGATTTAGGGTATAAACCATTAATAAATAAACAACCACAAGTAAACTTAGTACAAGGTCAAAACCTAGACCCAAAAACTAATATACAAAATTACAATACTAAAACCTTTTTTCAAAATAATGATAGGAAAAATAAAAACCATTACTCTTATAATTTTTCAAATAAACAACCATCACATAATTTTCATAACAACAATAATTTAAATTATCAAAATAAACATAACAACAACAATTTTAATTATCAAAATAAACCAAACTACACCCCTAATAAGAACTATACAGATAATTACTTTAAAAATACAAATAATAGAGGTTTTCGTCAACAACAATTTAATGGTAATAATTCCAATAACAATAAAAACCAATTACATTGTATTCGTTGCAACCAAAATGGTCATTATTATTTAAATTGCAAGAGAATATTCTGTTACGGTTGTGGTGCTATCAATACTAAGAAACCAGATTGCAATAATTGTAACAAACATAAAAATAACCAAAACAATTCAAAAAACTAAATAGGTTGAATCGTAAAGGACGTACATCTTATTCTTTTCTCAAACTTAGAACAAGTAATAAATTTAATGTAAAACAAAACATCGATAATAATAATAAAAACAATTCTAATTACATAAAAAAAAAATCAAAAAATATATCTACGGTTCAAACCGATATTTTAGACGAACGTCCATTTTTAAATATTTCAATTTATGACAAAAACTATTACGGTTTATTAGATTCGGGCAGCTCAATTAGTATCTTAGGAGCTAGCACAGGAGATATTTTTATTAGTCAAGGTTTACAAGTACATAAATGTGACAATATTACAACGGTTAAAACTGCAAATAATTCGAGTGCAAAAGTTCATGGATACTTACTTTTACCAGTATTATTAAATAACATAACAAAGGTTATAAAATTTTATATAATACCTAACATTTCAACATCATTCATTCTAGGCGTCGACTTTTGGAAAACTTTTAAAATCGCTCCAGAAATTTTTCATAATTTACCCTTGGTTAGTAAGATAGATATTCCAAATTCTATTTTAGAAATAAAACATCTTCATCAATTTGAACATTTGTCTGAGGAAGAACAAGCCCTAGCAAGAAATATATTAAAAGGTTTTGACGACATTTCTTTTAGCAATTGTGGGTTAGGAAAAACTACTCTAATAACACATAAAATAGACACAGGAGATTCCCAACCAATTAAACAGCGTTACTATCGCGTTTCACCAGAACGTCTCAAGGAGATGAATCGTCAAGTGGACGAGATGCTTGAGATGGGCGTAATCGAACCTAGTACGAGCAGTTGGAATAATCCAACAATACTAGCACCAAAAGCAAATGGTGAATGGCGTTTTTGTTTAGATAGTCGTAAACTCAATTCTGTAACTAAAAAGGATGCTTATCCATTACCCTACATTAGTACTATTTTAGACCAATTAAGAGATGCTCGTTATCTATCATCAATAGATTTAAAATCAAGCTTTTGGCAAATTTCATTAGATCCAGATTCCCGCGAAAAAACCGCATTTACAATCCCAAATAGAGGCCTTTTCCAATATGTAAGAATGTGTTTCGGATTAACAAACGGTCCCGCCACACAACAGAGACTTATAGACAAACTATTCGGAGTAGAACTTGATGGAAAAGTTTTTGCATATCTAGATGACATTATTATAGTTTCATCAACATTTAATGAACATATTACCTTACTTTTAAAAGTTTTAGAACGATTAAAATATGCAGGCTTAACTATAAATTTAGAAAAATGTAACTTTTTTAGGAAAGAATTAAAATATCTAGGATATTTAGTTAATGAAAATGGTTTAAATACTGATCCCGCTAAAATTAAGGCTATAGTAGAATTTCCAACTCCGAAGAACAGAAAAGAAGTGAAAATGTTCCTTGGAACAGCTTCTTACTATAGACGTTTCATAAAAAACTTCAGTACAATAGCGGCACCACTAAACACTTTAACTAGTACTCGGAAAAATGCTCCAAAATTTACATGGACAGAGGAGGCAGAAAAATCATTTAGTGACTTAAAGTCGGCTTTAATCTCAGCTCCGGTATTAATTTGTCCAAACTTTGACAAACCTTTTTCAATTCATTGTGACGCTTCAGGTTATGGGATCGCTGGCACTTTGACACAATTAGATGAAGATGGAAAGGAACATCCAGTGGCTTATGCCAGTAGATCACTTAATAAAGCAGAAAGAAATTTTTCAGCAACCGAGAGAGAAACTCTCGCAGTCGTGTTCGCTTTAGAAAGCTTTAGACCATATGTAGAAGGTTCTAAAACCTTCGACGTAATCACTGATCATTCAAGTTTGAAATGGTTTCTTAGTTTAAATAATCCAACAGGACGATTAGCTCGTTGGGGTATTAGATTGTCAAATTTTAATTTTCAAGTAATTCACCGAAAAGGCAAAGAAAACATAGTCCCGGATGCACTCAGTAGAGCTGTACCAATATGCGAAATTCAAACGCAAAGTGATGATAAATGGTATAACGATTTGTTAGATAAATGTAAACGTTTACCAACATCTTGTCCAAATTATCAAATTAAAAATAATGAATTATATAGATACTCAAAAAGTAAATTTTCTAATAATCCTGACTTTAACTGGAAGAAGGTAATACCAAAAGGCGATCGTTCTAAAATAATAGAACATCATCACGCTGGTTTATCTCCTCATTTTGGTAGTCTTAAAACATATCGTAGTCTAGCATTACGTTATTACTGGCCAAGTCTTTATAAGGACGTAGTTTCATGGATAAAAAACTGTGATACCTGTTCAGCATATAAACATTCACAAAAAGCAACACCAGGTTTGCTTGGCAATCCTAAAATTTGTAATAAACCTTTTGAGACAATAAGTATAGATTTAATCGGACCATTACCAAGGTCACGAGCCGGTTACATGTATTTGTTAGTAGTAGTTTGTTGTTTTTCAAAATATTGTATTATTTTCCCTCTAAGAAGAGCGATTGGTCGTAATATAGCTCAATCTCTTGAACAAGGTGTATTTCTTGTACACGGCATACCGAAAACTGTCATTGCCGACAACGGAAGTCAATTTACGGGTAAAGAAGTACAAAACCTATTTAATACATATCAAATACCAAATATCCACATGACTCCCCGTTATACACCGCAAGTTAATACTGTAGAAAGATATAACAAAACTATAATTACTGCTACTTCTATCCTAGTAAAAGAAGACCATAGGTCTTGGGATATTTCAATTCCAAAAATTCAATTTGCAATGAATACAGCAGTAAATGAAGCTACTCGCTTCACCCCTTTTTATCTTGTACATGGAAGAGAACCAATTATTTGTGGCTCAGATTATAATTGTATAAATAATTCTAATGAACCAATTGATTTAGCTTGTGCGTCACGAGGTGCATACGCTGAAAATTTAGGTATTTTAGAGGATACATTTATTAAGGTTCGTCAAACTTTATTAAAGGCTCATGAAAAAAGTGCCAAATATTATAATAAAAATCGTCGACAGGTAGAATTTGACATTGGAGATATAGTATGGCGTAAAACATTCCCACTATCAGATGCTGGAAAGTATTTTACTGCCAAATTCGCTCCTAAATTTTTAAAATGTAAAATAATAGGAAAAAAGTCTAATTTAGTCTATATACTCCAAGATTTTCACACACAAAAAACCTTAGGAGAATTTCACATTAAAGACTTAAGAATATAGTCAAAAATCTAATAAAATTTTCAATTAAAATTAATATAAAGAACCAAGTTAAACAATTAAAAATAAAAAAAAAATAAAGAACAAACAATTTAAAAAGAAAACAAATTTTATTTACAAAAACACATATTTCATCAAACTTAGTACATTAGTTTCAAATCAATTTAGCAAATATACATAAATTATACAAAGTAAAATATTAAAAACATCCTATACTTAAATTGAAATATATTTCTCATAACCAAAATCAAATATGGTAAACTAAAGAAAAATCATGTATAATCAAAATCTTCAATAAATCATTTCTTACTTTGTAATTGCATAATAATCAATTAATAGATTTCAGGATCTAAAATGTAACCACTGAAATACTTATTTTCAATACAACTAAAAGTTAGAAAATACAAGCACTGTTGTATTTTACATTTTTGTAAACCGATAATGCCATCTAGCGTTATCAGGCACGTTTAAAAAAGCAATCAAGAAAATACTAGAACCAAAATTACAATAACATAATAAACCTAATAAAAAGATTAAAATATTAATTAACATAAATAAATATTTACATGTAATTCTCATTTAATAAAATATTTTCCATTGTTACTAAACAATAGTAGTAACAAGTAGCGCCTCTAGTGGCAAAAAGAATTAAACCAATGAGATTATTCATTTTAATACTTTGTTTTGTAAAAAACAAACAAATATGTATACTTCATATAATACAAAAATAAATTTTTACTTATAAACTACTTAAAATAACTAGTAAAAAAAAATAATAATAATAATCAATATCCTATTTAATTATCTTAAAGTTATCAAAAAGGCAAAACTTTTGCAGGTATTGAAATATACAATTTCAAAAATTGATTTAACCCTTTAGTAAAAAATACTGGTTCGTTCGAACACAGTAATTTTTGTTTTGTTATTTGGTTTAACAAAATAGGGTTGTCACTTTGAAATATTTTTGAATTTTTTATATATTTTTCTCATCTATATTTAATATCTCTTATTTATATAGACAACTTATATTGGATACTTCGTCTTTACTGATCACTGGACAGTCAGCTTAGTCTAATTTTTGTTTACTTTACTATGCTCAACAATCGAGTGAAGTGTTTATTACCTTGTTAACATCTATTCTGTTAATGAGTTGTTTATAATTATCTAGTGTTTTGGTAGACAGTTTTACTGTCGCCTGACCAACCTATAATTATATATATAGATAGGTTGAAGTCATTGGAGTAGACAGCTGTTGTTGCATTTAATTACTTTGATCAAATAAAGCGAGGTTCAACCAGCTAATTGAGGTACTGTTTTGAATCGTAGAAGATTAGTTATTACTTATCGATTCTTAGATAATGGAAGGAAGTCTTAGAGGTATAATTAGCTACTAAGACGAATTTTTGAAAGGAATATGAATGAATAGTAAAAGGGTAATTTGAATGATGACGTATGCTTCTGGAAACACACCCTCGATTCTTCAATATAAAGGCTCCACATCTTAGCCGACTGATTGAATCTAATCCACATTAATATATAACAATATTTTTTTTATTTCATTGTTACAGGTAGTAGGTACAGTTAAATTTTTATTCTGACTATACTTAAAATGGGCGAAGAAATTTTTTCTTCAAAGGTTTGCTGATAAGTTGCGTTACTTTCTTTGGTAAGGCTGGGGTCCAGCCAAAGTTTTCCTACGTAAAACTTTACCAAAGGTAGGGTGCTATTGTAACGCATAAATTACATAAACATAAACATTTTTACAATTCAAACTCCCGCGCATTACGTGAGGGTTAAAACTATTTAAAAAATTACTTGATCAAAACATTACGTTCCAAAACATAAACTCGCTTTCAATAAAGGTTCACTTCATACCGGTTGGCATTACAGTTTGCCAGTACAATAAAAATTACGATATTTAATTAATTTCTATTACTCACTAAAAATATTTAAAACTACAATAACGTTCTTTATAGAATTATAAATTTACCATTTAAAAACATTAAAATAAATAATATTATTCGACTGTATACGAATAATCTAACATCAAATTTTCATAGAAAATTTACCACTAAACTAAATTATAGAATCTAATTTATTTCTAATATTACCAATCACAAACTTATCCATTACAACGAAAATAAAACTCGAATAATTAAAGTAATTTTTATACGCGTTGAAAGTATTTACCGCAAATAGATTCTCGGAATAATGCGAGAGTAGTGTGGGTCACACTTGTTGAGGGAACTCAATATAGAAAAAACAGTTGGTTTTTACGGAAGACCGTCGTGTTTTATATTTAATACGTGACGCCTTTAGAATCGTTTTCTTTCACTACGATCTGTCGGCCAGTAAAGTACTTTCATCTCAAGTTAATCTAAAACACATATTCACTAACTAAGCCGTGATAAAAATGGCCAATAAATGGTTTAGCTGACTCATTGCCGTTTCCGTCCCGCCTTGGGGAATATTATTCTCAATCGGGAGGAGCCCGTAATAATTCCAGTAGTGTTTTTTTAAAAAACCTCGGCGTATTCGAAAAGGTATATATTTACATTTTTTTCTTTATTTGTCACAACGTGGTAAACTTATAACCCTTTAATCGGATGATATCATGTGAATCTTGGATTATTTAGCTTTATACTACTCAGTATCATGGAAACCACATGTGATTTAAGCACGTATATTAAATATTTTGTTTCTAATGAACGAATTAAGGCCTTATTACAATAGCGTAATGTAGTTCCGTTCGCTGAACAATCGGCGTGGTATTTCAAGTATCATCTTAGTGCTATCTGCTTCATCTAAATAATAACCAAATTAATTAAGCCATAATTACTGGTTCATCTTTGTGTAGAATTCACTTTAGGCTTCCGAAGATAACGAATGTCTGTAATTCTTTTTTTTTAACATGTAGTTTTCTCTCTGAATTCCAGGCGTTCGGGGTTTTTTTTGTTTCCCTCTTCGTATTTTGTTCTTCTCCGTTATTACCAATGCTGGTACATCAGGGTAATACCTCGAGTTTATATTGGCGGAGCTAGCGCCCTACAACGAGTTTCCGTGGAAGTCCGTCAAACATCATTTTTATACCAGTTAATACTAGTCTACCTTAGAAGAAACCGCAAGTATACCGTTAGGGAGATTCGCTATTTTCTCCAACCCCAAATAGCGTGGCGTCCAATTATTCTAATTAACTTTAATGTAATTATGTCCAAATATTTACCACTTTAAGCAAACCTACCCCCTACAAAAAAAAAGTCTCATGTAACTGGGTTTATTCAGTTAACAATTAGAGCTGAATACATTATCAATAATTAGCATAGTATTCATAACGGCTGTAGAACGTTTAATATAAACTGGAGATTTAAATTAAAAAGGTATTGTTTTATTTGTGCCACTCCATCATTTTTTTTTAAAACAAAACAATTATTACGACATAAAGATCGATATATATTAAAAACATAACAATGGCGCCCAATTCGTGTGTGTTTAGAGTAATTGCTTAAAGCTCTCGATATTTCGTGTTTTTGAAATACGAGATTATATTTGGACATAAAGAAGTTAATTAAGGTAAATTCAATTAATAAAGTTTTTTTTTCAGGAACTACCGTTATAAATTTAATTAAAATTGTGTATGATTTGTATACGTGTAATTTTAGTAACTGGACATATACAAGGATTACTGAGTTTCAATCATATGATATTTTGAATACTATACTTCAATTTTAAATATTAAATTGTTTGATATTAAAGAAATAATTTAACGTAACTAACTTTTAGAAATTAAAATACAAATCAATTAAATTTTTTGGAATTGATAAAAATATTTTTTGCTTAAATTAATTTTTTTTTAAATACAATTTTATTACTAAGCGGAAATCTTTGTGTTGTACAGTATTACTGATTTCTTTACTTATATTTTACTTATACTTTTACTTAATAATGCACCTTCATTTTTGTAACTTAAATTATTTTTGAACTTTAATCGTTAAACGGTAAACCCAGGTTTCAAACTTTAAATTTTTATCGACGTTATCATAACAATCTAAATACTACTTGATTATTTAATATACAATAAAACAAAGCTGTTACAAACTGACTGACTGAAAAATCACCCGTTAGAATAATACTTTACATTTTGTTTACATAACTTTTTTCTTTACAATGGAACGTCCCATTTCATATAATCTTCTTCATAAAGATGAACTAATACATGAAATTTTAATAAGAAATGCTACTCCTTTAAATACAGTAGCAGAATTAAGAAATCAAATTAGACAGTTAGGTAAAGAAATACTAGCGGAGGATATTGTTGAAACTGATTTGGACCAGGACAATGAACTTAAAATAATTAAAACAAAAATGGCCGAAATTGGCGAATATTTTAAAGAAAGTTCACCCAATTTTAAAATTTTTAGTCGCGTCAGAGCGTTATCGCATCACTTATATCATCGGTTATCACGTGTTAAGCCATCATCGGAACCAACATTATTTTCAACTTTAAATTTAGAACTTAATAGTTATTTAAAGAGGTTAGATAAGTTAAATTCATCATTTAAAACTTCTTTCGATTGTGGTGAGGGTGTTTCACAACAACAAATACCTACGGCAAGCATGCCGCATAGTCAAATAGATCTTTCAATACCAAAATTAAACTTACGCTACGACGGCAATTCGTGCGTACATACCTTTCTACAACGCTTAGAAGAACTTTGTGATTCAAGAAATATTTCTGCCACACAATTATTTAATTCAGCTGTAGAATTATTTTGTGACAAAGCTTTATTATGGTACAGAAGTATGAAATATACACTTCTGGACTGGGAAAATTTAAAAAATAACCTAATATCGGAATTCGCTCCAATAGATTATGACGATAAACTATTAATGGAAGTACAAAAGCGTACTCAGGGAATTAATGAGTCATCAACTACTTTTATAACAATAATGTTAAATTACTTTTCTCGATTTACTTATCTTATTCAGGAAGAGGAACAAATTAAAATTATTAGAAAAAACCTAAGACCAGAAATTCAAATGGCGTTATCTTTGTATAATTTTAAAAAAATAGAAGAATTACGCTTAAAATGCAAACTGTTAGATCATACAAGGGATCGAACAGCAAATTTCCTAGAACCACCAAAAATCACTCCACATTTTGTTGCACCTGATTTAGGGTATAAACCATTAATAAATAAACAACCACAAGTAAACTTAGTACAAGGTCAAAACCTAGACCCAAAAACTAATATACAAAATTACAATACTAAAACCTTTTTTCAAAATAATGATAGGAAAAATAAAAACCATTACTCTTATAATTTTTCAAATAAACAACCATCACATAATTTTCATAACAACAATAATTTAAATTATCAAAATAAACATAACAACAACAATTTTAATTATCAAAATAAACCAAACTACACCCCTAATAAGAACTATACAGATAATTACTTTAAAAATACAAATAATAGAGGTTTTCGTCAACAACAATTTAATGGTAATAATTCCAATAACAATAAAAACCAATTACATTGTATTCGTTGCAACCAAAATGGTCATTATTATTTAAATTGCAAGAGAATATTCTGTTACGGTTGTGGTGCTATCAATACTAAGAAACCAGATTGCAATAATTGTAACAAACATAAAAATAACCAAAACAATTCAAAAAACTAAATAGGTTGAATCGTAAAGGACGTACATCTTATTCTTTTCTCAAATTTAGAACAAGTAATAAATTTAATGTAAAACAAAACATCGATAATAATAATAAAAACAATTCTAATTACATAAAAAAAAAATCAAAAAATATATCTACGGTTCAAACCGATATTTTAGACGAACGTCCATTTTTAAATATTTCAATTTATGACAAAAACTATTACGGTTTATTAGATTCGGGCAGCTCAATTAGTATCTTAGGAGCTAGCACAGGAGATATTTTTATTAGTCAAGGTTTACAAGTACATAAATGTGACAATATTACAACGGTTAAAACTGCAAATAATTCGAGTGCAAAAGTTCATGGATACTTACTTTTACCAGTATTATTAAATAACATAACAAAGGTTATAAAATTTTATATAATACCTAACATTTCAACATCATTCATTCTAGGCGTCGACTTTTGGAAAAATTTTAAAATCGCTCCAGAAATTTTTCATAATTTACCCTTGGTTAGTAAGATAGATATTCCAAATTCTATTTTAGAAATAAAACATCTTCATCAATTTGAACATTTGTCTGAGGAAGAACAAGCCCTAGCAAGAAATATATTAAAAGGTTTTGACGACATTTCTTTTAGCAATTGTGGGTTAGGAAAAACTACTTTAATAACACATAAAATAGACACAGGAGATTCCCAACCAATTAAACAGCGTTACTATCGCGTTTCACCAGAACGTCTCAAGGAGATGAATCGTCAAGTGGACGAGATGCTTGAGATGGGCGTAATCGAACCTAGTACGAGCAGTTGGAATAATCCAACAATACTAGCACCAAAAGCAAATGGTGAATGGCGTTTTTGTTTAGATAGTCGTAAACTCAATTCTGTAACTAAAAAGGATGCTTATCCATTACCCTACATTAGTACTATTTTAGACCAATTAAGAGATGCTCGTTATCTATCATCAATAGATTTAAAATCAAGCTTTTGGCAAATTTCATTAGATCCAGATTCCCGCGAAAAAACCGCATTTACAATCCCAAATAGAGGCCTTTTCCAATATGTAAGAATGTGTTTCGGATTAACAAACGGTCCCGCCACACAACAGAGACTTATAGACAAACTATTCGGAGTAGAACTTGATGGAAAAGTTTTTACATATCTAGATGACATTATTATAGTTTCATCAACATTTAATGAACATATTACCTTACTTTTAAAAGTTTTAGAACGATTAAAATATGCAGGCTTAACTATAAATTTAGAAAAATGTAACTTTTTTAGGAAAGAATTAAAATATCTAGGATATTTAGTTAATGAAAATGGTTTAAATACTGATCCCGCTAAAATTAAGGCTATAGTAGAATTTCCAACTCCGAAGAACAGAAAAGAAGTGAAAATGTTCCTTGGAACAGCTTCTTACTATAGACGTTTCATAAAAAACTTCAGTACAATAGCGGCACCACTAAACACTTTAACTAGTACTCGGAAAAATGCTCCAAAATTTACATGGACAGAGGAGGCAGAAAAATCATTTAGTGACTTAAAGTCGGCTTTAATCTCAGCTCCGGTATTAATTTGTCCAAACTTTGACAAACCTTTTTCAATTCATTGTGACGCTTCAGGTTATGGGATCGCTGGCACTTTGACACAATTAGATGAAGATGGAAAGGAACATCCAGTGGCTTATGCCAGTAGATCACTTAATAAAGCAGAAAGAAATTTTTCAGCAACCGAGAGAGAAACTCTCGCAGTCGTGTTCGCTTTAGAAAGCTTTAGACCATATGTAGAAGGTTCTAAAACCTTCGACGTAATCACTGATCATTCAAGTTTGAAATGGTTTCTTAGTTTAAATAATCCAACAGGACGATTAGCTCGTTGGGGTATTAGATTGTCAAATTTTAATTTTCAAGTAATTCACCGAAAAGGCAAAGAAAACATAGTCCCGGATGCACTCAGTAGAGCTGTACCAATATGCGAAATTCAAACGCAAAGTGATGATAAATGGTATAACGATTTGTTAGATAAATGTAAACGTTTACCAACATCTTGTCCAAATTATCAAATTAAAAATAATGAATTATATAGATACTCAAAAAGTAAATTTTCTAATAATCCTGACTTTAACTGGAAGAAGGTAATACCAAAAGGCGATCGTTCTAAAATAATAGAACATCATCACGCTGGTTTATCTCCTCATTTTGGTAGTCTTAAAACATATCGTAGTCTAGCATTACGTTATTACTGGCCAAGTCTTTATAAGGACGTAGTTTCATGGATAAAAAACTGTGATACCTGTTCAGCATATAAACATTCACAAAAAGCAACACCAGGTTTGCTTGGCAATCCTAAAATTTGTAATAAACCTTTTGAGACAATAAGTATAGATTTAATCGGACCATTACCAAGGTCACGAGCCGGTTACATGTATTTGTTAGTAGTAGTTTGTTGTTTTTCAAAATATTGTATTATTTTCCCTCTAAGAAGAGCGATTGGTCGTAATATAGCTCAATCTCTTGAACAAGGTGTATTTCTTGTACACGGCATACCGAAAACTGTCATTGCCGACAACGGAAGTCAATTTACGGGTAAAGAAGTACAAAACCTATTTAATACATATCAAATACCAAATATCCACATGACTCCCCGTTATACACCGCAAGTTAATACTGTAGAAAGATATAACAAAACTATAATTACTGCTACTTCTATCCTAGTAAAAGAAGACCATAGGTCTTGGGATATTTCAATTCCAAAAATTCAATTTGCAATGAATACAGCAGTAAATGAAGCTACTCGCTTCACCCCTTTTTATCTTGTACATGGAAGAGAACCAATTATTTGTGGCTCAGATTATAATTGTATAAATAATTCTAATGAACCAATTGATTTAGCTTGTGCGTCACGAGGTGCATACGCTGAAAATTTAGGTATTTTAGAGGATACATTTATTAAGGTTCGTCAAACTTTATTAAAGGCTCATGAAAAAAGTGCCAAATATTATAATAAAAATCGTCGACAGGTAGAATTTGACATTGGAGATATAGTATGGCGTAAAACATTCCCACTATCAGATGCTGGAAAGTATTTTACTGCCAAATTCGCTCCTAAATTTTTAAAATGTAAAATAATAGGGAAAAAGTCTAATTTAGTCTATATACTCCAAGATTTTCACACACAAAAAACCTTAGGAGAATTTCACATTAAAGACTTAAGAATATAGTCAAAAATCTAATAAAATTCTCAATTAAAATTAATATAAAGAACCAAGTTAAACAATTAAAAAAAAAAAAAAAAAAATAAAGAACAAACAATTTAAAAAGAAAACAAATTTTATTTACAAAAACACATATTTCATCAAACTTAGTACATTAGTTTCAAATCAATTTAGCAAATATACATAAATTATACAAAGTAATATATTAAAAACATCCTATACTTAAATTGAAATATATTTCTCATAACCAAAATCAAATATGGTAAACTAAAGAAAAATCATGTATAATCAAAATCTTCAATAAATCATTTCTTACTTTGTAATTGCATAATAATCAATTAATAGATTTCAGGATCTAAAATGTAACCACTGAAATACTTATTTTCAATACAACTAAAAGTTAGAAAATACAAGCACTGTTGTATTTTACATTTTTGTAAACCGATAATGCCATCTAGCGTTATCAGGCACGTTTAAAAAAGCAATCAAGAAAATACTAGAACCAAAATTACAATAACATAATAAACCTAATAAAAAGATTAAAATATTAATTAACATAAATAAATATTTACATGTAATTCTCATTTAATAAAATATTTTCCATTGTTACTAAACAATAGTAGTAACAAGTAGCGCCTCTAGTGGCAAAAAGAATTAAACCAATGAGATTATTCATTTTAATACTTTGTTTTGTAAAAAACAAACAAATATGTATACTTCATATAATACAAAAATAAATTTTTACTTATAAACTACTTAAAATAACTAGTAAAAAAAAAAAATAATAATAATCAATATCCTATTTAATTATCTTAAAGTTATCAAAAAGGCAAAACTTTTGCAGGTATTGAAATATACAATTTCAAAAATTGATTTAACCCTTTAGTAAAAAATACTGGTTCGTTCGAACACAGTAATTTTTGTTTTGTTATTTGGTTTAACAAAATAGGGTTGTCACTTTGAAATATTTTTGAATTTTTTATATATTTTTCTCATCTATATTTAATATCTCTTATTTATATAGACAACTTATATTGGATACTTCGTCTTTACTGATCACTGGACAGTCAGCTTAGTCTAATTTTTGTTTACTTTACTATGCTCAACAATCGAGTGAAGTGTTTATTACCTTGTTAACATCTATTCTGTTAATGAGTTGTTTATAATTATCTAGTGTTTTGGTAGACAGTTTTACTGTCGCCTGACCAACCTATAATTATATATATAGATAGGTTGAAGTCATTGGAGTAGACAGCTGTTGTTGCATTTAATTACTTTGATCAAATAAAGCGAGGTTCAACCAGCTAATTGAGGTACTGTTTTGAATCGTAGAAGATTAGTTATTACTTATCGATTCTTAGATAATGGAAGGAAGTCTTAGAGGTATAATTAGCTACTAAGACGAATTTTTGAAAGGAATATGAATGAATAGTAAAAGGGTAATTTGAATGATGACGTATGCTTCTGGAAACACACCCTCGATTCTTCAATATAAAGGCTCCACATCTTAGCCGACTGATTGAATCTAATCCACATTAATATATAACAATATTTTTTATTTCATTGTTACAGGTAGTAGGTACAGTTAAATTTTTATTCTGACTATACTTAAAATGGGCGAAGAAATTTTTTCTTCAAAGGTTTGCTGATAAGTTGCGTTACTTTCTTTGGTAAGGCTGGGGTCCAGCCAAAGTTTTCCTACGTAAAACTTTACCAAAGGTAGGGTGCTATTGTAACGCATAAATTACATAAACATAAACATTTTTACAATTCAAACTCCCGCGCATTACGTGAGGGTTAAAACTATTTAAAAAATTACTTGATCAAAACATTACGTTCCAAAACATAAACTCGCTTTCAATAAAGGTTCACTTCATACCGGTTGGCATTACAGTTTGCCAGTACAATAAAAATTACGATATTTAATTAATTTCTATTACTCACTAAAAATATTTAAAACTACAATAACGTTCTTTATAGAATTATAAATTTACCATTTAAAAACATTAAAATAAATAATATTATTCGACTGTATACGAATAATCTATCATCAAATTTTCATAGAAAATTTACCACTAAACTAAATTATAGAATCTAATTAATTTCTAATATTACCAATCACAAACTTATCCATTACAACGAAAATAAAACTCGAATAATTAAAGTAATTTTTATACGCGTTGAAAGTATTTACCGCAAATAGATTCTCGGAATAATGCGAGAGTAGTGTGGGTCACACTTGTTGAGGGAACTCAATATAGAAAAAACAGTTGGTTTTTACGGAAGACCGTCGTGTTTTATATTTAATACGTGACGCCTTTAGAATCGTTTTCTTTCACTACGATCTGTCGGCCAGTAAAGTACTTTCATCTCAAGTTAATCTAAAACACATATTCACTAACTAAGGTACGTAAATCTTTGATTTTCGTCAGTCTATCGCTTCTCTTTTTTATTCGATATACAGTAGAAACTTTTATTGATTACAGCCGTGATAAAAATGGCCAATAAATGGTTTAGCTGGCTAATTGCCGTGTCCGTCCCGCCTTGGGGAATATTATTCTCAATCGGGAGGAGCCCGTAATAATTCCAGTAGTTTTTGTTAAAAGAAACCTCGGCGTATTCGAAAAGGTATATATTTACATTTTTTTTCTTTATTTGTCACAACGTGGTAAACTTATAACCCTTTAATCGGATGATATCATGTGAATCTTGGATTATTTAGCTTTATACTACTCAGTATCATGGAAACCACATGTGATTTAAGCACGTATATTAAATATTTTGTTTCTAATGAACAAATTAAGGCCTTATTACGATAGCGTAATGTAGTTCCGTTCGCTGAACAATCGGCGTGGTATTTCAAGTATCATCTTAGTGCTATTTGCTTCATCTAAATAATAACCAAATTAATTAAGCCATAATTACTGGTTCATCTTTGTGTAGAATTCACTTTAGGCTTCCGAAGATAACGAATGTCTGTAATTCTTTTTTTAACATGTAGTTTTCTCTCTGAATTCCAGGCGTTCGGGGTTTTTTTTTGTTTCCCTCTTCGTATTTTGTTCTTCTCCGTTATTACCAATGCTGGTACATCAGGGTAATACCTCGAGTTTATATTGGCGGAGCTAGCGCCCTACAACGAGTTTCCGTGGAAGTCCGTCAAACATCATTTTTATACCAGTTAATACTAGTCTACCTTAGAAGAAACCGCAAGTATACCGTTAGGGAGATTCGCTATTTTCTCCAACCCCAAATAGCGTGGCGTCCAATTATTCTAATTAACTTTAATGTAATTATGTCCAAATATTTACCACTTTAAGCAAACCTACCCCCTACAAAAAAAGTCTCATGTAACTGGGTTTATTCAGTTAACAATTAGAGCTGAATACATTATCAATAATTAGCATAGTATTCATAACGGCTGTAGAACGTTTAATATAAACTGGAGATTTAAATTAAAAAGGTATTGTTTTATTTGTGCCACTCCATCATTTTTTTTTATTAAAAACAAAACAATTATTACTACATAACAAAAGATCGATATATATATTAAAAACATAACAATGGCGCCCAACGTGGGGCGTGGGGTTTCGGGGTAAACTGTGTAACTTTCACAGCTGTAAATTCATTCTGCCAAAAGGCGTTATATCATCGACGTCTGAAGCCGGAAGTTGTGAAAGAAAAACTTAACTGTATAAATAGGTATAGACAAGGGGACCCCATAACTCGCGTACGCACACAATTTATGGTCCCAACTTCCCGGCCCATAGCTTTATAGTTTACCAATAAAACATACTTACCGCCCCTTAAGGGACTAGCCGAATATATAACCTTTATAGGATTTTTTTGGCAATCAACTAAATAATTTTGAAAAATGCGTCTCTTTTGGTGGTATATAGTAAATTTGAAAAAAAAACTACAGAACCGTTGCGTACATCTCTTATACAGGCGAGGGTGGATGAGGGGTTACTCCATTCAGCCCAGCTCCTCCAGGAAGTCCAACAGTTTTTTGACGTCGCTGAAGACACGGAGGCTACCTAGGGCATTTAGATACTACGCCATGTATCGGGCCACTTCTTCGCATGGCGGCTGTTTCTTCTGCCTCCAGGCTCTGCACAAGGAGCTGTCGGTGATACGTATGTGGATGCACTAATATCTAGTGTCAGCCAGAATTTACTGAGCCTAAAAAAATAATTCATAGTAAATAGATACTCTTATCAGTAAACCAAACATCTCTGCTCAAGACTTAAAAATCCGTTTTCATAAAATAAATGCGATCACAAAATAGCCCTGTGAGATATGTAATCCGGCCATTTATAAGTGGTCGTTGCATCTCGTATGTTATGTGAAATGGGGCACACATTCGTATTTGTCCGGGTGAATCCTCTGACAGATCGCCTCTGTTTCCTTGGACTTTTCTATAGCGTATTCGAAGAAACAACTCCGAGGTTATTAAGGGAACGAGATTGCTCTGTTCTTACAACGATATGATTTGATTGCAAAGACATGAATTTCGCTCTAATTGTGATATCTGTTTTCTTTTTCCTGGAGTCGGCACAATATGTTATTTTCTTCCACACTCCTCTAATCTGATATACATATTCTGTCACACTAAAAATCAACATATCACACAAATCATCCATCTCTTTCTTGATCTACCTTTACATTTGTACCCATCCATCTTGTAGCTTGTAGATCATTATTATTTTTGCCACATGACTTTTTACCTCCTCATTATATGCTCATATCGCCGTAATCTTCTTCCGTTCAATTTTTAGTGCAACTTTCAAAGATCCCTTATGTACTCATTTCTCACCTTATCCATTCTTGTAACACCATACAAACATCTCAACATTCTCACGTCAGCTGAGTGGAGACATTTGTGCTTTATCGACGGAAATTCGACCATAATAATTAATTTAAGCTATAAGTTTGAACTTTATTAAGGTTCTGTTCTCATAGATTATACTTCTATAATCACAGATTCCGCCAAGGCTACACTCTTAATTTGATTTTAACTATAAACAAAAGAGTATGGTATGCGTGTGTGTAATGTTTTTTATGGATTTAATGTATGTACTTTTTGTGCATAATTAACAAAAAAATCGCATTCTGCACTCCTTCTCTTTTAGTGTGCGAAATTTCATACTCCTCCTTCCGCACAATTTTTGTAAAAAGGGGTACAAAGTTTTTGCTGTGTTTTTGCTTCACGTATTTATATATAAATTAAATTAAACGGAACTTTGTCGATTGTCTTCATAACACCGACTCGTTGCGAGTCTAGTTTGATTCGACGCAATATTTCTCTGCAATGCGCTCAGTTTATCTTTTAAATCGCTAAATACTTAACTAGATTTTATTCATTTGTACTGATTGCTTCGGTAAATGCTGGAAAACGTAATGAATTTTATGCTCTTCTAATAATGTAAAGCGGTTACATAATCTTGCTCACGTATACCACATTCTTGAAGACAATTTTTTTTAGAAATTTACTTACGATAAAATTGTGTTCTACGAATCTTGACAATAATATACAGATAGTAAAACTACGTTTTAATGGTTTTAAGCGGGGTAGTTAATTTGAATTTTGTTATTCCGACATTTTGGCTACTTCTATTATAGTATTAAGTGTACTATATACTGTATGAAAGTAGAATAAATGCAGTCGAAATAAGAGATTTGATAGGTAAGCATGAATGATATGTTACGGAATAGTGTTGAATAAGGGAATATTGTGGCTTGAAAGAAGACGTAATAACAGGAGTTGAAACAGGAATGTTAACGTGGTTTCGGCATCTATAGAGGATGGATGAAAGTAGAATCAGAAAACTAGCGTACGACAGTATTGTGAATGGTAGAGTTGGTACCGGTAGACCACGGCGTTACGCATCATGATCAAATAGCAGAAGTGTTAAAACGAGGACAACAACAATGCGTATCACTATGCCTGCCCATAAGGCCCGTGAGTGGAAGAGAGAGCGAAATACTCGCTTCACTGCTCCGATTATTTATGACCCAAACTGCACGGAGAAAATAAATCTACTATAATTACAAGTGTAAAAATGAACGACCTGTCAATTATTTTATAGTCGCAGCTGATTTCAACACTTTATTTTTGAACCAATTGTATGTTTTGTGAAAAATATCAAGATCATCTAATTTTGAGTTTAGACGGTTTATAGTGTTACAGTTTAGTAGCATAGTTGTTCTTGACATGTTTCCGTTTAAAGTTTAATTAAAATAGTATATCAATGACTTCAATCCGCTATCGGTTGTGCCAATTGCTAAGTTTAATACTTTAAATTATTGGAGGGATGGTGAGGTGTTCTAAAAATGCTTGTAGCGTGTGAACAGTTCATGTAAAATATGTGTTACAACCGTAAGGTTCTCCGATTACAAAGTATTGTGACCAGTTGCTGCAAGTAGTGAGTTGTTGCAAGTATTACAATAGTCTATGCCAATTATTGTATTATAGATATTTATTCCTTTTATTATTTAATAATAATCTTATACTTGGAATCATGATGTTTATTTCTCTATTATTGTACTTATTTTATTATCTATTTACGTAATTTCCTCCATACCATCCCTATTTGGAATAGATTTTAGGCTTGAAGACAAAAGCCAAAAAACCTGGGTGAATTAGTGGTTTTCATAAAGTTCTTTTGATTTCGAAATCAAACTGTCCAAGGTACAATTATAATTGTTTGAAATGTTTGAAATCTTCGTGGTTCGCGTGAAACGTAAAGTGGCTGGGCTGACGCCGTCAGTTTGTGGTCTGGAGGTGTGAGGAAGCTCGCCGGCGACCGCCGTTGCTCGCCTGCCTAGCACGATGCTAGGTGCACCATTCCTCTGTAACATTTTGAGACATTTTACCTAAAATTTTATGAATGACTAGCTGACCCGGCAAACTTCGTACCGCCTCAGTATCAATAAATAAAACACGTTTATTTCTGAATGGCGGGACGAACATCAAGCGTTTAAGATTCAAAACAAAAAAAAACACTTTCAAATTTAATTTCATTTCTGAACGACTTTCAAATTTAAATGATTTCTAAACGACAGGACGAATATCAAATGTTTGACAGGTAGGAATAGTTTCTAAGGGAAAGCGAAATTGTTGTTTTTACTATATTCAAAGCATATTTTTCATATTAACTCACCTTTTAAACCTTCCCTGGACTTTCACAAATAATTCAAAACCAAAATTAGCCAAATCACTCCAGCCGTTCTCAAGTTTTAGCGACATTAACTAACAGCAATTGATTTTTATATATATAGATATGGAACAATTAAATAGATGATTCTGCAAATATTTATTTGGCATACCGTCACGTTAAGACATTTTAATTAATCATTATTATAATTTGAAAAGTACATTTATATATATACCCTTTCCAAGTATTTATTTTACTGTTGACAACTCGATGACGGATCAATTAGTAATGTCCTAATGCGTTTACGACTCGATTTGTTACAAAAATCGAATTAATTGATAAATAAGTTTTAACCAATATAACTTATCTATATATTTTTGCTAAAAATACTATATCTTGTAATAAATATACCCACATTTCAATTAACATATATAAAATAAGCCAATATATATAATAACTTATAATAATTGCGATATTATTTTTCTTTAAAGAATTTTTTTTCAGATTTATTACATTCGATTTATTTACGTAGTGTCTATGGTTTAATAGTCTGTGCGGCACATAACTTACAGAACATCACTATTACGTCACTAAAATACGACAATTATGTCATTTATTTCATGTGGGTTTATAAAGAAATATGTAACTTGATAGACGTGCAAACGTCAAAAGTAAAATAAACGCTTGGAAAGTGTATAATTAATTTATAAGACAACTGCTCATGCTCATCCGCGCATCAAGGCTTGACAGTGCCCCGGGAAGCAGAGAAAACTGACTTCGTCAACAGAGGTTAGCTCCACAGCATCCTTAGACGGCTGTAGACCCCTGTAGAGACGCACCACTCACTTAAGTCAAACCCTATAGCCTCTAAATGGTATTTGGCTCAGCCGTCTCGAAGATGCGAAGAGTACTCCATGCATGACCGAACTCGTGCTTGGTATAAGTTCGGCAGTTCTAAAAAATGGAGGTCGCCCTACCTTTATGCAGTTTGATTCAATTAACGGCAGGTGGTGCCGGCCAATTAGGGTGCAGCCGAACTGCGGAGCCAGAGGAAATTGCCTTACTGCACAAAACCGCGGCACGAAGATGCACTGCAGTCCGACGTTTCGGGGAAGCGAAAATTAATATTATTCAATCACTTTTCACCCCTTTCTTCATTTATCGGTATACGCATCAAATTACAATCGTAAAGAAACCTGAGCTATAAAGTAAAATCGAGACCTAGACTGTAAATTGTCGTGGTAGCGTAATAGCTAGCACACGCGTCCCAAGCTCAAAGGGCGTGGGTTAGAATCCTGACTGGAACGTATGCACCATTTAGGCAGTTTTCTGACTTAACGTGCATATTGTTACAATTACCACGTGCTAAAAATGGTGAAGGAAAACCTGTACATCGAGATAACCGATGTGTCAAGCCTTGGACAACCGCAGCGGGTAGACTGTTCGTTCCCCTATAACAAGAGGCCCGAGCCCAGCAGTAGGATGTTTATGGGCTGGATACTATAGACCAGTGTTTTTCAACGGGTCGCGAAGCCTCTTTATGGGGTCGCGGGGCGTCCATAGCGGAGTTGTAAAAGGTTGGAAAAGCTACTGCAGTAAAGTTTGTGATATCCGTAGATTCATCAAATTGCAAGGACACAAAAGTACTTTCTTTTATTTTTTCTATGACTCGATCACGAACATCAGTCACCATATCGCTTATACTGCGTTGAATGGTACTGCCAGTCAGAGGTATACTTTTGAGTATTTCGACCTCTTGTTTGCCAAACATAATCTCCGCCATATCTAAAGCCGCTGGTAAAATCGAACTTTCGGCAATAGTATTAGGTTTTTCTGCTTTAGATACATGAAGAGCTAGTCGATAGTAACGCTTTCTCATTGATGCGGGGCGGGGACGGGGCGGCCGGCATCGGACGTGGTCGTACGTAAATTGCGTTATCTAATGGCGACGCATTCGATGTAAAAAAAAAAGTCTTTTAAGTACTTAATTATGTATTTAGTCGGACCCTAATTATGAAAATTAATAAATATATTGGATTAAATATTTGTCACAAAATAAAATACGTGAAAAAAAAGCAACGGGTAGGGGGGTCGCGAAATATTTCTTCATACTAAAGGCGTCGTGTCATGAAAAAGGTTGAAAAACACTGCTATAGACTGTAACTTAAGACTATGTACACACAAATGAAGTTAAGTTAAAAATAACCTTACGGTCATATAATTGTAGTACTAAGAGTATTTAGAGAATAGTTTTTTTTATTGAGTGAGTTCAGCAGACAGGCAGACGTCCCACTTGATGGAAAGCGGTTACCATAACCTATGGTCATTTGCAACACTAAAGACTACAAATGCGCTACTGCTCTCTAAACGGAGACTGCAAACTGGTCGCTAATGCCGGAACACAAGTTAACGTTGTTATGGCGGCATACTCTCAACCAGGGGTAGTATCCTAGGCCATCCAGTTGGGAAAATACCCTACCTTGGCTGTGGGTTGTTTTGTATAATAAAAAGCCAGGATTCACTTACAATATTTATTTGGGTGCTTTCCTATTACAATAATATATTAAGGAACCTATCACAGCCCTAGGAAACCTATCCAGGCGTTAAACGCGTAGACTACTTATCCTTAAAGTCCGAAGACCATTGAGGTTGCGGCTGCAGTCGCATCAGCAATAGCAGGGTGGCTGCAGCTGGTTAACCGACGAAGAAAAAGGCGACATAGCCGGAATTGCAGCAACCCTCGCAACAGGACACTCAGCACGCTGCCAGGGTTCAGAGACAGTGTAAGAAGCCCGTACTCAGGCCAGTAGATGCGTTTGTCTACAAGGGTGTGCTAAAGACTCGGAGCTGCAGAGGGTTCTGATTAAAAAAAGTTCTTGCTTCAGATAGCTGAGTTATATGAGAGAAGATCTTCTTATAGATACGTAGATATTAAATTAGTTTACTGGGAGGATTACTCCAGGAAAACGCTTGAATACTCATAGCTGAATGCATGCTAAATGGTGGATTGTTTCTCATTATATACGATTCCGAAGGAACATGCGGATTATATTTTTTTTAAATATGGAATCGCAACCTGAGATTATGCGAACTACAAACAAATTCATATTTAAAAAGAAAATAAATAACAAATTAGACATTTTGTCATATTTTTGGAAGACAATTTCAAATAATTAAGTTTTTACAAAATTTGTATTTTCAGCAAAACAAAGTAATAAATTAAAGAATTATTAAGTTCATATTAATCAGAAAATTCTGAGCTGTGTTCCCGAACCCGAATAACAAGGTCCAGAGAAGTTTTTCAAAACAAACATTGTAAAAATTAAAGGATGTCCATACAATCGTGAGTATTTCGAGTCCTACCTATCGTAAACACTGAAATAGGTGGCAACTCTAGGTAAAATATATGTATATGTGGGTAGATATTTATTTTAATAAATTTATAACAATAAATCTAAAGGCTGCTGAAACTGAATTTAAAATTGGGCAATCAGGGGGTTAATTCGGATTTCTTTTAAACTAGTCACCCGTTGTCGAAATTCGACCATAATTAATAATGTCAAAGACTATGCTTCTATAATCACAGATTTCGCCAAGGCTACACTGTTAATTTGACTTTAACAATAAACAAAAGAGTGTGTCAAATACATGGTAGTGTACCTATAATTGTGTAAAATGATTTTTTTATTGATTTAATGTATCTTTTATTCAAAATTTAAAAAAATATATTAGCATTCGCCGCTTCTCTATATAAACTATAAGTGTGCGAAATTTCACACTCCTCTGTCCGCGCAATTTTCGTAAAAAAGGGCACAAAATTTTTGCTTCACGTATTAATATATAAATAACTCATTCTTGGGTAGATTACAGAATCGATGCTAATCAAAGATGTAAGGAGCTCTGTTCATCTAAGAACCGCCATAAATTAAACGTTATATCGCACAAAAGACTGCGCATGAATGGGCCACCCCCACATTGTTCTGTCAGTTCAGACAAAGCGTCGAGGGCCGCGATTAGCCTCCATGCGACTCATTATAATTAACTCGCGAGTGGAGCAAAGCTCACTGTTCACGGTAAAATATATTTGTCTTGTTTTTTGGACGGTTATTCAAACAATATTTAGAGCGCCTTCTTTGCCGCAAAGCGCAGCGTGGGAGCAGCGGGGCTGTATTTAACACATCTTTTCAATATAGGTGTCACCGACAGCCCCCTGTGCAGAGCATGCCTGGAGGCAGAAGAAACAGCCGCCCATGTCCTGCTTGAATGCGGAGAGGTGGCCCAATACAGGGCGAAGTATCTGGACGCCCCAGGTAGCCTCCGAGAAGCCTTCAGCAACGTCATGAAGCTGGTGGACTTCCTGGAGGAGCTGGGCTGGATGGAGTAAACCCTCATCCACCCTCGCACGCAAAATAGGCGGCTTGTCGTCGAGTTGCGGAAACCGCCCGCTCGCAGAAGAACAACTACACACTCCTCTATTATGACATACATCTTCTGTCACACCAAAAATCAACATATCATCCTTCAAACAATCTATTCATCTTTTTTTTGGTCTACCTTTACATCTGTACCCATCCATCTTGTAGTTTAACATTCTTTTTGTCACGTGAGTTTTATCCCTCCTCATTATATGCCCATACCATCTCAGTCTTCTTCCTCTCAATTTTTCAGTCACGGCTGCAACTTTCAAAGATTATGATTTTGTACTCATTTCTCACCTTATCCAGTCTTGAAACACCACACATACATCTCAACATTTTCATCTCAGCTGAGTGGAGACGTTTGTGGTTTATCACTTTAGTGGCCCAACCTTAGATCATATAAACGTCTAGATCACGCATCAATTGCACAAAAACTGCCTAAAAACCGTGCACCAAATTTGGTGCACTCGCTCCTCACGCCGGTCACGCCTGTTAGTGTCGTTTTGACTACTTTACTGGCTGGAGCTCTCACGAAAAAACTCTTTATACCGTCCTGCGCTATTAAAATGTGTCGGAACTATTTTAAAAGAGGAAAGGATAAGGATATGATGTTATTTCAACGAAAAACCTATCACCTTATTCATGATTTCTTAATAAAAACATGAAATTTAATTTCGATATTTCCAAGGTTATCGAATTGAGTAATGTTGTCAGGTGAGAAGTGGAACTTATTTTCCGAAATTTGGGGAGTTTCTTACGATTTTTTTTGTAAAATATAAATAATTTGAAAAATCTATAGAAAACAGACATGTAATATTTGTGGGTCCGTCCGGTTTTCTTAAACCAGTTTATATTACGTTTTAAATTTCCTACGAATCCAATTGTAGTAAATCGATGGATAAAAGAAATCTGGGTATCGCAAGATGTCCACCACTAGAATCCAAACAAAAGGTCGTTTGTGTTTCCAATTATTTTGATGAAAAATAAATTTGTATATCGGAAAAAGGTTTTAGAAAAATTAAAAAAGAAGCTGTGTCAAGAAAGGTGTATTGAAATAGCACTACTAATTCAATTAATAGTAATCATGATTCATACACTTCAATAATATTTTCTATTTATTAGTTTGGGAAATGAACCGATTTACCATGAATCTCGACAATACAAACTTATTTTAATACTGTCATATGTATATACTTGCGGTAATGGAAATAAACATAATATACTTTTTAAAACAAAAAATACGGGATATTTTAAGTATCATGCAAGCAAATTTTAAATAACCAATTATATATTGTTGCAGTAGTGCTTGTTTTTGCTGGATAGAAAATTTACAACAAATTAACAAAGAGTAAATCTTTGGTGCTCTAAAATTTTAATTAACTTTTACTGTTTAGTTTCTTCTAATTCAATTTTAGTTAGCGCTAAAGAGGAGAAGTAGTGAGAGACAGGGAAGGATTTCGAAACTTATTTTTTGTATAGCTTTATTTTATGTTACCTAAAACATATAATGAATTTATGGAGATATCGTGTATTGACATTTTTTAGTAGATTATTGTCATAATTAAGAAATTAATTTTGTCTATATTCTGTTACCTGCATCTCTATTAATTCCTAATAAATAATAATTTAATATATTGATATGTTAGAAAACAAATTTTAGTTTATGAAATAATCAAATCGTAAAGCTTGAATTAAAACTTTTGGATATGAATATTTTTATTTTAATAATAGCCCTTTTCAAGTGGTTTAGTTGCTCTAAAGTCGCTGCATTAAACTATTCCGTGTACTTACCCCTTAGTTCCTACTACTGATATAAATTTACATTACATATAACACACCCAGTATGAACCCAATCTCAAGTCAGTATCATCCCAAGTCTACTATTACAAATTATTTAATTGATTTTTAGGGTAGAATAATCTTTGGGCCATAACTAGTCGTCTAATAACCATCGTGAACATATTGTGTAACACAAAAAGAATTTGCCATTATGGATATTTTTTTAGAATCGTTAAATTAGTATTAGTAACTAACAGACTTATAAAAACGTACTAATATCTGTACAGACATTTAATTGCGAATTAAAATTACTACATATACTAAAATGTGTTATGAATTCATTTGTGCATGTATTTTTTTATGATTCGGTCCAAGACACACAACTTTAGTTGCTAATTTTATAGATTTTTATTCTTTAATTATAGAAGAAAAACTGAAACCTCTGAGTAATATTAACTTATAACACAAAGAGGGATTAAATCATTGCGATCATTTAAACTTTTCACTTATATAAAAATATTTAATTATAAAATATAAAAAATGGGGTAATATTTTTTAGCTGATATCCCGAAATCACGCACACATTGATAGTTTTTCTAGAGTGAATATAGCAATGCTTCGCGTTTTTGATGCCGTTTTTGGCGATCTTGTTTGTTCGCAATGCTCTCTCTAGACATGTTATACCTCAATGGGCCCAACATTCGGACCCGTATAGCATGACTGGTCGTATGACTTATATATTTGACCTTTTAGTTTCAGTGGCATTAGTTTGTCGCACGTCACACCAGTTACCTGTCTCCACTTTAGCCATGCTACATTTATTCTTTTCCTTACATCCCTCTCTATGTCACAATTAATCTGCAGTAGTGAACCAAGGTATCTGAATTCGGGGTTACATGGTAGTGTGGCTGATTGTAGTATGACAGTGATGTTTCAGTGAACGGCCTATATATAGATAAAAAAATGCAGCTATCATACAATATATTTACTCGTCTTTCCTGTTTAAAATAATATATTTGTCATAAAACCTTCCTTGTTGAAAATCTATTAGTTTTTTCTTAGTTGGCTTAAATGCGAGTACAGCAACGGGGCATGTCTAGTAAGATATATACAGTTCCAATAACCATTATTACGATATTTGTAGTAAAAATAAGTCATAACTTTGAATTGCATTGTGGGTAGTCTCATAAAAAGTGAATATACTGAAGTAATGGCCGCGTCAGAGTTCAAAGTACTACTACAAATTGCGATGTATGAACAATTTGCATTGAGACTCGTTTTACGACTTTTATATTGTTAAAAAGTTATTTGCTGCTCAAAGTAGGAAAATGCACAAGAATTTAAATATAACACACAAAAATTTAACAACTCACAAAGGAGGTTTTACGAGAAATATCTGATATTAAAAACAGAAAGAGAACGATATATAAGACATTGTGTGATAGCCGCATCTTTTTTATAAGATACTAGGTGTGCCCGCGGCTTCGTCCGTCTGGCATTTTTTCGCGGAACCCCTAAAAAAGTAACCTAAGATACTCCTTATAACATCAACTACCTGCCAGTGAAAGTCCTGTCAAAATCGGTACAGCCGTTACATAGTTTGGCCGGAACATTCAGACAGTAAATATTTTTAAAGATTGATCTTTGATATATTTACCGTATATTCTGTTACATGCCGACAAATTGGATGCACACCTGGTCTATTGCCTTTACCGCATTTGGACTTCTTTTGTTTACTTTGTGTTTCAAATTTGCAATTTGACAATAGCCTATTGTTATTGTACTTGTTTATGGCCGCAAGTGTGCAGAGTACTGTTTCTCGGAGACTTCAGTCCACACGGCCGGTTGTTGTATTGTACAGTTTAGTATAAAACGATGCCGATGAGTGAAGCGACGATTTTGATATTATGTAGTACAATCGATAAGAGATATAGTGACGGACTTTGCACGTGTTATTGAATCGTGCAGTTTGTACTGGTTGTATCCAGTTATATTTGTACCTGTGTTATACGTGTTTGTATAGTTCTAATAGATTCTATAGTAATTCCAACGGCATTTTAATTCGAGTCCTGTAGCTCGTAACAATACTTTCATATGCATTAAGTAATAAGCTGTTATTTTGACATACAAACAGTTTAATTTTATTTATCTGTACTATAATATTTTTATGTTCAAAATTTTTCATTCAGAAAGTAGTGTTAATAAGGGTGTAGACATAAGGGAGGTATTAGTATTAAAAAAATAATTAAAAATTTAAATGCATATTAATGTCATTTAAACCGACTTCGAAAAAAGGAGGAGGTTCTCAATTCGTCGGGATCTTTTTTTTTTTTTCTTTGTATGTTCGCCGATTACTCCGTGATTTATGATTCGATTTACGTGATTATTTTTTTGTTCGACGCGGAATAGCTTTTAATTGGTCCCCTAAAAATTTTACATAGTTTGGTCAAGTCATTTTCATTTTACGATCATTTTTTGTTCCCGGTTCTTGGGACCTATATTTTTTAAGAAGCGCGGCACCATTCGTTTGTCCACCCATACATAGCTAGACACTAAAAAGTAACAAATAAAAAATAAAAACTTCGTTTAAAAAAACCGACTTCAAAAACTAAAATGTATAAAATAACTTATTTCTAAAGCTATTATTATTAATATATATTATCTAAAACATCTTGAAGTCGGTGCAAAGCAAAACATAAAATTACTATATTTTGAAAATTACTAAGCACCGACTTTAAGATGTTTTAGATAATATATATTAATAATAATAGCTTTAGAAATAAGTTATTTCATACATTTTAGTTTTTGAAGTCGGTTTTTTTAAACGAAGTTTTTATTTTTTTGTATATATTGTTGTTTTATTTTCATGAACTGCCGATCCCCCAATAAACCACCTGCCTCAACCCCCCCCCCCTCCCCCCCTCCCCCCCTCATATAAATGAATGAAAACCCCCCTCCGAATGAAAACTTGGCTACAAAGTGAAAAAATTTTACAATTTTAAAAACATATATAAGTTATATAGATAAGTATATTATGTTCAGAGATAAATAGCTAAATATATATAAGAAATAAAGTAAGAATTATGTAATAAGTAAGCTATAACTGTATTTGATTGTAGCAAAAAAAAAATGTAATAGGTATAAGGAGCCTTTGTTAAATCCGAGATAAAGAAATCAACTAAAAGAAATAAAAACCAAAAAAAAGATAAAAATTAATATAAGCAATACGCCCGGACAGTCAAGTTCATCCAGAGAGAGAGAGAGAGAGGAAAAAAGGCAAAAAAAGTATTACTATAACAAAATTGTAGTTGAGTTTTCGTATATCTAGAGATTTCCCTGTGGGTCCAACTCTGAAAAGTTACTCTATTTTATTTATATAAAAACTTACATATTTTATATATAAACCTTTAGTGAAAAGTTTTATAACTTCTGGCGACAACCGCTTTAAAATCTGCTGCGTGGTTGAGGAGTTAGCAAATACAAAGATAAAGAAGTACATACATAACTTCAATCCAGGTCCCTTGCGAGTTAGGCACAAACAACAGAGCGCCATTCAGGCTTATTCTTACACACCTCACTTGCTTCTTTGACATTCATAGTTCTTGTCATGCACGCTCGTCTGTTCTTAAGGCTCCTGATATCACCTTCTGCTAGCACACGATCAATTTGATCGTGGAAGGTGTGTCGTGGCCTTCCGCGACTTCTGCATTTATCCACTTTTGCATTGTATATCTGTTTAGTCATTCTTTCATCATACATTCTTTCCACATGCCCGAAACACCGGAGCATTCCTTTCCTTACCTTCACCCCGACACTCTCTTTCAGACCAATTAAAAGATAAATAGTAAGGCGCGGAAAGCGACTTTGTGTAATACTTGCAACAACTGGAAGGGTTTATGGTAGTAAATGAACAGCAGCTGGTCACAACACTTATAATCATAGAACTTTACGGGTTACATACATATCCTCCACTGACTCTTCACACTCGACAAGCATTTTTAGAACACTTCGCAATCCCTCCAACAATTTTGCAGTATAAGAAACTTAGCAAATTGGCACAACCGATAGCGGATAGAAGTCATTGATAAACTATTTCAATTAAAGGGTTATGAATGACAAGAATTTGATACATCATTGTTTGGAAATTTTGGATAATATTTTATATAAGATAGATATAAGATATTATATAAAATATTATACTTATTTTACATATAATAAAATAAATCAAACAGTACAAATCTAACGCGTCTACGTATATGAAAATAAAATGTAGTGAATACCGCGTATATACAATTGAGAGATTAGATATATTAGATATTAGAGATAAATATTAATACATTAAATTATGTTAGATTATAGATAACTACTTACTCTATACAAAACAGGCGCTTATCATCAAATAAATAACAATTTAATATTATTATTCAATTAAGGAAATGGCTTGTAACGTTTAGAAAAAGAGGGTACATAACAAAATTAATTATTAACTTTAAAAAGAAACACGACAAGAACAACTATGCTACTATAAGTAAATGTGACATTACGATATGATGAGTACGAATAAAGGCATTATATTATAGGAATGAATCTAACCGTGAATGGCGTTCTTTATAAGAATCGTTTAAATCATCCGCTCCCAGGTGGCGCCACTTCATCATTCCACTGGATATTGTGAGCACGTGAGCACAATGTGAACGCACCCTTATGATTCATTGCGAAAACTAATTTGCTTTATTATTTCACTTTTTTGTTGTTCTTGTATCATTATACGTACGGTATGTTTGCTAGCGATCTGTCTTATCTATGTAAAAACCTATTAAATCAGTCATTAGGGTTACCTATTTCTTAGATTTCATTTTAATTAATATGTCATAAGTAATAAGAATAATAATTTAGATTAGAGAAAAAAGTAGTATAGAAAAATGTAAAAGAAAGTAATAATAATCCATCCTTTTTTTCTAGTAGTAGAATTAAAAATAAAAAGACCAATAAAAGATACAGAAGAAAAGAAAACCTCCCTCTTACCCCATGAGGGAGAAGAAGCGAAAAAAACCGTTTCACGCGGATATCCTGTAAGAGCGTATCACACCGATCAAGCCGACCCGAATAAGTGCCGACCTTTAGTGAAACAGTGATTCCAGCATGGCACTACCACATAATTTGTTTTACTACGTACATACTATTCATTCCATTCATTCGCTCCCTCCTGGTCCGTACTCAAAATCCCCCCTCTAACCCCTTTCGTCTTTAAAAACAGACGTTGTAAAACTCTGAATGTTTTTCTTAAAATCTTTGATTAGAGCTCAAAATTAATCCACCGCACGCGTGTGTAAAACTTTAACATAATTAATAATAGAAGATCCGATATGCTAGTGCCCGGCCTGAGATACTAGTGAGCTATTGAAGGACATACTGAAAATTGTGCAAGGTGCACTCTTTCATCTCACAGACTCTTTTGTTAATTTAGGTTCCGTAGATAGATAGATAGATAACACTTTATTGCTCACCAAAATAAACAAATACAGAAACAAAATGCATATAAAAATACTTCTTGGCAAAACAACAGGCGGCCTTATCACTAAAACCGATCTTTTCCAGCAACCTAACTTAAAAGGAATTCTTAACTAATCTGGCGATGTAGGTGGAGCAGAAAAAAAATAGGACTGTACAATTTAAATATACATACTTACACTATTTTATAAATTGAATACATACATCAATATAATAGTAATATATATACGAATATACAAATTTTTTTTTCTAAATAAATTTATTTGTTAACAAATGTGACAAGTATTTTATATTAACATATATTACAATAGATAAATAAGTAAATGTATTAGACATAATTATTTCTCCGTATCCGTATTTACATTTATTTGTTCATCTGAGATACGATAGATAGATTTTCATCCAATATCAATAGATTGATAAACTAAAGTTCTCCTAAAACAAAGTAAAACACCGATTTCACACGCTCCAGGGAAACTTGAAAAGTTACTTAAAAACAGGAATTGGGAGGGTCGTCGCGCAAACAATTGGAAGAATCAAGACTCCTTAATGGATAGAAAATGGATAGTGGAAGCTGAAGACGGAACAACATCCCCGCAGAATTTTGCATAGTCAGGTGCATTGAGGTACAGGATACTGGAAGCGACATTGCCCTCCTTACGATCTCACTCAAGATGTACTGTCCAAGACTGAAAACTGCTTCATTCGCCCTTGACACGTACAGCCTTCAGACGTCACTCATTTTTTGTTAGAACAGTGAATGAATTCAACAAACTCAGCAAGTCGAACTATGTTAACATTGACTTGTTTGTGGATAGTCTAGCATCTGTAAATGCGAACTTAATCGAAACCTATTTTAATAATAATTAGTTTCCCGGTTACAAAATTTTCATATTATTGTTATCTTTTTCTAAAATTATTGTATTTTTAACCGACTTCGAAAAAAGGAGGAGGTTCTCAATTCGTCGGAATCTTTTTTTTTTTTTTGTTCCTTTTTTTTATGTATGTTCGCCGATTACTCCGCCATTTATGATCCGATTTACGTGATTCTTTTTTTGTTCGACGCGGAATAGCTTCCAATTGGTCCCCTAAAAATTTTACATAGTTTGGCCCAGTAGTTTTCATTTTATGGACATTTTTCATGGAAATAATTTTCACTCCGTTCCATATGTTCGCCGATTACTCCGTCATTTATGATCCGATTTACGTGATTCTTTTTTTGTTCGACGCGGAATAGCTGCCATGTGGTCCCCTAAAAATTTGACATAGTTTGGCCCAGTAGTTTTCATTTTACGAAAAAATTTTTGTTCCGGGTTCTTAGGACCTATATTTTTTAAGAAGCGCGGCACCATTTGTAGGTCCACCCATACATAGCTAGACACTAAAAAGTAACAAATAAAATTTAAAAACTTCGTTTAAAAAAACCGACTTCAAAAACTAAAAAACTAAAATGTATAAAATAACTTATTTCTAAAGCTATTATTAGTAATATATATTATCTAACACATCTTGAAGTCGGTGCAAAGCAAAACATAAAAATTACTATATTTTGAAAATTACTAAGCACCGATTTTAAGATGTTTTAGATAATATATATTAATAATAATAGCTTTAGAAATAAGTTATTTTATACATTTTAGTTTTTTAGTTTTTGAAGTCGGTTTTTTTTATACTTTATTTTTATTTCCCTGCCATCTGTGGAGGTTTATGAATAGCTGTTCTTTAGCTATCTCTGTAACGTTAGTAACGTGTAAGGCAACAACTGTTAATCCCCCAAATAAAATAAAATGACAAGAAACGCTTCTGCTAAATATCAGCTTGAAGCGTTGAAGTCAATTAAGAGGTTGATTGATAGCGATAAGCTTGTTTTGATTTGAAAAATTCTTTCAGTCTTAGATAGCACATTTATCGAGGAAGGCTATAAGCTATGTATCATCACTATGATACCAATACAAGCGGAGTACCAATTAAGAACGTTTCAAAATCGGGGATTTTGAAAACAGATTCCACGCGGATGACGTCGCGGGCACAGCTGAATAATATACACACACATATTCAAACGTCAGGTAATGTTTTCTGAATAGATACTATGTGATCGGTCACATCCAGAGCGGGATTAGGTCCGGACACGGCGGCTAGGCGAAGAGGCAATCGCGGCCTTTGGAAGTGGGCCAACCGCACATAGCGGGATGAAATTTAATACTCGCCCCACTGAATATTTATTTATGATAATACATCATGATTTATGCCTGGCCTCTTGGCTAATCATTTTTCGTGCCCATTCTTTCGGCATTCGCATCCCGCCCTACAATTTGTTCACTATCTCTTTGATTTATCGAATTTATTTTTTAGTGTGCTTAGTCTATTTCTATGAGGATTTATCCATAGAAACAAATACCTACAGTTCGGCCATTCTATAACCCCACATTTGTCATCTGTCAAACTGACAGTAGTAGTTTGAAAATAATTGGAATCGATATAGGAAGTCTCACATGACCTAATCAATTAAAATCAAATAATTTATAATTAAAAAAACAATTTTTGTTTCGTTGCCTTTTTTGTGTTTAAAATGTAGAAAATATTAGCATAACTTAATTACGATTTACGTTAAAAAAAATCCATTATACATTATCCATGGCACATTACTAATATTTAAGAAAGAAAAATGTCGACAAATTGTCATGTGTCTCATTTCTAAAGAAATAAGCTAATTATGGTGTTGTAATTGGATATAAATTAGTAACAAAGTTAGGTCTTTAGTTATATGAAACTTCGAATGGGAATTTATAGAATTGCTCATATATAGGCCGTTATATTTTTCTGTACCGAGTACATTATTTACAATTAAATAGGTAACTATTTATTTTATTCTATTATCGAAAAACTTGTACTGTTTCTAAGTGTTTATTTTACTTTTGACGTTTGCATGTCTATCAAGTTACATATCTTGACAGTAAAGCCCACGTGAAACAAATTACATAATTGTTGTACTTTATTGTTGTGGGTGATGTTCCGTGAGTCATGAAACGCAGAAACTGTTAATCTATCGACACTATACGTAAATAATCGATTTGAAAATAAAAAAATGTTTCACTTAGTAATTTTTTTACTTTATTATAAAAATGGCTTATTTATACTAATATCATAAAGAGGAGAGTATTTTATATTTTTGTATGTTTATAACGAATAAACTCAAAAACTACTGGACCGATTTCAAAAATTCTTTCGCCGTTTGAATGATACATTGTCCATGATTAATATAGGCTATATAAAAGATAGAGATACCTCCCAAAATTTCAATTATGTATCCCATCAATTTTAACATTTACAACAATCTTTTATCCGTGCAGGAACGGAGAAAAAATACAATTTCCTGCGGCCGGGCGGCCTGTCGAAAGAGGCGACAAAACAACCCACAGCCAGGTGGTAGGGCATTTGCCCAACTAGATGGCTACCACCCCTGGTCTAGAGTATGTCGCCATAACAATCTTGAGTTATGTTCCGGCTTAGTGACCAGGTTCCAGTCTTCTTTAATAGAGCAGAAGCGCATTTGTAGCACCTTTAGTGTTGCAAACGTCGATAGGCGACGGCACGGTAACTGCTTTCCATCAGGTGGGTCGTCAGCCTTTCTGCTGTACTCCAGCTATAAAAAAAAACAAGTCCATAATAAAAGTAAATAAGCACACGTAAGTAGATGGGCGCCGGTAAAACTTTGGCCGGTCCGGTAATATGATGGGCCAGCATAACTGTTACACACATACCGTCGGGTACTAAAAGTTTCCCAGTTATTTGCGTCGCTAAACGCTCCTCCACGTACAGTTCCATCGGACTTGGGTTCGTTACGTTTTATGCTCTAGTCTGAAACTACTCTGGAAGTATCCGATAAAGTATTTTAAGGGAGGTAAGTATTTTTAGAAGATGTGTTTTGTTGAGTATGGGAAACTTTTAGATATTCTATATAGACGGGTTAAAGACTAATATTTTCATGCAGGGCTAGAAAAGGTTAGGTACCTTTAAAGATACGGTAACATACATACATACATAACTTAACGCCAGGTCCCTTGCGGGGTAGGCACGAACAACAGAGCGCCATACAGGCTTATTCTTACATACCTCACTTGCTTCTTTGACATTCATAGCTCTTGTCATGCACGCTCGTCTGTTCTTAAGGCTCCTGACATCACCTTCTGCTAGTACATGATCAATTTGATCATGGAAGGTGTGTCGTGGCCTTCCGCGACTTCTGCATGCATCCACTTTTGCATTGTATATCTGTTTAGTCATTCTTCCATCATTCATTCTTTCCACATACCCGAACCACCGGAGCATTCCTTTCCTTACCTTCAACCCGACACTCTCTTTCAGATCAACTCTCTTTCTTACTTCACTCCGCAGATTTTGTGCAGTGCTCGCATCTCGACCGCGTTTACTCTACTTTCATGCTCTCTCTTCCATACCCAACTCTTGCTTCCATACGTGAGCGTAGGTACCAGCACCGCGTTGTGTATGGCAAGCTGGGCCTTCTGACTGAGGTTCTTAGCGCCTAGAAGTAGAACTTAGAAGATACGGTAACGGTAAAAAAATATACTGGTGATTAGTTAATTTTTACCGTTACTAGGTAACTTTTATGATTTTATAGTTATAATATAACGTTACGTTATAATATAGCCTTAGCCAGTCGGGGATAGTGTAGCTCCCCCAACAGTGAAATAATTAATCAAATCGGTTCTGTAGTTTCGGAGCATATTCAATGTAAACAAACAAACAAACGAAACAGATGAAACTTGCTCTATTTTTAATAGAAATCATCTGTAAAGCAACATTCGAAACACATTATTTTACCCATCCATCGAATCAATGAATGGGTAAACATTAATTGCGTTTAAATGAGGTGCGGTCGAATGACCGGCTCAATTTGAAATTTAACTAATACCACTTTAAACCACTCCCGGGAAAATTTCCGCGAGCTTCTCAGGACAAAAAAAGAATATAACCCAACCTTTTTTTTCTCATTTTCATGTCCCCGAATAGTAAACCCGTTTAAAAACAGATTCAGATAAAGAAAAAAAAGAAAGAAAATACTTTATAAAACATTTTGGTACCGATCAGTGAAAAAAATTGAATTTGTCGTTTCAAATTTTAATTTTCCAAAAAAAAAACTCTCGCCTTTAAAAAAGTCAATTTGAAAGATAACACGCTATTGAACCTAAGCGGCGTATGTACTTATTTAACACGAGTATGAGCAAAAACACCATCGGAAGCCCTTTGTTGACTCAATGCTAATGGAATCCGTTGTGTTATTATTGTGGGGCCCACTGGTTGTTCGGTTCCAATCACGATTCAATCAAGCTATGTTTTCATATCCGCCGACAGAAATATCACAGGGGATGTCGTAGGCAGAACGAGTTGGGGGGATATACGGCTAAATAATTGGGACGGTACCTCGCGTCAGTCGTACAAAACTTTGCATTAGTTTTTTTGTATGTGATATTTTTGAATTATCACTTCAATGTTATTATTAACATTTTGAAGCAATTATTATTAAGCTTAACTGAATATAAACTAGTGCATAAGCACTAGTTTATATTCAGAAATAAAAATGATTTGTCAATGTCAGCTTGTCCGTTTTCTATTGGATACATTGTGGAGAGTTTGCATTGCATCTTTTCAACCTTATCCCTCCATCTCCCTTCCATCATGGGACAACTAGACGCACTGGCATGCGGCACCGCTATATCGCGGTACATACCACCGATACGAATAAAGCGCTTTGAGTCCACCTACATTATGCGCAGTGCAAAGGAGTGGAACTCTCACTGCCGGAGTCTGTTTTTCCCGAAACTACAGACTAGGTGTCTTCAAATCTCGTTTGAATCGATACCTTCTGGGTAAGCGTGCTTGATCTTAGACCATATTTCCGCTCAAATCGAGTGAGATAATGGTCAAACACGAACCTATACGTGGTATATTTGTTAATATTAATTACATAAGTTGAAAAAACTTTACTATCTAATCTTGACCATTGACGCACTGATTCGATATTGCCATTTGAACGGCTTGTTTTTGGACGACCAGTGGAATGAACATCATGAATTGATCCACTTTCCCTGAATTTTGCAACCACTCTGTTCACAGTTGATGAAGTCAAGTCAATACTCCAACCATATTTTACACGGAATTTTCGAACCGTGCCCGCCAAACTTTCATTACATTTGAAATATTGTTCAATAATAAAAACGCGTTGATCTTTCGTATAACCCGCCATTTTTACAAACCCTAAACATTCAGCTATCAAATATATATATATATATATATATATATATATATATATTTTGTTTATTCATGACCGTAGAATCAAAGTCTTTCAGTCGGAAACATGTTAATTAATAGGTCTTCGTATAGTAGCGCAGTTGTATTGCAGGCTACAACCGACGCCATTCAATGGAGTTCTTGTGAAAACTCGAAAGATCACATCTGACTATACAGTTCACGTTTCTCACAAAAACACATAATTTCTACTCAAAAACTATCAATATCCTGCAACTATTGTTCATGTTAGAGTAATTATACACATTTTTAGAAAATAAAACTGCACAGCACAACGTCTCCTTTCAGTTCCCGCCAAAAACTCCGCTGTCAAATATATTTATTTAGGGTTGCCAGCACTAAAATACAAAAATGGCGGCAAATTGAAATCTTGCGTCCTTTTTGGGACACCCGATATTTTAATTTCTTTTCATCGATGCTATTCCATAACTATTGGTTAATCATTATAATGAAAATATATTATATTTTCAAACTGAAAAACATAAAAAGCTTGTATTATAAATGCGTAATCAAAAGTACGCAGCGGCACAGGCGCTTATTTGAATCCGTATGTTTGCATATTGAATGGGTTGCAGCAAAACGATTTCCGCATTTCGAGACGAAACGGGTTTCTTCAAGACTTTTTGTCAATACAATTTGGGGAAATTATTTTTTTAAGTAATTGGTTTTGAGGGTATAATAGAAAGCAATTGTTGGTCTCAAGAGCATTCCAAGTTTAGTAGTGGTGGTGGTTTTTGATCGGAATATCCTAGGTTGAGTGCCGTGTCTGTCTGTATATTGAAGCTATTTAAAAAAATAACAACCATATAGAAGATGGAGAAAACGATACATTTTTTTAAATTTCTTGTCTGTTTTTTAATTTTTTTTTTATTGCTGGAGTTCAGCAGACAGGCAGACTGCCCACTTGATGGAAAGCGGTTACCATCGCCTGTGTACATTAGCAACACCAAAGGTGCTACAAATGCTCTGCTGCTCTCTTACGGGAGACTAGAACTTGGTCACTAATGCCGGAACACGGCATTATGGCGACATACTCAGAAGAAGATCAGGGGTGGTAACCATCCAGTCGGGCAAATATCCTACCACCTGACTGTGGGTTGTTTTATCGCTTCTTACGACAGGCTGCAGGAAATTGTATTCTTTCTAGGTTCCTGTACGGACGCACCTGATCCAACTGCACCCCTCTCACTCCTTGTCACACTATGTCACATTCAACGCCCCCCTCCCCCCTTTACGTGTGACGTGAATTATGAGAGGCCCGTATGCAGTGACACTAAAAACTTTATACTACATTTTTTTAGGCATGTATATTAAAGAGGAAAACTAACGTATCGCTTTGCGTTGGTGTTGTATGTAATAAAAGTGTTTTACAACGCGTGTGCTGTGACAATAAAAATGTATTATTATCCCCCAAAAACTAACTCTATGCGAACCCTCTTTGTTCGTAAGAATTATGTCATTGGTCATATCTCATGTTGGAGCGAGCCTTGTATCTATGGTTTGGTTTTAGATGAAGGTTGGAGACGGGCGTAGCTACCGTCGTTTTAGCCGTATCAATGATACGGGACGCCCAGGCTACAGAGGCCCCGAAAGTGTGAAAAAAAGAATCAAAGCTGTGCTATCGTTTTAGTGAAAATTGTGCCGGAATAAGCTAATTTTTATGCACCAAAACAACTACAAACAGCACCCGGGAAGATTCCCGCAGGATTGCCAGGATAAAAAATCACACATTTTATTTCATAAAATTTATCTCGTTACAAATTACAACTTGTTTTTAACAACTTATATTATAAATTTTCTCATAATTTAAGTGAATTGTAAAAAATTCTTTTGTGAGAAATAAAGTTCTTTAATCCGAAATTTTCCACCGATCAGTGAAAAAATCGCATTGAAATTCGACTTCTTTTAATATGGCCATTTTAAGTTAACCCCAGAAATATTCCCGCGGGATTCCCAGGATAAAAAATAGCGCAGATTTTAAGTCTAAGAATTTTATGTCGATCAGCGAATACCGCATCGAAATCGGTCCAGTCGTTTTTACGTAAATCCGTCGTTTATATAGTCTATGCCAGCTGTTTTTTTGAAGTGATAACTTCTTATGGGAGGGTGCACCGCTTCATCAGAGCCAGTCCACACGGCGCGTTGCGTCGACGCAACGCAAATATTTTTATGCATAGCCGGCCACACAGGCGCTGCGTCACCGCAGCGTTATTACGACGCAGTAATAACTCACAGTTGCGGCAAGCATTTTATTTTCTTCAGTGGTATTTATTTTACCTTGCAAATAAAACTGAATATAAAAATACGTAAAAAATATGGGCTTGCGTGTATCCTCCCTATCAACGCACAAGCAATTGAGCACTGCCGTTCCATCGTCACAATGTGTACACCCCCGCCAGCTTCGTCTCGGGGGCTGCAGTTTCGTCGTGTGTGCCTTGCGTCCACGCAGCGCACTCTGTGTACACTATGATTATTAGTATGTAAAACGACGCAGCGGCAGCGCTGCGTCGACGAAACGGAGACGCAACGCTTCGTATGCATTGGCTCTAAGAGCGGGGGCACACGATGCGTTGCGGCGCCGGAACGTTGTCATGTCGCAGCGGCGGCGTGGATCGTAAAAGACGTCTGTTGTCGGCCCTACTATGTGCCCGTGCGTGTGACGCATAAACAACTGAGCGGTGCCGCTCCGACGTCGCAACGCATTCGCCCCTGCCCGCCTCGTCTCGGTGGTTGCGAATCCGGTGCGGCGCCGCAACGCATCGTGTGCCTCCGCTCTTACGTATCGCACTACGGCGCCAGTCTGCCTGGCTTCCCTTCTTTCGCGCAAGTTATCACTTCTGTCGGGCGTCCCGAGACGCACACGTATTTTTTGAAGTGATAACTTCTTATGGGAGGGTAAACCGCTTCGTTACGTAACGCGTTTCGGCGCGAGTCTATCTGGCTTCTCTTCTCTAGCGGAAGTTATCACTTCTGTCTGGCGTCCCGAAACGCACACGTATTTTTTGAAGTGATAACTTCTTATGGGAGGGTAAACCGCTTCGTTACGTAACGCGTTTCGGCGCGAGTCTATCTGGCTTCTCTTCTCTCGCGCAAGTTATCACTTCTGTCGGGCGTCCCGAGACGCACACGTTTTTTTTAATAGCTCACGGCTTGCTTAGAATATTACGATATAACAGATAACACGTTCAAGTGCGAGGATCACTTAAATTTAACCTAGACAGGTTATATGTTTACAAGCGCACTGAATAGACGGCAATATTTCAAAAGACAAAAGGTTATTCTGAAAACAAAAACGCCTATTTACATAGAGGCGGGCATAAATGGGCCGGCCATAGCCACGGTCCATTACGCCCCCTATCGGGATGTTTTCTTTGAGTGTACAACTATTTGCTGAAGTCGAGCACAATGCCCTTTTATTGGCTGGTGATTAATGGCACTAGTCACTGAACCGCTACGTCTGTAATCTATTAACTAGAGGAAAATGTTTTCATTTCTCATATTCTGAAAGTAAGCTTGGTATTGCCTGATTGCAGGGATGAAAACAGTATTTTAGTCCCTGGTAACTAATTTCCATTTAATAAAAAAAAAAAACTATGTGAATCATAGACACGGCCCTTGTGAAATCGCAGCATGTTTTATACTTATAAATTATTTTCACTAAATTATTATTTAACCAGTTGCGCCCCGCAGTCTCACTCGCGTGCTGATGGAAAATCGTTCTATTTTGGATAATTCCCACTATATCTTTATAAATTATAGCCTATGTCTTATGCTGATGTGTAAGCTATATTGTAAAGTTTCATCAAAATCCATTCAGTAGTTTTTTCGTGAAAGATTAACAAACATACATCCATACATTCTTACAAACTTTCGCGTTTATAATATTAGTAGCATTTGCATAAATTTTGGCTAATTGTTTACTATCATCAATGACAACAAAAGTACGGCTGGTAGAACGCCACAGATAAAGAAAATTACTTGACGTTTCATATGTGAGTTGTTTGTTTAACTAATCAGTTTTTATTTACTTTCCTCTATTCGAAATGAAAAGTAAAATTTTAACCTCAGATGAAAGGCCTATTTAGGCTCTCGAACTATTATCGACATAGCTATGCTCGTGTGTCAAACCATCTCGTGCCTAAATAGGTCACTTTCACTTTTCGTGTAACAATCTACTATCAATATATACATTAATGGAGACTATGTTGGATAGTTCATGATAATATAGCAG
The DNA here is from genome assembly GCA_949752895.1 of Dendrolimus pini. Taxonomy (NCBI): domain Eukaryota; kingdom Metazoa; phylum Arthropoda; class Insecta; order Lepidoptera; family Lasiocampidae; genus Dendrolimus; species Dendrolimus pini. The sequence goes on from OX457139.1 coordinate 20,902,485, forward strand.
TATCTTTAATTTGTTTTTTAAAGTATGACATACTAGCTATGCCGGCGGTCTCCCCCGCGTGATGATGGAGAATCGTAATATTTTGGACAATTCACACTATATCTTTATAAATTATAGCCTATGTGTTATTCTGATGTGCAAGCTATATTATTGTCAAGTTTCATCAATATCCATTCAGTAGTTTTTACGTGAAAGAGTAACAAACATACATCCATGTATCTATAGATCAACTCTTACAAACTTTCGCGTGAGCGAAGAGATCGCTTTTAGCGATAAAGCCGCCTTTTGTTTTACCAAGTAACTATGGTCTTGTTGTTTTTGTAATTTTTGTTTTGGTGAACAATAAAGTGTTGCCTATGTCTATGTCTAACTAGCTGCGGCCCGCGGTCTCTCCCATGTGGTGATTGAAAATCGTCATAATTCCAAAATATTAGAATTTTTCTAAAATAAAAGTAGCCGAAGTTACTCCTTATTACATCAGCTACCTGCCAATAAAAGTCCCGTCAAAATCGGTCCACCCATTTCAGAGATTAGCTGGAACAAACAGACACACAGACAAAAATTAAAATTTTTTTATTTTTGTGTATGTACCGTATATTCATATGCATGTAGTAAAAAGCGGTTATTTCAATATTACAAACAGACACTCCAATTTTATTTTTATGTAAGATAAGATAGCGTTGAATTAGTGGTTGTGAGAACATGATGTCTAAATAGATCTGTGGTTGTCGAGTTTTCAAATAGATATTATATAGAATATTAGAAATGAGATTTATGTGGAGTATAAAAACTACCAAAATCTTACGGTTCTTAAAGATCCTACAAACCTACTCTAACTCAATATGAATAAGACCGTTAAGCTTTAATTAATATTGCGTGTAATTAGGACAAAAATCTCGCACATTTTTAAACACTGCCCAGCAAAAAGAAAAACGATTAAGAATAAACAATAAAGAAATTAATGTCTGACATTTGTGTCGCAATTTTCTCCTAGATTAATTTAGCTTACAATTTTAAGTGGTTTTAGAACTACCCGCAATCAAACAGAACAATAATTCCAAACTAAAATAAATCGAAATAGTGAATTTAGACATAAGGTTTGTGAGACCACAGTTTACTGTGAATGTCAGACCGGCATTTGGGCCGCTGACCGCAAACTGGTAGACCTAACGTATCGCAGCTGGGACCTTGGCATACCCAACTTTTTAATACCACAATTCAAGCAAATTTCAATCTTATGTGCTTTATTATAGAGTCTCTTACACACGTAAATAAACTTAGAATGATGCCCTAAATAATTCGAAGGGTTCTTGCTAGTGACTTAAGGTTTATAGGTTATTTGTTTTACGCATTAAATAATGCTGAAAGCTCTTACTCTTGTTATTGTGTATTACAGTACTGGTAGTTATATGTAAGATGTTTTTCGTGGAGCTATTATCTATAATTACGTGAAGCAAAACCTTTGTATCCCTTTTGACGAAAATTGCGCGGACGGACGAGTATGAAATTTCACACATTTATAGTTTATGTAGATAAGGAGTGCAGAATACAATTTTTTTTTAAATGATGTATAAAAAATACATTACACACACTACCGTATATTTGACACACACACGCATATATACTCTTTTGTTCTTGTTAAAGTCAAATTAACAGTGTAGCCTTGGCGAAATCTGTGATTGTAGAAGTATAGTCCTTGACAACAGAACCTTAATAATATTCAAACTTATAATTTAATTATTAATTTAATGTTCAACATGTATATTGTACTTAGTTTTAAGAACATAGTTTTAATTATTGGTGAACAATAAAGTGTTTTCATTCATTCATTCATTCATTCATTCATTCAATTTAAATTATTATGGTCAAATTTCGACCACTGACGACCACTAGATGTCCTTATTAGTTGTATCTTTTACTTTTGTTAAAATATGTGTTTTTTTAATAATAGTAAATAGGCTTGCGTTTGACCATGACCTCGCCTGATGTAGAGCTATGCTACCGTCTGGCTGTGGGTTGTTTTGTTGCGTCTTACGACAGGCTGCCCGGCCAGAAGAAGTAGTATTGTTTCTTCGTTCCTGCACGAATAGTTTCGGGAAAGACAGACTCCGGCAATGAGTTCCACTCCTTTGCCGAGCACATGATGAAGGTAGACGCAAAGCTTCTTTGGTGTACGTGGAATATCCACCATATATTGGTGCCGCATGGAGCTAGATACGTACACAAATTCTACGCGTTCCTTGCGATAATGAGGATTACTGCGTACAAACAATATACTGTAGAGTAGACTGAGAATATGAGTATTCCGGCGAAAATTGATGGAAAACCACTCGAGTTTTTTATGGGATTCTGAGACATGGTCACAAGTAGTTACGTTTAGAAAATCTAGAAACATGAAAAAAGATAATTGCATTGTTGACAATGACAGACAACGATACTAACAATAGTTTCAATCATCAGAAACAAAGAGAATATAAACATTACGCTTATCATAAATATTAAAACCAATAAAAAGGTTTTACGTCTCTAAACAATCTTTTGAGACAAGATAATAAATTAAACAACTTTGATCTACGCAATTTTAAACTTTATTGTCAAACAGTTAAACAATTTGTGAAATAGTCTGTTCTCTGACTTTGTTTAAAAATGTAGCATGTGCTTGCGGAACATTAAACGAATCAATTTTAAAACTGGCGAACCTTTTCATACCGCGGCTGTACTGTTTCCGAGAGATACTTGAAAAGATGGCCTCGGATCCCGTTCCCTTGGCATCACTGTAGTAATTCAGTAAGAAATACGTCCTCATGGCAATGACAGTGACATGACGGCGACGATTTTAACGAGTTTCTCTTCTGTACCCTTGACAGCGAGTACGCAAAATTTCGTGACGAAAACGCCACAATCAAAAAACTCACTTTAGCCTTTATAATGTTAGGATATATACATACTAGCCGTCGTAGCGTAATGGCTAGCACACGCGTCCCAAACTCAGAGGGCGCGGGTTCGATCCTGGCCGGAACGCATGCACCACTAAGGCAGTTTTTTGACCTAATGTGCATATACAACGGTGAAGGAAAACATCATGATGCAACCTGCACATCGAGATAACCGCTGTGTCAAACCTGCCAAGCCGCCTTGGACAAGCGTGGCGGGTATACTATACTGTCTGTTCCCCCTATAACGGGAGGGCCGAGCCCAGCAGTGGGATATTTATGGGCTGACATTATAATGTTAGGATATATCTATAATCTACTCAATTGTTATTAAATACACACATATAAACACCAAATTTCTTTCTTTCTCATTCCCGTTATTTGCGCTCTAGTAATAATCTCTCCTTAATGACACCTGCACACACTTCTTCATTCGTTGATAACTCTTTCATGACTTGTCATGTTTGGTTATATTTGTACCTGTGTTATATATACGTGTTTGTATAGTTCTAACAAACTCTATAGTAATTCTAACGGCATTTTAATTCGAGTCTCGCGACTTGTAACAATATTATTTTCACTTATTATGAAATCTTTGGTAAAATCATCTATGTATTCGCGTTCTCCGAGTAACATAATTATGTATCAAATTTTAGAAAAATCAATTGCTATCTTATCTCAAAGATCAAACAAAATGAAGTTTATAACCATATATGAACCAGTTAAGTGATATAGTTATAGTATTTTTTAACAATTAATTATATTATGGCGCTGAAGCAGCTCGTTGAAAGAGACGCACTCTGTGGATCATAGATCGAGAGAAATACAGAGAATCTTAACTGTACAGAGCTTTTAGATTTATTGTGTCTCATATTATTTATTGTCTTCACCGTCACTGTGTCCTAATATTTTCCTTAGTTTAGGGGGTTGCCCGGAAGAGATCACTTCAAGCGATAAGGCCGCCTTTTGTTCATCATTTACTGTACCTAGTTTTAAGAACGTAGTTTTAATTTTTGCTGAACAATAAAGTATTTCATTCATTCACGAAATAATTTTTTATCCGTGCAGGAACGGAGAAAGAATACAATTTCCTGCGTTGGGGCGGCCGGTCGTAAGAGGCGACAAAACAACCCACAGCCAGGTTGTAGGTGGTGGTAGTATTTGCCCGACTAGATGGCTACCACCCCTGGTCTAAAGAACGCCGCCATAGCAACCTTGAGTTGTGATCCGGCATTGGTGACCAGTTTCCAGTCTCCCTTAAGAGAGCAGCAGCGCATTTGTAGCACCTTTGATGTTGCAACAGTCCATAGGCGATAGTAACGTAAAAAAAAAGAATATTTTTTGTAACGTATACCTTTAGCAAATATTAAAAATAAAAATGTTTACATTAAAAGCACTTAGCGGCATTTAAATCATTGACCCGGAAAAGCCGTTCCGGACGTCCGGCCGTGAGCCGTGCAAAATCAATAGCGCCCGGAAACACACGTACCGTTCATCCTTATGAAATATGCATCGGGTGAACTCTACATAACATTACGTTTTAGTGTACGGGACACAGTATTCAGGAATACCAGTATTCGCATGGCATCATTTGAACTGAGCAATTGTGCAGAGCGCTCTATTGTAAGTCACGAATGAGCTTCTCCCATGAAGAGTTCTAGAAGTGACAGTTTTTTTTTAAATAATATTCGGCAGACAAACACACATATTGTATATCTTCAAATTAAGCAAGTTACGTTTGTGTTATGGGTTATATACAACAGACTACTCTGGGGCCGATCTCAAACAGCCAGACATAGTAAATAACGGAGAAAATACGTTTCCGAAATTTACTATGCCTCTGCGTTGCGGAGAGGTGGCCAGGCAAATGTTTAGCCCGCTCAACCACAGAGTCCGTCAAAGTAAAATAATTAACAATTCATAGCACTTATAATGTTTCTAACGTTATAGATACTTCTTAAATCAAATTCTAATATAAATACCGTAGTTTTCAGACTTTCGTATTCTGATGTAATTTCTTCCGCTCTTTTGATCTCTGAAGTGAAAATATTGATCAATCCAAGATTTCCAGATCAGATCTAAGATGAAAGCAAAGTAACCCCCAAAACGTGAAATTAAAATGACGCATTGCATTGCAATTGATTGTAATTTTTTTACACTTATGGAGCTTATATCAAATTTTGACCAGTAGTAAGACCAATGAAATTTGGTAAGATATTGGAATCGAGCATCAAACTAATTTACTGATTCGGTCTAAAAATATGTTTTCAATAATACATCAAAAAGCTTTCTACAGTTACTTTTTTCTGGGGTTACGTTACGTCTTATTATCTGTGGTCCATGAAGTGCGACTCTTTATAACGATCTACGTATGAAAGTTTGGACATTATCTAAGGGCATCATACCCACTGCTTCAACGCCATAATATGGTTAATTGTTATAAATACAATAAAGTGTTTATGACGTTTCTTTGAATAAACTTCTAAACTTAACTGGTTCATATATGGGTATAAAATTCATTTTGTTTGATCTTTGAGATTAGATAGCAATTGACTTTTCTAAAATTTGATACATAATTATGTTACTCGAAGAACGCGAATACATAGTATGATGACTTTACCAAAGATTTAATATTCAACAAAATAATGCTTATAGATCTTGAATATTGACAGGGAGAGTGAAGCGAGCCCTAATACTAGCAGACAATCTACGCATTTTTGTGGTACATTTTACTAAGAAACTATCACATTTTCAGATTTGAGTTTTTAACATAATAATTTTAATTTATTTCTAAATGTGTTATCTATCATTATAATATTATTTTATACAAATTATAAAACCAATAATATATTTTATGTGTAATATCAAATGGACAAATATATCAATATCATTATATATCCGGCTCGAAGGACCATATGACTAATTGAAAACTAGTAATGAAAAGGGTAGAAATTGCACCACGAGATATATTTAATTAATATATTAACATATTGAAGGAAATTTTTATATGAAAAAGTCAAAAAATCAATTGTTTGTTGGTATTGCCAACAGTTACTACTAACGCCATCTGTTCGAAAACTAATATCGATGTAATATGTCAGCAGAATGTTGTTTAGTTAAAAATACGTCGGATTTTTAACCAACTTCGAAAAAAGGAGGAGGTTCTCAATTCGTCGGGATCTTTTTTTTTGTTCCTTTTTTTATGTATGTTCGCCGATTACTCCGTGATTTATGATCTGATTTACGTGATTCTTTTTTTGTTCGACGCAGAATAGCTTCCAATTGGTCCCCTAAAAATTTTACATAGTTTGGCCCAGTAGTTTTCATTTTATGAGCATTTTTTATGAAAAAAAATTCCTTTTCGTTCCATATGTACACCGATTACTCTGAGATTTATGATTCGATTTACGTGATTCTTTTTTTGTTCGACGCGAAATAGCTGCCATGTGGTCCTCTAAAAATTTTACATATTTTAGCCTAGTAGTTTTATCTTACGAACATTTTTTTGTTCCCGTTTCTTGGGACCTATATTTTTTAAGAAGCGCGGCACCTTTCGTAGATCCACCCATACATAGCTAGACACTTAGAATAATTACACTTATAGAAACCGAGTCCGCCTCCGTAAAGTGAGGCAACTCAATCCTAGCCATATTGGCTAAGTTCATTACTCGGCCCGTCAGTGCTCAAGGTCGTGTCGTAGCGAAAACTACTCCCGAAATTTTGATTAATAACTTATTTCTAAAGCTATTATTATTAATATATATTATCTAAAACATCTTAAAGTCGGTGCTTAGTAATTTTCAAAATATAGTAATGTTTATGTTTTACTCTGCATCGACTTCAAGATGTTTTAGATAATATATATTAATAATAATAGCTTTAGAAATAAGTTATTTTATACATTTTAGTTTTTTAGTTTTTGAAGTCGGTTTTTTTAAACGAAGTTTTAGTTTTTTTAAGGTAGAAAACTTCGTGAGCCCTCCCAAAGCACCGCCTTTTGCTAGTTAAATAACTACATACAAAATAACAAAATTTGTTATCTTAGACGTATTGAACAGAGGTTTGCCTCTGTCGTCAAGGGTGTGAACTGACTGGTAATCATAATTACACTATATGTACACACGAGCGATGCACTGCGCTCTATCGGCGCATTCTGCTACGTAATGCGGCACGTACTGTACTCTTACATTGCATGTGGATTTTGATATCCTACTTTAGGGTATTGATTCTTTATATTGCATCTTATTGGGCTTACATGAATTGGTCTCAAGAAAACTCTTTTTATTGTGTTGATGATTTCCTAGCAGTTATTATATAAGATACACTATATAATGACTGCTAGGAAATATGATTTAAATGTCTATGTAAAATTCCAAAGCTGGAGGTCTGATAACTTAAATGTCTATGTGAAATTTCAAATCTGGAGGTTTGATAACTCAAATGTCTATGTGAAATTCCAAATCTGGAAGTCTCATAATTGAAATGTCTATGTGAAATTCCAAATCTGGAGGTCTGATAATTTAAATGTCTATGCGAAATTCCAAATCTGGATGTCTGATAATTGAAAAATCTATGTGAAAATGTAAATTTGGATGTCGGATTTTTTCGTTAAGAGTACCACACCAAAAATGTATAGGTTGTGGGATAGTGATAGGATTCACTTCGCTTGCCCTAACAATATCATGTTATCTGCAGACATAAAAAGCTAATATCTTATGATTTTTTCAAAATGTTAGTAGCGATAAATAAATATAGCAAACAGAGGCGAATTGAAGCGTAATACCCCCATGCGGGCTGTATCCATGAGTGTTTTCCAGCCGTGTATTGTTAAATAATCTTATAAATTGAATATATTGGGAGGCTTCGGTCGGTTTGCGAGGCTTTGGCCACCTTCCAACAGTAATCATTTGGCAGGAGTATTGAGTTCAAGTTATTTCGCTATCAAATCGATTAGGGCAAAACACCTAGTATCATACCAGCCATTTTGTTAAACTAAATGAAAATGTTCATAAAAAAAAACTCTGTTATACTCTGATTTTTAATTACCTAGACTAAAATGACAGCTGCGATCAATGCGTTTTTTGTCATGTTGCAAGCTTCGAGCAATACATTTTATCCGTGCAGGAAAGAAGAAAGAATACAATTTCCTGCGGCCGGGCAGCCTGGTGGCCAGATGGTAGGGTATTTGCCCGACTGGATGGCTATCAACCCTGGTCTGAAGTATGCCACCATAACAACCTGGAGTTGTGTTCCGGCATTAGTGACCGGGGCATAACAATAGCCTTGCTGGAAGATCTTCATTTGAGACGCAGGACCACTCTATCTCGCTCCTCCACCTCTACGGGGCACTCTCTTCAATTTAATAATTAAGTTACGTTTACAAAATTATGAATAACAACAACTGTATGTAGTATTATTTCAGATCATTACATGTTTTTTCATTGGAGTAATATGAAAATCAGCGTTTATAACGCTATAAACATGACTCCGTAACGGAGCGCACGCTCCATTCAAATCGAAGCCCCAAATAACGTTATTAACAAACATGAGCGTCTCTTTTACGGCCTCTTGTGAGGGATTGATAGAAACACATAAGGCAGACGTTTAAGAGCTTTTTGTTAACATAATATCAGAAAGGAATATGTCGGAGCGAGGGGGGACTCATAAAATGGCCGTTAAATCTCGCGCCGGACGCAAAACCGCAGCGGTAAGGTCGCCCCGGAGGAAATTGGACGCCAAACAAAGTTGGCACGTCGCTAAGATCACTTCAGTAAGGCAGTTAACCTTCGAAATTCAAATAATAACAGCCTATGAACGGGGATAGGGGAACGGACAGTATACCCGCCACGCTTTCCCAAGGCGGCTCGGCAGGTTTGACACATCGGTTATCTCGACGTGCATGTTGCATCGCGATGTTTTCCGTCACCGTTATTAGCACGTGGTAATTGTAACAATATGCACATTAGGTCAGAAAACTGCCTAAGTGGTGCATGCGTTCCGGCCAGGATCGAACCCGCGCCCTTTGAGTATGGGACGCGTGCGCTAGCCATTACGCTACTACGACTTTAAAATTCAAATATGTATATTTAATTCAAACTACCTTATACTGCTTGTATTGTTTTCTATTACAAGTTTTTATTTAACTTGCAATGGATGTACCTAATATGTATCTATGTAAGTTTGGGTGGATCTTGCAAGTTAAATTTAACCAACTTCCCGGTTTCCGATTGAGCTGAAATTTGGCACGCATATGTATATCGCGTGACAATACAATAATATGGTACCATGGAGCTGATCTGACGATAGAGTATTTAAAAGCTTGTATTTAAAAACCTTTTTTAAAAACAAGTTATTTTATTGTAGCATAGGTATATTCGCGGTTAACCACAATATCGCCCTGTGTGGAGCGAAGGATGCTTAGGATGGAGTACGCTTACCTAGAAGGCACCTATTCACACGGGTTTTGAAAACGCCCAGGTCAAAAGTATTGTTGTTGTTATGTGTGTTGTATTTTCCACCGTGACTTCACTTTATGGTCCCAGACGGAAGAACAGCGCTGGTCCTTGTTGGCTAGCATTATGCTGAGACTGGGTCCAATTTAGGATTTATTTTGTTTCTATTGTCTTTCTATTTCTATTTACATTAAGTTAGTTTTTGTCCTAAATAAAATATTTTTCTTTCTTTCTAAAATAATGTTTTTGTGATTTTTTTTAGTATGGTTCGCGTTTGACAGCTATCACAGCAGATGTTAGATGTAGATGCGATCCGGGTATCCGCACTAACCAAATTACTCGTTACCAAATTTGATTTAGACTTTGTTCTAAGTTGACCTACTGTTCAGTGGTGGTGTGCACGGCGCTTTTATCTGGCCGACAAATCTCCCTGAGACGTTAGTGTGACATGATCGAGTATCTCGATGGTGTAAAAGAAAACATTATTTGTGTGAAATCACGACTGAACGTCGATTTTTTATAGACATCTATAAATGGATATAATGGTATTTTTGTACTTCAAAATGATGTTTTTTAAATATTTTATTTTTCGAACCCGTGCCCTTTGAGTTTGGGACGTGTGCGCTATCATAACTTATGCACCAATTAGGCAGTTTTGCTGATTTAATAAGTATATTGTTACACTTACCACGTGCTAACAATAGTGAAGAAAAACATCGTGTTGCAGGTTTGCATATTGAGATAACCGGTGTGTCAAACCTGGCAGGTGGAACAAGCGTGGTGTTTATAGTGTCCGTTTCTCTATAGTGGGATGCCCGAGCCCAGCAGTGGGATGCTTATGAACATACAAAAAATCATAGTCGAATTATTGTATAATCGAAAGAGCGCTCGTACATGTTTCGACGAATATGCATTTTTAAGCAATAAAAATTTTAAGAAATATATTTAAATGTCGGCACGCTGCGTAAACATGCATAAACCTGTTGATACTGCATGCAGTTGTTATTCTCAGAATTCGCTTTGCTGTTCATTGCAGCTTTACTATTTATCCGTTTTTATTCGGAAATGTATGATAACAATCGAAAGTCGAGAGTAATTGCGTCACAACTGCGATTGCGGCATGATCAAGTAAAATCAGTTGGACAGCATTCGATTCGCTTCGTTATATCTGTTTCTCCAGCATTCCGCGGTGTTTGAAGGCGAAATAGCAGTAGTTCCGCTACATTCTGACCTACGGGATCATTCATCATTCTGAGACATGGATACTAACGACAAGGTTAGTCCATAAACTTCTAAATTCGAAATTAGGTTATTCGTAAGAGAACCGAAGTAACCCATGTAGGGTCGTAAAATAAACGAGTTAATGTGACAATGGGCCGATGATGTCTGTGGCACGACTATGTCTCGGTAAACGAATTTTAGGACGCCCTCCAACTCTATAGACCGGTCATCCATGATAGGTTGCCGGTGGACTCTGGATGAGGACAGCGTAGGACTGGGATATATACCTTTTTATTGCATGAGTTCAGTAGATAGGAAGATGACAACACCAAAGGTGCTAGTAATGTGCTGACGGTCTATAACGACTGACCGATTGACTGCTGAACACATGTAATAAAAAAATACTCTACACTGGTGGTAGCCATTCAAATGGACAAATACCATACCACTTGGCCCAAAATTGGAAAGGCCTACATTTAACAGGATTCTAGTTAGTTTGACAATGAACAAGTGACTTCAGAACGTGATTCTGTTATTAATTCACTTAAGAGCGCTTTTAATGGTATCTATTAGTGGAGAACGATTTGAAATTATGATATGTCTGGTTATTTCGTAAGGATTTTGTAAGAAGCATGCGATCTTTCAATGGAAATTTGTTTGAACCTTCGCTACACGCAACGATATACAGCGTCGGGTTCAGAAGCCCGCCAGATAATAACATTGAAGCGACTGCGTCATAAACTTGAAGTCGTGAAACGGTCTTAGTATTTACAATCTTAGCAAAGTGTTCCCTAGGCTCGTAACATTGAGTTATAGGCCATCGGTTCGCCCTCGAAACTTGAAACAAAAGGGAAAATAATATGAATGATTGTGGAGAATAGCCGAGATCCATTACCGGCGCGGCTTTATGAAGTGGAATCGAGAACAGACGGAATGACGGCGAAAAATTATTCCGATTTGCTTCGATGCTTTCTAGGACCTTTTGTTAACTTGTATCCGTATTAGCCAGTGATTCCGATGCGAACTAACCGTCGCACTTAGAGTTAGATTATGGCTCATTAGGGTTAATATTTAATCATTCTGTATTTATCTATATTTTATTACAAGCTTTCTATTAACTTGCAATTGATGTATAGTAAGTACGGGTGGAATTTTGACCAACTTCCTGGTTTCCGATTGAGCTGAAATTTTGCACGCATATGTATATCGTGACAATGCACAATAATATGGTACCTTGGAGCTAATCTGATGATGGAGTCGGAAGGTGGCCATAGGAACTCCTGTACTAAACTAGATAGACCCGTTGTGTTTGGGCTCGTTTTACTTGTCTTAGCTAGCACTCTGCTGCTACATGATACCCAAGATCTCAAAAGCTTGTATTTAAAAACCTTTAAAAAAAAGCTTATTTCATTGATTTAAAAAAGGTGGAGGTCCAATTCCGCTGTATGTTTGTGACGCTATTTCTCCGTCAATTGTTGACCGACTTTCAATTGTTTTACGTATAGTGTTGCAAGCCTATAATAATCCTTTATAGGTGACCTTTTACCCCTTTGAATTTGAGTGATCTATTGTTCGCGTTAATCTCTTTGTTCACGCCGCTGTCAGACTACATAAAACTTTTTTTACTGTGTTGAAATTTCATGCAATCTCTTGGAAACTATTAAGCTGATTTAACAATTTCAAGGACCGGTGGGCGGCATGTTTCTAGGAGGTCATAACTAATTTACAAATGGATGAGAGTCAATCAGTCGGGAAATGCGCCAGTCGTGTTCTGACTGCGAACGAGGCGTTACCCAGTGCACTTTCGAAACAAGTATTTTATAACAACGAATTTTGGGCGATTTATGTTATAAAGATTTTTTGCACTACTTACCTTACCTAATTTAATCATATATTGCGATATTGTGGCATTTTGGAGATAAAGGAAGTACCTAGAAATTTCGGAATTTCTTAGAGATTTCAGTATGCATGATGCTGACAGTCGAGATAGGATAATAAAGCGATAAAGTAACATAAACAGCTACGTAGTTTTTACATATTTTGGCAACTTAAAAGTTACTTATTATTACTTAATTGTTGTCGTTATTGAGAGTGGGTGAAATTCTATATAGACTGTATTTTATTTAATTATTATTGTATGGAAGACGAGATAAACCAACCAAAGCCAAGTGATTTCGACGCTTAAAGGAGTTTGTCGTTAAATCGAGTGACGTTACATGGAGTTTAAACTGTATGTTCGGAATACAGATATCGAGCGCCGGCTTTCGATTGTTACGCGATACATACGAGGGCACTTTTTTTGTCGCGTCAAAAAGCGGGTACACCGGTGATTGACTTGTAGACGCACGGTAACTGCTCTCGCGCAATATAGTTAATATTAAATTTGGTAGCAGAGCGTGGTTTTAGTTTGAAAAATCGATTAATTGTTTTTTGGAACTTTCGGTAATTTTTGGTAACTTAATTTCATGGTTTTTTTTGTTTTTTTTATCGATCGATTTATTTTGAGTAAATTTGTTAATCAGCGATTAGTATGGCCGGTAAATATTCCGCCCGGATAGCCGGTGTGTTACGGTGGCTCGGATCTGCCCTTTTGAATATATCGCGTAGGGATCGAGAGCAGGCGTTAATATCACGTCATGAGGCCTTAGACGATCAGATGTCCGATTTATACGACGCGTACCGCGCGCTGTTGGAACTGAGTCCAGAGTCGGAGTTTTTAGACAAAATAAATGCGGATGTAAATCAAGCCGATGACTTAGCGGATCAGATCCGCCAAGCGGTGGGTATTATATTGAAAAAATCGAATAGTGAAAATATTTATAAGAATGATAGTGAATGTTCCCCTGCACTGGTAGGTAGACTGCCTAAGTTGGATTTACCCCATTTTGACGGGGACTTAGGTCAGTGGGTTGCATTTAACAATTTATTTGAGAGCCTTGTACATTCTCGCAACGACTTAACTCCCGTTCAGAAATTGGCCTATTTGTTGGCATCCCTTAGAGGAGAGGCCAAAGGACTCGTTCAACATTTAGAACTTATTGCTGCAAACTATGATATAGCCCGGGTTTTGCTTATGCGGCGTTATCAAAATGTTCGACGTTTAGCGGATACCCACATGTCAGCCATTTTAAATTTGCCTACTTTACGTGCAACTCAGACGTTACGTACCCGACTTCTTAACCCCTTATTAGTTGCCGTTAATGGATTAAAGGGTTTAGATTTACCTGTTCCGAGTTGGTCCTTTATGTTGGTACACATTGTGTTAAATAAACTTCCACTTGAGTTACGGAACAGATTTGAACAGGAGTATGGTGGAGACTCTGCCACTCATCTACCACAGTTTGATGATCTAGTTACCTTCATGGAAGATGAGTGTCGTCGTTTAGAGAATATTCTCCCTCCTGGATTTGGCGAAATTATTAATAGTAGGCCTAAGCTGCAGCAAGTGCGCATGGATCGCCGCGCGCCTGAGAGGCGTGATATTAGTTCTTTCAATACGGTTTCTTCACCTCAGCAGGGTTCACGGTGTGCATATTGTAAGAATAATAAACATGTTGTTGATTCTTGTCCTGCATTTAGAAAATTACGTTGGCAGGCGAGACGTAACATAGTTCGGCAGCGCAACTGGTGCTTTGGTTGCCTCGGTAATCATTTTTTTGTCTCAATGTCAAACTACTCGACCCTGTCATCAATGTTAGGGCAATCACCATCATCTTCTTTGTGGCAACCGTTATGGTGGATCTCCAAAGCCGGCTGCTGCGGTATCTATGGACGTTGTTGAAGAGAATCAGGTGATTATGGAAGACCAATGGGCTGGGGGTGTACAGGCAGTTCCACCAAGAAGTAGTTCAGTCAATAATTTCGGTATTCAAGGTCATTCTAATAACTCCTATCGCGCCAATCCCGCTACGGGCGGGGGTTCTCGACAAGCACCTCGTATGGTTAACGCTGCTGTTGAGCAAGCGCGTCGAGATGCTTCGGATATGTCACATCAATATGCCGAGTGGCCTCGTTTGGATAGGCGTTATATGACTGCATTTCTACCGCAGCAAAGTTATTCGCAGTGGAATCCTATGCCCATGCGAGGTTATTCTTGTCCGTCAACCTCGTACCAGAATCAGAATTTTCGTTCATAATTTTTACTAGTATCGCAATCTCCACCTGTGTCAGCTCCCTCTCTATTGACTGTTTTATTACTTACTGCCCAAGTTCGCGTCTTTTCTCCTCGGGGTGAATATGTGAAGGCACGCGCAATTTTGGATACGGGATCTCAGGGATGTATTGCATCGTCACGCTTGGTGGAGTGTTTACAACTGCGCTTGCATCGTGGCGATGACTTCATTCGAGGTGTAGGTGGAGTAAAGGTTTCTGGTTTGGTAGGACAAGTTTCACTATCCTTTTCTCCTTTACGATCTTCTCGGCCGTCTGTTGTCACCTCAGCTGTTGTTCTAAATAATATTATAGGTCGACATCCACTAGTAGCCTTACCTGCGAAAGTGACAAATTTGACATCCGGTTTATCATTGTCAGACCCGCATTTTCACATTCCAGGTCCTGTGGACTTATTGTTAGGTGCAGACGTGTTAGGATTGTTCCAGTTTGGTAACACGAGGTTACTGCAACACGGTGGTCTTGTCACGGTCTCGAGTGATCTTGGTGACGTCATTATGAGACCTGTGTTTTCTCCTGGTGCTCAATCTATCGAGCCACATGATTCGTATGTTGGTCTCTCTCTCGCTGAAGCGGTTCAGCGATTCTGGGAAGTAGAAGAGCCCCCAACTGCTACTCGTGACAGCCCGGAAAATCTGGAATGTGAACTATTCTTTCAGAATAATACAGGTCGTCTTCGTTCAGGTCGGTTTATGACGAGGTTGCCTTTCTTGCCGTCTCGGCCTCGACTTGGTTACTCACGGATGCTAGCTGAAAAGCGGTTAGCTTCGATGCAGAGACGTATGAAGCGAGACTCAGTGTTTCGACAGAAATATATTGATTTTATGCGTGAATATTTGGACTTGGGACATATGTCTATTTCAAAATTAGATTGGCGTGTTCATGAGCACTACTTCATTCCTCATCATGCGGTATTTAAAGGGAACAAAATTAGAGTAGTTTTTGATGGTTCAGCTCCTACTGCTAATGGAGTATCTTTAAACCAGTGTTTGCATTCCGGTCCCAAGTTGCAACGAGATATTTCGGATATTCTGACAAACTTTCGCCGACATCAAGTCGTTTTTGTAGCGGATATTAAAATGATGTTTCGTCAAACATTAATTCATCCCGACGATCGTAGATATCAGCTCATCCTGTGGCGCGAAGATGAATCTCAGCCTATAATGGTTTTCGAGCTTAATACTAATACATACGGGCTAAAGTCGAGCCCCTTTATTGCTATTCGAGCATTATTAGAGTTGGCTGAACGTGAGAGACTAAGTTTTCCTAGAGCTTCGGCTGTTGTATCTACTGATACATATGTAGATGATATTTGTACAGGTGCCGCTAGTGAAAAGAGGCATTAGTACTGCGTGATGAGCTCATCAGCCTTCTGAAGGCTGGTGGTTATGAGCTCAGAAAGTGGATATCTAACTCTCAAGCTTTACTTGATGGCTTGCCGGAAGAGCATCAGCAGGATCCACATATATTTCAGAATGTTAACAATCCTGATGCTGTTGCTGTATTAGGTGTGCAGTATCAACCAATACTGGATGTCTTTACATTTCGTGTACAAGATTTAGATATTTTCAAAATATGGACAAAGCGACTGGTGTTGTCCACTGTAGCACGGATATTTGATCCAAATGGTTGGTTGAGTCCTGTCGTGTTTTGGGCAAAATGCTTCGTTCAGAAGCTTTGGTTAGAAGGACTAACTTGGGATTGTTGAATCCTCACAATTTTTCTAATGTGGGTAGTTTTATAAGTGCCACTGGCTCTCGGTTTCGCCGCCATTGCGTGGTGGCGAAACAGTCTCCAACGCACGCGAGGTCTGTCCGGACGTTCCGTTTCCTCCGTGCACGTGAACGTTTCACATCCCATTCTTGGAGCTTTTTTATTGAACTACATATACAAGCCGTGCTTGCTATTTTGTGCGAGTGTGCCATTCGAGGACCTGTTCGTGCCGTGCACCTTCAGGAGCTGTCTAGCTGCCCCATTGGAGGTGAATTCCGAGGTTAGTGGTACTTATTACCCCATTGGTTTTGTGCAGGATTTGGCATACCTCTCACTCTCTCATATATAAACCTATACAGTCCAATTATTACTAGAACCAGCGAAGCTGTGTATGGATCCGTGATCCAGCATTGCACAGTTTTTTTGGTCCTTCGAGCCGGATTCCAGCATTGCACAGGGATGCACCTCTTATTGGAAATTTACTGTCAATTTGGACTAATTATGTTTCGTCTCTCCCTGATATCCAAATGATTAAATTTGATAGAGCTTTTTTACCTCGTGGTAGATATAAGGCTACGCTGCATGGCTTTTGTGATGCCTCTGAAAATGGATATGCAGCTGCCATGTATCTTCGTACTGTAGATAATTCAGGGGTTGTACGATGTAAACTTGTACTTGCAAAGAGTAAAGTTGCTCCAGTTCGATGACGACTTACTATACCCAAATTAGAACTATCAGGAGCTGCTCTCCTAACTCGACTTCTGAATCATTTAATGTCAACATTGGGTCTGACTTTGGATATTAAAACCGTATTTGCGTGGACCGACAGTCACATAGTTCTTGCTTGTTTGCGAGATTCTGTTTATGCATTAGAAGTTTTTGTTGCTAACAGGGTGTCTCAGATACAGAATTCGAAAACTAGTTTGATTTGGAGACACGTTCCGGGTGAAATGAACCCTGCAGACTGCGCTTCACGCGGCTGTGCAGCTCCAAATTTGATAGACCATCCTTTGTGGTGGGGACCAGCCTGGCTGTCTGAGCCTGCAGATAGCTGGCCTCAATCTGTAGTTGAGTCCATTGAGCCTTTACCAGGATTAAGAGCTCTCGTTGTTACAAAGGATGTGCCGCATGATCTTGAGTCTCTGCTGAATAGATTTAGTTCCCTTGACAAATTGTTAGGTGTAACGGGATGGATGAAGAGATTTATTCATAATACGCGAAACTCTCTTAATAGAGATCTGTCTTCCGTCTTGTCGCCTTTAGAGAGACAGGAAGCTCTTTTGTTTTGGATTCGTTTTGTTCAGGCTGAGCCCTTTGAACTAGTCTTCTCGACTTTAAAAGGAGGCCGCACTAAGCTGAAAGGTGCTGTTGTTCGCCTCAATCCGTTTATCGATGATAAGGGTCTTTTGCGTGTAGGAGGCAGGCTACGCAATGCCGAGTTGCCCTACGAGACACGACATCCTCTCTTACTCCCAAAGGAGAGTCCTCTTGCAAGACTTATCATATCTGACCGTCATTTGAAAAATGCTCATGCTGGATTGAACTCACTTCTAGCAATCCTTCATAGGGAATTTTGGATTTTGTCAGCTAGACGTGAGATTAGAAATGTGATATTTCGTTGTATTGCTTGTTATAGGTTAAAGGCGACTATAACTCAACCTCAAATGGAGGACCTTCCTCCAGATCGGGTTACAGTTTCTAGACCCTTTTCTGGAGTAGCCACGGACTTTGGAGGTCCATTTTTGGTAAAGGTTTCTTCAGTACGTAATGCTAGAGTAGTTAAGGCCTATTTGTGCGTTTTTGTTTGCCTTGTCTTTAAGGCCGTACATTTAGAAGTTGTCTCTGCTCTTAGCACTGAAGCTTTCATTGCTTGTTTGTCTCGTTTTGTCAGTCGTCGTGGGTTACCGAGCTTGATTCGGTCCGACTGCGGGACAAATTATAAGGGTGTTATTGAAAGATTTTTGTAAGGTTGAACCTCAAATAAATACAACATTATTAGCATGAGTAACTATTTATTTCTTAATCTTTTATCAGGAGCCAGACATGGTTATATAACTAGATACACCTTAGCCTAATATTTTACAGCTTATGAACTAAAAGAAGTTAACACTTAAGCACTAAGAAACCTCGACACAGGGGAAGACCATTGGGTCGACACCCTGGTCGTCTGACTCCAGAATACTGGAACAACGTCCAAAGTAAAAAGCTCAGGGAATGTGGGTCACCTAGTCGGTTCCTAACATTGGGATATGCCGCCTAGTACGTTTTATTGTTTAGAAAATGGTATGAATATCATCAGTCAATGAAGACGAAGTTTATGGGCGCCATCCAGGATCGCGACGCCTGGAGTGAATACCCCGACGCTCTGCAAGGCTGCCGGCGTCGGTGGTCGCGTGACACGTAGTCGTCAACGAAGTCGCCCAGCCAAGATGACCGGACGCGTGGGCCGTGAAGATGCCCACTCTGGGCAGCGCGAGGCCCGAGGCTCTCGCGTTGCCGATGTGGTGGTACGTCCCCACACGTGGCTGCGGTGGTGGTACGTCCCCACACGTGGCGTGATGGAAGATATGCTCCCCACGTGGCTGCTGAGGAGGTTATGCCCCCATGTGGCTGCTGAGGAGGTTATGCCCCCATGTGGCTGCTGAAGAGGTTATGCCCCCATGTGGCTCCCTGGAATTGACACGGTTATCCCAGTGAGCACACCTATTGCCATTCGAATATATACACAGTTGGGGAAATGAGAATTACTAAGAACTAGGAGGATTATAGAACCTAACTAGTCTACACAATATAGAAGCCCTAATACGCTTACCTATAAAGGGTTAGAAGAACGCAGATAATTAAAAGAAGACATGTCTCGCCAGACCTTCAGGAGGTCGGCCACTGTCGTTGAAACACGGGGTGAGGTCCATCTGCAAGGTAGATAAACCTTACTGATTCGGAGAAGACAAGATACGCAGGGGAACACTTAGAATCCAAAACACTACGTACCTCTTTAGACTCCTATCTGCACTGAATTTAAACTACCAATATAACACAGACTAGTATTGTTTAAAACGTATGAAGTCGCACGGCGGAAAGAAAGCAGCGCGGGGCTGCAGCGGTATTTAAGCACGCCGAGGAAGGGGTGCGGGGTGTAACGACGCACATACGAGTGTGTGGCGGTCCCGGGCGGTATGCGGTGAGAGGGGGGAAACGAAGTTACTGGAGATATCGCGGAATGACATCGCATGATTTCTAGTGACTAATTTAAGGATGTAATGCGGTGTTAATACAACCGATTTAAGAAGTACATTGGTAGATGTTGCAAGGCTAATAATGCCAAATTTGCAACGTCACAAGGGTAGCGACAGATACTTAACAGAAGTTTACAAATTTTTGGAAAATAATCAAACTTATATTGGCACAAATTTGTCTCGTCGTGGAATCACTTGGCAATTCAGTCCCCCCGCTTGTCCTTCCTGAGGTGGTATTTTTGAGGCTGTTGTCAAGGTGACCAAGACTCACCTTTATAGAGTAATTGGTGAAACAGTTCTTACATTTGAATAGTTGGCTACTGTTTTCTGCAAAATTGAGGCAGTTCTAAATTCCCGGCCACTTTGTTCTGTTTCGTCGGATCCAAATGATTTGGAGGTTTTGACTCCTGGTCATTTTTTGGTAGGTGGTCCACTGACAGCTCTTCCTGAGTATCCATTAGTTGATGTTCCAATTAACCGGCTGTCCCGTTTTGAATTGTTGCAACAACTCTCACAGAATTTTTGGAAGAGGTTTAATTTGGAGTACCTTCATCTGCTTCAGCAGCGTGTTCGATGGTCTGATAAAACAGATCCGCCTAAAATGGGGGACCTTGTTCTTGTAAAAGAAGTGAATATGCCACCTTTGTCGTGGAGACGAGGTCGTATTGTGCAGCTATTCTTCGGTTCCGATGGTACTCCACGAGTGGCTGAGGTCTTGGTTGGAGACACTGTATTGAAGAGAGCTGTATCTGGGTTGTCACGGCTCCCAATTGAATAGTTTATTCTGTCTGATTCTCTGGCTTTGGACTCAGCCAGGTTTCTCCTGGCTGAGGCGGGGGACTGTTCGGAATACAGATATCGAGCGCCGGCTTTCGATTGTTACGCGATACATACGAGGGCACTTTTTTTGTCGCGTCAAAAAGCGGGTACACCGGTGATTGACTTGTAGACGCACGGTAACTGCTCTCGCGCAATATAGTTAATATTAAATTATACATTGAGAATTATTAATAAATACCAGTCAGTGGAACATTAAAATAGTTAATATATACAGCGAACAAGTGGTTGTGACGAGATAGGACGAGGCGCGGGTGTATTTGGACAGACATTTATCTAACCCCCGTAGTGTTTCCCTTGTAGTAGTTTGGTAGGATATTTTATATATTTCCTCTCAAGGGGCGCCCTTCCCTTAATATACTGACAGATTAGTGTTCACCCTTGTTCCTGTTCCCGCCACCGTCGACTGGGGTACCAGGTAAGTACCTAGCACCTAAGTACCAAAAATTACCTTGTGGGTTTGGACCGTCGGGTTACCGATCCCGCCGTGTACGGTACACTGTATTTATAAGTAGTCCTATAAATACTACGACTCTACTTGATCTACAAGGAGTTCTATAAATAGGCAACACGTTCTAAAGTCTGAAGATGAACCACTGTCTTGTTATTAGTTATTTAAACTCGATTTTACCTTCGAGGTTATCCCAAAATCCGGCCCTTTAGTTGCTTTACTTAAAGTACAAAGTGCGCAAATAAAGTTTCCATTGATGTATTTCGTCTTGTAATTGAATTTTCAACTTAAACTCTGCTTCGACCTGATTGTATCATGTGAGATGAGATTACCTAAGTTAAGGAAGGATGTAAAATTCATTCAGTTATAATTTCTAATAAATAATAATCTATCTATATAAAACAAAGTCGTTTTAGTTATACCATTTATAAATGAAGAACGGCTGGATCATTTTTTATGATTTTTGTGTTGGAATTGTCTTCGTTCGGAATAGGATAATAAGTATTAAAATATGATACTTATTAAATAGAAAGACATCGGTAACAAAACATCGGTCTAGCAGATTTCGGCAATGGTAACTGCATTTAAATTCATTTTAATTGGTCTGTTTTAGGTGTTTTTTTTTATGTGTGTTCAAGTGGATCCCAGGATGATTTAGATTCACAATTGGACCTGGTAGGTGGCACCACTGAACACCTCAACCAACAAAATTGATTCAATTTGGTGGATATAGATAGTATAATAATTAATAAATAATATTTAACAAATCGGTAGACAAACACACATATTCAAATTAGGCAAGTTACGTTTGTGTTATGGGTAATATACAACGGACTACTCTGGAGCCGAGCCCAGTCACCCAGACCATAGTAAATAACGGAGAAAAAACGTTTCCCAAATTTACCCTACCAGGAATCAAAGGCTTAGCCCGTTCAACAACGGAAGTCCCAGACGGAAGAACCGCGCTAGTCCTTGTTGGCTAGCATTATGCTGAGACTTGGTTCAATTTAGGACTTATTTTGTTTCTTTCTCTATTTGTCCTGTGTTTTTGTTCTAAATAAAATATTTTTCTTTCTTTCGATAAAAATGTGTTAAGGAAAATGATCGAATAGGCAATAATTTTGAAGGCCATGACGGTTGGGGAGTGCTTTGCTATTCTTAACGACTTGAGCTCGTTAAAAGGAAAGGTTTTGCCTGTTCTTGAGTAATTAACAGTTACAGCCTTGTGCCGACCAGTCTACCGTTGGCCTATCTAATCTTTGCTAATATACTAATATGGAAGTTTGTTAATTCCACCTTCAGTGTTGAATACAAGTTAATCTATACTATATATTGCGTTTTCGGGGCAAGCTGATATACTAATAAATCTGTTAGGGGTGTCGATTTTGCACAAGGGATCTAAAATGAGACAAAACCAGATAACCTATCTCAGACTAGCAGATTTCGAGAATGCAATTTCTAAAGTTATGGTTGTCTATCTAAAAAAACTAAGAAACAGATAATTTATTATGTCAAAATAGTATCGGGAATGGATGATATTTTGTTTATGGTTTCCAAATTAAATTATTTGTTTTTGTTGTTGTTAGATTGGCACAACTGATTTTCATTTTGGCGCGGAGATTGAGTTGCATCGTTAAACTAAATAGTGCTGTTTTTAGTTTAATTATTTACATCGTGTATTGCGAATTTTATAATGGACAAAAACATCGAACAAAGAATTTGTCTTAAATTTTGCATCGTCAAAGGAATTTCGTGTTCAGAGACACTGAAAATATTACAGAAGGAGTACTTATGAGTACAAAACGTTTAAAAGCGGTCGAGATATGCTGGAAGATTTGCTTCGCCTTAGTAGGCCATCAACGTCTTCAACTGAATTTAACATCGCAAAAGTGAACGAAATAGTGACTGAAAATCCTTACACAAGATTGAAAGAAATAGCCGCTGGACTTTCTGTGCCTCACGAGTTGATGAACAAGTTCATTTTAATTATTTAGTTTTAAATTTGTTCATGGTTCTGAAGGCTACTAAAAAGCGGCTGGAATGGCGGAATAATAATAAAAAATCACCGAGTTTAAAACTGTTAAAACGTAAGTAGTTTTATTATCTACACCAGTTACAAAAACTTAAGAAAATGGCATATAACAAACAATTTTGACGAATTTTATTTAAAAAGAAATTATTTACAAGGCCCTAAACTGACACCGACGATAAGCAAATATTTTCGAAATCAGTCTTCATTTTTTTAAACCTTAGAAGTGATATAGTCAGTATTGGTGTAGTAGGTACTGTAGTTCAAGTTACGCTGGGTGGAGATTTTGCGGCGAGCATAAAGTTTTATGCATTCGGAATGGCTTGAAAATTGGTCGTTTCTCGTCTCTGTGCGCGGCATCGTCGCCGGTGAACCGACGGCTTTCTTCCATGCGAAAACGCTTTCAATGCAACCACTACGAACAAGCTTTATAGTCTTAACTCTTTGTTACATGATTACATGTCAAAATTTATTATACCTGTGTGCGTGTAGTATTATATAATACTACACGCACCGACTATTTTTTTACGTCAACAGTTTTGCCGTTCGTTGTCGTTCACTTTTGTTATGACTTTCGAAAAACTGAACCGTTGGCAAAGTTTTCTTGTTGTTAATTTGTTTCCTTAACAAACTCTCTATTTTTTTTTTACATAGACCACAAATAGTGGCTGTGATACCCAGTCACGTGGCGAGCAGAGGTATAGATAATAAAACTACGTTTTAACGGTTTTCAGCGCGGTAATAAACGTAGTCTTATTATGTATACGAGTACAAGGCGCAAAAAGTTAAGAAAATATTAGCAGAGGTATAGTTCGATGCAAACTTCAGTTTGCCTCCATTAATGTCGGCTCGGAACATTGCACATTCCGATGCGCTGAACGCAATTTTAGGAATTAGAGGGACGATGTATATCCTCGCTCGCTCTCTCGCTCGCTTTCTCGTTAACGGGATTTCCCCGGCGCTCGGCTCACTGGGGCTTCAATAGAGCTTTCGGAGATAGATAAAGTGCTTTTTAGGGCAACCCAGCTCGCAATTCTATTAAACAACTTCTAGCGCAAAATCTTACGCTTTTTGTAATATGCACATATCAAATTAATTTTATTTTAAAGTAAATATATCTGGACTGACTATATAGAATATCTGGACTAATATTATTAAGAGGAAAGATTAGATTGTTTGTTTGCATTGAAGAAGCTCTGAAACTACTGAACCGATTTTAAAAATTCTTTCACTGTTAGCAAGCTACACTATCCCCGGGTGACAAAGGCTATATTATATTTACAAAAAAATTAGGGATCCTTACTAAAACTCCAATAATGTAACGCAAGGTGTAAAAAATATCTAAAATCGCGTGCGCTGCGAAAACTATTGATGATAGAATGAAATAATGTACTACGACTTTGCAGAACACATCATTATCTACAAAGAGTGTCGCGACACTATATATCTAACTATTATAGTAATGCCACAATAAGTGTTGTTTTATTTTAAAAATTTAATTAAAATGCCGCCGCTAGAAATGGCTCTTTATTTGTATTTTGGTATTAATCCTTATCAAAATAAATTACTTCATATTCAAGACTACTACAATACCTTTATATAACTTTTTGAATTATTCAATTCGGACTTTTCATTCGAAAGATATCACGAGTTTAAAAATGTAAGTAGTAGACCACGTGACTGTGACACATTTTCGTGAGCGAAAAATCGTAAGACACCCCGTCTATATAGAAGTTTCACTTCAAAAACTCAATATATAACAACAATATTTAAAAACGCATTTTGTCTGTAGTTGTATTGAAGATCGGTGAGTGAAGTAATCCTGTGTGCCTAAGGCCAAGTTGATTAGTTAAGCCAAGGAATATAACTTTAGATCGTAGGCTCGCACAATAAACCAGTGTCAGTCAAGTCTTCCAAGCGGTTGTAAGCCAACAATGACTGACAATGAAGAATGGCTGACAATCCTAAGACCTAGTTATCAGCTTAGCACTATACACGAGGCGGCAGTTGGGCGCCGTTGGCCCTAATCCCGACCAACAGATGGCACTACGCTAAGACAGATTAATTGCGCACGATATCCACATTCCACCGACACATATTCACAGGATTGCGCTCGTCGAAGATAAATGGGGCCAGTTTTACTGGGAGACGGGTCCTGACTTGATTTGACGTCTTACGACATGGTAAATCGATTTTTTTATCACATACGTCATCTATATTCTTAATATATATAAATTACGTGTCACGTTGTTTGTCCCCGATGGACTCCTAAACTATTTAACCGATTTTAATCAAATTTGCACACCGTGTGCAGTTTTATCCAAATTGAAAGATAGGATACATTTTACACCGTTGGAACCGGTAGGTGGCGCTGGGATCGGGTCCTACATTTTTATTTTATCAAAGCAGGACAACAATGTCACATAGAGTCACAATGTTCGTTCCCATACTCCTCCGAAACGGCTTGGCCGATTCTCATGAAATTTTGTGTGCATAATACAATTTCTTGCGGCCGGCAGCCATAAGAGGCGACCAAACAACCCACAGCCAGGTGGTAGGGTATTTGCTCGACTGGATGGCAACCACACCTGGTCTAGAGTATGCCGCCATAACAACCTTGAGTTGTGTTCCGCCATTAGTGACCAGGTTCCAGTCTCCCTTAAGAGAGCAGCAGCGCATTTGTAGCATGCACATGTGGTGTTGCAAATGTCCATAGGCGATGGTAACCGCTTTCTATCAAGTGGGCCGTATGCCTGTCCGCTGAACTCCTGCAATAAAAAAATAAAATAAAAAACACAGGGGTTGATGTTCGAGGGCATTTAATCGGTACTTCAAAACTAAAGCTAATAAGCAAATTGGGATAGTCAATCATTCCATTAAATAGTTTAAACAAACATTACATATCTAAAATATCCCGGCTTTAGAAAAGAAAAAGTATCTTTGAGTACTTCTAGAAAAAGCGTGCCAACACACATCACGTATAAAATGTCAATATGGGCACTTAGTTAATTTTTGTGTTGTTTTTCTGAATTAACCGAAGCGCCCCGGGGCCGGTGTAACCAAATTATTTTAACGAGATAAACAGAACGTTGAAGGGCGACGTTGTTGAGCTCCTTAATTAATAAATTATCCGCCGGGAGGGCGCCACTTGAATACCTAAATATCAACCCTTGTTGCCGTAAATAAAACACCTTTCCCAATTCATTGTCTGTTTACCTATACCTTGTACTCAAGATATATTTTTGAAATGTATTAAATTTATTGTTTTACTAGCTGACCCGGCAAACTTCGTACCGCCTTAAAATCAGTAAAAAAAATAACGTTTATTTCTGAACGATGGGCTGAACATGAAACGTTTGATATTCAAAATAAAAAAAATGAAAAAAAACTTCACTTTTAAATTTAATTGGTTTCTAAACGTCGGGACGGACATCAAATGTTTGACAGGTAGGAATAGTTTCTAATGGAACATGGAGGGTAAGGAGAACCATCTCAGTATATTAAAAAGTGTCCACTGAAGGGCAGCAAATTAAGATGGCGCCATAATAGCAAGTGGAAAGTATTTAATAATAGCGCCACAAATATATAGAGTATTCTAGATTAAAGAAGGAAAGAAAGACTTCCTCTTTGTCACCGCGCATTTTACGAAGTGTAAAAATATACGAGAAAGTCTCAATACTTTCCAAATTATGATTTTCTAATTTTTCAACCCAGCACACTTCACTTCGTTTCTAACTGCTAAATTCATATAATTTCCTTTTCCTACACTAGCGCTATTTTGACGAGTTTTCGAACCATAATTTGCTGCTTACATGTGGACACTTTTTCAACTGATCCCCCATACTAGATGGTCCTCCTCCTTTGGAGGGTAGAGGCCCTCCGTATAATGGGAAGCGAAATTGTTGTTTTTTTTTTTACCAAAATTAGCCAAATCAGTCCAGCCGTTCTCGAGTTTTAGCGAAACTAACGAACAGCAATTGATTTAAATATAGATAGATGTTCTCAACTTACGCGCATTTGGGATTCATGTATGATTTACTTATTTATTTAAGCACTCATCTTTCGATATTTATCGCACTTCTCCTCCCACTGAAGTCCCAGACAGGTGCGCCTCGCGCTGCTTATATACCCGGTAGAAACTTCTGGAACCCATAATTTCGATCTTCTTTCCGTTATTCTTTTGTTCATCATCTATTCCTTCCTAAAATGAATCTGTACTTGTCTTTTTATTCTATTTCTACAGTTTTATGAAAGTATTAAAACACACTCAGGTTGCTAGAATATTCTATCCTTGGTGGCCACAGTACGATTCCATTGTGATAGTAATATAATAATAGTGGTATTCCACTAAATCCACAATATCTTCTCGATATCGAGGCGGCGGAATAACAATGGTATTACCACTAGCATACATGGCATTAGCCAAATTTAATACTGAATAGTTACCAAAGTTTTAATCATTTATTTCAAGGTTTCGTTAATAAAATATTTATAAAGGTAGAATGGCATGTCACGGGCATGCCATTGAATACCGAATCGGGCAATCTACGATACTGACAATGGCGTCCGGCGATTTTGACAAGGTAGTACTTAATAGCAGAATTGGACACCTGGTGCCACATATTGGCCTCAATTAATTACAGCAGTGCAAATATAAACAATGTATAGTCACGCCAATCCAACATGGCTCTGACTAGCGATGAGCAGTACGAGTACGTGTGAGCCAATGCATTTGTCCCGTACAAAATACATTTGTACTGATGCTACTATTCAAAAGTTAGAGCAAAGACGGAACTGGGCTTATATTACAACAGTACAATAACGCCTCTACGGATATTCACATGGCAAAGAGGGACAACATGACAATCTCACAGTACGACTGTTAGTAAAATGAAATGACCGAGGCCGAGTAAATCCGATTCTTAACGAACATTTCCTAACTAGTTTTGAACGGGACAAATGAGGGAACGACGCTCGCCGCCACACCAGCCTCATCGCTTCAAATGTCGTCGCCTCGTTTGAAGTGGTAGATACTGTTTCAGTACAAAATGTCATGTTACTCTTACAAACTCATTTTAAATTCATATCGTACCCAACATTAGCTCTGACAATATTATGGTATATCAACAAACACTCTCCGTTTGTAACAAGAAACAATCTAATATTTCTGATACACGGTATAAGATATCTAATACAAATCAAACTCTAGCTATTTCCGATATTAATTCCCACTGCGAATCTGTCAAGAGCGTCTCTCAGGTCAAGCAATAACTCACTCCGTTGAACCATTACTTAGGATAGAACAATGTAGCACGATTTCAATACAAGGCCCGAATATTAATCAAAGGTTAGATATAAATTCATTTCCGCTTACGTGAGAGAAAGCGCTGGCCTCAGATTTGTAGGATTACACAGTTAATTGGCAATCGACGTCTGCTTCACGTCTATGCGGTCTACGTCTTTTACTTGCACTAATTTCTTATTCTAGGTTTTTATATCCTAGTGTCCATTATATACCTTACTACCAGGATTTGGTAAACCGGAAAAAAGTAGAACCAGTTATAGCCTTAGTACTTAAGCTGGTATTTTATAACAAAAGTTTGTTAAATTGGGTTTTGATACGAGTGCGGCGCTCTTCAAGACACAGCGTTTCATACTCTCGTGGTGTACGAAACCTGAGGGCCGCAGAAGGCCCTTCTAGAGAACGTCATGTCGCAGAAGGAGGCTGCTGTAGGAGCGAGTGAGGAGGACGCGTACGCGGACCCCGTCCGCAGGAGGCGGACCGGAGGTCGTAGACGCTGCTATGCTCATCTCCCATCCCTTAGTTACCGTCACCCCCGAGACAGCGGCCCAATTTATATAATTATTTTGGCGTCATAACTTATTGTTCTCGTACACAGTCAACCTATTTACTTGTGCATATAAACTTGAATGTACACAACCCTGCCTGCCTCTTGTTTTCCCACGCTTGTTAGACCCATATTGCTGGCGTCAACTATTTCCCAATTAGCAATAATAATTGTGCTTTGGGTTTATAGTATCTTGCAACCCCCGCATGTTGCCGCCGCCTTGGCAGCGCTACCGCGACGCACGCGAAGTAGTATCGCACCCGCCTTTTTTAACTACACATAATATAATAATAGCTATCGACGTCTCAACCAATATATCAACTTAAGTGGTCAGTGTATCTGCGTGCGTGCCCTTGCGCCCCGAGACTCGTGTAGAAGGACCTTGCCACCTTTGTGTATCGCCACGTGATAAGCAGCGGCAGACCCCCTGAACAAGCGCTGTGGTGGCTTGGTTGGTTGGTTGGTGGTTGACTGCGAGGTAAGTGCAACATTCTATATTCTCCGGGCACCAGTCCTTAATTGGGGAATAAGGGATGGCCATATGAGTACATAACCCCCTACCCACGGAGATTGCCTGATTGCGTCTCCACATAGGTTTGCTGGAAGAAATCTCTTTTTAGTGTTAAGTTCGCCACTATTTTGTAGTTTTATTTGTAACTATTTTTTGCACAATATAGAATAAAGAGTCTCACTGTATTTAAGCGTTTAGTAAGAAGCTAAAAAGTGTCGTGGTTCACTTTAAGTCTTCTACGCTATTCCCGTAATGATTGCGCGTATTTTCTTTAATTTTTACAAAGAACCTCATATACTCTAGGGACGAACGCTCACTCAAATGTCAGATTAACTCAGACACGCTGAGACAGGAGTACAGTTTCGATGTACAAGAATATCAAACGTATCTTATTGTTTCTTTTCGGATAAAAATAATATTTATTTACTTGCTCTCGGTGGATGGAAGTAAATATATAAGTGGTAGACAAACACACACACATTGTATATTATATCCTCATCTTAAACAAGTTATACTTGTATCATGGGTAATGCACACGGATCACCAGAAGCATGCGCCACTTAGACAGTTTACTAACCTAATGTGCATATTGTTACAATAACCATGCGCTGACGATGAAAGAAAACATCGTGATAAGACCTGCACATCGAGATAATCGATGTGTCAAATCAATCAATCTATCAATCCTCTTTACAAATGAAGAGGCCCGAATCCAGCAGTGGTAATTAAAAGGGCTTTATCATGTAAGAAATTCTTTGACAGTACCCGGACCAGAAAGCTGGCTGATATTTCGACCAATGTGAAGAGTGGCAATGTAGCCAATCTTATGGGCACGCTTCCCCTTGGAAATGATCTGATACATAATCGATTACTTTAGATTTAGTATAGTATAGTATAGTCACGAACATCGACGCAGGCTTGCCCAGCTTATCGGTTTCCTATGAGATTCACATTGGAGAGTGTGTAGCTGAGCGCTTCGATCTGATCCCGCTATCTCCCTTCCATCATCCGACAACCAGACGCACCAGCATGCGGCATAAATATATATGGTGGATATTCCACCTATAAGAACGAAGCGCTTTGTACCTAGCTTCATCATACGCACCGCAAAGGAGTGGAACTCATTGCCGGAGTCTGATAACCTTCTAGGTAAGCGTGCTCCATCCTAGACCACATCTTCGCTCCACATAGGGCAAGATTGTGGTCAAACGCGAACCTATACTACAATAAAAAAAAGGCTTGGATATCAAGTATTTTCATTTTATATTATGTAGTAAGATGATCGTAATTCACAATTTTACCCCCTCCGCTTTAGGGGATGGATCAAAAGCCGTCTTCATATATCATTACTGGTTGCACCCCTCTTTCTCAGCCCTTCTCATTAAGTTTAGGGAAGGGAAGTATTTCGGGTAATTTTACGGAACGATTTTAAGCCTATTTAGGTGTAAGTTGAAAGGAAAAGACATGTAATGATTCGTTAACAATATTCCCACTTGCAGCAAGCACGAAAATGGCGAGTAAAGTGGCATGTATTGTAATGATTCGTTAACAATATTCCCACTTTCAGCAAGCAGGAAAATGGCGAGCAAAGCCGGCAGCGCGAGTATTCATACGCTACTTATTGAAACATTTGAATTATTAGCTAGGTTCTAGTCCCTCTTCGATACTGGCAGTACATTGACAATATCTTTGGTGTTGCAAATGTCCATAAGCATACCTTTATGGACATGTGCAACACCAACACCAACCACTTCTTTTTTCTTTTTCATCTTGTCATCAGGTAGACCATCTGCTTGTCTGTTCTGTTCCAGAATTGTACAGTAATTATATCTATTTTCTTATTAATAACGATTACATATATTATAAATTATATTATTTTATTAATAAAAAAACAACATTTTACTATTATTCAACTGCATTATGTATTATTATTTATGTTGTATTGTTCTTCGTGAGGTCACTTGCTGGTCCCAGGCGGAAGAACAGTGCTGGTCTAAATTGGCCGGAATATGCTGAGACTGGGTCCAATTTTAGGATTTATTCTGTTTCTATAGTTTTTTAATATTTGATAATCCTCTGTAATGTTTGTCTTGAGTAGAATATTTATTACTTTTCAATGAAAAAAACCTGTACGCGCTGCTCTATAAACACATGTTTAACACTATGGCAGCGGAGAGAGGGCGCGCGGGGAAGCGCCGGCGGCAAGCGGGCGGTGTCAGCTGTCCGCCATCCGTTGGGCGAGTACCTGCGAGATCGGCATATCCTTTGGGAGGGCGGTGAGTCCGCCAATCACGTGTTAGGTCGGCGACGTGTCGCGTGCGGCGTTCCACAGGGGTCGGTCCTCGGGCCGATCCTTTGGAACGTAGGCTATGACTGGATCCTTCGGGTGACGGTCCGGCCCGGGGTAGGGCTGATCTGCTTTGCGGACGACACCCTACTCACGGCACGCGCTGCGTCTTTTGCGGAATCCGTGGACGTCGCCAACGACGGGTTGGCGATCGTCGTAGATCGAATAACTAGGCTGGGCTTGAAGGTCTCCCCCGCGAAAACGGAGGCCGTCATGTTCCATAGGAAATTCCGGAATCCTCCCCCGGACTTGTCCGTTACAGTTCAGGGGGTGGCGATCAGAGTAGGGCCCAAGATGAAATATCTTGGGCTAGTTCTAGACGGGAAATGGCTGTTCAAAGCGCACTTTGAGCAGCTAGTTCCCAAACTCGTGAATTCTGCGGGCGCACTCTCCAGGCTTCTTCCTAACGTGGGGGGGCCGGGGGGTGCGACGCGGAAACTTTATTCCGGCATCCTGAGGAGTATGGCGCTCTACGGTGCGCCCGTCTGGTCCGATTCGCTTCACCGCCACAACCGAACCCTGCTGCACCGCGCGCAGCGGGTTCTGGCCGTGAGGACCATACGGGGGTACCGCACAGTGTCGTGGTCGGCGGCGACTCTCTTGGCAGGCGAGCTGCCCTGGCATCTCCAGGCAGACATCCTGTCCAGGGTTCGTCGTACCCGGCAGGATGCCCTAGCTAGAGGACTGACCTTCTGTCAAGTCGAATTAGAGACGGTCAGGAAACGGGAAACCGCTTGCTGCCTCGTCGAATGGTCTCGTGACCTCGAACACCCTGTGGCCGGCGGCTATACGGTGGATGCAATCAGGCCGCAGCTGGAGAGATGGGTGACCCGCACCAGCGGAACCCTGACCTTCAGGACGACTCAGATACTGACCGGACACGGTTGTTTCGATCAGTATCTGTTTCGCATTGTGGGCTGCTTGCCTTCTCCGGACTGCCGCCAATGCGGCGCACTCGATACGGCGTTTCACACGCTTGTTGAGTACGCTGCATGGACGCCTCAGCGTTTCGAGCTCGAGACGCACGTAGGAGCCGTCCGATCGCTTGGCGACTTGGTAACGGCCATGTTGCACAGCGACGACCGCTGGGAGTCTGCGGTTACTTTCTGTGAGGCAGTAATGTCTCTCAAAGAGGCCGCAGAAAGGGACAGGGAGCGAAGTCCTGCAGCGCGTGCTAATGTCTCCACCCGAGGTCGCCGGCCTTCAGCTGGCACCCGGAGAGGCAGGTACGCGCATTACTTCCCTCCCTGAGTTAGGTTCCGGTACGAGGGGCCCCTTGCTACTAGGCATCGCAAGGGATTCATCTGCCCCCGTTTCGAAGTGGGGTGTGTTCTCCCAGGGCACACTCCAGGCACTTTATTGCGCTGGATCGATTGTTGCGTAACTATGTTCTATATCTCAGTCTTTCCTTCACAACAAAAGCGCAGGGTCGACAGGGAGGAGGGGGTTTTTAGTGGGTATTGAGGTTGCTCGCCCGTGCGGCATCGCTCGGAGTCTCCACACTCCTCTGTGTCAAGCCATCGCGGACGGAGCGCAAACAAAGCATACTATTGCTAGCGTTATCGCCCCCGATGGATGCGCGCCGTTTCCTAGTGACGGCCCAGAGAGTGCGTAAATAGGTTAGCATTTTCCCTCGCCTCAAAAAAAAAAAAGCTGTCCGCCATCTTATGGGGACTCACTTCGCGACTGCTCTCGAACAAGCGCTTACTTAACTCTAATATCATTTTAAAGGCATTAACCTAAACTCAAATGTATATTGTATAAATGATACAAATATTATATTAAGTGTGAAAAGTTTGTTGTCTAATTATTTACAATTATTTATTTTTTCCTACTTTTTCTAATACTTTTTTTGCGTAATCTATATTCCTCATTATGAGTTGCGTTCCCGCATAAGTGACCAGGTCCCAGTCTCCCTTAAGAGAGCAGCAGCGCATTTGTAGCAGTTTTGGTGTTGCAATAAAAATAAAAATGCATTAGGTGATGGTAGCCGCTTTTCATCAAGAGGGCCGTCTGCTGAACTCAAGCAATGAAAACAATGGATTTAAAACTATTTATTGCCATGAGTAAACTTAACCAACTGATAAACTTTACAATGAACGTATATAACAGAGCAATGGAGAACATCACTAGACCATACGGTCATTACAGCTTAATCGTCTAGATAAAGGAGGTATATGTGTTTTTACGAGGCGAGGGGTGTCTTTACGTTTGAGCTTAATGATTGTACCGGCGATAACGCGACTCATCGCCCAATATCTCCTTATATATTGCCCTTTGCTCTTCACTCGGCGATGACAAACATACTTCCTTTCTTAATACTTTGTCTGGCAGGTAAAAGGACCCCAAGTTTAGAATAATTTAGACCTTACCTTAAATTATGTATCTATTTACGTTTCGATAAATCTGATCGAACTTCTGCGGGACTAAAGGCAGTGACAAGCAACTTGTGGCTGTTGATGTTCTGTCTCTATTGACAAGGGTCTCCATGCAGCAAAGGCTTGGAACCGGTTTAAAATATTCACTGTTATTGGTTATAACCGGTTTTTGTTAACTTGTATTTCTTTCGGAGTTCAAACGTTAAAAAGAGTATTATGTAAACCTGCATTAACCGGTTTATTACGCAAGAATTATTTTCTCTATACGACCGCTGTTTTTAATACAAATATATGTTTGTGTGCGACTGAAAATTTGCTGTACGACATGGCTGCGTTTGAAGGTGTGCGGTAAGAACCGGTTCATGCAACAAACCAACTTTTGTTGCTAAAAACCATTTATTTGAGGTTAAAGTTGAAATAAAACCGAAAAGAAAAGTTAGTAACTTTTCTTTTGTTGCCTAGGCTGTAACTGATTCGACTTATTTTCTGATTCTCAATCCTTGTTTACAGTTTTTTCTCTTTGTATAACTTTATAATATTAAATATTGAAACCATTGAGTTAACGAACCATAAAAATACATGCACAAATGAATACATAACACATTTTAGTATATGTAGTAATTTTAATTCGCAATAAAATGTCCGTACAGATATTAATACACTTTTATAAGTCTGTATTAGTAGGAACTCAGGGGTATGTACACGGAAAAGTTTAGTGCAGGGACTTAAGAGCAACTAAACCACTAAAAAAGGGCTATTATTAAAATAAAAATCTTCATTTCCAAAAGTTTTTATTCAAACTAGTTCGGTTTGATTATTTTATAAACTAAAATTTGTTTTTTAACATATCAATATATAAAATTATTACTTTATTAGTAGATAATTAACGGAGAAGCAGGTAACAGAATATAGACAAAATTAATATCTTAATTATGACAATAATCTACTAAAAATGTCAATACACCATATCTCCATAAATTCATAACATGTTTTTAGGTAACATAAAATAAAGCTATACAAAAAATAAGTTTCGAAATCCTTCCCTCTCTCTCACTACTTCTCCTCTTTAGCGATAACTAAAATTGCATTAGAAGAAACTAAACAGTAAAAGTTAATTAAAATGTTATAGCACCGAAAACTTACTCTTTGTTCATTTATTGTAAATTTTCTATCCATCAAAAACAAGCACTACAACAACAATACATAATAGGTTATTTCAACTTTGCTTGCATGATACTTCAAATATCCCGTGTTTTCTGTTTTAAAAAGTATATTATGTTTATTTCCGTTACCGCAAGTATATACATATGGCAGTATTGAAATAAGTTTGTATTGTCGAGATTCATGGTGATCGGTTCATTTCCAAAACCAATAAGAAGAAAATATTATTGAAGTGTATGAATCATGATTACTATTAATCTTATAATTGAATTAATAATGCTATTTTAATACACCTTGCTTGACACAGCTCCTTTTTTAATTCTTCTAAAACCTTTTATCCAACGATTTGCTACAATTAGATTCGTAGGAAATTTAAAACGTAATATAAACTGGTTTAAGAAAATCGGACGGACACACAAACATTACGTCTGTTTTCTATAAATTTTTCAAATTATTCGTATTTTATAAAAAAAATATCGTAAAAGGAGTTTTTACGATATTTTTTTTATCCAAATTTATATCCTTTCCTCTTTTAAACTAATTCCGACACATTTTAATAGCGTAGGACAGCATAATTACTTTTTTTGCGAGAGCTCTAACCAGTAAAGTAGTCGAAACGACACTAACAGGCGTGAGCCGCGTGAGGAGCGAGTGCACCAAATTTGGTGCACTGTTTTTGGGCCGTTTTTGTGCAATTGATGCGTGATCTAGACGTTTATATGATCTAAGATTGAAACTTAGGTTACAATTAAAATGAAGATTATACTGATAATGCACAAGACCAAATAACTTGGTGTCACCCTAGATCAGAGCTTGCGCTTCAACGAGCATATCACTATAGTCCGAAATAGAGCGCGATTTGTGATGGGTCGTCTAGCACCCTTGATAGATAAACGAAGCAAAATGTCCCTCAGACACAAGCTTACTCTATATAAAACATGCATCCGCCCGATCATAACATACGTGAGTGTGGTATTCGGCCATACCAAGCCTGCCCTTTTAAAGAAACTGCAAATCGTGCAGAATAAATTCATGCGCAGAACCGTCGGTGCTCCTCTTTATATACGTAACGTCGACCTTCACCGCGATCTGGAGCTTCTCGCCATCAAAAACTACATTACGTCGCTCTCGCGCCGCACCATCGATATCCGCTCGTCGTGTCCATGGCCGATTATAAGCCTCGTTAAAAGGCTCTCGTGCGACGACTGCGTAACGTCCTCAAGGACAGGGTCGACGTAATTACAAAACGGCTGGCCCGGATCAGCCCGCCCGCGGTTAGGACGGTAGGTTGGCAGGCACCGACAGACAGACACAGACGGCGGCGTCCCAGACGCCGCCAAACACGATCTCTCCACGTCCCCGGGAGTGACGCCAGGAGATATGGCCCCCCCACAGGATAGAACAGGCGTGTTGCTGGGAAGTTTCTTACGCTGTTTCTTCTCTCCCAGCCATAACACTTTGCGAAACGGCAGTAAGATAGCGTAGGCCGCCGCGAACCGCCGATCCCGGTCCGCTGGGATCCTTCCCCTCGGGCTTTATATTATCCGTCGCCTGTTCTCCATTAGTTCATTGTGTCGCCCTATGATGGGCATCACCAGTTTCATCCCCCTCTCATGGCAACAGTCCAGCCGAGGTAAAACTACCTAGGGAGCTCCCTCGAGCAAGTTGCCCCACGGGCACGAGCGCCTAGGCGCTCGCCCCGAAAACCCCGGTAAAGTTGTGATGTCTTCGGACCAACAACATAAAGTCAAGTCCAATAAAAAAAAAGATAGCCAGTAGTTCGTTGTCCGCAGCGATGACTAGACGCAGGCAGCTCCCATAGGTATAAGAACTAGAGAACGTCACTAAAATTTCTAGAATTTACATTAAAGAGCTACCTAAATATTCGAAGATACAAACGTATGGCTTTATGTATTTCGAGTATATTCTGCGTTTGAATGAATTTTGCGTTTTTGTGTGCATTCTTTCTCTTCAATATGTAGTGGTTTTCGTAAATGAAACACCGAGTTCTAGACAACAACTGACATTAATACGTACTCAGGATATCATATATGTGTCCTATCGTATATGTCCTAAAAATATGCCTGTTTTCTTTCTTTCTTTAATCTATATTTATAAATTAGTTTATTTTTAGTATTTAATTATATTTTTAAAGTTTATTTTAGTTAAAGACTATAGCTTAAAATTTTTTTGAATAAAATACCACAAAAATATATTTTATTATTATTACTTTATATGAAAACTACGTTTTAACGGTCTTAAGCGCGGTAATTTATTTGATTTTTGTTATTCCGACGTTTCGGCCACTTTTCAGTGGCCCTGGTCACGGAAGACAAAGATGTCAAGTGTTAACGAGTATTGTTAAAGTTTTATTTAGCCTACCGCCAACTTGTTCATTTTAATTATTTAGTTTTAATTTTGTTTATGGTTATTATATAATATATAATAACCTATAATAAACCCATAATAACTCTATGGGAGCCTATCTAATTTAAATTACCGCGCTTAAAACCGTTAAAACATAGTTTTATTATGTATACAATTGGCGAAAACTTAAGAAAATATTACTTTATAAGAGTTACTAAACGCTACTTTAATCTTATTTTAATCTGCATTTTCGAATACTTCATTAATTTTGATTATGAATATACCAACTATAGCGGACTTAGCTTTCAATTAAGAACACGAATATGGTTATACCGAAATTGGTATAATTTTCTCTTGTACTGTCGACCGATACAGTTATAAAAAAAAAATTAGACGAACATACATTATAAAATATTCTCAAGCATAAAAAGTTATGGATGCTTAATAAATAATACACAGTAGACAACTCTGGAGCCAATTTAAGATACCCAGACCAGAGTAAATAAAGAATAATTTGTTTATGATTCTTATCCTACCCGGAATCCCTCGTTAGAGTGTGTTCACGGACACACGTGTCTGATAACTATATTATTTCTTTATGGTATATTTTGAATTCAATCAAGCACTTACTAGTGGTCGAGGTATCAAATTAACACTCAGCTTTTCCCCTGGCATCATCAATAAACCGTGCTTATCAATTTGTACATCGTGAGGTTTCGGCGCATTTGGAAGGGGCTCCATTTTGAAATTTATGCAGACCTTTGCAATACCGAAGCGAAGGACTTGTTTGGCGAACCTCAAACCTGTAATTATAAAACAGAAGAGCAAAATGAAATACACAATTAAATACGCTGCATACATGAAAAATACTAAGGTAGATAGTTGAGTAAAACGTGAAATTCTGAAAATCCCCTAGTCCTATATGACTAAACGGCCTGATGGTAAATTCTTCTTTTGCATTTTGATGTGTTACAATTACAACAAACAAAATTAGACCATATTAGTCAAAAACTAAAAGTTTAATACATATGTAGGCGAGGGTATTCGCATCTGTAGGTAAAGGCATATACACATCTTTGAGCAAAGGTTTCTATTTTTCATCAGGTCAGCCGTTTCCTTATTTGACTTCTTCAACAATAAAAAATGTACACGTTTATAAAATTCTTTCAATCTCATTTTCCGATTATAATCATTCTCGGTACTAAAACTACATATCTATAAACAGAATTTCGACAAAATCATTATCTTGGTTTTTTCATGCAAGCGTAACAAACAGAGTTAATTTGGCGTTTGTAATATTAGTATAGTTATGTATTGTAGCTGGTAATGACCAGTTAAAATAAAACAGCTTACTTAGCTTAATAACTCTTAATGAAAGATCTTGGATGTATCAATTCTGTCAAGTACTTAGAAGTACTAATAACTGTAAGTATTGATACAGTACGAAATCGAAATGTATCTTACCAATACAACTCCTAGGTCCATCTCCAAAGGGCATAAAGGTGTAGGGAAGAATATTCTTATCATTCCCAGGTAGGAATCTGTCGGGATTATAAACTTCGGGTTCAGGAAAGTACTTAGGATCCACATGCATGCCAACAGCATTTACATAGATAACTGATCCGGCAGAGATAGTTAGGTTTTCGTCTATCTGGTATTCTTTGGCTGCAATGCGATCTAACCAACCCATTGGTGGATATTTTCTCAAGGTTTCTGTAATTGAAATCTTAATTAGTACTTCACGTTAATTTTATCTGTGCAGGAACGGAGAAAGAATACAATTTCCTGCAGCCGGGCGACCTGTCGTAATTAATAGGCGACAAAACAACCCACAACCAAGTGGTAGACCTCGACATACTCTAGTTCAAGGTATGTCGCAAAAGAAAGCTTGAGTTGTGTTCCGGCGTTAGTGGCGGCATAAAGAGCGGCAGAACATTAGTAGCACGTTTATTGTTATGAATGTATATGGGCGCAGGTAAACGCTTTCCATCAGAAGGGTTAGCTGCCTGTCTGGTGTACAATATAAAAAAAAATGTTGCGTAAAATCTCACAGACAGTGCTTTTATCAAATATTTGGCTAGAATATATTTTAAGGTTACGAGACATCACTTTTATCGTGTATTTGAACTCGGTGACCCTAACAAAAATTTTCATCCAGCTAATTGTACAGTTATCGGTGCTTGTAAATGCAACCAGATATATATTAAAATCGTAATTATTTGCCGCTCGGTTATATTTTGTGCGCATGCATAACTTGTTGGCTCTCTCATCATTCATTCATAAAACTAAAAGAATTATATAAATGGGTATGAAGACGATTTCCGTATATAGGACCTATGGCATAATATGTAAACATTCCCACATGTATGAATGAGTGAATGAATAACTTTATTGCACAAGAAATTAAAGTACAATAGGTGGTCTTGTCGCCAAAGGCGATCTCCAGACTACCCTATACAATTATTATTCGACTACATTATTTAGTGACTTAATAATTATTAAATGGAAGATTAGACTGTATGAATTGACAGTAAGAACTCACTCTCACTGTGCAGTAAGAATTACCTTTGATAACAGCATTAAGATAAGGCAATTCTGCAAGAGACTTCAAGTCAAAATCTTTGTCTCCTAGTTGTTTTTTCGTTTTTTTCAGTTCTTCATACAACCGCTCCTGAAATATACAAGTGTATCCACGTTTACGTAGCTTACCTATAAAACATTCATGAGTGGTTTTATATTAGGAATTTAATGAATTTGAGCATACAAACAAACACATTCGTCTTCAAGCATTAAGGATAGGTCTCCTATCTTAATCATTTTAAATCGTACCTGAGCTTCATAATTGTGTGCTAATTCATAAATAGTGAATGTAAAAACAGATCCTGAGGTATCGAATCCACCAAATAAGAAAACAGCAGCTTGGGCCACGAGCAGATCTTCAGATATTTCTAGAAGATTTTACAAAACATTTGAGCATTAAGATTATTGATGAGTGCTTCGTAGTATTGTGATTAAAGAGTAGATATACTGCTTGGGGTAAAAAAACAACAGATACTTAATTTAGAACCTAAATTAACAATACTAAGAAAGCTAACAGTCTTGGTAAAATTTTGGTTTGGCTACGATTTCGGGAGTCGAGAAGTTTTTTACTAAAATTTCCTGCTCTTTCAGAAACTTTTATAATATTATAGATATCTTTCATACTTTTTGAGATTTTCCTAAAAAGCTGAACGGCTATTTTTTTTTTACTTTTTTGTTAATAACAATTGTAATATTTATTGGGAGAAAAAATCCAAAAAAACTACTTTTTCTAGATGCGATTCCGGATCGAATTAGCCATCAACCATATTTTTAAGAGACTGGTAACTATTATTCGCAGAAAATAAACTTCTCGACTAGACTACAAGGGAACCATAGAAAATCAAATAATCGAAAATACTAATGTTTTAAAAATTGCACAACGCATATTGTTTAAAGCAATTTCCTTTCAAATTATTTTTAATACTCTACGACTTAAATGTTTGACGTTTCTACTTTGTAGTATAATAGGGGGGATACACAATCTTTACAATTTTAAAAGTAAATATCTCGCCACTTAATGGCTTAAATAAAAATAATTTAGGAGACATTGTTATCAATGTTTAAGGTACTGACTAACACTACCCTAATATGACCATTCTAATCGAAAAATAAATACTCACTGTTACATGTATGGTGTCTACCTCTTATTTTTAACCGACTTCGAAAAAAGGAGGAGGTTCTCAATTCGTCGGGATCTTTTTTGTTTTGTTTTTTTTTATGTATGTTCGCCGATAACTCCGTGATTTATGATCCGATTTACGTGATTCTTTTTTTGTTCGACGCGGAATAGCTTCCAATTGGTCCCCTAAAAATTTTACAAAGTTTGGTCCAGTAGTTTTCTATTAACAAAAAAATGATCCCGGTTCTTGGGACCTATATTTTTTAAGAAGCGCGGCACCATTCGTGGGTCCACCCATACATAGCTATACACTAAAAAGTAACAAATTAAATTTAAAACTTCGTTTAAAAAAACCGACTTCAAAAACTAAAAAACTAAAATGTATAAAATAACTTATTTCTTAAGCTATTATTATTAATATATATTATCTAAAACATCTTGAAGTCGGTGCAAAGGAAAACATAAAAATTACTATATTTTGAAAATTACTAAGCACCGACTTTAAGATGTTTTAGATAATATATATTAATAATAATAGCTTAAGAAATAAGTTATTTTATACATTTTAGTTTTTTAGTTTTTGAAGTCGGTTTTTTAAACGAAGTTTTAAATTTTTTACATTTTTCGCGAATATAGATTCCTAAAAGAATGTTATCTCAGTTCGCGTCATACCTGCATGGATTTAAGTTAAGGGAGAGTCTACATACTTCTGCGATTCTGGAGGTGACGAGACTATCCGACCTGTTGTGCCCAGCATACGACCGGCCTCGGTGCGACCTCCAGACTGTTACAAAATCTGAGATCGTCGAGGGAACAATTTTTGATTGAATGCCGGGTAAAATGTCAAGGCCGCACATTCAGCGATTTTACACACATCTAGTTAAAGGGCGCTAAAGCCCAACAGAACATGTATATAATCTTAATATACCGGGTGCTTCAAAAAAATGTATACACACTTTAAACTATTGTAGTTTTCCCGCTCTACAAGGCTAATGTTATATTTCTTCGCCAGGTGCCAGCATAATCGTCCCTCTATGTTATATTATCAGTTGGAATTTGTAATATCAACATGGGGGACGTACGTTTGAGTTTTGAAGAACGTAAGTA
The DNA here is from genome assembly GCA_949752895.1 of Dendrolimus pini. NCBI lineage: Eukaryota > Metazoa > Arthropoda > Insecta > Lepidoptera > Lasiocampidae > Dendrolimus > Dendrolimus pini. The sequence goes on from OX457139.1 coordinate 20,944,947, forward strand.
TGTTATTAAGTGGTACTGGAAGTTTGAGAATGTAAATGAAGTTCAAAGACAGTGGAGAAGGGAGTATGATACAGAACCACCTTCAAGATTAACAATTACACGCATACGAGACAAATTCGAAGTTCATGGAACAGTGTGTGATGTGCATAAAGGTCATTCAGGTCGGCCTCGAACAGCTACAAGTGATGAGTCATCAACGGCAGTCTTGGAACTGTTTCAACGCTCTCCTAACAAATCTTGCTGATTCCATATTTCCTGCCATTCGTGCATTATACGGTAATGATGATTTTTATTTTCAACAAGATGGTGCTCCGCCGCACTATCACAGGGACGTACGAGCTTACCTGGATCAAAATTTGTCGGGCCAGTGGATAGGACGCAGGGGGCCAATCGAGTTTCCAGCACGCTCTCCAGACCTTACACCACTGGATTTCTTCTTGTGGGGCACAGTAAAAGATGAGGTGTACAAACGTAAACCACGTAACCTAGACATTCTTTGGAATGAGATTCAAGCAGTGTGTAGAGAAATCTCATTGGACGTTTTGATACGATGTAGAGAATCTGTGGTGACTCGTACTCAGAATTGTATTGATGCTGCAGGTCACCAATTTGAACAGTATTAACATTTGTTATTTATGTTTCATTTACATTGGACTTTCAGCTTTCTATTTTCCTGAAATTTAACTTTGTAGAACGGTAAATAAATTTTCTATGGAAGTTCAAAGTGTGTATACATTTTTTTGAAGCACCCTGTATATAAATCTCCTGTCACGATGTTTGTCCGCGATGGACTCCTAAACTACTCAACCGATTTTAATCAAATTTGCACACCGTGTGCAGTTTGATCCAACTTAAAAGATAGGATAGTTTTTATACCGTTGGAACCGGTAGGTGGCGCTGAGATCGGGTTCTAGAATCCTCTTAACAACGGGGAGCGATTTTGTTTTTGTGTATTTGAGTGGGTGTCCCCGGATGGTTTAAATCCGCAATTGGAACCGGTAGGTGGCGCTGGGATCGGGTTCTAGAATCCTCTTAATCACCGGGAGCGATTTTGGTGATTTTGTTTTGTGTATTTGAGTGGGTCCCCGGATGGTTTAAATCCACAATTGGAACCGGTAGGTGGCGCTGGGATCGGGTTTTAGATTTTTATTTTTTCAAAGCAGGACAACGTCTGCTGGGGCCGCTAGTATAAGTATATAATAGCCAAATTTAATGTCTGATGAGAAATAAGTATAAATATTTAAGTAATATAAATTAATAATATAATGCAATATAAATACACGATTAAGAAAAGAACACCTAGTTCTAAAAGATCTGCTGATCAGTGTCTCTGACTATGTTAAGGATGACGCCTGGCCTGAAGACGTCACCCAACTGAAGAGCCAAACAAACAAAGAAAGTGTTATATTTATAAACTCGGAAGTTTTTGAGAAAAATGGCTGTGACGTGTACGAAGACAAGAAGAAGACAGACAGACGAACCGATGCACGAGATGCACACATAAATCTTCCGTTTTTAGCAAAATTGCTACAGAAACCTAATTGTAGTAACTTGGTTGTGGAATTTATGTTTTTAAAGAAAAAACCAATACCTTCATCATTTTGAGCCGCTTCATATTTCATTTTCAGCAAAGTATCAAATAGATCTCTTGTTTCTTTCACTTCCTTGTCATACCCACCTCTTCGTTCGACAATAGTCCTAAATATTTGTTTTAAGAAATCACATGACTCTTTTGGAAATAATTTGAACCTGAAAGTTTACATAGAAGAAATATTTGGCAATGTGCTTTTTAGTTTACATACTATAGGGTTTCGTAGAAATGCCAAACTTTAACTAGCCACTACACTAAAAAGGCAAAAAAGAAAACTGTGTAGATTTTATTTTGATTAATGTAGAACAGCAGATACACTACAACCCACCTGATGGAAAATGGTTGATTTTATTATTAGATTATGTAGTTGATATGTTTGCAATACCAAAGGTGCTAACAATTTGCTGCCAGCTTTGAAAGGGAGCCTGGAACTTGGCTAATAATGCTGCAACTCTACTGAAGGTTGTTATGGCGGCATAGTCTAGATCAGAGGTAGTATTTATCAATTTGGATTTGTGCTCTACCAACTGGCTTTGGGTTGTTTTATCGACTCTTATAACAGGCCGCCCGGGCGCAGGAATCAATTTCTCTCCGTTCCTCCAAGGACACACAAAGGTCGATGAATTGTGACTGTGTGACAAGCTTCCTAAATTTCATAATGTCACATTTCGAAATTTAATATCTTTGCGAAAAGCCTCGATCGCCATCTAGAGAGGCGTTTGCTAGGAAGCTGGGTGAAGGGACGAATTGTGAGGAGATTCCTGTCTCTGAAGCCCTAATCACCGGTAGTGCGGACCCCGGGCCCCCGGGACCCCGGGAATATATATTTATTAAATATATATTATATTTGGTGTAACTACATCAAATATAATACATATTGATATTTCTATTATATTATATGAAACTTCATAAAAGAATAATGTCTTTATACTTTTTTATTTTTATTTTAATTAAGCTCTTTTAATTTATGTGAAATTGCAAAATATGTGATGTCACACAAGGGAAGAGGGAGTCTCACGAATGTGACAAGCTGTGACATGGTCATGGGAGGGGTCAAAAATCATGAATTTCGTGTAACGTGATTTTTCATGCCCCTAACAATCTTAATAAAACGCAACTTTACTCTATCTCTTACAACTACCATGTAGACACAATGTCAATTTCACTAAGCGATTCTCCGTAAGCGGCCGCTTTAGGCCCTCTGGTTTTACGTTAAATTGTACCTGAAGATATCGACAAGCTCCGGGAAGAAGAATATGCTTGACCAAGACAAGCCTCTGTGTACGTTGAAAGCACCAAATTCTCTCGTGATTCGCCTCACAACACTGTCACCATCTCGAGTCGATTCGCTGCTTATCCCAAGTGCAGATTCACCTACAACATCACTCGTGTAATCTGTACAGATTTGCTGAAACCATAAAAGTGTTCCAACATTCACATAAAATGACGCGTGTCAGACAACACATGTTGTCTGACACGCTGGTTCCCTGTAATTGCAGGGAAAATCGTGTTGTCTGACACGCGATATAATTATATCGTTTTTTTTTTGATTCGGCATCATCTAATATCTGAAAGATTTATGTTGGCTAGAAAAAAAGCTTGAATTTTCTGGAAAAATTGGAGGGCCAGAAAAACTCATACAATAGACAAAAGCAACGTAAAAAAGTAATTGACTCGGGTATATCTCGTTCGCCCGAGCTAGAAAAGGAGCTAATAAAAAAAAATAGACAAAAGCAAGTTTGGATTTAAGTTGTATAATTAAATTCATTTTTTTTTGTTAAATTTGTAGTTTTACTGCAGATTTTTCATTTGTTTCAGGACGTCATATCGAAGGACACTGGGTATTGGGGATGATAGAAGATGGGCCCCAGAACCTTCGTCTAGAAGTCTGTCCTGAAAATATCAGATCAGCAGAGATTCTTATACCACTTATTCAAAAACATGTGGAAGTGGGAACAACCATACATAATGATTGCTGGCGGGCATATAATTGCCTGCCAGATTATGGTTTTGTTCACAAACCGGTGAACCACTCGGAACCCGAGAACCCATTTGTAGGGGCAGACGGGATACGCACCCAAAGGATAGAAGCACAATGGCGAGTTGTGAAGTTATTTTTTACACGCTTTATATTAGCTTCACTTGTATGTCAGTATGTCAGTATGTAACTTGAGCTCGATTTTGTCCTACTTTGAACGATCAGATTTAATTCATACTTTGCACACCTGTCAAAGGTCGATGACAATGCAATAATATGGTACCATGGAGCTGATCTGATGATGGAGACGGAAGGTGGCCATAGGAACTCCTGTACTAAACAAGATAGACCCTTCGTGTTTGGGCCCGTATGTTTATATCGCGTGACAGTGCAATAATATGGTACCATGGAGCTGATCTGATGATGGAGTCGGAAGGTGGCCATAGGAACTCCTGTACTAAACAAGATAGACCCTTCGTGTTTGGGCCCGTATGTTTATATCGCGTGACAATGCAATAATATGGTACCATGGAGCTGATCTGATGATGGAGTCGGAAGGTGGCCATAGGAACTCCTGTACTAAACAAGATAGACCCTTCGTGTTTGGGCCAGTATGTTTATATCGCGTGAAAATGCAATAATATGGTACCATGGAGCTGATCTGATGATGGAGTCGGAAGGTGGCCATAGGAACTCCTGTACTAAACAAGATAGACCCTTCGTGTTTGGGCCCGTATGTTTATATCGCGTGACAATGCAATAATATGGTACCATGGAGCTGATCTGATGATGGAGTGGGAAGGTGGCAATAGGAACTCCTGTACTAAACAAGATAGACCCTTCGTGTTTGGGCTCGTATGTTTATATCGCGTGACAATGCAATAATATGGTACCATGGAGCTGATCTGATGATGGAGTCGGAAGGTGGCCATAGGAACTCCTGTACTAAACAAGATAGACCCGTCGTGTTTGGGCTCGTTTTACTTGTCTTGGCTAGCACTCTGCTGCTACATGATATGCAGGATCTCAAAAGCTTGTATTTAAAAACATTTAAACAAAAATCAACTAAAAAATGAAAAATAAATAATAGTTTAAAAAAACTAAAAAAAACACGCTTTTATAAAAAATCCAACTAAAAAAACAAAAAATAAAATTTAATATAATATAAAAAAGCGTGGGGTGTATTCAAAGCGCTTTTTAAGATATTATATTATTAATTGAATACACCCCACGCTTTTTTATATTATATTAAATTTTATTTTTTGTTTTTTTAGTTGGATTTTTTATAAAAGCGTGTTTTTTTTAGTTTTTTTAAACTATTATTTATTAGAACTAAACACTTTACAAACATGACTAATTTTACCGATTTAATAATTGAATACTTGTTGCAACGGTACATAATAAAATTTAAAATAGATGCGTTTGTGAAATTAGTGAATGGTATTCAGTTTATTTATAAAATTAAGTAAACCATATAAACATCATGTTTTATTAAAGACATTCTTTATCTGAGGTTTGGGTGTGATATAAATAAACAGGTAGTAAATTAATGATTATTTGAGTTAGGGATACCCTTACAGTCTATATATATGTTATAGTCACTAAGATTGTGAGGGGTGATTGAAAGTCGCGACCAGTGACTAGAATGGTGAGTTGGTTAGGTTAGGTTAGGTTAGTCCTTAGACCAAAGCGTACAAGCCGAGTGAGGGAAGCGAGCGTGCCGCGGTAACGGCCGGCGAGTGCCAGAACCAACTGTCATTATTTATTCATTGATAAGTATTCAAAATCATGGTTACAAATCGGTTGTGACATTTGCGAACCGCTGTCATGGCACACTCGCTTTGCTCGCTCGGCTTGTGGGCTTTAGTCTGCGTTTTACTGACTGTTTTAAATGTTTTTTACATTGACCACTATCTTTCTTCTGCATTTCTCATCTTGAGATATAAGAAATAAGTAAACCATTCTGAAAAAAAATAGTAAATTTATGTTTACAAAAAGAATCATATCTCATACATGTCTCCTAGACATGGGAGTTGCAGAAGGGAGAAGTACTCCTCCCCTGTTCCCCCTCCGTCCCCCCACTACTTAAAATTCAGTGACCACTATTGTAAACTTTAACCGGCCGGGATTCTATGTCTTAACAAGTTCACTGTGAAACTGGGTCTAAGTGGCCCCGAATGCGTCTTATTTGCAGTGTGGCTAAGAAAAACATACCCTCTGGTGTGGAGGGTAAAACTTCAATTTGGTTCAGTGTAGAAAAAAGATAATTATATATCTGAGCTGACGAGCTGTTATTAATGTTAGGTCACGGGAATAGGTAGGAGGATAATGTATGATACAATCAGAAATTAATATCAGTAAAAAAATTGTGAAAAATACGTACCCTGGTATGGATCAAATCACCCTTGCCAATTTCTTTAGTCAGCCTTTCAATCAGATCATCACTCTTCTTAATAAGAAGATCTTGCATTGCTCGTAACTTTGATGCCGTGAATACTGGAGTTAACCGCTTTCTAACAGAAGTCCAAATAGGGTCCTGAAATTGCATTAAGGTTCATTAAACTTAAAAAATGTTCTTTAAACCTTTCTTCTTTCCTCTGATTTTCCTCGTCACGTTAATATTAACTTCTTACTAAACTTAGAATTCTTTATTGCAAGAGTTCAACAGACAGGCAGACAGCCTGATGGAAAGTGGTTATCATTGCCTATGAACATTTGGAACACCAAAGCTGCTAATATGTGCTGTTGCTCTCTTAAGGGAGACTGGCACCTGGTCACCAATGCCGGAACACAACTCAAGGTTGTTATGGCGTTATAATCTAGACCAGGGGTGGTAGCCATCCATCCAGTCTGGCAAATGCCCTACCACCTGGCTGTTGGTTGTTTTGTCGCCTCTTACGACAGGCCGCCGAAATTATATTCTTTCTCCGTTCCTGCATGGATAAGACTAAGAATAGAGAAGCAGGATTGCTCTACCGGAATATACAAACATACATATTGTCACGCCTGTTTCCCGTTGATGTACAGAGGCGATGGATTTCCACCTGCTACGACGATCCTGATAAACACTTCGTTTCAACAATTTTCATAAATCTGTTCATACATACACGCCTATTTAAAGTGACTTATTATAAGATGGAACTCTTATTAAAATTCCATACAAGATCTTTTAGCAATGCAGGTACTTCTTAGTGAAAGCAAGGAAATGTAGAAATTATCTTCGTTGAAGGAAAATGATATACACTTTCTAATTGAATTCTTCAAAATTAACACCAGAAGGTATTCAAAGCCTGCAAGGAGATAGACACATTTGATAGGATTGTCAATAGTCATTTGCTGGATCTGCAGGGGAACATGGGTAAAGTTTGTTATATTGCTTTAAAAAACATTCGAAATAAACCAGAAATAACCATGCTCCGTGCAGATAAAGGTAACGCGACCGTCGTCATGGACACTTCTGACTACAATACTAAAACACAAGATCTTTTATCGGATGAAAGTACTTATAAAAAGGTCAAAACTGACCCCGAACTGAAAAGTATCGTCTTGGGACGCCCGTCAGAAATGATAACTTGCGTGAGGGAAAGGGAAGCCAGACAGATTGGCACCGTAATGCGTTACGTAACAAAGCGGCTTAGCCTCCCATAAGAAGTTATCACTTCAAAAAAAATCCTTATTATCGAACGTACAGTCGCGGTACGCAAAGGTCGACCTTTGCTTGCACGAGTATAAGAAATAGTACCGCCAATATTTTAATAAATGTTACGTTTTGTTGCATTTATAATATTTAGAAATGTGATAAAAGAAAATTGCAATGTTCGCAATGTCAGACACTGAGATTTACAACAGTTTTAATCGTCAGAAACAAAGAGGATGTTATCATTACACTTAACATAAATATTGAAACCAATAAAAAAATTAACATATTATTATAATATCTTAAAAAGCACTTTGAATACACCCCACGCTTTTTTAAAATAATGTACATTAATTTTTTTTACACTGTACTTAATCGAATTGATTAATTATTTCTTTTTGCACTCCACGGTAAGACCCCATTCATCAGAAACCAAATTTATTAAATTTTATTTTCTGTTTTTTAGTTGGATTTTTTATGAAAGCGTGTTTTTTTTTTTTTTAAACTATTATTTATTTTTCATTTTTTAGTTGAATTTTTTTAAAATGTTTTTAAATACAAGCTTTTGAGATCCTGCATATCATGTAGCAGCAGAGTGCTAGCCAAGAGAAGTAAAAAGAGCCCAAACACGACGGGTCTATCTTGTTTAGTACAGGAGTTCCTATGGCCACCTTCCCACTCCATCATCCCACTCCATCATCAGATCAGCTCCATGATACTATATTATTGCATTGTCATCGACCTTTGACAGGTGTCCAAAGTTTGAATTAAATCTGATCGTTCAAAGTAGGACAAAATCGAGCTCAAAGGGGTCGGTTACAAACATACATACATACATACAGGTGAAGCTAATAAAAGCGTGTTAAAAATAAAACATACTTTTACAGCAAATAAATTTAAGGAGCCGATTGGATCCCCTTTGCCTGAACTCAAAAATCTGTTCCTGAAGTTGTCAGAGTCCCTGACCAGCACCCTCCTGGCGATCTCTGGTGAGTTAATCACCAGAGCTGGTCTCCAGAACAGCCAAACTCCGACATAAGGTGACTTGAACTTCGTGTAGAGTCTTTTCATCCATATTGCCTGAAAAATAAATGCAAGAGATATGTATATATGACGCCCTCTGCTGGCCTACCTCCCTGCAACGCAGAGGCCCGGGTTGATTCCTCGTATGGTATATTTTGGAAACGAATTTCTCCGTTATTTATTATTACTATGGTCTGGGTGTCTGGGATCGGCCCCAGACTAGTCCATTGTATTTTATCCAAACACAAGCGTGACTTGATTAATTTGGGGATGTAGGTACAATATGTGTGTCTGTGTGCGTGTTTATCTCAGCAGATTGGGCCAAGTGGCGTAAGGTGAGAGCTGTCATTTGTGACCCCAAAGTGCCGGTTAAATTAAAAGGTCAGGTCTATAAATCCATCATTAGAATTGAAGCGTAGTCTGTACTTGAGCGATACAAGCAAGAACTGCCTGTCGCGGAGATGAATATGCTGCGATGGATGTGTGGAGTGACACAGAAAGACTTCATGGCCGTGACTTAGCAGACAAACTGCAAGAGTGTCGCTTACGCTGGTACGGCCACGTTTGACGAAGATCGGATAATTATATGAGGAACAAATGTCTAGCTATAACTCCTCCGCCAGGTCCCGGTTGAAGGGGAAACCCCAAGAAATGCTGGCTTGACGCTGTGAAGGATGACATGACTACCGAAGGTCTCAAGACGGAAGACGCTGAACCGCGCGAAGTGCAGTAGAAAAAGTAGGAAAACGGACCCTGGGCGTCGGAGTGAACGCTCCGAACGCAACCGGGATTTAACGCTCGGATGATGATGATGATGATGAATATGTGTGTTTGTCTGCCGATTATTTATTTATTTTATATTGTTGTATCGGAAAATAAAATATATCGTATAATATATCGTTGATAACAACATATCCAAAGATTTTAGACATTTGTTCATTTCGGTCTCTTCTCTCCGCCATTTCTGTCAATTGATTGTGCTCATTATATCGATATCTTTTCTAATGTTATAAAGAGGTAAAGTTTATGACGTTGTAGGGGGTAATCTCCGAAACTATTGAACCTTTAAAAAAAATTCTTTCATTGTTGGCAAGCTACACTATCCCCAGTTGACATAGGCTACATTATATTTTCAAAAAAATTAGGGATCCTTACTAAAACTCCAATAGTGTAACCCAAGGTATAAAAAAAATACCTAAAATCGCATGCGTTGCGAAAGCTATTGATGGTAGAATAAAATACAAAAAGTGTCGCGACAGCATATGTCTAACTATTATAGTTATGCCACAATAAGTGTTCTTTTATTTTAAAAATTTAATTAAAATACCGCCGCTAGAAAAGGCTCTTTATTTGTATCTTGGTATCAATTCTTATCAAAATAAATTACTTCATATTCAAGACTACTTCAATACCTTTATATAACTTTTGAATTATTCAATTTGGATATTCCATTCGAAAGATATCACGAGTTTTAAAAATATAAGTATTAGAAAAAAGTTGCGTGGTCGCCGCGCACACTAATCGGCTAGACAGGCTTGTGCAATGTAGGCGTCACTGGGTTACGGGCAGTACGGGAGGGGAAATATTTTGGATTCACTTAGTAGGTTATTAAAATCAACAAAAAAATTAAGAGGTAGTTTGTGAGTTTGTGACGTTGTAGGGGGTAATCTCTGGATTTACTAAACCGATTTTGAAAATTCTTCCACCAGTGGAAAGCTACATTATTCTTGAGGGACATAGGGTATATTTGATTGTGATTTTAAGTAGTTTTTAATTTTTTTCTGATGCCCAGCGAAGTGGGCACGGGTCAGCTAGTCATTAAAATAAAAGAAGAGATCATACAATTGTACTTTTATTTTTAACCAACTTCAAGAGAGGAGAAGCAGGTGTAAAATATTTCTCTTTGTTTACTTGTATGTATGTATATACATACATACATAAAAGTAAACAAAGAGAAATATACACATATTATGTTCAGACGTATTTTTTCTGAATCGATTTTGTATTTGTTACTCTTGCGTTGGATTCAGTTTAGCTTCGGAATAGTTTCTTATAAACATTGTTATTAGATACCATAATATTATACGTAACTTAAAAGTGAAAAATATTATTTCGTACTCAACCTTGAAGTGAAACTTATAAAAAGAATAGCAATGTTTGTGGTTTACTTGGCACCGACTTTAAGACGTAGGAAATTTTAGCTTTTTAGTTACTCTTGTAATCGGTTTCTTTTTTGCTCCATTTTTTTCACTGTTAATAAGAGAAAAACTTTTTGTTTGGTAACAATTTAAACGTAATTACTTACAGGATTTTCCCTTTGCAGGAAGGTAAGGTTCCCCATGATTGGGTGTGGGGGCTCAAACGGGACTTGCCTCTCGGCCCAGTACTTCTTCACCTGGATCCATCTTGTCCAAAGCCAGAGTAAGAATATAAGTTTCACCAAAACCAATTGCAGCAGAAACATCCTTGATCACAGGGTACCTTCGCACGGAAAAACATCATCAGTCATTTGTTTTTGAATTTATTTTGGGCTAAGCTTATGCCGAGCTCATTGGAACGTACGGTTCCGAGTTCGATTCCTGGCATGGCAAATTACAGATAAATTAGCTTCGAGACGGTTTTGCCTTTGTATTGGTGTACTCTAAGCACAAATCAAATCGAATCAATTTATGTGATTAAAAGCAAGTAAAAACATTCGATGACATTATGTTATTTTATGCTTCATATGCTATGCAATGAATGCAAATAGTAATTAAAAGTTGAAAATCAACTAGTTCACAAAAACAGACTATACTCGTAATCCACTCAAACCACAGACATTAATTATACTTACAGCCCATAAATAAATAAACTAATACCTTTTATAGGCAGGCATTTAATATGAAGCTTATGTTTCTGAAATAACCTTTCTCTCGACTTTTGCCGGTTTTTATAAATATCCCGCCACGTTGCCCACGGGAAAAAAGATATTTATGTCCCCACTATTGACTCTGGATGGTGTGCGTGTGTGCATCTCTTCTTTGTCTACATCTTGCTCTTTCTCTAACTGTGTTTGCGTGGGTCATGTGTGTATGTCGCTTCGGTGCAATGTGTGTGGTGATTGTGATGTGTGTTCTGGTTGTGAGTTGTGTTATGTGTGGTTGAATTTAGGGTGTCTGTGTTATATACAAATACGGTATCTCCTAGCACCTTGCGTAGAATGTTTTTGGTGTCAGCGCTGCTTGCTTCTGTAAAATAGTTATATCAATTGAAGCGTCTAGTTTTCTTTATATTTATTTATGCTTTTAGCTACTATCCCTGTTGCACCTATAACTATGGCAATGACAATCGCTTGTGTATTAAAAGCGACTGACTTCAGTTTTTAATAAATGATATTTGCTCAGTTTTTCTATTTCCTTACCTCCTATGTTATAGTCCTCCTATATATAGGTACTGTTTGTCTATTAAAAATGTTTTGTTATTCTTTTTGTCTACGTAGATTAAGTCTGGTCTGTTGTGTCTTACTGTGATATCTGTTTGAACCGGCATTTCCCATAGTGTCTTGGCTTGATTATTTTCTTTAATTTTTGGTTGCACGATGTTTTCTTGCCACCAGAGGGGTGAGACGTTTATATTGTGTCATCTGGCCAGGCACTTAGACAAGACATTATGTCTATTGGCATAATAAGTGCCCGCCAGTTTTTTGCACCCAGAGATGATGCGTTGGGCGCTTATATGAAGCTAATAATATTAAACAATATTAAAATAATAAATATTAAACATAATTTTAATACTAAATTTCTGACACCTACTAAAAAAACTGCAGCGACAGCGCGGTCACATCCAATCTAGACAATGTATGGTGTACAACTATGTATGTTCTATATGTCAGTTCATAATATAAGAGTCAGACCAAAAAGAAAGCAAATATGTTTATTTGTCTTCTTCTACATTGATTTGTTTAACTTTTATTTGACCGAATTTATTGACACGTTGTGATAACTCGGCGAAGATATGATTAATTGCTCGAAACAAGTGTTTTTTTTATTTCTTTTACGTATTAAAGTATTACTATTATTAATAAGTAGAATTAGTTTTACTCATGATTTCTTATTTTATTTATTATTTATTATTATATTCATCTTCTTAGACAAAAGTATAGTTAATTCACATCTGGGGCCCAATTCAAATACCAAAAATATTTATTTAGCACTACATACATTTCATCTGTTTTTGATTTAGGTTGCCTGGAAGAGACCGCTTTGAGCAATAAGGCCGCCTATTGTATCGGCTAGAAAATATTGTAAATATGGTCTATTTTTGTAATTGTATGTTTTGGTGTGCAATAAAGAGTTCTCTTCTTCTTCTCTCTCTCTCTCTCTGTACATACAAACCAAAACATATTTAACGAACGTCAAATGAATCGAAGCATTTTTTATCAACTTATCTGCGTAAACAAATGTATTTTACACGTGGTTTGCGACTGTGTGGTAAAGGGTAATGGTTCCCCCGGGAAACTGACAATTTTATCCCTATTAATTCGATTATTTAAAACTAAATTCTCGTCATCGGCATCCTTTAACCGGCTTCACTTTGAGAGTCCCAGACTCCATGTTTCTATTAATGGTCTAAGAGGAAAATATAGAAAACTAGTTTTAATCGTCTACTACATGGATACACACACGAGGATATGTCAATAGATTTAACTAATGATATGGTTATTTATTAATTTTTATTTTAAAGTAAGAATGTGTTCGGAACGAGGACCTACGAAAAGAGTTACTTCGAGAGCGAAATTTATCCGCCGTGGGAGAGTGCAATAGCATTTTGGCATTTCCGTTATCGAGAGATGCCAAGATGTTTTGCAAACTATATGACCGTATTTTTAATACAAATTAATTAGACATTATATTAGAAATGTTATTTAGGATTTGGGTACTTTACGGGGTGGCATGGCCGCTAAGCGGCAAAGCCCTTTCTAAATAAAGATTTTAAAAAAGTAAGAATGTTGGTTTTGTTTAAATTAATTTATTTGGTTTATTAAATAAATCATTCATAATTAAAAGTAGCCTAGCAAAATTGGGTCGTTTGGTCTTGAACGTTGTGTTGAATATAATTCCGGCACAGAAATATCTTAAGGACAAACCTTGTTTGCTGCAAATGCAGCGTACAAATTCTCAAAATATGCTATGTATATAATAATATATAAGGATTATAATTACGTCACTTTTTCTTCAAATAGAGTCTTTTTATTTATTTCTTCTTTCTAACTTTATACTGTTCACTTATTTGCCACAAGTAGACTTCACTTGAGCTACGTTCGCGGCCAAAACTCAATGTGCAACTGATCTTGTCTCCCTGAGTTCTTTACATATATGTGTTAATAAAAATATCACGCGCTTCATTACATTGTTTTGCATTGTTTATTGGAAAAACAGTAGACCTAAAATGAATAAATAATAATTAACAAATGAGTTGAATGCCCACTTTCAATACACAGGGCAGAGTAGCAGAGCCTCGGAAAATCACATCCAACATGTTCACTCAACTTATTTACCGTAAATGAGAGTTTCTCGATAATATAACAGAAAAAATATTTCGAGTTCGACTTCTTTAATAGGCCTTTCACCCGAGGTTAACACTCTGCTTTTCATTTCGAATATGAGGAAAGTAAATAAAAACTTATTGGTTAAAAAATAACTACTTTTTCAGTCATTAAATCCCTATCTTGTACTCTATGATCCATATCTGAATTTGATGAACTCATTTAATACGTCATACAATATTTAAGAAACATTTTTTGTCTGTAGCATTCTATCAGCCAGTATTTTTGTCACTGATGAGAGAGAGGGAGAGAGATAACACTTTGTTGCGTACCAAAATATACAATTATAAAAACAGACCATATTTACAATATTTTCCAGGCGGCCTTATCGCTCAAAGCGATCTCTTCCGGGCAACCTAAGTGAAAGAAATTTGAATCAGGCGATGTAGGTGGTGCAGAAAAAGGCAGAAGATAAGAAGATACAAATACCCAAACTAATTTAAGAAATAAATATACAGATACATACATATATACATAGTCATATACATATATACATAGTCATATACATATATACATAGTCATAATTATATACATAGTCATATATCTACAAATAGCTTCTACCCGCGACTTCGTCCGCGTGGAACTTTGACGTGGAACTTTGCTTACGTAGAAGAAAATATTTTTAAATCTTAATGACTGCCCGCCGGCCTTGCACATCATAAATGCGCGCGCAGTACTTGGTCATTATTTTGCTGCGATGCTATTTTAAAACTGCGATATCTCCTAAGATACTCATTGAAATCGACTGATGTAGGTAAATGGCAATTTTGGTTTCATAACCCTCCGATTTTGAAACATTCTTCATTGGTGCTCCGCTCTTATTGGTGTTAGCGTGATGATATACAACCTATAGCCTTCCTCGATAAATGGGCTATTTAACACTGAAGGAATCGAAATCGAAAATATTCGGTCCAGGATGTTCTTAGCGAACCCGTTTTTAATATATTTTCTAATATACTACTAAATTTATTATACAATAAGTTTTATTCTATTATCAGCTCGGTGAAGGTCGATTTAGGTTCGGATCTTAGACTAATATTTATGTCAATAAAATAATAATTTAGTGAAAAGTAATTTATAAGTATAAATTAATTTTAATTTTTTTACTACAACTTATGTCGCAATTTGGCAATAGCTATAAAAAAATTGGGACATAGGTCGCAAGTATAATCTATGGTTCGCATAGTTTTTACATTTTTGGACAGTAGGGAAAATCGCTCAGGGACGAAAAGTCCGCCAGTTCACACTCCTCCTTCTGTTTTTGGCCACCTCCTTCGCGACATGACATCATTGTGAGTTTTACATACATTTTTTTGCAGTCAGTCGGACACCGTGTTATCCGTGCAGGACTGGAGAAAGAATACAATTTCCTGCGGCCGGGCGGCCTGCCGTAAGAGGCGACAAAACAACCCTTAGCCAGGTGGTAGGGTATATGCCCGTCTGGATGGCTACCACCCCTGGTCTAGACTAAGCCGCCATAACAACCTTGAATTGTGTTCCGACATTAGTGACCAGATTCCATTCCTTAAGAGCGTATTGTAGCACCTTTGGTGTTGCAAATGTCCATAGGCGATGATAATTGCTTTCCATCAGGTGGGTCGTCTGACTGTCTGCTGAACTCAATCAATAAAAAAACACCTAAGGGCCTAAAGGAGTCGCCTTTGGAGAATCGCCTAGTGGAATTGACTTGTCTAGATATGCTAGTACTTGTAAGAAACTGCATAAGTTCGACTTTATGTTGATACTTGTCATGTACATACATTATATGAATCTGCGAAAATAACCTATTTATGCCCTTTGATCGGAGTGCAGATAAGGACGTCGTGCGTATGGGCGCTTACCTTGTTTGTAGCACGTTAAGACTTGTAGCAACGCCAATGTTTTTGAGGATTTTTCTAGAGATAGTGGGAATTCCATAGATGTGATTATTTTTCAGATGCAATACTATTTTATTTATCTATATAAATAAAAATTAATTGTAGAAATGTATGTAACGTGCATAAATTGAGAACGACTTTACGATTTTAATAATTTTTTTATGTGTATTTCAGTGGGTTCCCTGATGGTTTAGATTCTCAATCGGAACCGGTAGGTGGCGCTAGGATCGGGTTCCAGGATACTTCTTATCTCCTGAACCAATTTTGTTGATTTTTAGTGTGTCTTTGAGTGGGTGGGTGCGCTGGATGGTTTAGGTTGAAAATTGGAACCATTAGTAGGCAGTAAAATCGGGTTCCAGATTTTCATTGTTCAGGGTAGGAAAACATCTAACGGGATTGCTAGTTGTAAATAAAATATAGTAGTACTTAAAAAAATTAACATATCCAAATTATTTATCTCTCTTTTATAAAGATGTGAATATTTTTTAAACCTATTTTGATTAAAAACGGAAAGAGTAATTTGTTTTTATGTCCAATAATTTGGAGTCATTTTTGGATTTTTTATAACTTAAAATAACTATAGGAAAATTATGAAAAAACCACATTACGTTTCATATCGTGAAGATTTATGATATTTTTTGGTAAATTATTGAGCAGTAAATATCAACGAAAGTTGTTTCGTTTGCAACCCACTTACGCCATTTTGCGGAAATAGATGCCTAAGTCCCATCTTGGCATAATTAATGTCAACGGGTCCATTGCACTTTAGTGCGATACTATCTGCAGTTTTATAACATGGTATGCCTTTTGCAAGTAGTTATTTACATTTACAAGAATGTTACTTTTGTCCTTGTGACTCGGACAATCAAATTATTTTGACGCTGTTGCGTACCACACTGCTGCCAATGGGCAACTATGGTAAACCTATGTGGACACCACGGATTATGTTTATATAATTATTTTTATTGCAGGTGTTTAGCAGACAGGCAGACGGACTACTTGATGGAAAGCGGTTACCATCGCCTATGGATATTTGCAACAAAGGTGCTACAAATGCGCTGCTGCTCTCTTAAGGGAGACTGGAACCTGGTCACCAATGCCGGAACACAACTCAAAGTTGTTATGGCGACATACTTTGGGCCAGGGGTGGTAGCCATCCAGTGGGGAAAATGTCGTACCACCTGGCTGTAGGTTGTTTTGTCACCTCTTACAACAGGCCGCCCGGCCGCAGGAAATTGTATTCTTTCTCCGTTCCTGCACGGTTTACATAGTATTGGGCGAAGATCTCGCCGTGCCAGCCTGAATGACATCATTTGCCGAGTTCTTGTCGCCGGCGTACCAGCCATCATAGAGCGAAATGACTTAATGCGCGACGATGGCAAGAGGACGGAATGTCATTTACTTCTTGGAGGATCGCACGGCCGCTTATGCGGGACGCGACATGCGTTGACGCTCTGGCGGCATCATCATCCAATGACTAATTCAGGGGCTGGCACCGCCGCTTCAACAGCTGTAGATCTTAAATCGCGAAATGTGGAATCCTAGAGAGGGGTTACATGTTTGTGCCGTTTGGAGTTGAAACTTTAGGTCCATTGCGTCCATCCGTCAGCAAAGGGTAAGTAGTAAGAAGTAAGAAGTAAGAAACTCTTTGATACCACCCGTGATCAGAACGTTGTTTCGTATTTCGCGCAACGAATCAGCATTGCCATACAGCGTGGCAATGCAGCCAGCCTCCTGGGCACGCTTCCCTCTGGCAGCGGTTTGTTACATACTTTATATTAATTAATTTATAATTTAGTTTATTTTTAATTATTTAGTTTAATATTCTAAACAAATGTAATAAAATTGAATATCACAATTAATTGAATCAAATAAAATAAAAAGAAACAATCAATTCAATGTTATGTTTATAAAATATATGATCACGACTTCGTCTGCGTGGATTATTTTTTCTTGAAATCCGTGAAAAGGTAGCCTTACTTACTACCTATAACATCAGCTATCGGTCAGTGAAAGTCCTAGCAAAATCGATCTAGCCGTGTCAGAGATTATCCGGAACATCGAGACAGATAAAAAAAGTTTTTTAATATAGGTACCGTATATACTTTCATATCCATTCAGTATGAAGCTGTTATTCTGACGTGACAAACAGACACTTATTTTTATTTATTTGTATGTATAGATAGAAACGTGAAAAAAGAAAATTTAACATAAATATTAAAACAAATAAGAAGGTTTTACATGCCAAAACAATTTTCTTGACAAGATAGAAAATCAAAAAACTTTGATCTAAGCAATTTAAAACTTTATTGTTAGACAGTTAAATTTCTGCAGAACAGTCGATCTCTGACTTAGTTCCAGAAGGTAACGTGCTCGCAGAACTTTAAATGAATCAATTTAAAAACTGGCAAACTTTTTAATTCCGCCACTGTACACAGAATATTGATAAGGTGAAATCACAAATTTTAAAAGCCAGTTTGAATGTGATAGACATTTGTAATGTCAAACATATATTTTTTTACAATTTTATGGCTTTGACAATGTGCATTTGCATCATATCTCAACTTTGTTTTTGAAGTGATAACTTCTTATGGGAGCGTAAACGGCTTCGTTACGTAACGCGTTACGGCGCCAGTCTGTCTGGCTTCCCTTTCTTTCACGCATACGGCAGCGGTAGGCAGGCTCTCAGAGGAGGTATCTCACTCTAACCCACGTGCTATATACATAAAATTTAAGTAATAACCTAAGCTTTTCTCAAGTTAAACAATTTCAGTATAAAATAGTTCAACTTAGATTAGTCTAAGTAATCACTTCAGTCGGGCATCCCGAGACGCACACGTTTGTTTTTTAAAGTAAGAAGATAAAACAGTAAAAATGTATAAAATATTAATAATAATATAATAGTACATATAAGATAAAATAAACAAAAAAATAAGTAAAAAAAATAAAATAATAGACAAATACTTTCTAATAGATATGTGACAAGAAGAAAAAGACAAACACAGTATGAAAATAAAACACCTTGACATATCGTGTCCGTCAGATTAAAAAAAAAAGTGCATATGTATTTATAATATTATATTCGAACTAGCTGCGCCCGCGGTTTTACTCGCGTGGTGATGAAAAAATAGTCATATTTAGATTATTCACACTATATCTTTATAAATTGTCGCCTATGTGTTATTCTGATGTGTAAGCTATATTACTGTAAAGTTTCAACAAAATCCTTTCAGTAGTTTTAAACAAACATACATCCATTCTTACAAATTTCCGCGTTTATAATATAACAATATTATGCCGACAAAATGAATGCACACATGGTTTATTAACTTTCCCGCATTTGGACTTCTTTTGTTCACTCTGTGTTTAGAATTTGCAATTAGACAATAGCCTATTGTTAGTGTACTTGTTAAGGCCGCAGGTGTGCAGATTACGTTTTCTTGGTAAAATCCAGTCCACGCGGTCGAGTTTTGTATTGCATAGTTAGTATAAAACAATGCCCGACCGGAGGGGTGAGGCAGTCGAGCGAGGATTACGATACGAGCAAGACGTACATTCGATAACCTATATAGTGAAGAACTTTGCGCGTGTTATTGAATCGTGCAGTTTGTACTGGTTGCGTCGAGTTATATTTGTACCTGTGTTATACGTGTTTTTGTAGTTCTAATAAATTCTATAGTAATTCCAGCGGCATTTTAATTCGAGTCCTGTAGCTCGTAACAATATTCATAGAGATTTAACTCGGGTATACACAATGTTGTATGTTCATCCATCAATTTAAAATAAACATATCTTTTTCTTGCGAAATCAAAATAAGAGGAAAAATGACAAAAGCTAAATGCTTTAAAAAATCAGGGGCCCTTTATTAATTTGATGATACGCTTTCATTGTGAAACCGTGGAAGCCATTGATTGTGGACAATAATGGGGTTATTGTAATGCAATTACCGACCGGTCCCGGATTCCATTCCGGAACCAATTATTTTGGGAACAATGGCGACCAAGGAATTGTTTGGCTGTGACCCTCAGTTCTATTCAGTTTTTATTCGAACACTAGGATATGTACGTGGCTTCGTCCACGCTTGACTTGAAATTCCCGCGGGATTCCCGGATCACAAATAGCAGCATTAAAAAAAGCCTGCACACCTGCCTGCCATAAACCTGGCCTACTACCTTTGCTGTATCGGTGCAGCAAAGGCCCCATGGAGAGTTCGGCAGTCAAGCGAGGATTACGATACGAGCAAGACGTACCTTCGATTAATTATATAGTGACGCGTGTTATTGAATCGTGCAGTTTGTACTGGTTGTGTCCAGTTATATTTGTACCTGTGTTATACGTGTTTGTATAGTTCTAATAAATTCTATAGTAATTCCAACGGCATTTTTAATCGAATCCCACACTCGTAACAATATACATAAATAACTAGTGCAACATCCGTCCGTCTTAGGGTGCAGTTGAAAATCAGCGTCAGGCACCTGCTGCCTGGCACACGCTGAACTGCACTTATTTGGTACCAGGGAGTCTTTTTGGTATATATCACCGTACAATTCATTGCCCCGACTTCTCGTTGTGTTATGACCAAATAAACGTTTTTTCTTTCTTTCTGTCAAAAAATTATTCATTCATTCAAAGCAATAAACTTTGTAATTTGAAATTGATTCAACGCAAAAAGTTCTAAGTCGTCCTAGTTACAGTATAACACAATGATATTATATAAAATAGCATTGGTATAACATTTTATCTTAGATTATATTTATAACTCAATGCATTTTATATAATAAGTTTTGTGCCTCGAATCAGGCAAGTCAAGCAAGTTATCAAAAAGTTCCAAATTATGTTGCCTCCCTGGAAATATATTATTTTTGGCCGTGTACAATATGTACTTGAAATATTATATTCTATAGGAAAGGGCTATAAAATCTAGCAAAGTCGTTCAATATTTCTAGAAGGTTCTGTAGGGTATTGTTTTGTTAACTTTACGATTGAAGCTATTAAAGGAATTGACACCTTGTTTGTTTGAGTGGTTATAAGCCTTTGACCGTCTAACTTATTGAATCGCAGAAATCCCGGATTCGAATCTTAAGTTAGGCAAACGGTGGACACACCGCTGTCCATCAAACTGCTGACTACGCATAGACCAGTGATCGTATCAGCAAATAATTAGTATTAAGTTATAATAGTGTTAATGTAATTTTAATTGTAATTAAGTTAGTCTTGTAAGAACTGTCGTACAATTAAGTTGTCTTAAGAAATTGTTTTTTTTTAAGACTTCTCCGCACCACCCTACTTATCTCCTGGTGTGGTAAATTTTGTTAACGAATTATCCGTTTACTCTGTTCTGGGTATCTATGATCTACTTGCATAGTTGAACGTTATATACAATAGAACCTGGTTATCTTTGGTATTGTTACGTGTGTGGTATGAGGGTATGAGAAAGACAGCTTGCATGGCGAAAGAGTTAGAATAAAATGTTGAAGAGTGTGCTCTGCGCTCCATTAACAACAGATTATTAATGGAGCGCAGAGGGTGTGTGACGTATAAAGGAATTTGAAACTTGATTGTATATATAATGCTCTTATTTTTAAATATACATAATTAAATAACACACTATTCATTCTTATTTTATGGGTCTCAATAAAATATGTGTAGAGTAAGAAAGAGGTAGGCACTGAAAATCAATTCTGTGTCAAATCAACTTTCGGTACAGCAATATACTGCGTGCCAATCTCATTTGTCCAATTGCGGCATGTATCTATAAAATTGTTTTGCTCTTTAAAAAAAATGTATTTTGTGTATGTCGCCTTTGACAAATAAACGTTTTTCTTTCTTTCTTTCTTCTTTTAAACATTCTTTAACCTCCTTCAAGGGTCTTCTATTATTTATTTCCACAAGCTGCTTTCAAACGTAACGTTTATTATATATCAAACCCAAGACAATTATATCATCCCTTTTATTCTAATACAAATTCTATGCAGTTAGAGAGAGAAAGCATCAGTTTCGACGTTCATTTCAATTATCTGTATTTGAACACAAAACTGTGGGACTTCCCAATGAGCCGTGTGTGACGGTTCGGCAAGAAATTTGTGGACCTTTAAGATTTAATCTTAAAGGTTAGGAGAGGTATAAGGGGCATTTTTTGCGAGCTCTATTTCGATGCGGTACTCCAAAATTGACCGTTGCTGAACCTCGATACAATTTCCAGCGTGCGGCGTTATGCCGAAAAAATGGCAGTAAATCGAAGGAATAAAACCGGGCCTGCCATACATTTACACCCGGTATATCCTTGGCGGGCATAAATCGCCTTGATACGCCGACAGGGTTGCTAGTTTTAGCCAAATACAGAACTGTTTTATTATTGCTGGTAATACAACACGACTGCATAGAATACTGTTTTATTACAAGATTTTATTCAACTTGCAATGTTTGTTAGTTTGTTCCATTAAGCTTACGACTTTGCAGTTTCCGATGCTTGTTCAGTCCTGGTAACAATACATCAAAGTATTTTTTTTTAGTTTTACATAAAAAGTATCACAATCATATCCAGCGAAAATTAAATTAATTACGTAGATATTATTTAAAAAAGCTTTTTAAAACAAGCTCTTATTTAAATTTCTTGTAATAGAAAAATAAGCTTTTACTTATTTATGGAAAGCCTACAGCTAAATACATTTGATTAGATAACTATAATTAATACAAGAAAGCCAATGACAGGTTTTCACGGATAAGCTATTGTTTAAAAGTAACATGCAGATGTAGAAAAGGCACCGAGATCCTTGTCACTGCTGAAAAATTACAATTTTTAAATAATTTCTTGCACGTTCTAGAAATGAGTTTTGTCTGTAATTAGTAAAACTTAAAGGTACACTTATGGGTTGATTAAATCGTATAGACTTCGATTTATGCTTATATATAATTTCTAATTTAAATAGCTCTAAACAAACATTATTCTCTTTCTTCTTTGTAATCAAATTTTTGAACCAAAGTTTCCTTACCAATTTATTTCTGCCAGCACTGGATCCCATGAATTTTTCCGTGTCGTGATTATATTCAAACGGCGCAGGCGGAGGAGCCATATTTCATTTTAACCGCCCGTCGATAGCTCGCATGAATAATGGCCAACCAGCCGACTGCGGGACATTCAAGTTGCGATATACGGTGTACCTTACAACCCTACACTATGAGAGAGACATAGATAACACTTTATTGTACACCATTACAGAAAAACTGATAGCCTAAAAATATTCTAAATGTCAATGGGCGGCCTTATCGCTAAGAAGCGATCTCTTCCAGACAACCCGTGGCAGGAATAATACAGATTATATTTGTCAAAGGTGGTATAAATACATATTATACGATATCATTATATTAATACGTGAAGCATCCGTGTAGGAACAGAGAAAGATTACAATTTCCTAGTGTACAATAAAGGATTATCTATCTATCTTATTTCATCCCTCAAATCCTCTAGACCACCCCATCTATCCCATCATAAAGGTTGTTATGCCGTTGGCATTGCCTCCGGTGTTTCAAACATCCACAGGCGACAGTGACGAATTTCCATCAGGTGGGCCATCAACCTATTTTCTGTACGTACTCCAACAATAAAAAATCATATATCTTTGTAACAGATTATACCTCAAAATTGAAAAAAATCTAGATTTACATGACATACTAACGTATTGTTACGAGTTGCAGGAATCGAATTAAAATTCCGGTGGAATATTATAGAATTTATTAGAACTATACAAACACACACAGGTACACATATAACTACACAACCAGTCCAAACGTAATGCACAATTCAAAAACACGCGCAAAGTCCGTCACTATAATATAGATTACCGAATGTACACACGTCTCACCTCGCTTGTGGTTATCGCTTGACTGCCGATCTCTCCATTGGTGCATTGCTTTATACTGCACAAATACAATATGTCTCTCTGTCGCGTCGACTGAATTTCTTAGAATCACACCTGGCTAAGGACTACCATAAAAGATTACAATACACAATGGGCTGTTTTTCTAATTACAAAGTTTAAACACAAAGCAAACAAAAGAGGTCCAAATTCCAAGGTCCAAATGTATACAGGTGTGAATTAGTATTTTGTCGGCATTTAGAAAGAGTCGGCTAAATCCTCTACGAACAAAAAGTTTATCGGTTGTCGTAGTTTAAAAAAAGTCGCCTTCGTGCAATTTAGCGGTCGCGTAAATCGGGCGGTTAGTTTGAAATTTAAATTCGGAACGTCTAACATGGCGGGGCCGCGCTCAGCCGATTTAAGTGCAAATATGGCGGATGCAGTCGGAGGCGCTGGACATTTGCTATGCTAATCAGCTGCTAGTGATGTACTCTCTGTTATTAATTGTGTCAGGAACTTTAGAGCTGGATTCTTTTTTGTGACTGACTTTTATTTTGTTTGTTTAATTTTTGTATTTGGGTTCGTTAAATATATTTACTAACTTAAATAAAACCTTATTTTAATTAATAAATAATAAAACTACTTTCTAACTGTTTCAAGTGCGGTAATTTATTTGATTTTCGTTATTTCGACGTTTCGGCCACTTTTCAGTGACAAAGATGTCAAGTGTCAACGTGTATAGTTAAAGTTTTATTTAGCCTGCCGCCAACTTGTTCATTTTAACTATTTAGTTTTAATTATGTTTATTATTTACTCTATCTTATTTTTATTGATGCGCAACACATTATTAATTTCATTATCCTTAGCATAATTAGCAAAACGAATAACTTGTGAAGGCTTGCGAGATTTTTTTCCTTTTTAGGTCCCTGTTGGGGGTTCAAACAAAATAACTTTTAGTTGGCAATTACTGATCAATTACCAAAAAAAATCTTCATAATATGACACATAATGTGATTTTATTCGTGATTTTGCTATAGTTATTTTAGATTAAAACAATGTAAATATTACACTCCTCCAATTCTTATCAAAACAGGATAAAATAAAAAATATCTACATCTACAATAAGAGAGAGTCACGTACAATTTCATGTTATTATTTTTTGAAATATGACTTTATTTTATTGACAATAAAATAATAATGCATCTGTAAACGACAGCTTCTGTGGAATCCCTGCTATCGCCCGAAAAATAAGTGCAGGTTGGACCTTGGTGGTCCTAGAAGCCATTTCAGCTACTGCACATTAGAACAAGGATCACAGATTGTGGCACGGGTGTACAAAGATAGTTAAAATTTAAACTCCCAAGAACATATTTCGTACCAAAAAACTTATACACGTCTGCTGGATTCGGGGTTCTTTAACTTTTTGAAGTGAAACTTCTTTATAGCTGGGGGTATTATTTTAGAGTAGACTATGGAGGATTTTTTTGATTCCAGATCGATTTCAGTTTTTTTGTTTGATAAAATAAAATATGTTTAAATAAAAAATGCATTTATTAAAATGTACCTAACCTACCCAAATCATAATTTTTCACTTAACTGATGAAATTTCAATTCTACTATATATCCCAGCACACATTTCGATTTTTTCATAAGGGAGAGAAAATGTGAATTAAACATGAACATGTATTAGACGAGAAATTCAAATGCAATAAAAGGACTCTAAAATTCATATTCCCAACACTGTCATAACGCAGTTTTGTTACCCGCGTAATTTCATTCATGGCCCCACAATCAGCCACAATGGACTGAATGCTGTACAAATAGCGAATTACGCTGCGCTGCGTCGCTGAGTGCTGATGTACGCTAAGCCCCAAGCTTACTTTTTCTCAGCGCAATCTGCGCTCAATTTACACGATTGCACTGAATTTTCTACTGCTCTAATGCTTTTTACAGTAACTTTATTTAAAAAATATACGACTAGTGAAGTAAAATTTATCAACGCGTATTGACGATATAAAAACGTTATAAATAATCTTATACTAATATAAAAAGCTGAAGAGTTTGTTTGTTTGTTTGAACGCGCTAATCTCGTGATGATGACTACTGGTCTGATTTGACAAATTCTTTCAGTTTTCGATAGCCCATTTATCGAGGAAGATTATAGGCTGTATCATCATGCTAAGACCAATAGGAGCGAAGCACCGATGAAGAATTTGTCACAATTTCAAAATGGGAGGTTTTTTAACTTACTTTTTTTTAACTATTCCACGCTGACGAAGGCAAGATTTGTATTTTGTAATGAATAAACTCAAAAACTACTAAATTAACCTAACACCTCCCACTCTGCCTACCATGCGCGGTGACGGGGGCCTGAGGCGGGCGCGGCGATTGGAGGCATGCGGTGGCCCCAGGGACCCGCGAGCTCTCGTAGCGGTTCGAGGTATGTCAGGTAGTGCAAATTATGGACGACGAGCTGCTCCGAAATCGGATGAATACGTAAGCAGCTGTTTGTGAAAAAGTATATAGGTGTATGTGACTCACCGCATGTGCGCCCCGTAAGTATACATGTAGGTATATATGTATATTGTATACATAGGTGATTTGTTTTCTTATCGGTCACCACTCTCAAAAAGTGTAACTTGAATTAATATCAAAGAAAAAACTTAAATTAATATCAAAGAAAAAAAATACTGCATAAATAAAAAATAAATAAATAATTATAATTGCATAAGTTAATAAAAAAAGCTATGCAATATTTTTTAAGGGCAGGCCAACGTCTGCTGGCACCGCTAGTAGTATCATGTACATCATGCGGATGACACCCTACTCACGGCACGCGCTGCGTCTTACGCGGAATCCGTGGACCTCGCCAATGACGGGTTGGCGATCGTGGTCCATAGAATAGTTAGGCTGGGCTTGAAGGTCTCATCCGGGAAGACGGAGGCCATCATGTTCCATAGGAGGTTTCGTAATCCCCCCGCGAACTTGACCGTTACAGTTCAAGGGGTGGACATTCGCGTAGGCCTCCAGATGAAATATCGGGGGCTTATTCTCGACGGGAAATGGGAGGTAGTTCCCAAACTCGTGAGGTCCGCAGGCGCCCTCTCTCGGCTTCTTCTCAACGTGGGGGACCGGGGAGGGCGACTAGGAAACTCTATTCGGGCATCCTTAGGAGTATAGCCCTGTACGGTGCACCCGTATGGTTCGTTGCACTTTACCGCCACATAGGACCCTGTTATGCCGCGCACAACAAGTCCTGGCGGTGAGGGCCATCCGTGGATACCGTACAGTGTCGTGGACGGCGTCGACACTCTTGGCAGGCGATCCACCCTGGCCTCTCCAGGCGGACGTACTTGCCTAAGTTCGGCGCTCCCGACAGGATGCCCTCGCCCGTGGCCTGGTTTACTGCCAGGCCAAGCTTCAGGCGATTAGGACGCGGGAAACCGCGTCTATGATCCAGTCTTGGTCGGTAGAGGGAGAGATGCTGTGGCTGGCATTGAGACGGTGGAAGCGGTGCGACCGCAGCTGTTGCGATGGCTCTCACGTAAACTCGGGACCCTGACCTTCAGAATGATGCAGATACTTACCGGGCACGGGTGCTTCGATAAGTATCTGAGTTAGATTGTGGGCTGCCTGCCTTCACCCCAATGTCGCCAGTGTGGCGCACAAGATACGGCGTTTCATACGCTAGTCGAGTGCGCAGCATGGGCACCACAGAGATTTGTGTGTTTAAAGCCGGGAAAAGCAAACTCACCAAGTGAGTTTGCCTTTCCCGGGGCATTCTCAAGCACTGATGGCTAGGATCAGCGTGGGTGGAACAACGATCTAAGTCTCACGCTCTTCCTGCCATAAGAGCGGGGCACGTTGGAGGACGGTGGTTTTAGTGGAGTATTCAGTGTCTTCGAGTCTCCACACCAGCCGGTGATTTGACTCTGGTGCTCCATTCGTGGATGTCACGTCTTGTCGCTTTGGTCTAATCCCTGGTCAAAGAGCCGGTAGTGTGCGAAATGCATTTCCCCCTCCTTAGAAAAAAATCATGTACATCATAAAATTGTAAGTTTTATGTGACAATATTCTAGTTGTTGCACATAGCAGCAACGATAATATAAGAAAATAACTCTTCTATCTTTCACTGAATCTGTTGAGTTTATAATCAAATAAATATTAAATTCAATTAAAGCGTGTTAAATTCGCGTGAAAACATTAACTCAGAATTCAAGACGTCATTTGTAATTCTCTAATTGCGGCCGTTACTCCTTTTATGGGCCCACAAATGAATTTATAGACCTCTTAGTAATAAAATAAAGGGATTTTCCAAAGTGCTTTATGGGGTCCAATATCGGTTGGATGATTTCCTTTTTAAACTCCTCAAATAGATACTTAAATGTTCCAAATGATTCAAAGAAATTAATATCAAGTCTTATTAGATATTTTTTTATAAAACGACTTAACGTCCCAACCACAAAGATTTTGCATGGGAGTTCCTACTTAATACGCATTAATTATTTTTGAGACGTAATTAATAGTAGATTGTTATACTAGGCGTGAAAGTGACGTATTTAGGTATGAGATGGTTTGGCGTACAAACGTAGCGAAGGCACTAATAGTTCGAGTGCCTAAATAGGCCTTTCTGCCGAGGTTAACACTCTGCTTTTCGTTTCTAACTACTTCTCTATTGAAATGGAGCATTAAATCCATATCTAAATGTGATTAACTCATTTGATACGTCACATAATATGAGAGAGACATCAAGACACTATATAATAAGATAAATAAACAAATCAATGTACATGGACTCGCTAGTCGAAGTCGCTAGAAGTTAAAATTAAACTAAAAACTGGCTACTTACCCTTAACTTAACTACGCTACCACCGAGGCACTGTTTTAATTTATTTATGTTAATAGTAACCGTACAGTACATACACAATTACGCACACACACACACATACTCGTATACAACACACACACACACACACACACACACACACACACACACACACACACACACACACACACACACACACACACACACACACACACACACACACACACATACAATGTGTGCGCACGCACATCCACACGCTTACTCACTAGACATAAACACTCTGTTACCGATTTGTATTATGTGTGCTTAAAACTACATACGAATGTTACGAGTTGCAGGATTCGTATTAAAATGCCGTTGGAATTACTTTAGAATTTATCAGATACAAACACGTATAACACAAGTACAAATATAACTGTACACAACCAGTCCAAACTTAATGCACAATTGAATCACACGCGCAAAGTCCGTCACTAACGTCTTGAGTCGCTTGTGGCTATCGCTAGACTGCTTCCTCCCTCCATCAGGTGATTGTTTTATACTGCATTAATGCAATATGTCCGCCGTATCTAAGTCGGCTTAATTCGCCATACCTGGCTTATGACTCGGCCGCAAGCTGCCATAAAAGAGTACAATAACAATGAGCTGTTTTCTAATCACAAATTTAAAACACAAAGTAAACAAAAGAAGACAGACAGTTTCAAGTTATGAGCACAAACGCCCACGGGTACTAAATGTGCTAAGTTTACAGATATGCAGGTGGCCCAAATTGTAACACTAATGTGAGAGACCACTGATTCCCGAAAAACAGGCTGTACCTGTATTCCAGACTTTATCATGCCTTTCAAAAGTCCAGGTTGAAATCAATGGCTTAGGAAGCTGTGTGATATCGGTCATCAATCTTTAAAGGGTGAAGACAAAGCCGTAAGCTCTTTGTTCCGCCATAATTAACTTCCCAACAATCAAATTGATTTTAATCTTTCAAACTCATTTCAAGGTGCATTTAATAGTTTACGATTCGATATCGATGCGACTTTTTTGTTTGTAGATTTTTTTAATAAACTCATATATATTAATGACAGAAAGAAAGAAAGAATTTATGTGAAGAAATAGCAACGTACTTGCATTTTTTACATAATTATATTATTGTTGTGTTGGAAATATATCCGACACAGCAATTATGATGAAACCTTCAAAACAAGATTTGTATAAAATATGTTTCTTTGTTTCTCCTTTTTGGTTTTGGGCATGAACGAACTGTTTCGTATATATTCGATTATAATTGTTTTTTTTTTTTTGCTGCAGTTATGTAAAGTGGTTACCATTGCCTATAAACATTTGCAACAATAAAGGTGTTAACAATGTGCTGCCGGACTCCTAGGTAGGGCGGGAACTAGGCTACTAATGCCCGAACACAACTCAAGGTTGTTATGGTGGCATGCTCTAGACCAGGGGTGGTAGCCATCCAGACGGGCAAATGTTCTACCACCTGGCAAACCTGGTAGGTACGGTAAGAGCTATTTATTCCAGAAAATGTCATAGCTTCCTGGAGATTTCGATCCAAAAATGGAAGACGGTAAATTTAAGACTCAAATTCTAATTACAGGCCTCAATTCAGTTATTTTTTCTTATCAAAGTAAATATTTGTTTTTTTTATTTTCTTGGGAATCAGGTAAATCTAAAATGAAGTGGGTATGTTGAACTCAATGATCAAATTACATACTATTGAATACAATGTAAGAAAACTTAACTTATTTGTATTGTATTCTACCCATAGTCCCTCAAGACTATAAGTAGAATACTGAGCCCAGATCACCGTCTTCTATGGGTAAGGTGCCCAGAAGGCTGGCTACGTTTCCTCGCTGGATTGCCATACTGATCCGTTGGCCGAGGTAGGCACCAGCCTTCTGATCACCTGAAGAGTCAATGAGACGTTTCGATAAATTTTGGTAGATGCTCATGGCCTCAGGACCCCACGGTCCAAGCGTCTCGAACTTATTGAACTTATACCTAAATGAGAGATATTCTGAGTGAGCTTAATGCAAGCCATGCACGTTACCACTACGGTCCATTGACAAATCTACCTATTCATATTTGGCTGCTCAGGTAGGCCGGAATATATGGGAATAGACCTGTGCATTTTTTTAACATGCACATGCGACTAACGTTACGAATTTGTAAGAGTAACATGACCGTTTGTACTGAATCAGTGCAGTGTATCACTTCAAATGAGGCGAGGAGATTTGCACTGTATGTACCGCGGTACATTTAAAGCGATTAAGCCGGTGTGGCGGTGAGCGTATGAGATCGGCCTCGGTCATCTCATTTTACTAGCAGTCGTACTATGTATGTCATGTTGTTCTTCTTTGTCATGTAAATATCCGTAGAGGCGTTATTGTACTGTTGTAGCATAAGCCTCATTCCGTTCTTCCTCTTACGTTTGAGGCGTGAGTAATAGTAGAACAATAATTTCAAGTCTTTTAAAATGTTCTCACTTATATCTATGTCAATTGTACTGGCTCGCACGTGTACGCCTACACTATAAATAAAAATTACGTCAGTCGTAACGCATCGTCTAAATCTTCTTTCAAGTGCTACTTGACAGATGTGTGCAATCCATCGCCTCATTCCCGAAGGAGGTATCTCGATGCCGGAATAATTGGAATATTTACGAGTTGAAGCCATATTGTTTTTGCCAGACAACTATTGATGACGGTCTAAGAAAGTGTTTTGTTTTCTAATGGATTGATCGTGGGGAGATACTTCATATTGTTTACAGAATCAGTCATCTCCGCTTTTAGGTTATTATGCCCCAGGGCGTGACTCTGCTCCCGCAAAGGTTCTATCTGTGACTGGAATCTGTATCTGGATTGACAGGAGGAGCGAGACTCGAATTAAAATGCCGTTAGAATTACTAGAGTTGTTTATTAGAGCAATTTTTCGATATTTTCTAAATTTCCTTTAAGGGCACTGCGAGCCCCCACAATAAAACCCTGTCTATAATATTGTAAATATGCCGTGTTTGTACATATATTTGAATTGACCACATAAACAATGGAGACCACAATGCATTTTTTTTAGATTTCTTGTCTGTTTGTTCCGGATTCGTGTAAAATCTACTTGGGCGATTTCGATATGGTTATTACACTTAAAATATGCACTACTTTTTAGCCCGGGTTTTTTTTGGGAATTATTTATTGTGATTTTTTTACTGATCGATAGCAAATTTGATGTAATAAAATTTGTGATGGTTTTTATCCCGGGAATACCATAAGAATTTTGCAGCGAAAGATTTGTACTTGTTCGGGTGCATAAAAATTGGCTTATTCCGGCAAAGTTTTCACTAAAACGATGATAGCTTATATTCTTTTTTATATGATGCGGTACTTTGTATCCTGGGTGTCCCGTGGGAATTTTAAGTCAAGCATGGTTAAAGTCTCGAGCATATTCTAGTATTTTATATTTAGTTATGTTTCTATGCCTTCATGTGTGTGTCGCTATTAGAAAGAAATATTGCTTTTTCTTTCTTGATAAAAATAAGCAAAAATCGATTAACATTGACAATTAATTATTATACCAAATAAGAAACACGCAAACTGCGTGTACAATTCGCACGCAGCAGAAGTGACACTTCAGAATATATACTCACAGATAATTATTCTCTATATTTTATATATATATTTCCATTAGCCTACCTACACATACGTCGACAGATTATAATTAAAAAAAAATCAATCTAAATTACACTTGAAATCACTAGCATAAAGTTCAAAATTCTAATATAGTATAAAATAATATCTGTCTTGTATATACAGATAGAACTAAAATTCATTTGAAATTTTTTAAGATTATTTAAATTGAAAATTAGTATTAACGGGTAAGGGAGAAATATGTTTATCTCTTTTAAGTGTCGCTTTTTCGTTTCATCGACTGTCAAATCACAATGATTCTAAAGAAGTATCATTTTAACAACGTACGAATTGAGACGTTTCGCCCTTTGGACGTCGGTTAAAAATGTCGAGTCAATCTATTGACCAGTTTTCTAGGTTTACTATAATGCCTTCAACATAATAAGACAGACGAACATGAGGACTACATAAGGATATATTTTTTCTCAAAATCGTTATGGAGCCCTAAAAAGAAATAGATTAAAACTTTCTTGTTTATCAGAAAGCGCGACGTACGCCTGTATCGAAACAACTAATGTATCTTGTTCATGTGACAATGCTCATTGAATTTCATAAGGCGCTCGGCGCCGCGGGACTCCTGACAACGTGTTACGGATTCCCCCTTATTCCTAGTTTCTGTTGTTACCGCTCGTTACTTGTGAGGGAAAGAGTGCATAAAGAATTTGTGTTCAATAGTTTGAGGGGAGTATTATGGAATTTATATACCAGAAGTTTTCTCTACGGTTACGGCGCGTGAAAACCCTACGTATCTGCGTTACTTACATAAAAACTAAATTAGAATTTTTTATATATACTTTTTTATATATTACAACGTTAACGTTTTTATATATTACACAACACCAGCATGCAACAGATACACTCTACATTAGAATAAGTTTAGTATTAAAATAAGCTTTTTTAAAAAGGTTTTTGAGATCCTGGATATCATGTAGCAGCAGAGTGTTGACAAGTAAAACGAGCCCAAACACGACGGGTCTATCTGATTTAGAACAGGAGTTCCTGTGGCCACCTTCCGTCTACATCATCAGATCAGCTCCGTGATACCATATTATTGCATTGTCACGCGATATACATAATGTATGCAAAATTTCAGCTCAATCGGAAACAGGGAAGCTGGTCAAATTTAACTAGCAAGATTCCACCCGAACTTACTTAAATCCATTACAAGTTAAATAAAAGCTTGTAATTAGAATAAATTAATATAATAAGTTATTCGTAAGGTACACCATAACACAAACATTCAATAAATGTCACACATAATAACAAAAATAACTAATAAGCGTGTATAAATTCTAACAACTTTCTGCTAAATTAAGTTGTAACTATTCCGCGTCGAACAAAAAAAGAATCACGTAAATCGGATCATAAATGACGGAGTAATCGGTGAACATACATAAAAAAAAGGAACAAAAAAAAAAAAAGATCCCGACGAATTGAGAACCTCCTCCTTTTTTCGAAGTCGGCTAAAAAGGGTACTACGGAACTCGAGTCCTTAGAGTTGTTAAACAAAAGTAAAATATTACACGTAAAAGTACTGTTTCTTGTGCAATTCACTACAATAACGAAGAAACTATATCCATATTGTCTAAGTAGCTGCCCAGCTATATTCTGTATATAGCTATATATATAGTTGAGATGAGTCGAAGCCAACCTATATTGCAGGAACGGAGAAAGAATACAATTTCCTGTGTTGGGGCG
Organism: Dendrolimus pini; assembly: GCA_949752895.1. Lineage (NCBI taxonomy): Eukaryota > Metazoa > Arthropoda > Insecta > Lepidoptera > Lasiocampidae > Dendrolimus > Dendrolimus pini. The sequence continues at coordinate 20,978,705 of OX457139.1, forward strand.
GCCTGTCATGAGAGGCGACAAAATAACCCACAACCAGGTGGTAGGGTATTCGCCCGAGTGGATGGTTACCACCCCTGATTTAGAGTATGCCGCCATAGCAACCTTGATTTCTGTTCCGGGCAAGTCCCATTGTTAAAGACAAAACCTTGCATTAAAAGGTTTTTATTAACAAAATTGGTGTTACATATTTTACAGTTAATATGACATAATAATTATAATATCCATAGACCGGATATAAGATGTCATAGATATACCACATTCTTCCGACGTTCTAAGATGTGACGTAGTCACTCAGATAACTGGGTGGTCGGCCCTCTCTAGACGTCCTTCGTAAAGATCCAGAAGAGTCTTGATTATGTGGTTCCACTTTCTGAGGGTCTCTTGTAGAGGTCTCAACTTCTGGAAGACCTAAGTCCCGTTCAGTGGTATCGAGTGCATCAGACTCAAGTGGAGGCACTTCCGGAGAAGTTTCTTCAAGGTTTGACAAATCTATATGTGTAGGTACAAAATTCTCCATGGATTCGTCGTGTGCACCTAATAGAGCTAGGTGTCTATTAGGTACTGTTGTTTCTCTACCGTCGGGCATTCGAACGTAAGAATAGTCTGGATTAACATGCAAGAGTTCTACTTCCTCCACCAGGGCTTGGTATTTGTTTGCACGGTTAAACTTTTTAATTAGGGCCTGATTTGAGTTGAGCAGCCAACTTGGGATTGTATTTCCATTAGTCGATCTTCTTTGATGTATGAACATTCTCTCGTGTGGTGTGCAGTTTGTAGCTGTACATAGTAGGGAACGTATGGAGTGCAATGCATGTGGCAAAACAATCTCCCAATTTTCAGTGGATAGGCCTCTAGTTTTTAAGGCTAATTGTACTGTTCTCCAAAGTGTAGAATTCAATCTTTCTACTTGTCCATTACCTTGGGGGTTGTATGGTGTAGTTCTACTTGTAGCAATACCACGCTTAAATAGAAATTCTTTTATTTCATTCGAACGGAAGCACGTGCCTCTATCCGAGTGCATATATGCTGGCATACCAAAAAGCATGAATAGCTCATCAAGGTGTTTGATAACGGTGTTTGATGTCATATCATGACACGCAAACGCAAAAGGAAATCGGGAGAATTTATCAATAACTGTTAGTATATATCTATTTTTAGTGTTTGAGGGTAAGGGTCCCTTAAAATCCACACAGCCTTTTGAATGGTGAGGTTGCCTTTATAATATGTGGTCCAGGAGTCGATGATTTAATAAATCGTGGTTTGATCTCTGCGCAGTGACGACATGAATTGATCATGCTTCTAACTTCGTCTATCGAATAAGCAAATTTTTTTGACCTTAGCCAGTGGATCATTCTCGTTACTCCTGGATGACATAAGGATTCATGTAGAGATTTTAATCTTTGGTCTCGCGTTTGCATGTTTGCACATACGCGCGATAATGCGTCGGCTTCATTGTTCTGTTTACCAGGACGGTACACGATGTCATATTTAAATGGTGCAAGCTCAAGGCGCCATCTTTGTATTTTCTCATTCTTAACTTTACTTGTTTTCTTGTTGTCGAACATGAATGAAACCGACCTTTGATCCGTAATTAATTTAAAATGTCTACCTATGAGAAAATGTCGCCATCTTTTCAGTGATTCCACAATAGCATATGCCCCTTTTTGTTACATAATTGACACATAATATCTTTAGCTGGGCAATTTCTTCGTGGGTGGATTTTGTCACCACAAAAGAAACAACTCTTTTTTCTTGAGAAGTTTATGGGAGTAGCTGCTAAAGTATTTTGGCTGATGTTAGAATCTGTGACGCCTGATGTATCTGGCACAGCGTCCAAATTGCTAGTATTATATCCCTGACAGTTCACTTCAGCCATTTCTAGAGAAAGGGCTTTATCATAGGCTTCGTCAAGAGTGAGGCTTAGATTTTCGAGAAGCCGCTGTCTAATTTTGCTTGATCTTATGCCACTAATAAACGCGTCCCTTATATAGTCATCTCTGTTCGTCTTGGCGTCAACACTTTTGAAGTCACAGTCTTTTGAGAGCTGTTTCAGTGACTGTAAGAATGTATCGAGAGACTCTTCACCTTGTTGTTTCCTAGTAGCAAGTGCATATCTCGCATAGATAATGTTTTTAGGTTTTGTAAATAATTTACTAAGTATGTTCATAGCTTGCGAATAATCAGTACATTCAGTAATGTATGTATATATATTTGACGAAACATGATTTATAAGTAAGTCTAATTTGCACTTTTGTACTTGCTCAGTAGTTGATTCGGAAGCTTTAAGAAAATTTTCAAATGTTCGTTTCCAATGTTCCCATTCCTTAGACGCCGACGAGCTTGATGGATCGATATCTAAACGATCGGGTTTTAAATACTTTTCCATTTTCTTTTCTTTAATATTCGCAAATACTTATAACTATTTTGTTAATAAAATTGTTAAAGACAAAACCTTGCATTAAAAGGTTTTGTAACAAAATTGGTTTATTAACAAAATTGGTGTTACATATTTTACAGTTAATATGACATAATAATTATAATACATCGGTTGCTAAGGAACGTCCATAGACCGGATATAAGATGTCATAGATATACCACACAGAGTATACCACCATATATACTGGTGATATAGTACTCTCCCTTAAGAGAGCAGCAGCGCATTTGTAGCTCCTTGGTGTTGCAAATGTCCATAGGCGATGTTAACCGCTTTCCATCAAGTGGGCCGCCTGCCTGTACGTTGAACTCATGCAATAAAAAATAAATCAGGATATGATGAGAGCAACCGTCGAATATTATAGGTATGTACAACTTGTTTCATATATTTTAATTTTCTAAAGCTATACAAGTAGGTATTTGCGTAACTAAAAAATAGAAAATAAATAATAATATTATATTATAAAACAAGAACGACTTCAAGAGTAACAAAGAAAAATATTAAAAAAACAGACGGTGTGTGTCTCGGGACGCCCGACAAAAGAAAATTCTTAAAACTAATCTAACGTGAGAGAAAGGGAAGCCAGATAGACTGACGCCGTAACGCGTTGCATAACGAACCGGTTTACCCTCCCATAACAAGTTATCACTTCAATAACCCCCATAGGGCATGAAGATAAGAAGCATGCGTGATAATAATATGTATGTATGTATGTTGGTGAAGAATGAATGATACTACAGATGTATATACCTGTAATACCTACATCTTATTATTCTGATAGCGATATGAAATTGCTCAATTATTCTTTCCGCCATGGGATTATAAAGTTTAAGAATTTGGAAGTACTCCTGCATTTATTAAGCTGGGCGAAAGAAAACTCGTTTTCAAAATATCCTCGTGAATAATGCAGAGTCGTATTTAGATCAATTGTTACAACTTGATATAATTATCAAATAATTGTATTGTTATAATTTAACACAATTGTTAATCAATAAGATGTTGCAATTGTAAGTGGCCTAAACCTTTGCCTGCCTAGCTCACTGGAGAGCAAACGTCCCGGGTTCGATCCCTGGTATGGGAAATTTCGATATCAACTTTCTCTTACATATCTGGATGTCTGCAATTGGCTCTAGAATTGTCCCCTGGTAGGCAGGTAGGTAAGTAGATAAACAGAGAGACACAGATAATTTTTACTTATCCTTTTTCAGTACGTGTAATGTTTCTAAAATTATTGTGTTATACAGACAGACATAGGGATACCGACACATATTATAATAAATTCTAGCATGTTTACATAATAAAGAGTAGTTATCAAAATAACATTTTATAATCTAAATTTTAAAATATCGTGATATCAATCAATTAAGTTATATTTCAAACAATAATGCGCTATTTGAGTCCTTTTACTTGTACTTACTTATGGCGTCATAAGTATTAAAGAATTGAAGAAGTTATTCGAAACCACTAACATACTGTACAGAAAGAATTTGGTATCGCAAACAACTCCTATATTATAATACTGAGTTACAGTTGCTAACGCCCACTTACAGATAACTCGTTTGTTATACAATTTAAAAAAAAAGAAATGATTTTAAAGTTTCTTGTTAATATTTGTAATGTATCTGGAAATGTATAGATGTGTGACACCCATTCATTGTATATTTATGTGGTATGTATGTATGTGATGTGTGTACAAGTGAAAGAGTGAGTGTGTGGTTACAGACTTATAAGACTAAGTGCCTATTTATCAAAATTTTGAAGCTAGGGTCCGAATCTGGGGTCAGTTTGGTCCATATCCATCAAAATTTTAAGAGTATATGGACCAAATTGATTCGGATTCAGCGAATCGAAATACATAAGAATAAATAAAAATAACTAAAAGTGCAGACCTTTTTTTTTGGTGGTATGGTGAATTAAATTTATGCTACATTCAAATTCCGGCATTGAAAAAAAGTCTAATAAATCATTCATTCGTCTATTGTGGTCAACACTAAAAGCAAAATAGTATAAAGTTAGGTGCGTTTAAACCGTTTTCAATGTAAAAAACGTAATTGTTATTACGTTTGCAAGCAATCATACCAAATAGGTCCCTGTCTGAAGATTAATTACTTCGGTCCGTTTCGGGATTAAGCATTCGCGAGGTCTATTGGCTTAAAGTTCACGGTCTAATTAGGTTTCATTAAAGTTATTTAAGTTGAATTTAAGACTCCAACTTGAATAGAAAACATTCGGAGGATAACTGATTATGCAACTCCTAAAGAAAAAATTCTAAAATATTTTATTTTTTCTTTGTTTTTAAAGATGGGAGAATGATAAATAACATGAGCCAAAGAATAATAATATCGCTCGGGATCGCTAGAGGTAAGATTCAAGATCCAGGGGCCACCCCTCTACACCCCTTAGCCACTCACATCCATGCTGCCCCTGTCTTCTATGGCATTTTTTAGGGCCCATGCAGGCAATTCCCAGAAAATTGCGGGGGGCAGACGCCATAGTCCCCATAGACCCAGATCCCTAGTACCACTAGCAGTTCACCCCAATAGCCCGGTACTTTTTATTCTCATTTCCCATAATAGTCCTACACTGGCCGGGGCTTGTCCTTGGGTGCATTATTCTATGGTATAGATAGGGATAATCAGTGTCACATTTAAATTAAATTTGCCAAGGGGCCTCTACGTGTTGGCCTTCCACGGTCCCACGCAACCCCTCCACAAGTCCGAGTAATTGTTACGGTCCGTGGTATTCAAAGACATACAATATAATAATAATATGAGCCAGTTCTCGAAAATGGTCATAGCACGCTCTACTGGGCTCGATCTATTGTCACAGACAGGACTATTGTTGCCAATAAGCTTGACATTGTGATAATAGTTCGATTGGTAACAATACACAACAACAAAACAAACATCCATTCGAACTTTTATATCTATCTATCTATATATATAATGAAAATGGTGTTCGTTTGAGGCTCAATCACGCTTAAACCACTGATCGTATCGACATGAAACTACCACCATTCGATGCGAAATTTTTCCTAGATGGTTTATGGCTATTTATCTATATATATCTATATATATATATTGTCCGAGGTAAACTCGAAAACTACTGGACCGATCATCATGAAACCACAACCAGTCGGCGCGGAATTAATCGTAGATGGTTATAGGCTATATATTTTTCAAATTCTATGAGCCCTTTCCCATGTTTTCTCAATTTGTTTGTTTATTAATTTATTTGAATAAGGCGGTACGAAGTTCGCCGAGTCAGCTAGTTTATAATAATTGTAAGATAAAGTTTAATTTATATGTTACGTCATGTACATGGAATCATTTATTGCTAAACAATTAGCAAAGTTATAACTGATTTGTCCATGTACGTACCAAAATCTGTTAATACAGAAAACAGAAAACCTTTGGAGATGCATCTACGAACGGTTTTACATAGTTTCACGTAGCAGTTAAGATTTCTGTATATACTATTATTTTTTATTCGTTGTTACTGTATAGGTTCGCGTTTGACCATTATCTCGCTCGATTTTGAGCGGAGATATGGTCGAAAATCGAACACGCTTACCTAGAAGGTACCAATTCACACGGGACTTGAAGACATCCGGGTTGTAGGTTTCAGGAAAGACAGACTCTGGGAGTGAGTTCCACTCCTTTGCGGTGAGCATAATGAAGGTGGACACTAAAGCGCCTTGTTCGTGTAAGTGGTATTTCCACCATATAGCGGTGCCTGGTATGCACCAGTGTGTCTCGTTGTGTGATGATGGAAGGCAGACGAAACAATAAGATATAGTCTTAAGTTTAATGTTAAATTAATAAATCAATGATTACATAGGGAGTACAACACACGTCGTCTTATTCTGTACTCCCCTCCAGTGGTTGAGCCAAGCTAGCATGGCGATGGAGCCATGGGTTATGGCCACTGGTGCGTCACCCTTTTCGGAACACAACTCATGGTTGTTATGGCAACTTGGCAGGGGTGGTCGGTCGAAAAAAATCATTCTGATTATATATAATACTGTAAACAACCTTTTATACCTTTACCAGACTAGACACACTTTATAATAAGTGTTCATTCAAATGATATATATTACTTTGGAGTAGAACTCACTGCCGGAGTCTGTTTTTCCCGAAACCTACATCCTGGGTGTCTTCAAGTCTCGTGTGAATAAGTACCTTCTAGGTAAGCGTGCTCGATCTCAGACCATATCTCCGCTCAAATCGAGCGAGATAATGGTCGAACGCGAACCTGTACGTACTAAAAAAAACTTATTTGATGGGCAACAATAGTTTAAATGCCACGTGATGACGTCATCGGTCAAAAACATTTCATGTTAAATTAAAAGCTATTAATGATTGTAATATGAAAATGCTTAGAGTTTTATAGAAACCATATTTTAGATGATAAAATTTTATTTTGTGTAATGCCAATTATGCCTGATAGTAAAATATATATTGCTAATATATAGAATTTTGTATGAATCTTACAATAACCAAGAGCTGAACACGAGACATACAAACATGCCAAATCCTCAATAGATAATTAGACAACAATCATCAGATAAATAAAATAACAACAAAGCAAATCTGAAACTTAAGCCAATACCATATAACTAGGCAAGTGGTAATTCGCACACTTAGGTGTTCGTGTAAAGCAGAGCTGCATTTAATATGTGAGCTCAAACACGAGCCGACGACTTCCCAAATCCACTAACAAGGCTCAGTCCCAAAAGTCGGGAGCTCCTAAACAATACCCGCGTTCCTACGACCATAGAATAAATCACGAAATTAAATAGACAAACCAAATAATTTCAAAAGTATAAGTATAAAGATTAGATATTGTAGAGTGAGATTGCAGTCAGCCCAGACTTACGTGATTTAGGAAAGATGAAATTTTTAAGATCGGTAGTTTAACATAAATTTAGAAAGGAATGGATACTAGCGATACTAAGCTGAAAGCGGGGCCTTTTTCATGTAGCAGGTATCAAAGCTATGCTATGAATGTCAAAGATGCCTGAATGGCGCTCTGTTGTTCGTGCCTACCCCGCAAGGGACCTGGCCTGAAGTGAAGTATGTATTTGTGTAGGTATCAAAGGTGGAAAAAACCATGCTAACTTATGTCAAAGTCATATATGATATTGTTATAAACAAAGATATACCTACAGTTGCCAGACACTTCCTGTAGGCCATAACTTTTGACAGGCACTTTAAAAAAAAAAGTGAGAACTTACGTCATTTTAAGAAGGCTGAATTGTATATATATTATCGATTATAATATTTTAAAACATTTTTTCAATGAGCCGGAGAGATCTGACGGGTTAATTATATAGTTAAATTACATAAAAGAAGTTATATTTTTTATTAGAAAAACAAAATATAAAGAGTGAAATTATTTTTCTATAAATTTTTCCTTTTCTTATCATCTGTTTACCACGACCCCATTAATTCTTTGAAAAACAGTTGTACACAATATTTGGTTTACTTTAAAAAAGAGCGTGAGATAGATAAATAAGAAGTAAAAGAATATTTTGGTAGACGTGCAGGAACGGAGAAAGAATACAATTTCCTGCGGCCGGGCGGCCTGTCGTAAGATGCGATAAAACAACCCACAGCCAGGTGGTAGGGTATTTATCCGACTGGATGGTTACCAATCTTGGTGTAGAGGTGTGACCAGGTTCTAGTGTCCCTTAAGAAAGCACCAGGACATTTGTAGCACCTTTGCTGTTGCAAATGTCCACGAGCGATGGTAACCGCTTTCCATCAAGTCAGTCATCTCACTGTCTGCTGAACACCTGTAATAAAAAAAGACGTGATGCTGGGAAGATTCTCGCACGCTTTTCGTCTTCTCGTGTTAAGCACACACATATATATATTTATTTATACGACAACTAAGGACTCTGGTTACGTATCAACTTTGTATGAGTTTAATAATTAAATTTTTTATTACTCTTAGTCGTTTTGTTGTTTGTTCGTTAAAATGTTGTGTGTTGTTGTTTCTTAGTATATTGTACATTACAATAGATGTGTGATATACTATAGCTGTGCGTCGGACTGGATAACGCAGTCCCGAGTTAGTGCGACGTGTGCCTTGTAATGTGAAGAAGAAATAAATAAAGATTAAAAAATACTCACTTATTTCGATAGTACCTTCTGTTTTCCACTTAGTGTTTGCCTGGCAGTGAATAAACATACCGACAAACTAGTTGGATACGACCCTGTTCCTCTAAGAACATACGCACATACAAGTTAGGATCTACTAATGTTGTTTGAGTATTTCTAGCATCTCTTGTTTTCCTTATTATACGAGGAGAGTATATTTTGGCAATATTACGTAGAAGTTTTCGAGTATCTGGCTAAGAACATCTTTAGTATGTCTCTTTACATCCTTCTTTCTTTCGTTGGTGAATTTAACACATTTTTGCTAAACATATTATTGTAATGGACACAAAGTTCAGTCGTGCAAAGGAGAATCAAAACAAGATTACACTCTATAGTAATAAATGATAATTATATATTAAGCAATTAAAATTAATTAAAATTATAAAAGCAATAATTTATAACCTTTATACTTTTTGACCTCATACGGTTCTCTGATCGCGCGCTCTTCGCACTCTATTTCGAAACAGATGAAGGTGTGAAAATGTTAAATGCAAAAGTTGTAGAGAATTGAAGTCTCTACAATATTGATAATAAATAAAAATAGCGTAAAACCCATACAAAACGAGATATTTGGAAAAATGAAAAAAAAAAAAAAAACGATTTTTGTGACCTTTGACCCCTGACTTTAAAACTTGCGACCATCGAATTATAATATGAATTTTGAGAACAGTTTTAGGATGTCAAAATACAAGTTTTTACGTGGTAATCTGGGTAAGTCGATTTTCCGAAATTTGGCCTAAGATGACTGGAGTATTATGCATTCAATATGCTTCCATTTATTGTTAAGAAAACACACACAAGTAAGTGAACAATAATGTACATATTTTACATGTAATTGTACTTAAATTTACTTAGTGAGGAGCTAGATGGAAATTGGATTGCCATTCCGTCTCAAACACTTTCAAAGGAAGATCTGCTAGCGAGGCCGAGGCTACTGTTGATCTTCACAGGCCTAGGCCCTTCTTTGGTTGTTGGAAATTTGTATAATATATTCTTTGTGTTTTTCGGGAATCGTTTGCGATCTCAATTATTGGACAGCGCCATCTATTGGCTTGTAAGTGTTCCACTAAATTTATATGAAATATTAGTTATATTTATTTTACTAATTATTTATTTTGTAGACAACACCGATCGGATCATTCATCTAACGAAATCTATTGTTAACAATTATAATCTATCGAAGTAGACGGTCGAGTAGTAATAGGGTAACAATATTATATGTATCTATTTATGGTAAAGTTTGTATAAGGAATTAAAATAAATAAATGACGGGAGCCACTTTGGAACTGCAGATTCTGAAAATTGAACAATTTAGACTTTGTCTGTCTGTCTATAACAATATCACGTGAAAACAACTTAAAGTATTAAATACTTTAAACAGCTCACAGAGCTTGCTTCAAGGGTCAACACTTACTTTGTGTCCCGATAAATTACGTAGTTTCTAAGGGATAGACGAATATATTTTTTTATTGCTGGAATACAGCGGGCAGGCTGACCACACAACTGTGATGGAAAGTGGTTACCTATGTGCTGTCGGACTTGTAAATGGGACTGGAACCTGACTGCTAATGCCGGAACACAGCTCAAGGTTGCTATGGCGCCATGCTCTAGAGTAGAACTACCAACTGTCAAGCTAAATATATATATAGCCAAAAAGACGGCGTTGTACATACTGTAACATCACAAACAATAAATAAATTACAATAATGCAGTATATTAAAACAAGCAGAATGAAAAAACGTTTTAATTATAGTAAAACGCCGGAACGCGGCGGCGCTCCGATAACAAACTTCCGAACAAAAAACCCTGTAGTGTAAATCAAACAATAAATCATTAAACACATACATTGTAGCGGTGTGCTGTCGACGTAAGAACGTTAATTTATTTCTCTCCCGGCCGTTCTGAGGGGGATATGAAAATTTTCTCCGTTGGGATTTCTCAGACGAGCGTTTAACCTCTGCTATCATTTGAGATACAAAATACACTCATTTACTGAATACTTGTGGTGTGGCTAGGGAAGTAGGACCGACTTACTGGTTGTACTGTGGAGTCCTGTTGGTTGTTGGTGATGACCATTGTTGATTGGTGAGGTTTAACACTGCATTGGGCGTAGGGATGGGACATTAGTGATGTTATATATATATATATATATATATATATATATATATATATATATATATATATGTCGCAGAACGGCCTCGTTCTCACGACATCTTCTTTAGTTATTGCAGGTTTAGTGGGCGTCATCAGGATAAAATGCGAGCATAAAACACAATAGCCACGGTTTATACACTTTTAATTTAGATTTGATCAACATTATGACATAATTTAGACCGAGCAGCGGGTTCAGGGCACCGCTCATACTTCCAACTACAATACTCTCTTTAAAATACTCCATGGTCCAACTCGACCTATTGCCATCAACCAAATGTGCCACAAAAACTCCTCAGTCTACCCAAGTAGATATTACTCAAAGTATAGAGGGCGCTGACCCCGCTCTAGACATGCTCTGCTCTCATTGGTCGTTTATTAAATTACAATATTCATAACTTTTATTAGGTTAGAACGATCTTTAAGTTATAGAAACATTTAACGAATCAAATTAAATTAAATTAAGGATTTTAGAAGTTATTAAAATGTTAACAAATGATATTGTGCGTTCTACATCCAGTCAATAATACATCCAATTATAACTTCCCTCCGACATATATATATATATATATATATATATATATATGTGTGTGTGTGTGTGTGTGTGTGTGTGTGTGTGTGTGTGTGTGTGTGTGTGTGTGTAACGTTGGAAAGTAGATTTTACAATGACATTAGAACCTTTGTTTTTTTTTCATTATAACTATATAACTGCGAATTTCTACAGGGTCTTACAGTAAAATGGACTGGTTAAAGCTTGGATCTTTAGATCTCAGACACAACCATAAAAAGTATTACGTAGGATACGAATAAATGTTAAACTCAACATTTTATGTGTATAGCCAGCAGCTAACCAGTAAAATATATTTTAATACTTAAAAAAACCCTAAAAGGATTTTTTTCGGGCATTATAAATCTATAATTTTATATAATTCTGTGTAAAATACTTATTTCACTTATGAGTTGGTTCATAATTTTTATGTTGTATTCGAGCCGCTCGTCTGCGGACCCGCTGTCCCAACTGGGTTTGGTTTAATTGGAACACAGTAATTTATCGCTGGATCTCAGTTATCGGACTATGTTGCGATCGAAATTATATTTAAACAGTCAAAATTAATTTACAAATGCATTATATTGTTATTAAATGACATCAGTGGGTAACAAATGATAATTTATGAACTTAATTTGTTATTTTCAATATATAACAGACAGGCTGACGGCTCGTCGTATGAAAAGTTTTTTCAAATATACTAGTGGTCGATATTCGACCATAATAATGTTGTCAAAGATAATTCTACTACAATCACAATTTCGCCAATGCATAAATGTGCGTCAAATACATGTTAGTGTGTGTGTAATGTTTTTTTTTATTGATCAAATGTATTTTTTATTCACAATTTAAAAAATAGCATTCGTCGCTTCTCTATATAAACTGTAGTGTGAAAAATTTTATATTCCTCCAACCGCACAATTTTCATAAAAAGTTTTTGCTTCACGTATATATAGATATGTAGTTAAATTCGTTGTGTGTGTTACTACAATGATTTTATATATGTATGTGGTATTTAATTTATTGTTTTATTATAACATTTTAAGTCTGCAATTCATTTATCATTATCAAACTGCATTATACTGTTTATATTGTTGTTGTTATGTGAGTTGTTTTGTCCACTGTGACTTCACTTTATGGTCCCTGACGGAGGAAGAGCGCTAGCCCTTGTTGGCTAGCATTATGTTGAGACTGGGTCAAATTTAGGACTTATTTTATTTCTATTTATATTAACTTAGTTTTTGTTCTAAATATTTTTCTTTTCTTTTTTTCAAATCAAGATAAGTTTTCAGCATAGCTCTACTATTTCCTTGTTAATCTGCTGTGAACAAAGAAGTGACCAGAGTTTGTTTAGTATAATATTAACATTGCTCTTCAAGTAAATCCGCCTTACAACTCTGAGTGTGGAATTTAATAGACCGGAATAAATCCTTCGGTAATGAAAAGATGGTGTTTCACAAACAAATGCCTCGATAGCAAACTCAAACACTCCCCCGTTGCGGAGCAAACAATCTGTTCGCAACTCATGTTTTTGTTTCCGATTGTGTTTGTTTGACATCGTGGATCTTTGCTCTTGTCGTTTCACTTGATTTATTTGATAAATAATAATAATGAATTGAGATGTTGTCAAATTCTGTCATTGCATCATCATCATCATCTGAGCGTTAAATCTCGGTTGTGTTTGGAGCGTTTACTCTGACGCCCTTTCTTAATTTTTCTACTCCACTTCGCGCGGTCTTCAGCGTGCCCCGTTTTGAGACCATTGGTATGCATGTCATCCTTCACAACGTCAAGCCAGCATTTCTTGGGCTTTCCCCTTCTACCGGGACCTGGCGAAGGCGGCATGGCTACACATTTGTTCCCCACATAATTATCCGGTCTCCGTTAAACTTAGTAGTACCAGTGTAAGCGACACTCTTGTCTGCATGTCATATTCTTTGATTCCAAAGATGTTATAACTTTTATTATTTACTTCAAAGGCTATAGATAAACCAAATTGAATCTATTGGGAAGAGGTCCATTGGAATTCTCACTGATCGTATGAAACACGATTCGCCAATGCTAACGGTATCAAAAAATGAAGCCTTTTGCTTCTCCCCTTCTCGCTAGACTCATAGGTTTGCTGGAAGAAAACTCTTTTAGGGTTAAGCTCGACTTTGTACATCACCACTTTTTATAATTGTGTATGTAACTTTTTGTGTACAATAAAGAATAAAGAATAAAGAATGAAACAAAATTTCATTAAGTAGTTTCATGTAATGTTCGTACAGAGACATATTTTTTAAAAATAAATGATGTATATGATCGCTTTTAAATAAAATTTGTTAATCATATTAAACTGCCTAAATATTATACGTTTAACACAAAACGTATTGACAGTTCTTTAAACATGTTTAGAGGCTAATTTTGCGTTGTGCAACACGCTAATTGTATTTAAGGGTGTTAAATACGCTTTTTGTTTCTTAAATAAATTTAAGCAGCCATACGCAAGCGGCCCTTAATTACAATTTAGTCTAGGAAATAAGGCTTATAAGTAATTTAAATCTAACCTAAAATAACTAGACATAAGTTAAACTAAGAATGTGTCCAATAACACGTTTACTATTGTCTTTATCAAGGAGAAGACACTTTGTTCTTTGTAAATGTTTAGCACACAGCACTACAATTTATTATTATGTGAGCAATATAACACTATAGTGCTTCTTCATTGGGGGTCAATGCAATAGTTACCACGCTTTTTTCGTTATCTTAGTACATCTGTATTGTGAAAGAGCTGACTTCAAAAATTATTACGTCAAATTTCAATTCATTAGATGAAGTGTTTGTATCAAATGAGGAGGTGCCCTTAGTGAGTTAACCTTAAGAGTTGCATCCACGCTTGTCAGGTCTCGAGCAGCATTTGCCCTCCAAGAATACTGCGATTATCAGACAGTAATTGACCGGACAGTAATTGAAATGGAATCAACCAGGGCATATTATGTGCTCCTTGTCCAAGACTGCTTCAGACTACCCATGTAGACTGCTCGTGTTGACTTTTTATATTTTTATTGTACGAGTCCAGCAGACAGGTAGGCAGACGGCCCACTTGATGGAAAGCGGTTACCATCGCCTATAGACATTTGCAACACCAAAGGTGCTACAAATGCGCTGCTGCTCTCTTAAGGGAGACTGGAAACTGGTCACTAATGCTGGAACACATGTCAAAGTTGTTATGGCGACATACTTTAGACTAGGGATGGTAGCCATCCAGTCGGGCAAATGCCTTACCGCCTGGCAAACATTGAAATAAATTAATTTTGCATTAATTATAGAACAGAACAGAATTTGTAAGAAGGAGCTGGTATTCACGCCACTCTCGCTTTACGTCTTGTCTGTGTGGCTTGCGCTTTACTCAGCGGGAAGTGCATTGGCTAAGTAAACTTGGATATAAATGAATTGGTAGTGAGCTTAGAGTTTGTGTGCAAATGCTACCCGGAATTAAGTTAAATAAGCTCGCAGACTGTGGGATGGGATTTTATATAATGAAGTATTCAGTGAGATATCAATTTATTATATTGTTACGTATTTGTGGAATTTAAATTTAACGTCGATTGGAACTTCACAAACTTTATTAAAATACAGGTTATCATTATTATAAACATAAACAAATATAGATCAACAATATTTTATTAAGCTTTCGCGACTTGTCGTACATAATAAAAGTACGTTTTAAGGGTCTTAAGTGCGGTAATTTATTTGATTTTTATTTCTCCGACGTTTCGGCCACTTTTCCGTAGCCGTGATCGATTACGTCGTTGGCAAGTACCACCTGTTTGAGATCCGATCATCAAAACGATTAAGACCCAAACTTAGTAAAAACTAGCTACCAGATCTCAAGACACTGTCACTTTTTCCTAGTTACTTTGCAGTTGGTTTTGGTTTTTTTATTATTTTAAACTTTTATGTATATTCTTATGTAGTGCATACGGGGTTTGTTTGTCAACGTATCTACTGAAACTACTCCACCTTTATTCTTGGCTTCCTATTTCAAAATTGGTTTCATTTTGAGAGCTGGGGGTTCCGTCTGCGTCTGTTTGTTCGATTTAGCTTAGTAATATATTTTCCTACTTTATTTATTCCAATTCATATAGTTAAACAATCTTTACATTTAATCATTAAACTTATAAAAAACTTATTACAATATATTCTAAAATTATTTAAAAAATTTAACAACACAATAAAAAAAACATAAAATTAAATACTAGAACTGAATAAAAAATGGCATAATTATAGATAAAATATTGGTCCCAAACCACTGTCACTTACCGGGAACGTTCGCAAAAGGCTGGCGGCGTTACCACGTTGAATAGCAATGCTTAACCTTTGAGAAAAGTAGACGCCAGCCTTTTGGTTGCGTGAGAGGTCTGCTAAGCGTTCGGCGACATCTCGATAAAGTTTTAGAGCGTTAGGACTCCACAGAGCCAGTTTCCACCAAAATGCCACAAATATGTAACTAATTCTGATGGAGGCGTACTTGCGGTTCTTGAGGACCTCCTGTTTCGCGGCTTTTCCTACTTGTCATGATTTCATAATAGCGAGTCTCTCAAGGCGTAGAGGGTTGAGCCGAAAAATCCTGAAACTTAATTAGAAAGCAGGGAATTCCGTTAATTACCAAATAATTTTGAAAGTTAAAAGCATTTCGAGCTAACAAACTTCTTTCAAAGTACAAAATATTTTTTTAAGGAAGCCACGTTACTGCAGCGTAGAATAAAATGTTTATAATTTAATTAAAGCAAGAGTAAGAAAGGGTTCTTATTTAACTTTTAATAACAGTCCATTAAGCTTCTGCTTCTTTACTCAAATATCTTTATTTTTAAGGGAATAAATTACCATTTCAGTGTTAAATCCCGGTTGTGTGCGTTGGTTTCGAAGCTTGAGGTCTGTTCCCCTAAACTTTTTCTTTATATCACACAACACACAAGATCACAATTTTTGGCGCAAGGGCAAGGGAATTTGAGGCAATTTTCCTTGTCTTATAAAAAAATTAAGTGCGGCTTGGACCCTAACACTTAAGGAAGAGAACAAGCTGTTGGTGGCTGAAAGAAAGGTCCTCAGAAAGATCCTGGGCCTGACACGGGGAAGCGATGGCAACTGGTGGATCCGAAAATGCCGAAATCCGAAGAACTGGTGAATGAGCCTAATATATTAGGCGAGAGCAAAGCACATCGCTTGCGTTAGCTTGGCCACCTACATAGAATGAGGGAGGATCGCGCAGTGAAAAGAGACAATATGGGTAGACCAACGGGACGGCGACGAGTTGGTCGGCCCAGATATCGCTGGAGTGACGTAGTGGAGGCTGGTCTGCGCCAGCTTCATGCCTATGACTGGCAGGTGACAGCACTGAATAGGAAAGGGTGGAAAATTCTCATTTCGGAGGCCAGGACTCGTTTTGGGTCGTTGAGCCGCAGCAGTTTGTTAGTTATGAAAAATTAAAAACCTTCTCGACAAGCCACAACAAGTCGAGATAAAAAATAAAAACTTCGTTTAAAAAAACCGACTTCAAAAACTAAAAAACTAAAATGTATAAAATAACTTATTTCTAAAGCTAAAGCATCTTAAAGTCAGTGCTTAGTAATTTTCAAAATATTATAGTAATTTTTATGATTTACTTTGCACCGACTTCAAGATGTTTTAGATAATATATATTAATAATAATAGCTTTAGAAATAAGTTATTTTATACATTTTATTTTTTTAGTTTTTGAAGTCGGTTTTTTTAAACGAAGTTTTTATTTTTTATTTGTGACTTTTTAGTGTCTAGCTATGTATGGGTGGACTCACGAATGGTGCCGCGCTTCTTAAAAAATATAGGTCCCAAGAAACGAGAACAAAAAAATGTTCGTAAAATGAAAAGTACTGGGCCAAACTATGTGAAATTTTTAGGGGACCACATGGCAGCTATTCCGCGTCGAACAAAAAAAAGAATCACGTAAATCGAATCATAAATCTCAGAGTAATCGGTGTACATATGGAACGAAAAGGAAATTTTCTTCATAAAAAATGTTCATAAAATGAAAACTACTGGGCAAACTATGTAAAATTTTTAAGGGACCAATTGGAAGCTATTCCGCGTCGAACAAAATAAGAATCACGTAAATCGAATCATAAATCACGGAGTAATCGGCGAACATACATAAAAAAAGCAACAACAAAAAAAAAAGATCCCGACGAATTGAGAACCTCCTCCTTTTTTCGAAGTCGGTTAAAAAGTCATTTTTCCATGAACAACCTATGACGGTATAGTAACTAACGTAACATGTGATTCATATTGTGTATGATCCTAGTTAGGGATCCTGTTTGGCAGCAAGCGTACAAATATTATCATATCAGCCGTCTAACCTCAATAAAAGAAAATGCAAGGATTTTGACTAGAATATCTTGTAAGACTTTATCTTCCAATCTAAGTTCTTTGACTAAGGTGTTAAGAACCAGTCAGTGTATCGGCGTCCCTTGCGCATCGTGTAGAAGGGCCTTGCCATGTTTTCTATATCGCTACGCGATTAGCAGCGGCAGACCCCCTGAACCAGCGCTGTCACGGGCTGGTGGCTAACAGCGAGGTAAGTGTAAGATTCCTGTAATCTCCAGGAACCAGTTTTTAATTGGGGTGTAAGGGATGGCCATATACTGAGCACAACTCCCTATCCGCGGAGATTGCCTGATTGCGTCTCCAGACAGTATACCCGCCACGCTTGTCCAAGGCGGCATAGCAGGTTTGATACATCAGTTATCTTGGTCGCTGCCATCACGATGTTTTCCTTCACCGTTGTTAGCACCTGGTAATTGTAACAATATCTACATTAGGTCAGAAAACTGCTTAAACGATGCATGGGTCAGCCATTACGCTGGCACGATTTAATTAATGAACATATGATAGTGTAATTGAGGCCTGAGTACTGCGAGTATATATATATACATCACACCCATACGACAAAAAGTTTATAATGCAGCATAAATCACCCGAATTCTATCAACCGGGGCCATATATTTGGCGAGAATTCTTACGGAGTTCGCGCTCACGACACTGCGGTTATATTTTTCGTAAGCGAAGAACCGTGAAACTAGACACTTCTAATATACGAGCAAAACGTGGCATTTTGATTATTGCATCGAAGTACTGTTCGGTACTTGTATCATTATTGTCTCAGTACATAATTTTTTTTTTTATTGCCTGAAGGAGACAAACAGGCGGACGGCCTAGAAAGAAGGTTACCATTGCCTCTGGAGTTTCGCAACACCAGGGGCGTTAGCAACGCGGTGCCGGCCTTCAAGGAATTTTATAATGCCTTTTTTAAATGACCATGTCCTAGCGCAGAGGGAAAATCTCAGTGGGAAGTTCTCTCCAGATCATTGTTAGATAGATAGATAGATAACACTTTATTGTACACCATTACAGAAAAACTTACGAACTAGTATTATTCTAGTTGGGTACAAAGGGCGGTCTTATCGCTAAAAAGCGATCTCTTCCAGACAACCCGTGGCAAGAATATTGCTGATTAGGAGTGGCGATGTTGGTATACATAATTATTATACGATTACTTCAATTTTATTAATAAATATATAACTATACTATATATACAAATATACACATAAGTTATATACATATATAATATATGGCGATAATATGCAACTATTTAAACATAATAAACATATAGCTATATGCAATATAATATATACTAATTACATAAAATTACATATCATTATATTGCAGATAGAATTTTCTGACTAAGTTCTTAAATATTATTAGGGATTTTGCTTGTCTGACAGCAACAGGCAATGAATTCCAAAGTTGGACAGCCTTAACCGTGAAAGAATTATTGAAGAACGTTGTATTATGAATAGGAGTAATAAGTCTATGTTGACTGGAAGGGCGCAAATTGTGAGAGCAAGAAATAAATTCGAAGCGTTCTTTAAGGTACTGTGGAGTAGTAGGGATGAATAAAATACTGTAAAGCAATGAAAGAATATGGGTATTCCGGCGAATACGGATTGGCAGCCACTTGAGCTTTTTTCGCATTGTTGTACGCGGAATAAACGCCCTAGAGAACCGTTGCGTAGTTGAGCGTGGGAGCTCCAGGAAATGGGGGTGAACATCCCGTCGATAGCAAGCGGTGCATTTGCAAAAGTGAGGCACCAGATCAAACAGTTCCTCGGAGCATTCTCCGTTGTATAGGCGGTAGAATACGCAAAAGGACACAAAGTCTCTTTGAAGACTAAGTGATTCTAAACCGCCTGTTAGTATAGTATCGTCGACTATACAAACGGCGCGACCCTGGATTATATTCAAGGGCCTTTTACATCGAGAGAGTTTATCGCAGGTATTGGGGCGAAAATCGTATACTATTTTCATAGGAAAGAAAGAAATACTTTATTTGAGGAAATAACAATTTAATTACATTCCTTACACATTATCATACATAGAACATACTTTGAGAGCTTATACGCCGCATTTATTTATAATACTTATTTAATTTTCAGCAAACAAGCAAACAAGCACTGGGCATATTGCTGTGGCGGAATTATATCCAACACAACGTTGATTTTCAGTGCAAACCTTTTGGCGTAAAACCAAAATGACCCAATTTTGCGATAGTAGTAGGCGATATTCTTTACAATCAAACAAAATCACCGTCTTCTATGGGTAAGGTGCCCAGAAGGCTGGCTACGTTTCCTCGCTGGATCACCATACCGATGTCTCTCTGATCAGTTATGAAAGAAAACGACTCACTGACTCTTCAGGTGATCAGAAGACTGGTGCTTACCTCGGGCAACGGATCAGTATGGCGATCCAGCGAGGAAACGTAGCCAGCCTTCTGGGCACCTTACCCATAGAAGACGGTGATCTCGGCTCAGTATTCTACTTATAGTCTTGAGGGACTATGGGTAGAATACAATACAAATAAATTAAGTTTTCTTACATTGTATTCGATTATTTATACATTTCTTCATTGTAAAGTAGTAAAGGAAAATCTTTGAGCGAATATTGATTTTAGGTTAGCATCCACAGCAGGCCACGGCACGTGCCATTAAAAGGGATTTATGTTACGTTATCCAAAAATAATAATGTGTGCTGGATTAAATCTCGATTTATTTATATCTGGTGCTAATTAACGACGCCTGATCATAATTTTCGCCCGGAATCTGCATTATTCCGCAATTTGCCCGTATTTATATGACGTATAAATGGCCGGTCGGATGAGAAGATTTATACAGGTTAACCTGTATAAATGTACCTTTTTTATTATATTAGTTCAGCAGACAGACAAACGCCCCACTTGTTGGAAAGTGGTTATCATCGCCCATGGACATATGCAACACCAAAGGTGCTACAAATGCGGTGCTGATCTTTTAAGGGAGACTGGAACCTGGTCACTTATGCGGGAACACAACTTAAGATTGTTATGGCGGCATACTCTGGACCAGGGGTGGTAGCTATCTAGTCAGGTAAATGCCCTATCACCTGGCTGTGGGTTGTTTGGTGGCCCCTTACGACAGGCTGTCCCAAGAAGGAATAAGCATAAAGAGTAGCCTCCACCTATGTATAGACATTAAAAAATAAAAAGTGGTGTTGTAGGCAAGCCCTTATAGCTAGAGTATCACGCGCGGTCGAGTGACAAATATCTTTGTTTACTCGAAGCCCCACGCAATCTAAAATAAGGGCCCACCTTATTGGATTAACTATGCAATTAACTTGAAAATCCCATGTACGCTTAATCTTTTAGTAATATATAAAGCTGAGGAGTTTGTTTGTTTGATTGAACGCGCTAATCTCAGGAACTACTGATTTGATTAGAAAAAATATTTCAGTGTTAGCCCATTTATCGACGAAGTCTATATATACGCTAAGACCGATAGGAGCGGAGCACCAATGAAGAATGTTTATAAATCGGGGGATTTTGAAAACAAACTTACAGCTAGTTATCTATAAACTTAAAGCAATCGAATACTTGCGGAAATAAATTATGTATCTGAAATATGAACGAATAGAGAAAACTCTTTTTTGTTCACCATAAACTTTAATCTAGACAATTGATCTGAATCCATTTGCATTAGAACAGTGGGAGGCCTTATCGTTTATAGCGATCTCTTCTAGGCAACCCAGTGTCTAAGGAGATTTTAATGACAATTAGACATACGATTTTTGGTGGTGTACTAAACTAAAATAAAAGTAACATAATCACAATCTATATAATTATATATATAACTAGATATTTGATGATATTATAAATCACGAACATCCATTTAATGCAAGAATTTTTATTTGATAGACCAATAATAATAAAATATGTACATATAGTACAACCGGTTGATTCTGATTTGTTGACCGCCTAATATATAGTATCTAGGATACGCTCTGTTACAACCCTATTCAGTAAACACTTATTGTTGAGTCGAACATTTCATTGACATAGATTTACAAAATGTCGATCAGCAGTAATTGCCTATAAATACCAATACTTTTTCCAAATTCATAGTTCTCTTGGTTAATAGCCACAGCTCTACAGCTACGGACCTGGTTTATGCCTGCCGGCTGGATTGATTAAACTAATACTATATCGGGCCGGTAGACCTTTGAGGTCCCGTATATTGAGACTCCAAGTTACTTATTATTCGTAATAGTAAAATAAATAAAATAAAAAGTGTCCTAATAGCCAAAAGTGTTTTTTTTAAACATATAAATGCTCGGGACTAACAAGTCGCGGCTTTGTCTACACTTGACTTGAAATTCCCGCAAGATTCCCGGGACACAAAGTACCAAAGCATTTAAAAAACAATGTAAGCTATCGTCCTAGTGAAAACTGCCGGCATACGCCAATTTTTTTGCACCCGAACAACTATAAACTACCCGCGGGAATATTACGTAAAATTTGCTATATATCAGTGAAGAATCATAATGGAATTCGATTCTTTTAATCTGGGTTTTTTTTACATAATGCACAGAAAATTTTTCGTGGGATTCCCGTGATAAAAGTAGCGCAGATTTTAAGTCTAAGAATTTGTTGTCGATCATCGAAAATTGCAATAAATTTTCCAACATTTCAAAAATCCACTTTTATGCGATTTGTTATTGATAGCCTATTTTTGTGAACTTGTAATGGTTTATTCATAAAGAAAGTTACGAAGGCATCGATAGACTTCTTTTAACTTTACATATTTTATTATTAATCGCGACGCGTCCCCGAGGGGGTTGGCAGCAAAGGAAATTTCGCGTCGGCGTAGCGTCTGAAAGCAAATTCTGTTATAACTTTTTTACCTGTGGATTTTCTTGTATCTTTTTTTCATTTTAATTTAAATAAAGATTGAGAAGTTCGATTGTGGCCTATATATACAGGTGTTCCGTAGTTGATTTTTATTGCGAAGTAGGTAGACAGGCAGACGGCACTTACTGGAAAATGGTTACCACTGCCTGATGTGGTGAAGCCACAGAATATCTGCCTGAGTCAGCTTTGAGTGAGAGTTCCAATAGCCCACTACTTCTTCCCCGTATTCCAATCTCATTCCTTCTATCCGACTTCTTCTTTCTGATCCTTCTATATCAACCCCCTATTATATCCCAAAGGCTAGTAAAGCGTTGATTTCGCTATTGGTCTTGCGAACGACGGTGACCAGTTTCCATGAGCTGGAACTTCGGCCTGATTGCCAGCCTGGCAATGAAATAACCCTATACAGGTGTTTAGGGTTCGATCATCAAAACTATTAAGACCGAAACCCAGCAGAAAACAACTGCCAGACCTCTCAAGACACTGTGAGCTCTTTCTGCGTGCAACGGAACATAAACCAACTTGATTGACAATTTATCTTTTTATTTTTCCTCCCATCTATTTTAATATTATATAAAATGACTAGCTGTGCCCGCAACGTCGTCCACGTGGAATTTGTTTTCAAACCCCCCGATTTTAAAACATTCTTCATTGGTGCTCCGCTCCTATTGGTCTTCGCGTGATGATATATAGCCTATAGCCTTCCGTGATAACTGGGCTATCTAACGCTAAAAGAATTTTTCAAATCAGACAGTAGTTCCTGAGATTAGCGCGTTCAATCAAACAAACAAATAAACAAACAAACTCTTCAGCTTTTTTAAATATTAGTATAAGATTAGAGTTAGGGATACACATATATACCTCATCACACATAGGTACCCTATGTGTTGATGGGGTATATAAGTATACCCTATTGTATATATACATATTTAGTCAGAAAAACTGCTTCAGAAGCAAGGCTTGAAATAATAAAAATGTGGTATCGTTATTTATGCTAATTTTAGACAACTGTAAAAATAATGTCGTTTTTAAACTAACCATTATTTCTAGCCATTTTACTGATAAAAATATGACTTTAACGTTATATTTATCGGTAACTTGACCATTATAACTATGTTTTGTTACCATCGTCGCTCTCTTTCACTCGCAAAGATTGTCAAACAGCACTGTGCTATGAGTGTGCGTAATATTTAGAGTGGTTTGACGATTGTTTTGGTAATTCTGTCGTAATAGAGTCAATTCTTAATAATGGCAACGTTGCTTGAAATAACGTAAAAAATATCGATACGTACGATTTTTAACGTTATGTTATAACTTTAAAATCATAAAAGCAACCAGGTAACGGTAAAAAAATATACCGGTATTGCAGTACCTTTTTCGAAAATACCGGTAAGTACCTATATTTTTTAAGGAAATTGATAACATTTTCAAGCCCTGCATAGAAGGACAAGCTTTTTCTGGTCCGGATTCGCAGCCGCGTTATTTCAATTTGAGACGCGAGTAAAATAAACTAGCTTCTGCCCGCGACTTCGTCTGAGTGAAATAGTTAAAAAAACTGCCGATTTTGAAATATTCTTCATTGGTGCTCTGCTCCTATTGGTTTTACCGTAATGATATTTAGCCTATAGCCTTCCTCGATAAATGGGCTATCTAACACTGAAATAATTTTTCAAACCAGACTAGTTCCTGAGATTAGAGTGTTCAAACAAATAAACAAACTTTTCAGCTTTACATATTAGTATAAGATAAAAAAAGTTTCTCCTGTCAAAATGATATTATGAGTTTTTCTATCTTTAGTGCATGCGTGCCGTACCCTGAAAAGAAAAGGGAAGTAATCCCGGGGGACAGGAAATTGATTTTATACGTACGACCGCGATAAAGGGAGCGGAATATTCCTATAATATTAAAAACATGGGACTTTCTCGACGAGTTTCGTTTGTCACAATGGCGTGTTGTTTTAATAATTATAATGTGTTAATCTTAATAAATTATAAAAGAAATGCCCACCTTTTTATAATTATATGAAAGAAAATTTTGAAAAAAATCAAGGTTTCTAGAACATGGTTTTATTGAAAATTGGCTTAGACCAAAAACCATAAGTATTTTTGGTCTAAAAGTGCTGTTCAATCTATATGTATTATGATTTATTTTCCTGTATGTATTGTGATAAGTCCTTTATTTATTTATGTTCTGAACATATACAAATAGGAAGTAAAATGGATACCTGAAATTAAATAATAGAACTAAATAAAAAACGAGGGTATAGTTTTAAATAAAATATTGGTCCCAAACCACTGGCCCCACTTCCCGTATCATTTGCTTGCGGGTGCTACAATCGTAAGCTCTAGTGGAACGGATTATGGAGCGTGGATGTCATTAACGACGAAATACACAAATGTCGTTGGTTGATTTGAAAATCGCGCCTTTTTCAATGTCAATCAGTAGAGAGAAATAATGCTCTGTGGTCAACGATCACTTCGATCAACCTCTTGATATGGGTCGTTGTGAGCGCTGTGTGATCGAAAATAATGACGTTATTAGTGACGTGTTCGCCACGACCATAACGACCGTGATCGCCATGTGGAACGGCAGAAGGGCATTTTAGGCGTCGTGAGAAACTAAAAGAACGCGTTCAAAGTGTGACTAGGGGTTGGAGGTATTGTAAGTTTCGTGACGTTCTAGAACACAAAATTTGAAGTATTAACGAAAATCTTCTTTTTTTTATTTTTTATTGCAGGTTTTCAACAGACAACCAGACCCACCCACTTGATGGAAAGTGGTTACCTTCGCCTATGGACATTTGCAACACCAAAGGTGCTACAAATGCGCTGGTGCTCTCTTAAGTGAGACTGGAACCTGGATACTAATGCCAAAACACAACTCAAGGTTGTTATGGCGACATAATTTAGACCAGGGGTGGTAGCCATCCAGTCAGACAAATGCCCTACCACCTGGCTGTGGGTTGTTTTGTCGCCTCAGGCCGCCCGTCCGCATGAAATTGTATTCTTTCTCTGTCCTGCACAGATATAAAAACATTTCCATCTGTGTTTGCGCCGAGGACCACCTCTTTATAAATTCTTCCTCCTTATCCTCGCCATAAAGAAAAGAATAAACTTTTAAATGAATTGTGCGCAAAACAAGACACATTCAACTTAATGTCAGTGCTGTCACCGCAATATTTTTGAATTGAAAATAATGGTTGGAACACAAATAGAAATAAACCATCATGATTTAAAGAGTTCTCCCAGCAAATCCTAGTGAATGTGTGAAACCCCGGGGGATGATTGCAGGGGCGGTCACTGGTCGCGAGGTAAGTTATTCTTCCCTTGCTTCTTCTTCCACGTCCCTCTGCCTGCTCGCGGCCATCGCATCGCGTCCGCAATCTGTATGAGCATAGTGTTTAAAGGATTACATATAATGTATTCTATCACATTTTCTCGCAGGTTCAGTTCTATACAGTCATCTCTTTTTAGTCGCTTTTTCATTTCATCAAGTTTCAAATCACAACGATTCCAAAGAAGTTTCACTTCAAAAAGTTCCCGGTTTTCATATAATACTCTGACAGACAGGCATCCAAAAATATCTAAAGGTTATAGTTTCGGAACCTGCTTCTCCGAATTATCATCGTTGTTTTTTATTACCTATTAGCTTCTACCCACGATTACGTCCGCGTGGAATAGTTTAAAAAATAATTTAAAAAACTTCCCGATTTTGAAACATTCTTCATTGGTGCTCTGCTCCTATTGATCTTATCGTGATGATATATAGCCTATAGCCTTCCTCGATAAATGGGCTACCTAACACTGAAAGAATATTTGAAATCAAAACAGTAGTTCCCGAGATTAGCGGGTTCAAGCAAACAAAGAAAAGAAACAAACTCTTTAGCTTAATATATAAAATTTGCTGACCCGGCAAAATTCGTACCGCCTCAGAATCAATAAATATAAAACGTTGATTTCTGAACGACAGGATGAACATCAAACGTTTGACATTCAAAATCAAAAAAATGAGAAAAATAACTTCACTTTGAAATTTAGTTTTGATTTCTAAACGACGGGACCAGCATCAAATGTAGGGAAAGCGAAATTGTTGTTTTTACTATATTCCAAGCATTTTATTCATATTTACTCACCTTTTAAACCTTCTCGGGACTTCCGCGAATAATTCAAAACCAAAATTAGCCAAATCAGTCCAGCCGTTCTCAAGTTTTAGCGAGTCTAACAAACAGCAATTGATTTATATATATAGATAGGATTACGCCGCTCAGCAATACTGAGACAATTCAAAGGGACAAATATTGAGACAGACGGCATCTGAGTTGCAAGCAATCCTGGCGTAAGGCAATAAGTGTCGGATAACTTTGGGGTTAAACGGTTTCGCTCCACGCGGCTGCGGTTTCAAATCTCCGGTCTCGCTCTGAGATTTCATATTTCGTATCTTACTCGGAGAGAGGATTTTGCTAACGTCTGCTTTGGATGTATTGTTGAATATTGAACTGTTATTGCGAGTTTTATATTATACCTACACAAGTACGAGTGTTCTGTTATGTACCAAGAACAATAATGCAGAAACGAAGAAAGAATACGACTGTCGTAAGAGGCGACAAAATAACCCACAGCCAGGTGGTAGGGAATTTGCCCGACTGGATGGCTACCACCCCTGGTCTAAAGTATGTCGCCAAAACAATCTTGAGTTGTGTTCCGGCATTAGTGATCAGGTTCCAGTCTCCCTTAAGAGAGCAGCAGCGCATTTGTAACATTTTGGTGTTGCAAATGTCGATAGGCGATTGTAACCGTTATCCATCAAGTGGGCCGGCTGCCTGTCTGCTGAACTTCTGCAATAAAAAAAATATTATTCAGAGCTTAGAACAGAACTTAGAACAGTTTTAAGCATAAACTAAAGGTAGGTAATTTTAATTAACAGATCATGTTATAATGCTAAATTAATTAATAATTAGGTAATTTTATGGACTCGACAGATTTGAAAGTTATGTAATAATAATTATTTTTTGTTTGTGACATATCTTCTATATATCGAGAGTTTCATAACAAATGGGCGTACAGACAAGGCCGCTTGCATAACGTTCCTTAAATTTATTTAAGAAACAATAAACGCATTTAACACCCTTAAATTAACGATTAGCTTCTTTTACAACGCCAAATTTGTCGCTAAATATGTTTAAAGAACTGCCAATACATTTTGTTTGAAACGTATTTAGGCAGTTAAATATGATTAACTAATTTTATTTAAAGGCGAACGTCATGCAAGCGACTCATAGTTTTTAGTAAACAACAAAAATATCGCATTTTTGCGTATGCGCCTATATGTTGCTAAGCGAAACTTGAGAACGGCTCGACCGAATACAGCAATTTTGTTTCCTATGTTCCTTAAGGCACACGAAAAGTATTAATAAAAACAAATTGGGTGGATAATAGTAAATACAACACTTCTCTTTTCACATATAAACTAGCTGTCATACAGTAGCTATACCCAGCAGACGTTGCAAAACCGATTGCAGCGCCATCTACCGGGACCAAATGTTAATCTTAACTTTTCTCGTGAATTCGAGATTGAACAAAAGTAAAATTTAATTTGGGATCCATTTTTAAATACGTAATTTATTTAGGAATACATTTCAATAAAACGAAAACATTAACCTGTATAATAAATAATCGTTAAAAGCCTGGAGCAGCCAAACTCCTGGTAGTAAACATCGTACAGACAACTTTCAGACGAATAACATGAATTCTTTACAAGTACGGGAGCTGGATTTCATTTTTTCATAGCGTAATTTTCCGGGTTCGATTCTTTCTTCGTTCAACCATATTTTATTTGATAGCGCAGCGGGAATGTTTTTGGACACCATCCTCGGATCCTTCGGGGGAAGGGCCAAAATGCAGGCATAAGGCCTGCATCGAGGGTGTGTGGGACTCTCAGCCACCGGTTCTCCACGCTCGCTCCTAAAACGAAGCCCATGAGGTGGTATCCTGGTAACAGTATCCTGGCATATCCTCTATTGGATGATGCCAGAATGCCATACAATCTAGTTAAAGTAGGTGTTAAGTGGCGGTAAATTAAGTCTGTTTTTACTATGAGGGTGGCATATTCAATACTGACCAAAACCCTCTTATAAATAAACAGAGATGCTCGATGCTCTCCAAAGAGTTAGGCTGCCGCACGATGATCCCATGCGTAGCCTCGGCGCACCCATGGTGCTCTGCTTCAAGGCTCGTTCCAGGGTCCACCCATCTTTCAGTTGCCTCCGAGGGTCCTATTCCACTCAGCTGGGCCCTCGCCGATATTGTTGCGGCGGAAAATTATTAATACCATTAGCAGAAATGGCTTGACCCGAAATGAATATTTAAAAAAAACGCGCAAAATCTGTGGTGTGACGCTCGCGGACCGCATTCGTAATAACGAAGTAAGAAAGAGAGTTGGTCTGAAAGAGATTGTCGGGGTGAAGGTAAGGAAAGGAATGCTCCGGTGGTTCGGGCATGTGGAAAGAATGTATGATGAAAGAATGACTAAACAGATATTCAATGCAAAAGTGGATGGATGCAGAAGTCGCGGAAGTCCACGACACACCTTCCGTGATCAAATTGCTCGTGTACTAGCAGAAGGTGATGTCAGGAGCCTTAAGAACAGACGAGCGTGCATGACAAGAGCTATGAATGTCAAAGAAGCAAGTGAGGTTTGTAGGAATAAGCCTGAATGGCGCTCTGTTGTTCGTGCCTACCCCACCAGGGACCTGGCGTGAAGTTATGTATGTATGTATATTAAAAAGCGACCAAAAATTTAAACAATTTTATTTAACAATTTTATTTTGCGAGTTTACATGTATTAATAATTATGAAGACGGAGTAGTGTGCCGCGGTCATTGGAATTAATAGTAGATCGAAATCAAGCAAAACTGCGATTAAGAGAAGTGTCCAGCGATTCTGACGAGACAGTGATAGCAGAATTGGGCTCCTGTTTGCCAGCTTTGCAATAAAATATAGTTATGCATCCTGCCCCGGGCCGCGTCGTCATTGTGAAAACCTGAATGCTGACACTGCCCTTCCCCGTAAAACGGATGTTATTGTCTGGAGCCCACAGAGGTAGCCCGGGAGGGGATGACACAGCGGGAGGATGCATGGCCAAGGCAGTTAGCAGTGTAGATCAGGCCTGCCTAGATTCATAATTAATAAGCTTAGAATACCATTAGTTATAAATCAGGTTTACGATAATTATAATTTAATAATACATTTCATAAGTAAATTAATCTTTTATTAATACCGCTCCCCCGATCTTGACTATATATATATATATATATATATATATATATATATATATATATATATATATATATATATATAAAATGCGTGTTTGTTTGTTGATTTACAAAAATATCACAATAACATATTTTATTTTTTAGGTGTCGTCTCCCGGGCTACGAAAGCAAAGAAGGAACTTTAAGCGCCCGCCCCAAAGTTGAGCGGAATTTACATTTTCAATGTGAAATTATGTTCCGCGATGTCCTCGGCATAAGAGGGGGCGCCACTTATGCAAAAATACCAGACACTTCCCCCGTTAAGCGCTTGTAACTTGCACTTAGTATTCGCATCTTTAGGACTATATTAACTCATTCGCAATCACTTTGATTACTTCGGAGGTATACGGTTTTGACAAGTTGGAAATAAGTTGAAATTTGGCTATATCGAGGGCTTCTAACGAAGGCGTATACGCAAAAATGCATTTTTTTTGTTGTTTACTAAAATCTATGCATGTTAAAATTTAGAAAAACTTACCAGTATGCAAGTGTACCTAAAAAGAAGGGTAATACAAATTTCAGCCTGTTACAATCAACTGGTTTTGTTTTATTCACAATTTTGTCCCTTTTGTAAAACTGCACTTTTGCCTGTACGCCCATTTGTTATGAAGCCCTATATATACTTATGTATATAAGTATATACAGGTCTTTTTTGTCACTTCTTTTTTGACACGTTAATTCTCGAGTGTTGTAAGTCCATATTTTTTTATTTCTAAACCCAAAGGTTTCAATTTTCTTATCAGCACTTATTGGGTTTATATGTCGATTTTGCAAATGTAAGCTTACTTAGCTATTGAAGGGCATTCATTATACATTTCGTATGAGCGACGCGGTATCTGTTCAAGAAAGACAGATTAGATTTAGTATTTGGATAATTTTGACTTATTAAAAATAACCAAAAATATTTTTTTTTGGCAATTTTTTGATATTTTACTTTTCTTCAAGGGCACTGCGTGCCCCCAGTGCCCCCACAAAAAAGCCCTGATTATATACTCGTATATCGCGATATACATATGCGTGCAAAATTTAAGCTCAATTGGAGACCAGGAAGTAGGTCACATTTAACTTGCAAGATTTCACCCGAACTTACGTACATACATAGGTATATCCATGGCAAGGTAAATAAAAGCTTTTAAAAACTACTTGTAAGAAAAAGGTACTACAGTGTAACGGAGTCCCTTAATGATAAGTTTTAAATATATGTTACGAGCTACAGGACTCGAATTAAAATAAATGCCGTTGGAATTACTATAGAGTTTATTAGAACTGTACAAACACGTATAAAACAAATACAAATAAAACTGGATGAAACCAGTTCACACTGCACGATTCAATGCAATTAAATACCCGCAAAGTCCGTCATTATATCGCTAATCGAGAGTACCACAAACGTCTTGCTCGTATCGTAGTTGTCGCCCGACTGCCCCACTCCTTCGTTCAGACATTGTTTTATATTAACTATACAGTACAAAAAAAATCGACCGCGTGCCAGTGCACCGCTCGGCACTGGGCAACACCATTACATTTCCGAGAAATAGTAATTTGCACACCGGGCTGACTATTCTTGCGAACGGCCAACAAAGTCGAAAACAATAACAATAGGCTATTGTCTGATTGCAAATTTTATATACGACGAAAACAAAAGAAATCCTAATGCGCGGAGGGGCAATAAACCAGGTGCGTGGCATTTCTTTGCCGGTATGTAACAATAGGTATGCAGGTGGCCCAACTTGTTGCATATAGGTGATAAGATAGAATGTTAAGTATTTGAATATATTTTCAATATTTGTACCATATTACTCTCATTAGAAACATAAATAAGTAAATTTGAATTATGTATCATTAAATATTTTGTTATATTTAATCAAATCATAAGATTGAAACATAAGCAATAATAATTAAAACCAAATAAATATTGAAATAAATGTACCTATAGAATTCAAGTTGCAAAATATTGTACGCCCAACCGGCAAAAAACATTATGATCAGTATAAAATAACAAAACCTATTTGAATAATGTTTATATGTAATAAATTATTTAATTTGATTTGGTTTTATTTTCAGTACCTCCACTGATATAATTATGTTATAGAGATAAAATCTGTTTGGCTATTGTTTATTGTCAATTAAGTAAATTGTTTAAAATATGTATTAAATATATGCGTAGAAAGAAAATTCACTGCTTTTCCATATTTCCTTGAATGAAATGGAGCCACATCAAGACTCGTGTCTCTCTACTGAATGAGAAATAATCATAGCTAAAAAATGAACAGTAATTTATGTACATACATATTGTTACGAGCTACAGGACTCGAATTAAAATAAATGCCGTTGGAATTACTATAGAGTTTATTAGAACTGTACAAACACGTATAAAACAATTACAAAATAAAACTGGATGCAACCAGTTCACACTACACGATTCAGTGCAATTCAACACCCGAAAAGTCCGTCATTATATCGCTAATCGAGAGTGCTAGGTACAAACGTCTTACTCGTATCGTAGTTGTCGCTTGACTGCTCCACCCCTCCGTTAGGCCATTGTTTTATACTAAACTGTACAATACCGATAAAGGGGCATGCGTTCACACACATCTGGTAAGCTTCGACGCAATGCAATAAAAACAAGGATTAATTCGTTCGACACTAATTACAGCCATAAAATAAGTACGATAACAATAGATGTTTTTAAAGTTTAAACACGAAGTAAATAAAAGAATTCGTTTTTACAACATGCCAGACATGCGGTCTTTGTCGCTATGTAATAATATTTATGTGGCGGCTGGGAGGAGTACGAAAAATGGATTATGTTCTTTCAAAATATTTTGTTTTCAGTACACATCAAGGTATAACAATTTAAATTAATCTGGCATATGCCAGATTGATTTACAAGCATGTGACCACCATGCCATAGACGTGTACAGTACACTAACGAAGAGTCTAGTGTGATGGGCGAATGAGTTTTTCACTAAGATACGGCTTCTGTGATTGAGCGGTCTAAGCCTTTGCCGGGCTACCTCACTGTCACGTAGATGATCCGGGTTCTAATCCTGGTATAGTAAATTTCGGAAACGTATTTTCTTCGGATTCGGATCGGCCCCGGAATAGAGTAGTATATCACCCATAACACAAGCGTAGCTTGTTTAATTTGGGGATATACAATATTTGTGTTTGTCTGCCGATTATTATTATTTCCCATAATTATATATTTATTATCAATCACTCAATCGATATCTTTATTTGCAAGAATTTAGTTTATACGGGTGTTACACGATTGTATGCACAGTTAATTCTACAACATAGTGGTGCACAAAATAAATGAAATCAAATTTAAAATTAAACTAACCTAAATATTCTAAAAAAAGTCAATTTTATTAATAAAATAATATATATAATAACGACAAGCACTTTTTTAAGAAATTCATTATATGAACATTATTTTGTATATAAAATAACCACATATTAAAAAAATGTAGAAAGATGACGTCCGTCGACAGCGGCGCTTAGGGTCCAAGCTACCGGTAGTTAAGGCTCCAGAGACAGGAACTTCCTCACAATTATTATTATTATACCCGGTGCCATAGTAAACTCTCTAAAGTGTATCCGACAGAAAACAGACAGATTTGATTCCTGCGGCGATGCACAAGGAGCCGAGCATTAAGAAAGTAACTTGATTTACTGATATGATTATTTAACATGTCACATGACAATGACCGACTAGCTCCATCAATCAGCAGCGACGGGTCCACCCGGGCCGGTCAGTGGAACACAATGTGATCCGATGGATTATGTTACCAAAAATATGGGACATTATCGAAGGTAGTTCTGCTATTTTGACTTAGACATATAATATATGATTTATTGGCTTTCCGCCTGCACAGTTCACCTATTGACCACATTTGTTGTGAGCTAAGAAATCAATCAATAAATGTATGTATGTGTAAATGTCACTATTTGACCCGGTAGGACCATGCTGAAATTATTAATTCCATTATATCTTTTATGAATTCTTAGGGCTGCTTGTATAACGACCTCCTTTAAATAAAATTAGTAAATCATATTAAACTGCCTAAATACATTTTGCACAAAACGTATTGACAGTTCTTTAAACATATTTAGCGGCAAATTTTGCGTTGTGCAAGATGTTAATTGTATTTAAGGGTGTTAAATGCGTTTAGCGTTTCTTAAATAAATTTAAGAACGTTATACAAGCGGCCCTTAGTATGTAATTATTGAGACGGTGATAATATTTTTTTGTTTTTTACAACTCCATTAAATGATTGAAAAGTAATTGTTATATAACTTTTGTATGTATGAAAAAAAAGTACCTGAATGATACAAATAATTATGATAAAAAAAATGTGTCTGCACACACACATTTTTTACACGTAGTAGAAGTGAAACAAAGTGTGACAAGGGGTGGTCTTCGAAATTTGTGACGTCACGTCAGCTTCACTTGATAAAATAATTTTAAAAATTTCTGAAACGGCTGGAGTATGTTTATAAAAAAAGAGCCTGGTATAGATATTTTTTAATACATACATACGGGGTAGGCACGAACAACAGAGCGCCATTCAGGCTTATTCTTACACACCTCACAATAGCATACCATAAACGTCCCACTGCTGGGATTGGGCCTCTCACTAATGCAGTAGACAGTAGTATACCAGCCACGTTTGTCCAAAGCGGCTTGGCGGGTTTGACACATCGATTATCTTGATGTGCAGGTTGCATCACGATGTTTTTCTTCACCGTTGTTAGTATGTAGTAAATGTAACAATATACACATTAGGTCAGAAAACTGTCTAAGTCGTGCATGCATTGCGGCGAGGTTTGAACTGGCGCCCTTTGAGTTTGGGATTGTACTGTACCACACAGACGTATATTTCGTGCTAAATATTGCATATATGCGCCGCTTCAATGATTCAGCTATTTCTGCCGCCGAACTGGCTGATCTAGGCATGTATTTTGGTCTAGCTAATCCGTGCCCACTTCGCTGAGCATCATTAAAAAATACAAAAGCACGCACGTTTTGCAAGCTTAATTAATTCACAAATGCGAAAAGCACTAGTTAGTGCCTAGCACGAGGTTATGTGCAATTCTTGCGTGGAACGTTATTGCTATTACATATTTGTCAGGCGTTCCTGTGCCCATTTCACAGGTGTCATAAAAAAAATATATATCAATCGTAATCAAATATAGCCTATCGCAATCGAGAATAATGTGACTTTATGTATTATATTTATTTTAGCTTTTATCCGTGCAAGAACGGAGAAAGACTACAATTTCTTGCGACCGGACGGCCTGTCGTAAGAGGCGACTAAATAACTCATAGCCAGGTGGTAAGGTATTTTCCCATCTTGATGCCTACCACCCCTGGTCTAGAATATGCCACCATAACAGCATTGAGATGTGTTCCGGCAATAGTAGCCAGGTCCCAGACTCCATTAACAGTGCATCAGGGCATTTGTAAAGCCTTTGGTGTTGCAAATGTCTATAGGCAATATTAACCGCTTTCCATCAGGTGGGCCTGTCTCCTGAACTACTGCAATAAAAAAAAGTTGTAGCAAACAGTGCTTACTCAATCACTTCTACCGCTTTATAATATTAGTACATATTACTACAATGTCAATATTTATTGTGCGGCTAGTTGAAGAAAATTCATCGATTAGACAACGAGAAGAAAAACTTCAATTCTGTCAACTTGCGGGCTGACATTTGTTCGGCTCAGTTTTCTTTGTTCTTTTATCGAGGTTTGTGTTTGTCACCACTTGTTGTTTGGTTGAGACGACTTTTGTGTTCATATTGTTAGCGTTTCGCCTAATAAAATTAGACCAAAAAAAGTATAAAAAAACATAACAGAGTTTTAATATTAAAAATGAAGTGTACTGACAAATATAGAGTACCAAAAAACTGTTATAACAAGTGCATTGAGGTTTACAAGGAAATTGCAGTACAGTAATTTTCAAAATATAATAATCTTTATGCTTTACATCGCAGCCACTTCGAGACGTTTTAGATAATATATATTTAAAAAAAAACTTCGTTTAAAAAACCGACTTCAAAAACTAAAAAGTATAAAATGACTTATTTCTAAAGCTATTTTTAATTATAATATCTTATTTTTAATATATGTTATCTTAAACATCTTAAGCATCGTGGGTGCTTAGTAATTTTCAAAATATAATAATTTTTTTGTTTTACTTTGCACCGACTTCAAGATGTTTTAGATAATATATATTAAAAATAAGATATTACTAATACAAATAACTTTAGAAATAAGTTATTTTATAATTTTTAGTTTTTAAAGTCGGTTTTTTAAACGAAGTTTTTTTTTAATTTGTTACTTTTTAGTGTGTAGCTATGGGTAGGTCTACGAAATTTTCCGCGCGCCTTAAAAAATATAGGTCCCAAGAAACGTAAACGGAATGTTTCATAAAAAAAATGGTCATATAAAAAAAACTTCTGGGCCAAACTATGTTAAGTTTATAGAGGACCAGATGGCAACTATTTCGCATCAAACTAAAAAAGAACCACGTAAATCTGATCATAAATCTCAGCGTAATCAGTGTATGTACACACATTTAAAAAATAATAGCAATTAAGTTTAGAACCTCCTCCTTTTTGAATTCGGTTTAAAATGTAAATAAATACAAATAGCTCGACCACCTCACGTTTCTATAAATTCTTTGAGCTCATCCGTTTGTCTTTTCGTGTATGACTCAGCTTTGTTAAAATTTGATAATAGGTATTTAATTGTGGTAGAACTAAAAAAAAACTGGATTAAATTTTGAGATGATTTCAAGATGGGTTTTCCTGAAGCTTTTGAGTTATTTTTACTGTGTTTTTAAGGTTCCGTTGCAAATTGACAAAAAATGGTGGAAGTGTTTTCACTTTTTATTCAATCCTATCAACTTATATATTGGACGTATTTGGAAACAAATGTAGACTATATTATACAGCTTTCAGTTATATGTAATTGAATACTAATTTGCAGAATGCTGGGCGGACAACATTTCTTTTCCTTCTATACTCCTCTATTCTGACATACATCCTTTGTCACACCACAAACCATCATACCATCCTTCACACAATCCATCCATCTCTTTTAGGTCCACCTTTATATTTGTACCCATCAATCATGCAGTTTAACATTATTTTTGTCACGTGACTTTCATCCCTCCATTGCCTTCCACGTGCCCATACCACCTCAGTCTTCTTCCTCTTAATTTTCAATCACGGGTGCAACTTTCAAGGATCCCGTTGCGAACGACGACGAAATCTACAATAAAATTCCAATCCACATAGAAGAGTTTAGGATAAATAAATTTAAAATTCAGTTAAAGAATGGCTCTTAAATATAACTAGTGGTCGCCCAGTGAGCTAAATTCGACCATAGTTAATTTTAATTATATGTTTGAACATTATTGAGGTTCTGTTGGCAAAGATTATACTCCTATAATCACAGATTTTGCCAAGGCTACACTGTTAATTCGACTTTAACAATAAACAAAAGAGTATATATGTGTGTGTCAAATACATGGTAAATACATTAAATCAAGAACAAAAAACATTACACACACTGTAATGTTTTTTGTTAGTGATTTAATGTATTTTTTAAACATAATTTAAAAAAAATCATTTTCTGCACTCCTCTCTATAAACTATAAGTGAAAGAAAAAATAAGAAATTTCATACTTCTCCGTTCGCGCAATTTTCGTAAAAAAGGGTACAAAGTTTTGCTTCATGTATTAATTAATATATTTAACATTAAATTTAGTCAAATTTATCATAAATATTTGTATTTATTATAAATAAATGTATGTACACTATAACATATATGCCAACTGATTAACCATGTTTTGAATAAATAAATTGGATTTGATTTGACCTTATTTAGTAATTTCCCACTTTATCACATTTTACGTAAAAACGAATACAAATAACATGAATGTTGAACAGTCTCACGGCTTACGATCCTTAACATCTCAAGATTCACTTAAACTAAATCAAAATTCTTAAAAGACGCAGACTGTTGTTGAAAACTATAGAAAATTACAAACACGTATTGCAAGTTGGCCGTCGCGAGGCGCGCACTTAGCGGGATAAGTATTTTACAACCCACTTCCCGGACAAACTTTTATATGGATATAGTTTTATTTAATATCTAAATTTAGATGGAAAAGTTGTTAATACTCGAGTTTTAAGTTTATGGGAAACGAAGCACGTTGTGTGTTTACATAGTGCTTCATCATGTTCAGCCAATCGATGTACACTGGTGGAAGAAGGCCACCTGCCTACCTCTCCCAAGTCTGTGCTAAATACGTGATACTTATCTGTATTGATTACTAGCTGCTACGTGCGCTTATACTTTTCATTCAAAACGTATGCCAACAAATAAGTGAACAAAAGAAGACGATCATTAAAGGATTACAATTAGTTCAAATGCCAACAGGTAATAAAATGTGCTTTTACAGATCTGTACGTGGAATTTGTCTTTGTCGGGGCCTAGGTGGTAACAATAGATGTCCCACGACATTATGTGTTGACACCCCATACACGGCACAGTGAAAAGAATGAGTGATTAAAGCTGACAAGGCGAGCGACGCATACGTACACGATCACGTACCCTTTGAATTCGCAGTAAACGAGTGAAAAACTATCGTCGATATGCTGCCCATAAACAAGGGAGGTCCTCATCAGCTCGCGGGTCACGCGTGGGCCCCCCATTTGCCGGGCAAATGCGGGCAAATGTTTATGCCGGCCTGTAATGGCAGGATAAAACGGAATGACCGCGCATGACCGCAATGTGCCCGAGTCCGCAGTACGTACTTTATGCGCTGATTTAGACGAGTAATATACACTCGAGGTCGGTTATGATAGTTCCCTTCTCAAATTAAATTATATATTTAATATTACCTGCAACATAAATAGAAAGAAACAAAAATCTTTGTTTGAAGAAATAGCGACGTAATTACATACCTTATACATTATAATACACAGAGCATATTAATTTAAGAATTTGTACGCGGCAGTTTTAGCAAACAAGGTTCGCACTCAGCATATTGCTGTGCTGGAATTATATCCGACACAACGCTGATTTTCAATGCTAACCTTACTTTTGGCGTGAGATCAAAACGACCCAATTTTGCTAAACTAATTTTACTTGCGAAATATTTAATTAATAAACCAATAAATAAATTTAAATAAAACCAAACATAAAATACTTTCTTACTTCAAAATCAAAATAAATATTCGTGTAAGAACTTGTATCGAAACATCTATTCGAATATAATTCGATAGAGCGAATTACCACATTCTGTGTGCCACGTCACTATCATGAGGCAACAAATGACATTTGAAGACATGAGTGGATGAAGGTGATAAGTCGCATAATTCCAATTCTTAGTAAATCGAGATAAAAGTTTTACGTTTATTTGAAACTGAACTGAACTTAACACCTTCAGCAGCTTTTTATTTTTTAAATATGCCTTATATCTATGGTCTAAGGTCTGTAGTTATTTAGTATCGACTTATAACATTCATCTACGCAAAAAAAAGCAAAAAACCGAATATGCGACATATCACCTTCATCCACTCACGTCTTTATTTACTTCATAACCTATAAATATTTCATATGTTATTTTACTGTAACGATATGAAGTATTTAATTTATTTTATTTTCCCACTATATATTATACTATATAGGCCGTGTACTATATAGCAATGCGTTAAATAGAAACTAGATATAATTTACAGATTTCGATATTTTTAAGGTTAAAACTTGTTAATAGAGTAACAGATATTATAGTTTATTTTTAACCGCTAATGTTTTCACTATGCAATATTTTTTCAAGTTATGATGTCATACTCGAAGGTCGGCCATAACATAAAAGGATTAGTGATTGACAACAGTTGGTTACACTTCAATACTTAGAAAATTAGCACAAACAAGTAAACAATAAGATATCCATTAAAAGAAGTACAGTTTATTTAAATACCTAGGGTAATAAAACATGGCTAGCCTAACTGACATGACGATTTTCCAAAACGTCTACCGTTAAAGCGTTGGACACCAATATCGCTGAAGCTCTATCAACTACTACAATAAACAAAGGCATTGCGTAGAGAAATAACGCGGTCTGTTCCGGGATAGCTCATTAAAAGTTAAATTGGTACGGGACACCCGCCATCGGGTGATCTCGGGCCACGGCGAGAGGCGGAGAAGGGGGGTGCCGCAAAAATGCCTCTATTCAAATTGAACGTAAATGTACACATTTAGCCAGTTGTATTTGTTTTAGTTTACGTGCACTGCGGCCCTATATGTAGAATAGGACAGAATATATACTTTATTGTATAAAAATGCTTTTTTTATTGCAGGAGTTCAACAGACAGGCAGACGGCCCACTTGATGAAAAGCGGTTACCATCACCTATGGACATTTGCAACAGCAAAAGTGCTACAAATGCGCTGCTGCTTTCTTAAGGGAGACTGGAACCTGATCACTACTCAAGGTTGTTGTGGCGACATAGTTTAGACCAGAAGTGGTAGCTATCCAGTCAGCCAAATGCCCTACC
Source organism: Dendrolimus pini (assembly GCA_949752895.1). NCBI lineage: Eukaryota > Metazoa > Arthropoda > Insecta > Lepidoptera > Lasiocampidae > Dendrolimus > Dendrolimus pini. The sequence continues at coordinate 21,019,183 of OX457139.1, forward strand.
ACCTGGCTGTGGGTTGTTTTGCCGCCTTTTACGACAGGCCGCCCGGCCGCAGGAAATTGTATGCTTTCTCCGTTCCTGCACGGATAGAATGCTACATAAAATCAAGAACTTAAACATATATGTACAAGTATAAGAAGGAAAACAACAAGGTTTCTAAACCAGCACATACAATAATTTAGTTTGCAACATGGGTGTGAATGGCTAAGGGGTTTCAAGAGGTACGCTGCAGGTCACCGCAACTTCTTCCGACGTTAAGCTATATATCACTTCCACTCCTGGAGGTGGAGTGCTAGCTTTAGTAGGTTAATGTACTTTTTTTTATTTCAGGAGTTCAACAGACAGGCAGACGGTCCACTTGATAGAAAGCGGTTGCCATCGCCTATGGACATTGGCAACACCAAAGTTACTACGAATGCGCTGCTGCTCTCTTGAGGGAGACTGGAACCTGATCACTAATGCCGGAACTCAACTGATGGTTGTTTTGGAGACAGACTTTAAACCAGGGGTGGTAGCCATTTAGTTGGGCAAATGCTCTACCACCTGGCTGTGGGTTGTTTTATTTATTATTATTTAACTTGTATGTCTCTGCAGACCATGGGCCATTAAATGGCCAGGACTTTTGGAGAGCTTATGTGGGGCCATGGGAAGGCCAGCACCATATAAAAATGCACCCAAGGCCAAGCCCCGGTAAGTGTAGGACTATTGTAGGGAATGACAACAAAAGGTACCGGGCTATTGGGATGAAGTTACAGATCGGGGACTATGGGGATTATGGCGGCTGCCAGTCGCAATGTTCAAGTTACATAGAAAAAATTGGCAGACGGTGACTTGCCACTCATTGCATGGGCAAGGGTGTGAGAAGTAGCTTCGGTGAACCTGCAGCACACCTCTTGTGTGTTGTAAGTTCACCGACCGGCTACTTCCGACGTTAAGATATTTATCACTTCCATTCCTGGAGCTTGAGTCTTAGCTCTAGCAATCTAATATACTTATTATTATTATTATGTCCATATATGTATGTATGTATGTATATGTTAAAGCTTGGAGCAGAACGTCCTCCCCATCCTGACCTACGGGGCCGAGACATGGACACTGACGGCAGGATTGGTCCACAAGTTCCAAGTCGCTCAAAGGTCTATGGAGCGAGCTATGTTGGGTGTTTCTCTTATGGATAAAATTAGAAATGAGGATATCCGTTAGAGAACCAAGGTAACCAACATAGCTCGCAAAATGAGCAAGTTGAAGTGGCAGTGGGCCGGTCACGTCTGCCGCAGGACTGATGGCTGATGGAGCAAACGAGTCCTGGAGTGGAGACCGCGTCTCGGTAAACGTAGTGTCGGATGCCCTCCAGCCCGATGGACCGACGATCTATGCAAGGTAGGCGCTGGATGCGGAAATCGGAGGACAGGGATGAGTGACGCCGTCTTGGGGAGGCCTACGTGAAGCAGTGGACTGCGAATGGCTGACGACGTTATGTTAAAAAATAACAGTGGCATCTGTCCGTCCTGGGGTGCAATTGAAAACCAGCGTCAGTTATTTATGTCTGGCATTTGCTGAATTGCATCTTCTTGGTACCATCGCGATACATATTGTTTCTTACGTAATTACTGTGTTACTTTTTAAAAAATGTATAATGTCTCGCAATGAATTCATTTTTTTCTTTCTTTCATTCTTACTACTTACCATTGAGGTTCATCGCCACTTCCAATGCAAACTGCGATTGTCAAGGACTTTTCTTATGCAGCGATCATAGATATTGAAAAGTGGCCGATCCAGACTGGGATCAACTTATAAAGAAGCATTTTTTTGGACACTGACTTATTTGAATTTCCAAACAGTACATATTTTTGTAGAGTAGTTCTAGCATTGATGGAATATAATAATGGATGAAGAAACTGCGGTAAAGACAAAGTTCACGAAGGCGCGGTGTGTTTTCCCAAGGAAACTAAGTTATTCCGAAGGGCAATTGAAAGTTGGAAGGATGTGGTGACCGCGGGCTTACGACAGCGTTTCGGTCTATCCAAACTTAAATTAGCCCTGAAGTAGGTACTTACGAAATGTATTTTGAAGGTTAAAATGTCTGGTAATGTAGTGAAGTGAGGAACATTCGGATTAAGTGATCTGTTTGAGCTAGGAAGAAATTCTTATATATAAAGACGAACATGAGTTTGTTTGTGGTGGTTTTCGGCCTGAACTCTTACAAAGACAAAAGATATAATAAAAATTTACGCGTGTGTGTGTGTGTGCTGTTCACACGCAGTGTTGCGGCGGCGCTGGATTTAGCGTTAAGTGAACTGTGTCAACTTTGCGGGAAAGAAGTGTGGACAATTTTGAAGGGGAATTTTAGAACGGGCACGCACTTATCTATTTAATGGGAATGGAATGCGGCTCCTCTTCTCCACTATGCACTTCACACACTTGCACTTTTATATATATATTTTTAGTATTTAATTTTATGGCTGTATATTTATTTTTAGTATAATATGTTTATTATATATTAAATTGCGGTGCGGCGCGAGTTATATATATTTATATGGTGCGGGCGCGGTATATTTAAGTTATTTTATTTATTTACAGAGCGGTGCGATTTATTTTAATTTATTTTATGATATGACATGACTGATTGAAGTGACGTGCGAAAGGGGAACGCGCCGTCACATTTAAGAAGAATTTAAATATGTTGAAGAAAGTATTAATAGGTCGAAAGGAGCTATACATTGCGGTACCACGCAGTAGAAGTGAAACTTCAGAAAATATGCTCACAGATAATTCTTCTCTTATTTTATTATTATGAATAATATAATTCCTTCCGAGTTACAGGACTCAAATTAAAATGCCGTTAGAATTACTATAGAATTTATTAGAAATATACAAACACATATAACACAGGTACAAATATAATTAGACGCAACCAGAACAAAGGTGATGCATGATTCAATAACACGCGCAAAGTCCGTCACTATATAGCTTATCGAATGTACACACATCTTGTCTCGCTTGTGCCTATCGCTAGACTGCCTCATCTCTCAGTTAGGGCATTGTTTTATACTGCACCAATACAATCTTGACTCAATACTCGACGGCATAACAATTATTTCCAAGAATCACACCTGGCTAATGACTATCATAAACATTACAATACACAATGGCCTGTTTTTCTAGTTACAAATTTTACAAAACACAAAGTAAACAAAAGAAGTCCAAATGTGGAAAGGTAATAAAGTGTGCTTATATCGTATGCAGGTGTGAATCCACTTTTGTCGGTCGTAACAATATTATAACACAAAAAATTTCAATCTCATTTACACTTTAAGTCACTAGCATAGAGTTCCAAATTCAGTGCACTGTTACGCACAATTTCCGTTGATCTACGTATGCATATTTACGAATAAGTATATTGACCTGAAAATTACTTTTGACATTTGTAAAAATTAAAACATAATCGTATTCACAAAAATTGAGATTTACGCGAGCGAAGCCGCGAGAAAAACCTAGTAGTGAACAGAAACTTTCTGTACGAAATTTACCATGCCGGGAATCTAACCCGAAACCCCTGCCTTGCAGTGAGTTCAACGTAAATCGTTGAACTCACTGCCCACTCAACCGACGAGGCCGTCGAAAGCAATGAATGAATTAATTAATGAATATGCTTTATTATGTTTTAAAAGATACAGTTAATGAAAATATAATTTTACAATACAATAGACGGTCTTATCATAACCCTTATAATAATCTTTGGATGGACAAAAAATTCGATTAGAACAGAGGTATGTTGCACTTTTCTCACTACCGAACCAGTATCTTATAGAGTGTAAACTCCATGTAACGTTACTCGATTTAACGACAAACTCCCTTAAGCGTCGAAATCACTTGGCTTTGGTTGGTTGGTTGGAAGACGAGCTACGTCTTCCATTGAATGATACACTCTAGCATACTATAGCACTCTACTATAGCATTACACCCACTCTCAATAATGACAACAATTAAGTAATAAAAGTACTTTTTAAGTCGCCAAAATTAGTGAAAGCTGCGTAGCTGTGTACGTGCTTCTATGGCTTTACTACTCAGCCCGTTATAAACTAGACTCTTGGCATCACGCAAACCGAAATTTCTAGGTACTTCCTTTATCACAAATATGCCTCATTATCGCAAGATATGAATAAAATAAGTAAAACAATACAACTACATAATTGGTGCAGCAAAAAAACGTCCGACAAAGATAACAGACTTTTCTCCATTTAACGACAACTTTCTATAACGCCATAAAATGCATAGTCCCGTCAGTGTCGTTATATAGAGTTTAAACTGTATATACATACACTAGCTTCTGTCCGCGAAATTGTCCGCGTGGAATAGTTTAAAAAAACATGTTGAAAAAGAACCCCCCCGAGTTTGAAACATTCTCCTGCTCCGCTCCTATTGGTCTTAGCCTGATGATGTATAAGCCTGTAGTAGCCTTCCACGATAAATAGACTATCTAACACTAAAATAAATTTTCAAAACGGAGCAGTAGGTCCTGAGATTAGCGCGTTCAAGCAAACAAACAAACACTTCAGCTTTATATATTAGAATGAGATGATATATTATTAATCTTTTTTCTTCTTATATATAAAAATGAATGTTTGTCTGTATGTCCTTTAAAGAATCGTAAACTATACATTTGATCATATGATGATCTTTAGCAAAGTTATTGTGCATGAGCCAGAGAAGGTTTCTGAGTTGGTTCACAATTGGACCCGGCAGGTGGCGCTGCTGTCGGCATATCGATTAAAGCTTTTCCAGGCAGGTCGACGTCTGCCGGGACAGCTAGTAAAATATAAAAATTATGCTAATATGATATATGTAAATAAAATATACTTACATAAATATAAAACTAGAAAAAGATGCTGCATCCATACAATAGAGTATAATACCAAGGTACGAAGTGCCATATTTAACGCCGTACGTACCAATCTCGGCACTCTGTTGCATATCAAATTCTTATATTTCCAAAACACTAGTCTTAAGTAAGAACCAGTTTATGGTAACAGGCAGTATTTTACAGCCTTTATGCTCAGTTGTTACGATTATTGTCTCAATAAAGAAAATCCTGTGTTGCGATTCGTAAGGATCTCTTACCGAGAAAAGACGTGAATTGCGTATTTTTTCTTTATGTTTTACATTTAATAGCTGCTTTCGTAGCTCGTAATATACTAGCTGTGTCATTATACTTTGTTACAATGCTGCTCTATTCCTTTTGTGTCGAAGCGTGATGTTACAAAACAATATATAATTCTATCCGTGCAGGAACGGAGAAAGAATTCAATTTCCTGTGGCCGAGCGTCTTGTTGTTAAAGGCGATAAAATAACACACAGCCAGGTGGTAGGATATTTGCTCGACTGGATGGAGACCACCCCTGGTCTAGAGTATGCCATAGCAACCTTGAGTTGTGTTCCAGCATTAGTAACCAGGTTCCAGTCTTCCTTAAAAGAGCATTAGCCCATTTGGTGTTGCAACACACAACACACAGACAAGAAATCTAAAAAAATTGTATCATGTTCTCCATCGTTTTTATGGTCTATTCCAATTGTTTTTTTTTAAATAGCTTCAATTTACAGACACGCATGTTTAGAATTTTATAATATTATAGATTTATTTTGTAACAGTGTGTGCAATAACAAAATGTTGTATTCTATAATATAAGGCGACCCCTGTAGTTGAGTGGGCAAACTGTTAGCCAAACTCGCTGGAACCCAGAGGCTCCGGGTGCGATCCTAGCATGGTAAATTTCGGAAACTACCTTTCTATTATTTACTATTGTCTGGGTGTCTGGTATCGGCCCCAGAGTGCTCCCTTGTATAATACCCCTAACACCAATCGTAACTTGCTTAGCTTGGGGATATACAATGTGTGTGTTTGCCTGCCGATTATTATTATATTATACTAATATATAAAACTGATGAATTTGTTCATTTGTTTGTTTGTTTAAACGCGCTAATCTCAGGAACAACGGGTCTGATTAGAAATTTTTTTTCAGTGTTAGATAGCCCATTTATCGAGGAAGGGTATAGGCTATATATCATCTCGATAAGACCTTTAGGAGCTGAGCACCAATGAAGAATGTTTCAAAATCAGGAGTTAAACTTACTTTTTCAAGCTTTTATTTAACTTGCAATGGATGTATATAATTATGTAAGTTCGGGTGGAACCTGCAAGTTAAATTTGACCAGCTTCCCGGTTTCCGATTGAGCTGAAATTTTTCACGCATATGTATATCACGTGACAATGCAATAATATGGTACCATGGAGCTAATCTGATGATGGAGTCGGAAGGTGGCCATAGGAACTCCTGTACTAAACAAGATAGACCCGTCATGTTTGGACTCATTATACTTGTCTTGGCTAGCACTCTGCTGCTATAGGATATCCATGATCTCAAAAGCTTTTATTTAAAAACATTTTTAAAAAACAAGTTATTCTTTAACTATTCCACGCGGATGAAGTCGCGAGCAGCAGCTAGTTATAATATAAACATATAAGGATGCCGTCGAAAACAATAACGAATGAATTACTTACTGAAACAGCGACTTTGTTCTAACAAGGTGTAATAAAACCGTAAATGTCGAAAACTTTGATCGTATTTCCGTCGAACAAATCGTTAGTGAACAAGCGAAAAATCGTTTAAAACGTCTCCGCTACGAATTGGTTGCATTTCGACAGCAAGGCGACACACAATTTTCCTGTTTCGACAACTTTTCGAATAAAACCCGCGAACTCGATCGTCAACTGGTTCAATTTCAACTTATAATCGATGTATAGTGATGGGCGAGTATCGATTGAAACTACGATTGTACGAGCTATGTCGGAATGTGGTCTAAAATGATTGTAAATGATTATCCTTAGTAAGTATCTCATCATCATCATCTACGATTATTGTTAACCTGTCAGTATATAATGTCGATATGTGTGCTAAAGATTTTTCGGCTGTGGCCGAATGCGTCTTATTTAAACCGTTAAAAAAACCGATACGATAAAAGTAGGTTTTTTTAGCTGATTTGCTTTTCATCTACCCACAGACTTGTCCTACCCTATTATGTTAAATGAGATATATATCAAATAAATATCTTTCAATTTCACGTATCGCAAATTGAAGTAAGCGGTTCGTTGAAACTTTTAATATATTCTCGTTTGCGTTGAACTTCTAAAATATATTGACTTAATATGCAATCTTATGAGCAATTCAAGTGAATAATTAATTCGATTTCGAAAGAAGATGCCTTAAAAATATTTAAACAAAATTTTTGATTAGAAACTATTTCAGATACTACGTAATTATATAGAATAATAGCATTTTCTCGTGAATTTGTACACGTTGGACAGTAAACAAAGATTACAGCTGTTTGATAATTATAAAATCGAAAGGTTATTTTCAAATGAAAATACATGAATCCCGAAAATTCCCGTAAAAATCCCGTCGGGATAAGTAATATTAATTAACTAATTACATTGTGCTAACAACGTTGAATGAAAACATTGTGACGAAACCTGCACATCGATATAGCCGATGTCTCAAACATGCCAAGCCGCTTTGGCAAGCGTGGCGGGTATACTGCCCATTCCCCAATAGTGGGGGGCCCGAGCCCCAGCAGTGAGACATTTAAGTGCTATTTTTATATGGAAAGGGGTCACCATCGCCTATGACATTTGCAACACTACCGTACCAATGTGCTGCCGCCCTCTAAATGGAGGCTGGAACCTGACCATTAACCCCGGAACACAACTCAAGGTTGTTATGGCGGCATACTTTAGAGTTTAGACCATAGATGGTAGCCATCCATCCATCCATCTGGCTGTGGAGTGTTTTCGTCGCCTCTTACGTCAGGCCACCCACCCTCAGGGAATTCCTGCACGGATTAAATAGGTGTATAGGATCAAGATGAAAATGTAATGCAATGTGACCTGACCTATGTAAATACTTGCTTTCGAAATAAACTGGGTTAAAATAGAGTAACTTACTTTACTTTACTTATAAAACCCTAGTAAATTATAAATATGCAAATATATCGATGTTATATTTCACTACAACACTATCTTAACCTGGTCAAAGTTGTTGAACACGAGTCTTAAAAACGGAAGTTTTATAATATAAGACTGACTGTGTTACACCACTTTCACATGAACTAGAATCTACAACGTTATTCCACATACAACTGCAAATATTTGTCATTGACAAAAAAACACAGAAAACCAAAAGGCAAGGTAGAGAAGATTTTTGAAAAGTTGTCACATAAAAATTAATGTTCGTAGTTCTTTTAAACAGATCGCTTTAACAAGTAATTATTGTTACGAGTTGCGACACTCGAATTAAAATGCCGTTGGAATTATTATAGAGTTTATTAGAACTATACAAACACGCACAACACAGGTACAATTATAATCGAACACAACAAATCCAAACGTAATGCAGAAGGTCGTAATTCAATAAAACGTGCAAAGTCCGTCATTAAAGATACCGAATGTATCTAGAAACGGATGCCAATAAATAAGTAAACAAAAGAAGACGATCATAAAAGTGTTACAATTAGTTCGAATGCCGACAGGTAATAAAATGTGCTTCATGGAATTTGTCTTTGTCGGGGGGCTAAGTTGTAACATACATCGCTTTTGGTGATAAGGCCGCCTTTTGTTTTACCAAATAATCATTGTACGTATGTAATTTTTTTGTAATTGTTGAAGGGTTGCTCCATCCAGCCCAGCTCCTCCAGGAAATCCACTAGTTTCTTCACGTCGCTGAAGACTTCACGGAGGCTACCTGGGGCGTCCAGATACTTCGCCTCGTATTGGGCCACCTCTCTGCATTCAAGCAGGGCCTGGGCGACTGTTTCTTCTGCCTCTAGGTAGGCTCTGCTAGTGGTTGTCAGTGACACCTATATTAAAAAGATGTCTGTTAAAATTGCAATGTCCAGTGGCTGCACTAATAACTGGTCTCACCCGGGGTCGACTGAGCCTTAGAATCCTCCTGGAGAAACGCAGGTTTGCTCAGGGGATTGCGAGCTTGGCTTGCCTGCATTCCTCCAGGTTGTCCTAAAGTTGTTGATGTAGTACACTTGTCTTTTGGTTTATTTATCAAATGCATCTTATTTCTAAATAATAATGAGTCATACTTAAACTAATAGGTATCTAGGTACGTTATCTGTCAATATTAGGCATCGTTAACAGTTAATAAAGATATCGCATCACAATATATTATCTACATACGTGAAACGGCCTATAACAATAACATTATAACAGATTAAGCAGGAAGGTAATATGGAATACTGATTTGAACTGACTTAGGTCATTACAAAATATTCAACAGAGAGCACAATTTTTACATCGAAAGAGTCCAACACAAATCTAGCCTTACTAGGCATCTTAGACAAAGTCCGAATTTTACAGCTTTTGTTGGACATTTTTGTCTCAAATTAAGAATATATAAGTCAACTTTATTACTATCATATTATATCCTTCTCTATACGAATTTGACCGAGTTTTCTGACCTAATATATTAATATTTGTTAGCATCTCAGTTTCTCTAGTTAATCTCTGTACAGGAGCAAGTTATTTTATCAAAGTAGGCCCATCTTCCTGACTCGTGTTACAGGGAAGGCAAATCAGTGGATTAAGATCGTTTATAGATTTACGAAAAAAAATATCTATAATATTATATAAGTGTAGCCTTTCGTATTTTAGATTTTTTGTGTTTGTCTGTTTGTTCGGGATTCACGAACTATAGAGAGCGATAGCTAATTCCCGGACTTCAAATCTGTGATATCTTATATTCCGGGAATGTTCCGGGAAATTTTCCGGTAGTAGTGTCAAGTTATAAGGGCACGTATAAATTAATTTATTCCGTCTAACGGGCAGACGGCCCACTTGATTGAAAGTGGTAACCATCGCCTATAAACACTTGCAAGACCAAATGTTCTATAAATGCGCTACTGTTCTCTTAAGGGAGACTGGAACCTGGTCACTAATGACGGAACACACGCAAGGTTGTTATGGCGGAATACTCTAGACCAGGGGTGTTCGCCATCCAGTCGACCGAATACCCTACCACTTGGTTATGGGTTGTTATGTCGGTTCTTATGATAGGCCACCCGGCTGCAGAAAATTGTATTCTTTCTCCATTCCTGCACGGATAAAAATTTAGATTTTTAGTTAATAACTGGAAGGATTACGGGCAGTTGAGTACGCGGCTTTACGAGAAGCCGTCTGAATGCAGGAATTACGATTCTTTCTCCGTTCCTCTCCGACTAAAGAGTGGGGTGAGTAGTGGAACATTTACAAGGCCAATAGATGGCGCTGTGTAATAATTGACGTCACAAACGTTTCCCGACAATATATACAAAATTTTAACCGTAACAAAAGAGTCTGGGCGCGCGAGGAACAACATTGGCCTCGCTGAAAGATCTTCCAACTCCAACAAGACGAAGGAGCATTCCATTCCGCTCCTCCATCCTGTACGGGGCACCCTCTGCAAGACCAAGTTTTTGAATTTAGTCCACTGATGGCAGGCGTGGTACTGTGGCAAGCCTAGTGACGCCATACACGGTTCCGTTCGAGTATCCAACTCACGTTAGAAATCCAAAGCTACTCAATCTACAGGGAATTAAGGGGATGTATTACGTGAACTATTTATTAACGAGGTATAAGAAATGCCGGATTATTTATGTATTGGATACCACCGGAAATGAAAATATATGCAGTGGCTGGATAAATGATACTTATATGGGATACTGCTATAGTTAATCATTAGTAAGATATTTTTTTTATATGAATATTGTTACAAGTTGGGCCACCTGCATACTTGTAGACAAAGCACATTTATTACCTACCGCGGCGTTTGAGCTAATAACATTGAAACTGTTTTATGACTATCATCTCCTTTTGTTTAAAAATTGTCATTAGAAAACAGTCTATTGTGTATTGTACTCGTTTATGACCGTTCGCAAACATAATTACGCAGGTGTGCGGATTACGTTTTCTGGGAAATTGCTTCGACGCTTGCCAGGCAGACACATTGCATCGGTGCATTAAAAAGCGATGGCCCAATGGAGAGATCGTCAGTCTAGCGAGAACCACGACCAAGGCGAGACTTGTGTACATTCGATAACCTCTATAGTGACGGACTTTGCGCGTGTTATTGAATGAAGTTTGAACTGATTGTGTTCAGTTATTTGTACCTGTGTTACACGTGTTTGTATAGTTCTAATAAATTCTATAGTAATTCCAACGGCATTAATTCGGGTCCCGCACTCGTAACAATATATTCAATTCATTATTATGATTGTTTCGTTTTAGAAGCATATATATAAGTCTATCTCCATGTGATGGAAAAAAGTTCTTTAGAGAGAGAAGAAAACACATGAAAATCTCTTATCCTAATTCAAATTAATTTCTTTTCATAGAACACGTTTTATGTGTTCTTTTACATTAGTTATAATTAAGCTGAACATGCTTTTATATTTTATTTTTATATTTTTATTATATGTAATATACATTCTGATCTCAACTGTGTATATAAAGGTATTGAAGCAGTCTTGAATATGAAGTAATTTATTTTGATAAGGTCAAAATAAAGATAAAGACAATATCAAGATACAAATAAAGAGCCTTTTCGAGCGGTGACATTTCAATAACATTTTAAAAATAAAAGAACACTTATTGTGGCATTACTATAATAGTTAGACATATGCTGTCGCATGAATTGGTCCCTCCTTCACCATTTTACAACCGGACAAGCAGACGTACGCACTCAAGCCATCGATATATGGTGGAAATACCAACGAAGTGGGCGAAACGCTATGCTTCCACTTTCATCATACGCACCGTTGAAGAGTGAAACTCTTTACCGTCGTCCGTTTTTCCTGACAAATACAATGTAGGTGTCTTCAAGTCTCGCGTGAACAGCTATCTTCCAGGTAAGCGTGCTCGTCCTTACACTGCATTTCTGCCTGACATCAAGCGTAATGTCAGTCAATGCGAACTTATTCATTATAAAAAATAAAAAAAACATTTTTTGTAAATAATGTGTTCTGCAAAGTCCTGGTACATTATTTTATTCTATCATCAATAGTTTTCGCAGCGCACGCGATATAAATAATGTTTTAAGTTATTTTTTACACCTTGAATTATTGGAGTTTTAGTAAGTAGCCCTAATTTTTTTATAAAATATGATATAGCCTATGTCACCCAGAGATAAAGTAGCTTTTTTTATTGCAGGAGTTCAGCGGACAGGCAGACGTCCCACTTGATTGAAAGCGGTTACCATCGCCTATGGAAATTTGCAACACCAAAGGTGCTACAAATGCGCTGCTGCTCTCTTAAGGGAGACTGGAACCTGGCCACTAATGCCGGAACACAACTCAAGGTTGTTATGGTGACATACTTTAGACCAGGGGTGGTAGCCATCCAGTCGGGCAAATGCCCTACCACCAGTGAAAGAATTTTTCAAATCGGTTCATTAGTTTCGGAGACTATTCAATGAAACAAACAAATCTTTCCTCTTTATAATATTGAGTCATAGATCAATAAACTTACAGAAAGAGTGCAAATCGACTCTAATACTCTCACAAATAGACTTAAATTTCAAATTTTGTTAATTTTATGACAAGGAGAAATACAAAAGAAATATGCTGTTCATTACACAGAAAATGAACGATGAATAGTTGAAAATACAAGAATCGATGTAATTTCCTTTTAATGCTAATTTGATATTCATAAAAAATTACCATAAAGCGAAGGAAGGCGGGGAAACGTCCAAATGCAATCCAAATTAAGTAAACCCTTTCAATTTTTTTAATAATAAAATAAACAAGAAATGCAAATGGTACAGGTAAAAACCGCCTTTTAAAAGGTATATTCAATTAATTTGTTCGGCAGACGAACACTTTTGATCTCCTATTTCGTTCCATTAGGTTGGCACCGCTGTACTTTTTTTTCCCTTTAGTTTCTGAAGTGAAACTTCTTTAGAATCGTTGTGATTTGAAACTCGAGGTGAATCTATAGGACTAAGCCTGCAAGAGAATGAGATACGAGATGTACATTGTGCAGCACAGATTAGAGAGTCAATAAGACTGATGATTAAACATAGGTCAAATTTGGACCGAAATAAAACTGTCAATAACTTTTTTAGACAAAAACACTGAAAACTTGAGAGTGATACTTAAGAAGTTTATTTTGAATTATAATATTGTTACGACCTGAGCGCCGACAAAAGGCAAATTCTCACTTGCATACCTATAGACGTTACGTTACGAGCTACAGGACTCGAATTAAAATGCCGTTGAAATTACTATAGAATTTATTAGAACTATACAACAAACACGTATAACACAGGTACAAATATAACTGGATACAACCAGTACAAACTGCACGATTCAATAACACGCGCAAAGTCCGTCACTAAACAGTTTACCGAATGTACACAACCCTTGCTCCGCTTGTGGTTATAGCTAGACTGCCTCATCCCTCCATTGGGGCATTGCTTTATACTGTACAAATACAATATGTCTGCTTGACCGCGTGGACTGAATTTCCTAGAATCACACCTGGCTAATGACTGCCATAAAAGATTACAATACAACAATAGGACGTTTTCTAATCACAAATTTTTAACAGAAAGTAAACAAAGGAAGAAGACTATAAAAGAATTTAAATGTTAATAGTCAAATGCCGACGGGTAATAAATGTGCTTTGTTTCAGATATGCAGGTGGATTTTGTTTTTGTCGGGACCTGAGTCGGTAACAATACTATACCCATTGAACTATTGTGCCTATCTAACTATTGTACACATCTAGCTACTAGTCTTGTATAACTACTATACCCATCTAACTACTGGTCTTATTAAACCAGTATATCCATCTAACTACTATGCCCATCGAACTACTGTGCCTATCTAACTACTGTTCCCATCAGACTACTAGTCCTATATAACTACTATACCCATCTAACTACTATGCCCATCGAACTACTGTGCCTATCTAACTACTGTACCCATCAGACTACTAGTCCTATATAACTAATATACCCATCTAACTACTATGCCCATCGAACTACTGTGCCTATCGAACTACTGTACCCATCAGACTACTAGTCCTATATAACTACTATACCCATCTAACTACTATGCCCATCGAACTACTGTGCCTATCTAACTACTGTACCCATCAGACTACTAGTCCTATATAACTACTATACCCATCTAACTACTATGCCCATCGAACTACTGTGCCTATCGAACTACTGTACCCATCAGACTACTAGTCCTATATAACTACTATACCCATCTAACTACTGGTCTTATTAAACCAGTATATCCATCTAACTACTATGCCCATCGAACTACTGTGCCCATCTAACTACTGTTCCCATCAGACTACTAGTCCTATATAACTACTATACCCATCTAACTACTATGCCCATCGAACTACTGTGCCTATCTAACTACTGTACCCATCAGACTACTAGTCCTATATAACTACTATACCCATCTAACTACTGTGCCTATCTAACTACTATGCCTATTCAGATTGAGGTCAGAGGTATACTGCTGTACACAATATTACAAACTTTAAACCTAAGAGAAAGAAAACCAAAACTAATTTCATATATTTACATTTAAATAAAAGTGATATTAGCCATATTAAAATGCAAATATTTAAAATTATTTTATGCATATTCTATCAATCGGACAATTTACATAATAATGGTTGCAAATCCAATAAAACCTTCATGTTGTGATGGAAACAATTCACCCACATAATAACGGTCTGAGGAAGTAAGTAGTGGCTTAGTTTGAATTTCAAATGATAAGACTATAGTAATGGTGGGTTGGGAGGGAATAACGTATTCATGGGAGGTACTAGGGGAACAAAGTTGGCAAAAAGTGGAACACGAAACTTTAATAATCAATTTTGAGGTTTTGTTATAGGTCATATGAAGATGTAATTCAGGACTTTTAAGTTATGTAGTCATTTCATCATATCGACGGCTGAAGGCCTATTATATTTATGTTTAAAGTCACACTTGGTAAAATGTGTCGCAAGAAAATTTTATAATCGCAAATACCCAAAAAAGAAATGCATATTTAAGGAACTACCTAAATAGGTTTTGCTTTTCCGTCCATGCATTACCACACTTTTAAAAATTTAATTGAGAGAAATTACTAAGGACAAATCTGATTTTTTTTTATTGCAGGAGGTTAGTAGACAGGCTGACGGCCAACTTGATGGAAAGCGGTTACCATCGCCTATGGGCACTTGCAACACCAAAGGTGCTACAGATGCCCTTTGCTGCTAGCCGTTAACGGCTAAAAACAAAATTCAAAATTAAAGGCTGCGCTTAAAACGGTTAAAATGTAATTTTAATTACGTGTACTAGTTGTAAAAACTAAGGAGAAAATTGTGTAATATTTCACTATATTTTAATGAAAATAAATTCAGGCCCACATTAACAGCTACCAGGATGGCATGAATGCAAAGCAGGTCAACGCAACACCACCCGTCTCATTTACACCGACCGTTGAGTTTAGCGCTGCTTTTTACAGATGTCCATTTAAAGTTTGCCTACAGTTCCGTTTTACACTTGGGTTTTTGAACTTTTAAAAAGTTTAATTCAACCTCAAAAAACTGTTGATGTTTTAGTAACAGCCCCTTCTCGGTAATGACATTCTTTTGTGGCTTCTTCAATGTCACCTTTTTAACCAAACCTTATATTTTATTTTTAGTTTGTGCATATTATTTTACTTTTGTCATTTGCACGTTTATGAAGTAACATATTTTTTGACAATAGATCCCACATGAATAAAATGACATAATTGTCATACTTTATTGTGGTGGTTGACGCAATAGTGATGTTCTGTGAGTCATGTACACTATATACTTAAATGCTTTTTTGAATGTTGCGGTACTTTATGTACCGGGAATCCCGCGAATATTTCAAGTCAAACGTTGACGAAGCCGCGGAGATATCCTAGCTACATGATAAAAATTCTAAACCGAAATCATATTTAAATACATTTCATAATATTGTTACATGCCGTCAAAGACAAGCGCACAGCTGCCTGTCGTAAAGCGCAGTTTATTGCCTTCCCGGATTTAGGAATTCTTTTGTGTACTTTGTGTTTAGAATTTGTAATTAAGAAAATCATGCTATTGATTTTCTACTTGCTTTATGGTAGTCATTAGTGTTGGACTAATCCTTATTGTTATTGTTTTCGACTTTGTTGGCCGTTCGCAGGTTTGAAAATTACATTTTCTTGGAAGAACCCAGCCCACGCAACATAGTGTATTGTACAGTTTATTATAAAATAATGCCCGAACGGAGAAGTGGAGCAGTCAAGCGATGATTACGATACTAGCAAGACGTGTGTAGTACTTTCGATTAGCGATATAGTGTCGGACTTTTCGCGTGTTATTGATCGTGCAGTTTGTATAAGTAGTGTCTAGTTTTATTTGTACCTATTTCATACGTGTTTGTATAGTTCTAATAAACTCTATATTAATTCCAACGGCATTTTTAATTCGAGGCCTGTGTAACTCGTAACAATATTATTTTAAATTTAAATAAAACACCATCTAAAGCCCCTAAACCAAATATCAATGAAGCATCATAATTAATACCTATTTAAAATTATGAAGCTCCGAACCCTCTTTTTTGCTGACGCAATCGGATAAAGCTCGAAGGTATATAATTAAAAGTTCCTGTTAGGGCCGGCCGCTCTAATGCCACGTCAGCTGCTCTTTATACCCTTCCCTGCCCTTTGCAAGCCTTCAAGCCCTGAGCTTTTAAAATTAAAGAGTTCTGTAGGTATAATTAATCTGGACTTTTACTAAATGTTATGAGACTTTGAGGAGGTTTAAGTAATGATTACTCCAAACTCAGGGTCGGGGACTATTAAACTATTTTTTTTTATAGATGGAGTACAGCGTACAGGCAGATGGCCCACCTTATGGAAAGCGGTTACCGTCGCCTATGAACGTTTGCAACACGAGTTTGTATCACCAACGCGCTGTCGTCCTCGTATAAATTTTATGACACACTTTTTAAGGAAGCCCATATAGTTGCGCTGTGGGAATACCACGGCTGAGAGAAGCGTTCTAGAGAACCGTTGCGTACAACAGCGAAGCGGCTCTAGGAAGTGGGAATGAACGCCCAGGCGATGGCGAGCGGTGTGGTGGTACAAGGAAGACGAAGGCACCAATCTGAACTACGGTGAAAGCAACTTAAATAATGTACACTAACAAAGATTTACTTGTATAAGTAAAAATTTTGTACTGGCTGACCTCGCCGCAATGCATAAGCACCGGATTTAAATCCTGGCGTGGTAAATTTCGTAAACGATTTTCCGTTATTTAGTATGGTCTGGGAGTCTCGGATCGGCCCTCGAGTTGTTTGTTGTATACTGCCCATAACACATGCGTAACTTGCTTAGGTTAAGGATATACCATGTGTTTGTGTGTTGCCGAATAAAAAAAATCAATTTATAAATTAAGGGATTTTGTGACACATTTGTTAGATGGCTTGATAGCTCAAACATAAGAAAAAAAGCAATTAATAGACAAACATTCATTAAAAAACAATGTCACTTCCTAAGTTTTGGAAATGTACAGTTGAGTAGAATATCGAAATATATAACAGATTTTGACTAAATGCTAATTAATTTTCCATAAAAAAATCCTCATGTAATAGGAACGTTTTCTATATAGACCTACAGTAATATATATTTGTTTGCCAGTAGTTGCATTTGCATAAAAAAATAAAGTTGTATCAAATATAAAAGTAAACTAGTATCAAAAATAAAAGTAAGGTAGTATTGAATATAAAAGTAAACTTGCATCAAAGATAAAAGTAAAGTAGTATCAAATATAAAAGTAAATTTGTATCAAGTATAAAAGTAAACTTGTATTAAAGATAAAAGTAAAAGTAAAGTTGTCTCAAATATAAAAGTCAAGTTGCATCGCTGATAAAAGTAAAGTTGTGTCAAAAACTGTACATTTTTTGCTAAATTAAGTTAGTCGTTGACAAGAATATGCTGGTATTGTAGAGATAACATTATTCGGTTTTCATATTTCAGAACACCGTTTATAATTCGTCAATAGAGTAGTAAAACATTAAGAAGTTTTTGTAAAAGCAAAGATCCCTAAAAAGCGGAACTCATAAAACCGTTTGGTTCAACTTCTGAAGTTACTTTATGACTGGCAAGTTGCAAGAATAACGAAAATATTTATGTTTAAAATTGCGTGATTAACGGAACTTGAACCGCGGCTAAGTTTCTTATGCGATTTTTATGTTTGGTTGCTGTTAAGTTTTAGAACGAAGTGCTTTTTCACCAAGACATAATAGGGATTTATTTTAACATCTAAACTGGAGGCTTTCTACGGATTAACTCAACATCAGAACTTCTTTGGCCCTGGTGTTGCAAACGTCTATAGGCGACAGTAACCACTTTCCATCAGGTGGGTCGTATACCGGATGTTTATTATTTAATGCTGTACAATAGTTTTGACATGGTAACACCCATCTCTTGTACATACTTTAGTAGATATTCTTGATGCACGTGTTAGCAGAATAATAATGTGTGTCGAGCAGCAAATTGCCCTTAAAGAATACTGCTATTATCGAACAGTAATGATCGTCCACAACATGGTTGTATGTTGTACAACTATCGTGGTAGACTGTTAGTTGCAGACTAGTTTAATATCGTTTGTAGACTGCTTGAAGACTAGGTGTAGACTAAACCCCCTCGGCCCGAACACGGAGTATTTATAAGATCCTTCTAGTGCATCTGCAGCGACACCATCCTGTAATACTTTGGCGCCACTTCAATTCTGCCATAACACCAACTTCCGCCATCCGTATAACCTCCAACTTCCGGTTACTCTATTTTCGATATCCGTCGGCTTGATAATAAATGCTTCTTCGTTGACATCCGGTTATACGACTTCCGATTACTACATTAATGAAAACTCTTTCCGGTTATTGACTACTTCCGTCATATGGTTACTATACAATAATAAATACGATTCTAACACACGCACATTTATGGCAATTATGGCTTACTTCACTTCAGAATGGCGTCATTGTGTCGTCGGATTTCGTTGCGGTGTTAAATAAACAGATATGTATAATATAATGGATTTTTTGTAAGTGCAGTGAGTTTTTGAAACAAACTAAATGGTGGCTGTCCTGGAAAGTGATTGTTATTGTTTAAGTGATTGGACGGGTTTCAAGATATATACTTCTGAAAACAAAGGCGATCACAGTGTTTGGACTACATTTTGGGGAAGCCTATGTAATTTGTACTTATTTATCGTTATGGAACAAATATTTACACAACAACTAAAGGCAACTAAATTATACTATTAGTG
Source organism: Dendrolimus pini (assembly GCA_949752895.1). Taxonomy (NCBI): domain Eukaryota; kingdom Metazoa; phylum Arthropoda; class Insecta; order Lepidoptera; family Lasiocampidae; genus Dendrolimus; species Dendrolimus pini. Next base: position 21,038,576 of record OX457139.1, read on the forward strand.
TCAGCGGTTTGTTTTTTTTAACTTCGGATCCGCACATACACCGGGCTTAGTAGCTTACCAAATAAAAAAATTAAATTAATATCATTATAAGGACCGCCAATATTGGATAAAATACAAGGCAATACGCACAATCCCAAGCCAGGTGGCAACACAATCCTGGTTTAATTTATGAGCCTAAAACAAAATAATTTATTTGTAAGGACTCGGTTGATTAGCAATAAGCCTCTCTGGCGATGGTTGGCTTGGGGTGGCGAGTGGAGAAGGGCGGGGGTGGACAGGGACAAACGACGGAAATATTTCAAGGGAAGCCGGTCAGGCGGTTCGTTTCGACTACACTGAAAGAAATTGTAAGGGTTTTTATACATTTTTAAGAAGGTCATTCAAATGTAGTGCTTTGTTTTTTGAATGTGAACGTATACTGACGTGTATGAATCGTAATACGTGGGACACTCAGAAAGTTTTGTGAAAAAAAAAATGTTCAATTTACGTATATGTATTTTTTACCACGATCCTGGTTACCAGACGCTCGGGATTCCAACTGAATTATTTGCTGATACATTTCTTAGATTTCATTTCATTTCTATTAGAAACTGTCGTAATAAATAAAACTTCTATTTAAATCTAATTCTCATAAACAAAAGTAGGTCAACTTCAACGTCAATTTTTTGGCATTTGGCTTTTGAAAAAAAACATAGCAATAACATTATTTTGATCTACGCTATGATTACCATTCATATATAATCATAATTTCTAATCATAAAATAAATTATGTATAACTATTTACTTCAACTTCCTTAATTATTTAATTTATCAATTACTTAATAATCTCTTTTGTTATTGTTAATCAATGCCTATATACCTATGTTAGCTGGGACGTAAGGATACGACTAACCAATGAGAGATGTGTATAAAACTCGCTCTCGTTGGTGGGAATTCAAAAATGTAAAAACGACACGGTTTTTGAATTGAGTTAAAAGGAGATACAATTTTAGTACCACTGTAAGATACTTACTAAAGTGAAAATAGAGCCAGTTTTAAGATCGAAATTATATTTATTCAAGAGCCTCACGTCTAATATCACATAGATTTATGTAAGCGAACCCACAGTGTTTCATATTTCAATTTATTAAGCAAACATACGTAAAAATATCGTGAATTGTACGCGCTCGTGCTTTTGTACGGATATCCTTTTGCACATCCACCCATACATTTTAATAAAACAGCGCACGCCATAAATATGATACAGATTTTTTTACAACAAAAATATTCTATTCACATGCGGAAGATTAAATTGGACTTAAGTTTGTTAAATAAAATGAATATACAAACGCAACTCGGTTAGATTTAAATTTTTTGCAGAATAACGCAAATATCATTTATCTAATACTATCTTCTGCCCGCGACTTCGTCTGCGTGGAATAGTAAAAAAAAAGTCACTTAAAAAAGAACCCCCGATTTTGAAACATTCTTCATTAGCGCTCCGCTCTTAATGGTCTTAGCGTGATGATATCGAGGGCATCAACAAATGGGCGTACAGACAAAAGTGCAGTTTTACACAAGGGACAAAATTGTAAATAAAACAAAACTAGTTGATTGTATTAGGCTGTAATTTGGAATGCCTTTCTTTTAGGTACACTTGCATATTGGTGAGACTTTCGAAATTGTAACATGGATAGTATTAAGTAAACAATAAAAATAGCATTTTTATGTATGCGCCTAAATATTATGAAGCCCGTGATATATAGCCTATATATAGCCTTCCTCGATAAATGGGCTATCTAACACTGAAAGAATTTTTCAAATCAGACCGGTAGTTCCTGAATTAGCGTGTTCAAGCAAACGAATAAAAAAACTCTCCAGCTTTATATATTAGTATAGATAAGATTACTCTTAATTATCGGAAACGATTTATAACTGATGTACACTGCTAACTGCCTTGGTCATGCACCCTCCCGTGGTGACATCATCCCATCCCCATCCCATCCCCGTAAACATCCGTTTGACCGGGAACGGGCAGTGTCAGTATGCAGGTTCGCACGATGACGACGCGGCCGGGGGCAGGATGCATAACTACTTATTTATATTTAGACACAACATATTGTTACAAGTTTAGCGGGACTCGAATTAAAATGTCATTTGAATTATTACTCGAATTAAAATGTCATTTGAATTATTATAGAGTTTATTAGAACTATACAAACACGTATAACACAGGTACAAATATAACCTAACACAACAAGTCCAAACGTAATGCAGAAGGTCGTAATTCAATAAAACACGCAAAGCCCGCCACTATTCCCGATTGTAGTACACACGTCTCGCTTCGATCGTGCTTCTCGCTCGACTCACTCCGCCCTCAATCGGGACATTGCTTTATACTACACAAATGCAATATGTCCGCCCGGCAGCGTGACCGAAGTTCCTAGAATCAGCTTGTACTTTAAATCCTTAACGCCTGACTAATGATTACAATACAACAATAGGCTGTATGCCAATAAGTAAACAAAAGAAATCGACCATAAAAGAATTTCCATGTTATTAGTTCAAATGACGACCGGTAATAAATGTGCTTTATTTCAGATATGCAGGTGCTTTTTTCCAACTATAAAAATTCCTTCGAGTTGTGTTCCGGCATTAGTGGCCAGGTTTCAGCCTACCTTTAGCGATCGGCAGCATATCGTCATTATCTTTGTTGTTACAAATGTCCAAGGGTGCTGTCAGTGTTGAACTCATGCAATAAAAAAATCGAGCCGGCAAGAGCTGAGGAACCCTAGTTCATGGTATTACAGAAATGCTGGCGTTTCAAATATGCAATATATCATTTTAAATTTTGTAGGTATTTCTATACAGAGTGAGACATGCATTATGTAAGTTGGGGTACATTCTCGAAATCGTAGTGCAGCGCAGTGTGTCACAGATGTGCCCACGGCCGCTTGAGTTATGGCGCATAGTTTTATATTAAATTTCTCGTAATTCCCCCACGGACTGGCGCTATGTTACCACATATCGCGGATGCCAACTCATTTCTTGGCCCTAATATAATATTGTATGCATTTTTTTTCCTTTTTATATTTAAGACTTTATGAAGATTCTGATTTATGGTGTAGCTCAGCTCACTACAAAAAGATCCCGACGAATTGAGAACCTCCTCCTTTTTTCGAAGTCGGTTAAAAAGCTGAGTATACTTTCAAGGTGAACACCGTCTTACTGTGCTCAAGTAAGATCTTGCATGGAGTACTGTTCTCAACTTGTTTGGGAGGGCTGCGCTAAATACCAACTTAAAAAGTTCGAGTAAATAATAACCATAAACAAAATTTAAACTAAATAATTATTGTAAATAGTGGGCGTTAAACTTTTACAATACTTATTGATACTGATGAATGTCAAAGAAGCAAGTGAGGTGTGTAAGAATAAGCCTGAATGGCTGTTGTTCGTGGCTACCCCGCAAGGGACCTGGCGTGAAGTTATGTATGTATGTATTGATACTGGATATCTTTGTCTTACGTGATCACGGCTACTGAAAAGTGGCCCAAACGTCGGAATAATAAAAATCAGCTCCATTAATTCTTACAACATAATATAATACATACAACTCCATTAATTCTTCAAAAGTCATTCTGTGACATACTTCTGTATAAAACTTAAAAAAAGGAACTTTAGATATAAATAGAATAAGAGAAATATAAAGAAAAACAATGTTTAGTTAGACGTGTTGCTGGAGAGTTTGTTGCCGCTTCTTCTCCTTAACAGCAATAACACGTTGCGAAGCGGTGTACATAGACTAGGAAGTAAAATTAAATTTTAACCTACAATATGGCCTTCAAAAAGTGTTCTCCAGTGGACTTATTTAGAATTAAAACTTTTGAATTTGATTTGAGTTCAAATAAATCACCGCGCTTAAAACCCTAAGAACGTAGTTTTATTGTAATCCCCAAGATGTTTCTGGCAATCAGCTTTACATGGAATACGTTGGATGCGAGTGGAGATGTTATGATTCCGCGCTTGCATACGAACCCCCGGGGCTGAGGCGGCTATTGAGAAATTTTCAATTTTCAACCCAATCCAATTCCAATGTATATTCGATACCAGCCGATTGCCGAGAGACATTCGTCATGGCCTCGTTATGCTGCGACATATTTGTATTTCAGATTAAGTATTATTGAAGCCCGCAAAGATATTGATCTAAATTTGAGTCTAGATTACTATTGGTTATTTTTTCGGTTATCTAAGTGAGCGCTCCTTTCTAGAACAAATTGACCAAGGCACTAGTTCACATTAAATGATTCCACGGCCTCTGTGGTTGAGCGGGCTAAACTTTTATCGGCCTACCTCACTGGAACGCATTGGCTCCGGGTTCGATTCCTGGTATAGTAAATTTAGGTAACGTTTTTTCTCCGTTATTTACTATGGTCTGGGTGTCTGGGAATGGCTTTAGATCAGTCCGTTGTATATTATCGATAACACAAACGTAACTTGCTTAATTTGGGGATATACAATATGTGTGTACTACTCTGGAGCCGATCCCAGACACCCAGACCTAGTAAATAACGGAGAAAATCGATTCCGAAATTTACCATGCCAGAAATCGTACCCGAAACCTCTGGTTGCAAGATAGACCGGCAAAGGCTTAGCCCGCTCAACCATAGAAGCAATCAATAGTCATTCATCAATCTGTAATAAAACGCCATAAGAATATCCTTTGGAAATTCTCTACAGAGAATTCAAAGAAAATAAAATTTCTGAAGTGGAACAAGAAAAATCATTAATCCCAACGACAAAAATATGAACATAAAACATGCAACCGATTTAAGCCAATCTCGTCGTTGGAACAAGAAAACTATAAACTCCCAATAAACAAGCAGTCGTACTGAGAGAAGTGAAACGAGTATTGCGACGTGTAGTACAAATAAAGCACTCAGACTCAGAGCTAACTCCTCGCGAGAAATACGTGTCAAACGAACACCGGATTACAGTGTAGTTGCGTTTCGAACTGTGTGTGGTACAAGCGAAGAAGAAGCGAGATTGTTATTGTTGCCGACCGAGAACATCCTCTTGACCTGTCCGCTGGGAGCACAACTTCTCTCCGCGCCTTGCATAACGCCGACACCCATAGCTCGCATAGTTAGCAGCTAGGGGTCGGACGGAGCGGGGGATAAAAGAACCGGCCTTTAAGGCCGAAAATTGTTCACTAATGTAATGAAAAAGTCTAATAATTTTGTATATTTATTTGTTAAATTAGTTTGAGTATTTATGTATCCATGCTTTTTCCCTGCACCACCCACATCGCCTAATTCAAATTTGTTTTTGATTTAGGTTACCTGGAAGAGATCGGTTTGAGCAACAAGGCCGCCTATTGTATCGTCCAGAAAATATTGTAACTACGGTCTGGTTTTGTAATTCTATGTTTTGGTGTGCAATAAAGAATTATCTCTCTCTGTCTAATTTTGGATTAGACTTTTAACTGTACCTCGTGCGTCAGTTACGAACTTTTTTCAGTAACTTTGACGTCTATTGACAAATCTGCCCGATCATAGAGGGTGGAAGGGAATATTTGACACGCGTGTAGACATTAACCTTTGGATGGAGTATAGGAAGGGCAACAAAAGTCGGTAGTTGCTAAACCAGCACTCATACAATAATTTAGTTGATTAATTAATAAATCGTAATATATATATATACATTAATAAATACACATATTATATTATGTATATACAAAAGTAAACAATAACACTATAGCTTGAGGTAGTAGAGTAATGTATACCGCTTCTCCTTGTGACTTGCACAGTTAGTCGATAAAGACATGGGATTACAACCCGGCAACTTTCTACCACATAATATACTCTAGCACGGAGTTGTTGAAACAAAACTCTCATTGAATTTCATAAGACGGATTGGCACAAGCAGGAAGCGAGGGATCCCGGACGTGACGTCACGATGCAACTTCACTTCTGGCCCATAGTTGGGAGTTTGGCACTGCATTTCACTTGTCTATTCCAGAGTACTGTTGTTTTAAAAGTTTGGCTATAAATTGCGAGTATCTTATTTATGGACTTGGTTATCGAAGTCCGTGTTTATTGTTCAAATATATGTAGCTGAATCATATGAGGATGTAGAGCCATGCTAAATCATTATTTTCACCTATTTAGTGTTATGTTTAGAGCATTGTTACGTAACAATCTTACGTATTTATTACTTAATAATAATAATAATTCTTTATTAAAGTTTCTGCCTTAACGTTAGATACATAGATACAATAGTGGTGGGAATCTTCTTGTAAGTATGAAATACCCGAATCAGAAGATACCACTCTTCACGTTATGACAAACTCTTCTACTAGAAATTTATACATCTATTTATTTATTTATTATTAAAAAGTATATACTAATACTAGTAATAATAATATTAAAATAAAAAGAAGAGAAAAAAATATATATTTGCGCGCTGTCTGTGCCTGAGTGTGTGCGTTTGTGTGTGTGCGTGTGTATTACTTAGATCTGTATATTTATCTCTCTCTTTTCTTTCACCCACATATAATTGGGGTGGGCACAATACGTCTTTTTCTTCAACACTCTTCTGTTCTGACATACATCTTCTGTCGCACCACCAATCATCATAATAATATCATCCTTTATACAATCCATCCATCTTTTTTTGGTCTACCTTTACAGATTAATTACTCCTTTAGATCTGTTTATTATCTATGGGTATTAAATTAGTATGATCTATGTATTTGAGTATGTTTGTAAAAGTGTATAGTCTATTATTTCTAATTTTTCTGTTTCTCTGTTTGTTAGGGATTCATGTAAAAACCACTGGGCCGGATTTGATGCGGTGTTAGACCATTAAACCATGGACGAGCCTCGCGTCTAATTTAGCTAACAAAAAATTCTGCCATTTGCTGCGGGGGGAAGAGTAAAGCACACATTGAAACAATCGCACACACCCAAATATATTTGTGTTGTCATAAACGCAAACATGTACAAATCTTCAAATTAGTGTAGAGACAGCGTATATTTACACTCGTTACGCACACAAAGACGACTCACACATTTCAAAATACAAGAAATTGCCATATCATTATTCAATTTGCCTCGTAATTTAATCATAATAGACTAAATATTCATTATTATTTTTTATTATAATATTGGATTATGAAATAAACTTTAATATTGTAATAATTAAACAGTACCACATAGATGATTTATTAAACTAGCACTAGTTGAAATAAGATCATAGTTATTGTGTGATGAAAATTGTGATGTGTGATATTAACACTTTCACAATTTTATGTTAATCTTAATCGCTAAAAAAATCCATGAACATAATAAATAATTATGTACATATAATTCAAATATTTACTTGCAACGTAATTTAAATGCCCTTTATTTTGAGGGAAAAAATGCTGGTATCACTACTGTACAAAACTGTGAATTTCATAGGGATAGTAAATATCGATACTTTAATGTCGATATTTTTACTAGGAAAAATAATTTTGAATACTATAGATATGATGACATTGGAATCAAACTAAAGTATAAGTTTAATTCATTTATTTTATAGTATTCTTCTTAGATATTCGCGACTGTTACACATAAATTAAACTAAGTTATTTACGGTTTTAAGCGCGACATTTATTTATTTTGCCAACGTTTCGGCTACTTTATAGCAGCTGTGATCACGGTTTAACTCGAGGCTACATATCAATTAGTAAGGTTTAAAAAATTATTAATCCGAGCGTGGGGCGGTTTGTAACGCGCCTCGCGGGAGAAGTGAGCGCCGCGCCCCCATCTCGACGGCATAACGGCGGGCGAGAACCCTTTTCCCGGGTAACCATGGCTGGAAGCTGTGATGTCTAGGAATGTGAAACATACTCAAGCCGCAGCATTGATATGAAATAAAAGAATTGATATAGTGAATATTAATAAAATTTATTAAATGAATAAAACATAATATCAATAAATAAATAAAAAATAATATCATCTAGTAGTAAGAACCCTTCGCTGCAATACCGTTAACCCTATGTTCACAAAGTAGGTTATATAGAAGCGCTGATCTAGAAACAGGTAGACTCTCAAAGATCGTTGTATAATATATATAATCATTTGTAGTAATATTATATTGTAAGTGTAAAATATTATTGTTTTTATGAACAATGACAAATATATCAACTCATGACAGAAGCTCATCACCTGAGTACCCCTTGCCTTTAAGCCAAAAGTATTTCTATGAACATTTCATAACAAATTATATAATTTTGTGTAAGGCACCCCTCCTTATCCACCCGGCTGATGCTATGCCACATCATTAGCTATCAGTAAACGAGCTCACATCAAGACTAAGGAAGAACCTCCAAACTTTTAATTATAATTTGTTGAAACAACTATGAATATTATCTAAAGCTACGTCGGTTCACAACGTACTATAGCTGGCGAGAAGAACCGACAAGAAACTCTCCAGCAGTACGTCCTAACATTTTAGAAAACACATTTGGAGTGCCTTAAGTGTATAATGAATTGGGAAAACCATAAGACTTGAGTAAACGTATCATCAAAGTCACTCTTCCAAAATATCAAATAAAATAGTAAATATGAGGAATAATACCTCAGCGACCTCCCCAGATACAAGATAAGAAGAGTATTACAATGAAGTAAAGATAAATTTTAAATAAAGATTAAGCAGTGACACCTTCTACATCTCATGAAATTCCCATTAAGTTATTAGTGTAAGAGTTTCAGGATGTTCCTCCGTGAATATGAAGTAAAGATAAAGGTAAAATGGAAAGGTTTAAATTGAAATAGTCATGAAATGGTGGTACTCTTCATCAAGGGTGTCAACATCAGTAATACTGCTCATATATAATTTCTTATTAATAACCCTGTCTAATTCAGTCAGGATTTTCAAATTTGTCCAAATAAATATAATTTGATATAGTATATCTGATTAGCAAAATTAAAGTTAAAATAAACAACTCTATTGCACTAAACCATGCCAAATGCCGAAGGCAAACCTTCTTAAACAAGAAAGTATTTAAATCATTAAAAAAATTGTAAAACCTAATAAACTTTAAATTTATTAAAGTCCGTCAAGCTTTCCCAAACACGTCGCATGATTGTTGTATAGTGTAATGTTTATGACATTGTAGTGTTATAAAAGTTTATATAAATATATACAAATATATGAATAATCTAAATTCGATGGGGTAAAAGCAGTACTTTTTACCATCGTAACTTTTCATGTTGTGGGAGCAATACTTAAAAAAACTCTCACATTTGAATATTTTTCTTAGTATAGGTTACAGTTAAATGTACCAAATTTCAGCAGTGTAGACCTAATCTCGGAAAATAGACGGACAGACGGACACGACGAAATCATAAGGGTTCCTTATTTTACAATAGAACCCTAAAAGTGGGTCGTTATTAGTATAACATATTTTCGACTAACAGTATCAAAGGTAGTTTTATCGATATCGACACGAGTTATATGTACAGATTATACGTCACTATAGGCAGACTCGTGTAGCCAAAAAAACAAACTTCGATATTCAAATTTCAAATTAGTCTCCAACGCAATAAGGACTACAATTTCTTGAAGAATTTCGCATTAGTCTCGTGTGTGTGTGTGAAGTGGGCAAGACTTTGAATATTTTTTTTATTTGGGCATTGTTATACAAATATAGACTCAATTTCTTCGCAATAACAGTTCAAAGTAAAACAGAGATTCGTCGGAAGTCGATGCGAGATGTTTCATTAATTCGATTATAGAATCGATGTTTTAAACATCAAGTTTAATAAACAACTATAAGTTATTTTATTAAAAATAAGCAATTATTAGACAAGAAAATACTCACATATGAAATGTTACACCATCTTTTTCTAGATTTGCGGTATTTGACTTTTTATCGCACACGTTAACAGCACAGGTTGGCATTTTTGAGGAGCTCCTCACACAGCCATAACGATACTAAGACTGTTAGAAATCGATTATTGAACTAGTTTTTATAAACGCGTTAGATTTTATAATCTTGTACCTTGGCGGAGGGGTATGCTCATACGAGGCTTGTCCATTGGTTTAATGGTCTAAGGATGCGGTTTACGCTGATCGATAGTAAATTCCCGGACTTAATATCTGCGGTACATTGTATCCCGAGAATCCTACGGGAATTTTCTTGGGAGAGTTCCTTTTCCGCAACAAAACCTTAAAAAACAAAAATGAACATACCGTCGAAATGAGAACCTCCTTTCGGAAGTCAGTTAAAAATTAAAAGATAGAATTTTCTGTATTATTATACACAGCTATAAAATAAAAATCCTATACTACTATATATTAACAAATATGAGATTTCGGTAAGCACGTCTCTTGGCTGGTGTTTAACGAATCGGCTGTTCTAATTAAAGCCACTTGTTTGACGAACTCGTACATTTGTCGTGGGAACCTCGTTTTCTGTATAAACAGGGATGATATGACTAACAATGAGAGTTAAGCTGAAATATTTTAATGGACATTTCACTTTTAAAAGAAATATTTATTTCTAAAAATGCTACACTTAACAATAATTAATAATAATAACAATAATAAACTTATCCCAGTCTTGGGAGCACTACGCAAAATTTCTAACTACCTCACAAAGTACGGCTCATCATTTACAATTCCCTTGTGAAGTCTGATCTTGAATATCTTATAGAAATATGGGGTCAGCCGCTAAAACAAACTTAAAACTATTACAAATTACACAAAATGAAATTGTCAAAACATTATACCATCTAGAATAATCTAGATTATCTCACTCCAACTAAACAGTTATATTCTAAAACTAACCTATTTAATATTTCTCAAATTTACACATATAATACCTGCATATTAATAAAAAAATAACTAATAAAAATACACACTCCAAGCTATCCTTTCCTGCTAAAACATATAAATATAATATCCGGAAGAAAAAGCAATTTCAATTAAGTGTACCACGAACAAACTACGAGAAAAAAAATATTATGTTTGAAGGTGTGCACTTATTTAATAAATTGCCAGACGACCTACAAAAATATAAAAATATAAACTTTTTCAGAATAAAACTAAAAAAACTTTTCTTAAAACAAATATAAAATAAAAAACCGCAACATAATTTTATCGAAGACTGCACAGGACCACATTAGTATTAAGAATTATACTGTATTACTTACTAATTATTATTTTAATCTCATTGTAAGTGAACTACACGTTCTTATGAGAAATAAAGTTCTTTAAACCTTAACAATAGATAGTGGCAAGTCACCAACTGCCCATTTTTCCATGTTCCCCGAACATTGCTTCGGGCAGACGGCATAGTCACCATATTCCCAGAACCCTAGTACTACACTTCACCCCAATAGCCTGGTACTTTTTGGTCTCATTTCCCACAATATTCCTATACTGGCCGGGACTTGTCCTTGGGTGAATTATTATATGGTGTAGGCATAATCGCTGGTCAGTGTCACGCCACATTTAGATTGAATTTGTCAAGGGGCCTCTATCAGTTGGCTTTCCCATGGCCCCACGCAAACCCTCCAAAAGTCCGGGCCATTTTTATGACCCGTGGCCTTCAAAGAGATACAGTATAACAATAATAATTAAAAAGTGTTCCGCAATTTGCGAAATGAGGTTGGCACTCAGTATTTTGCTGTGCAGAAACATAGTGCAGGTGCACACTGATTTTCAGTGCGCACCTCCTTAATCACATAAGTCATACGACCCATTTTAAAAACAAGCTAAATTAAATTAAATTACAGTCAACATTACGTGAAATAAATATTAACAAAGAAAAAGAAGCAGAAAACAATGATAGCATAATAAAAAAAAGTGAAGATACGTACCTATAAAATAAATAAACCTAAATAAAGCACTTATTAACACATGTTACCTGTGAAACATTTAGTTAAGCTGTTTGGATTTTGTTCCTTTCCAGTCATTGTGACGTTACTGAAAAACAAAACACGTTTATCTATGATGCCAGTTGCCAAGTCACTCGATGTTTACCACGAAGGATTTTATGATTATATTTTTTTAATGCCAGACTATAGCCGACAGGCTGACATCCCTATATCTCTCTATGGGAAGGCATCAGTAAAACCATAAGAATTCAATTAATAATACTCATAATAACAATCGTCAGAAAAACACATACATTGTATATTACCATTTTAAGCAAGTTACGCTTGACTGCTGTACCATAAAAATTAAGCTTTTTTACTTTTTTTTCAATCAATCATTATTTATTTCCTCAAAACATGGTGTAGACATATTATAAGATGACATGTTGTTCATAAGATTTCATATGTTTTTGCCGATCAGGCATGTAAATTAAACATATTTAAAATTACTTAAATAATTATACTAAGTCAATTTAAAAAGAAAACTGTGCGTCTCGGGACACCCCACACATGTGGTAACTTAAACTAATCTAAGTTGAACTATTTAATATTGAAATTGTTGAATTTGAGAAAAGCTTAGGTTCTTAAATTTTATGTATATTAATATGATAATGTAAGAAAAGATCTTTATCGATTATAGAATATATTTTATTCTTAGTTACAATTCTTGCAAATGAACATTATTAGTATCATTATTTTATTTAATTACCGAAATACGGCTAGCGCTGTGGGTTAGAGTGAAAGAGTAGGAGCCTTCCTACTGCTGCCGTTAGCGTGAGAGAAAGGGAAGCCAGACAGCCCGGCGCCGTAACGTGTTACGTAACGAAGCGGGTTACCCTCCCATAAGAAGTTATCACTTCAAAAATAGTGTGTCATACAAATATAAATATAGTCAACAGTACTAATTATTACTTAACTTTAACTTTTTTATTGGTAACTTGCCAAAATGTATGAAAGCCTGATTAGCTTTTAATGAAAATGATAATCTTATCCGAAATTAGCTTGAGCGGTGTATTGGGACCAAAAGCTATAAAAACAGATAGATTTACGGCATTCGATAGTAATAAACTAAGCACGTTATCTTCGAAGAGGCGACTATAAGCTTGACCACTAAATCTATGGAGGGCGATTTACACTCCTGCGATCAGAGTATAGTTTACAAGAGAACGACATGACAATCTTCTAGTGGTTTGACGGACGGACACGTGTATAATAAATTCCAATATTTTTACAAGTAAAAAGACAGGCGTGAAAATAACACATTATATCTAACTTAAAAAATATAATTACAGAAATCATTTTAATGACTCGACAGCAATTAAAGCTGTAATTTATTAATTTTATTTGTACCTACTTGTCTACACAAAGGTATCGCGTGTTGGCACGAAACCATTATTCAAATGGCAATACTAAAAGGTTATGTCTTTCTGAGTGGCAGCACTTGAAAGGTCACAAAAATTATGGTTCTTAGAGTGGAAACACCAATAAATAAAGTCTTCTTGAAAACGCATCCGTGTTGAAAATTTCTCCAACAACCTAAAATCCACATATATCAATTTAATCGTCGAACCAAGCTTCTAACTAATGAAGCAAACACTACTTGTGATCTCAGTTATGACTGTCCGCTTATTGGAATCCAGGTAGTGTAAAGCCGCATTTTCATTAGGGGACATTTGTTGCGCGACTCTGTCGCTCGACACGAAATTCACGTGTCCCGCGCGATGTTGCCCGATGTCGCCCGACGTCGCTTGGGACATTTACGGGTCGCGCAACTTGTCGTTTGTCGATGGTCTGCGATCGTCGACGCGCGCGACCTTCGTGTCCCTCGACAGTCGCCGGACAAGCTTTGAGTGGTGAGAACGTGTGTCGCTTTGTGTTCCAAAAATGGCAGTAGTGTGGTCCAACAAGATTTTTTTTTTTTTTTTTTTGAGGCCAGGGAAAATGCTTAACCGATTTACGCACTCTCTGGGCCGTCACTAGGAAACGGCACGCATCCACCGGGGGCGATAACACTAGCAATTGTATGCTTTGTTTGTGCTTCGTCCGCGATGGCGTGACACAGAGGAGTGTGGAAGACTCAGAGCGATGCCGCACGGACGAGCAACCTCAATACCCACTAAAAACCCCCTCCTCCCTGTCGACCCTGCGCTTTTGTTTGTGTTGGAAAGTCTGAGATGTAGAACATAGTTACTCAACAGTCGACCCAGCGCAATAAAGTGCCTGGAGTGTGCCCTGGGAGAACACACCCCACTTCGAGACGGGGGCAGATGAATCCCTTGCGTTACCTAGTAGCTAAGGGCCCCCCGTACCGGAACCTAACTCAGGGAGGAAGTAATGCGCGTACCTGCCTCTCCGGGTGCCAGCTGAAGGCCGGCGACCTCGGGTGGAGGCATTAGCACGCGCTGCAGGACTTCGCTCCCTGTCCCTTTCTGCGGCCTCTTTGAGAGACATTACTACCTCACAGAAAGTAACCGCAGACTCCCAGCGGTCGTCGCTGTGCAACATGGCCGTTACCAAGTCGATCACGACTGGCCAATGTGAACGAGTCATATGTCGCGGGACATTGTCCCACAACTTTTGCAGAGACAACTACGTGAATGTCGAGCGACAAGTATCTGCGACATGTCGCCTAATGAAAATGCGGCTTTAGTCGACATTTTTGACCCAACACAAGGAAAGTAATCTTACTGATCTGATACTATCGAGTGCCTGTATGACCTTCAGAGAATGTTCTCCAGCGAAACAAAATTAATTTGAACACGTTTGAATTTCAATTTTAATAAACCTTTTGTGTATGTTTCATATAAACGAAAAATACTTCTACGAATCGCATGTTAGAATTATTTATTATACAATCCAAACCTACAAGGTAAACTTCCTTCGATATTGAATTGCAAGGGCTCCAATAAATTGCAACAGCAGCGCCTCCTTTTGGCTATATAATTATTTATAAAGTTAATAAGTATCCCAAGTGGTTGCGCCGAGTAACACCTCCTTGTAAATTCTTTCTCCCCATCTTCGCCATCAAGAATAAAATAAAACTGTAAATGAAGAATGCGCTAAACAAGAGTCAGAACTGTCATTGCTGACACGGCCATAAATTACGTACTATATAAATTTGTTGGAACACAATAAAGTGAATAAACTGCTACAATTTTTGCATTTAATCAGAAGATCCTAGAGAGAGTGTGAACCCCCGGGGGACGAGCGCAGTGTGGCGGCGGACTGGTGGCGAGGTGAGTATTTCCCTCCTTGCTTCTTCTTCCCGTCCCTTTGCCTTCTCCCGGCCATCATCGCGCCCGCACCTAGTGTTGACCCGGGATATAAGCTAGCTCTGTGCACACGATTGTATACGATCCAATAATCTCATTTATAAAATAGCAAGGTGTAAATCGTCCTGCAGAGTTTAATAGCGATGCGACAAAGACATGAGTTATATGTGCACGGGCTAGTGCGCGTTGTGTCGGCAAATTGCGGGCGACATTGCGACAATTGCGCACCAATTTCACGTTGTTGCTGACCACTTTGATACTATGTTGTACGGCGGACGAATTCCTTGTGCAGATTGTTTGATGTCTATTGATCGTAAATTTTTAAGCTAGGTCATCATTATAGATATTCAATGACAGATATGACAGGATATAAGGACAGCGGTAACGTTAAAAAAAATGCTATTTACGAACACCGTTATATGTTACACTCAATCTTAGAGTTGGTTACCGTTTGGTAAGCGGTTTAAAAGTCTTTATATCACAGCAGGTACTTCATGGTCCCCCGAGGTCGATTCGAGTGCCTCCAACTTCGATTCCAATGTCCAGAGGTGGACGATTACGATCGCCGTTAAAAATTACGACCTTTTGCAGTGCCAGCTCCAGGCCGGGTCGCAGGATCCTGCCTGCTACTTGAACCACCCCAGCCATGCCCAGGATGAACGGCTGCCTGGGGGTTCCCCCGCACGGTGCGATCAGCGTGTCATCTGTGTAACATATGACACTGACGAACTTGTAACACAACTCTAGATTATTATGGCGGCATACTGTAGACCAGGTGTGGTATCCATCCAGGCGGGCAAATACCCTTCCACCTGGTTATGGGTTGTTTTGTCGTCTTACAGCAGGCCACCCGGTTGCAGGAAACTGTATTCTTTTTCTCTCCCTGCACTGATCAAAGATGTAAAACATGTAATAAACTTAAAATAACGTAGTTACAGGAAAGGCAGGAAAGAATAATAAACGTTTTGTCAAAAAACTTAATCAAAATATCATGCCACCTATGGTGACAGTGCCCAGATTATAGCAATCCAGTAATAACGGGCATGCGGCACCGACATATGGTCGCACCTACCTTCGTCATACGCACCCCAAAGGAGTGGACCTCATTGCCGGAGTCTGTCTTTTCCGATACTTATAACCTTCTAGGTAAGCGTGCTCCATCCTAGACCACATCTTCGCTCCACATAGGGCAAGATTGTGGTCAAACGTGAACTCATACTACAATAAAAAAAAGACATGTGTGCGTACACACGTAAGAAGTGAAACTTCATTATGACCTTATTTTTCGAAAAATGATCTACTATATGCAACTTAACAGAAATTGGTCAAATAAATAAAGCCCCTACCACGGTCGAATCGACTGTGGTAGGGGCAAGAAAACAAGATGGCACGTAACCGAAAAAAGTGACGGTAATTGTTTTTGAAAAAGAAAGTTGGAGAAGTTTCACTTCAAAAAACTAAAAAACTAAAATGTATAAAATAACTTATTTCTAAAGCTTTTAAATATTAATATATATTATCTAAAACATCTTAAAGTCGGTGCTTAGTAATTTTCAAAATATAGTAATTTTTATTATGTTTTACTTTGCACCGACTTCAAGATGTTTTAGATAATATATATTAATAATAATAGCTTAAGAAATAAGTTATTTTATACATTTTAGTTTTTTCGTTTTTGAAGTCGGTTTTTTTAAACGAAGTTTTTAAATTTTTTTTGTTACTTTTTAGTGTCTAGCTATGTATGGGTGGACATACGATGGTGCCGCGCTTCTTAAAAAATATAGGTCCCAAGAACCGGGAACAAAAAAATGATCGTAAAATGAAAACTACTGGGCCAAACTATGTAAAATTTTTAGGGGACTAATTGGAAGCTATTCCGCGTCGAACAAAAAAGAATCACGTAAATCGGATCATAAATGACGGAGTAATCGGCGAACATACATAAAAAAAAGCAAAAAAAAAAATCCCGACGAATTGAGAACCTCCTCCTTTTTTCGAAGTCGGTTAAAAGCGTGTGCGTCTCGGTACGCCCGACAGAAGTGATAACTGAAACTAATCTAAGTTAAACTATTTAATATTGAAATTGTTTAACTTGAGAAAAGCTTAGATTATTACTTAAATTATATGTATATAGCGCATGGGTTAGAGTAAAAGAGGAGCCCTGCTACCGCTGCCGTACACGTGAGAGAAAGGGAAGCCAGACAGACTGGCGCCGTAACGCGTTACTTAACGATGCGGTTTACCCTCCCATAAGAAGTTATCACTTCAAAATATCTCATTTTAGCAAGGTATATAGCCGTGGTAATAGTGAAATAACTTGGATTGAAATTAAGGCAAAGAATTTGTCTAATTTTGTTAATATTAATATGACATAGTGTTAAATATTCAATGGCCGCTGTCGTATATTTTAAGCGGATATTACCAATAGCATACTAATTACGTTAGCCACTGCACTGGTCGGAGTTATTTCTAAGTAACGATATCAAAACGATACTTTGTTATTTAAATAAAATAGTAGCATACTTGTAAGTGTTGAATGCACCTCAAGGCTAGCTTACGTTCATGAATGTCCAGCAGTGTACAATGATTGGCTGAAGAAGATGAACCTCAAACAAAGATGAAATAAAGTAGTTAGCAATACAATGAGGCAAGATTGTCAGCCTGAGTGGTTAAGCTCAGTATTTTAGACATGATCTTGAGGAGATAGAAAAATATAAAAAAATGGTAATTTTAACCGCCACGCGTCGGCCAACATGTGTGTTTTAGCTTAGTATTTTAGGCGTTATTTTGAGGCAATATAGATAAAATATATAAAAAATTTAAAACTTTAATCCTCGGCCTGCGCATGAAATTTGGCCTGCAGGGTGTCGAGATTGAAGTTTTAGAAATTTCCCAAATTGATCATCCAGACCGTCGTTATTATTAGATTAGTATATTAGTTTATAAAGTCATAGTAATTTTATTTTAATATTTGGCTTGACATTTACAAGCCTGAAAAAATACCACAATATTATTCCAGCATTTGGAGGCAGTATACCTAAAACTACCCCTAAAAGCAACCATACCATGTCGTTGCGTCAAAAGCTGCATAGTGCATTGCTGCAGTCCAGCCGATCCTTTAGAAGAGAACCAAGAAAGCTTTTTATATAAGTATGAAGGAGCTTTATGGTTAATAACTCCAAAAAGTAGGCAGGCGGTGTTTCATTTTCAACATTGAACAGTTGTTTATAACAAGCATGGCGGCTAAACTGTTCGGTCCTCCATATATTGGGAGGCCCGAGACCAGCAGTGGGACATTTGTGGGTTGTTATTGTAATCATATATTATAATAATATCTTTTAAGTAATTCCAATTTTATAAAACACTAGCTGTACCCGCGGTTTCACCCGCGTGGTGATTGAAAATCGTTATATTTTGGATAATGCACACTATATCTTTATAAATTATAGCCTATGTGTTATGATGTCTAAGCTATATTATTAGAAATATTCATTAAAATCTATTTAGTAGTTTTTGTCTGAAAGAGTAACAAACATACATTTCTATACACATCTGTACATCCATACACCCATTCTTAATAACTTTCGCGTTTATAATATATATAGGTAAGAGATTATAGAATACAATAAATGACGAGGTGAATTTCCTCTCGTTGTATTATCGGTAGTCTGAATTAGGGCGTAGTTTTGCATAATCTATTAGCATTTGGTTTATGTTTGCGCGCGGGTCCAGCTTGATAACGTGCCATTTTGGCCTCAAATGAGAATGGGCTTTAACGTAAAACATATTGTATAGCCCATTTTGACTTAGTTTATATTTACTCTTCATTCATGTTACAACCATTTTGACAATTTCACGTTTCTATTTAACTGTTTGATAATAGGGGCTTGGATTTTTGATTTTCAAAATTAGCAAGTTACTAGGCAAGCCGATCACGTCTGTGACTGAACTGATGGAGCAAACTTGTCTTGGAGTAGAGACGGCATTTCACTAAACGCAGTGTAAGATGCTCCGCAGATCAATCAATAATTCGTTCATGGGGGAATCTCCAGAGCTTCTTGTTCGTGGATGAGAATGGCAGGAGATCTGGATATTTGGCGCAGACTTGGGGAGGTCTACGTCCAGCAGTATACATTGATTGGCTGAAAAAGAAGAAGGATTTTCACGTGGATTAGCTATCATAAACTAGATATGTGTCCCAAGTTATATCTTAATCATTAGTTCATGGGGGAATCTTCTGAGTTTCTTTTTCGCAACTACGTTTTTTTTAAACTCATGATGGATCAATTACTATAATACCTTTAATTAATGGTCATTATTGTCATCAACAAGGCACTTGAATCGATAAAATGTTAATATTTACAAAATTTCAATTTATGACTTAGGACTTCCAATTTATGAAAGATTTTTAAGTGTTTAAAATAAAAAGATTTTTTAGCCTTCTGGTTAGCATCGTCGCGTCCCAAATTCAAAAGATGCAGGTTCGAATCCTGGCCAGAAAGCATATGTACTTCTCTTGGAGAGTTTCCTCACGTAATGTGTATATTGTTACAATTAGAACGTACTAAAGTGTAGGAAAACATTGTGATGATACCTGCACATCGAGGTTACCGATGTGTCAAACCTGCCATACCAACTTGGACATAAGTGGTGGGTTTTTAAGGCGGGAGAAGTGCATTTCGCATACTACCGGGTCCTTTACTAGGGATTAGACCAAAGCGACGAGAGGTGAGACCATGAATAGGCACCAGAGTCAAATCGCCGTCTTATGTGGAGACTCGAACACTCAATACTCCACTAAAACCACAGTCCTGCCACATGGGAGACACATGCCCCGCGCTCTCATGGTAGGAAAAGCGTGAGACTTAGAACGTAGTTACGCCCACGCGTCAAGAATGTCCCGGGAAGTAGTGCAAGCTCTCAAACTTCGTCGACAGGGGTGCGACTCCTGAGCTCTCTATATGTTGGAGGGGGGGAGGGGCCCCTGCAGCGGTATTTACGGGAACGCTTATTCATGTGTTACGCCAACTATGATTGGAGCACGTGTTACGTGGACGATTTTAATTCCCTAGTATCCTTCTTCTATGCAAATACTGCTTTAAGTGTCTATTAAACCGTTAAGGGTTGCCTCAAAGTCGTAACAGCGTTCGTGAATTGACCAATTCCAATAAATTAAAAGTCGTTTTGCAAAAATGAAAATGAAGCGGCCATCGAATAAATTATGGCCAAACTTCCGAGTGTCATTAACGCGTGAAAAATAAAAAAAGCAAAGAGAAGTCGTAATACCAGAAAGGAATCACAATTCGGCGAACGCGGCGTCAATAAAAAACGGACAAGGAACATTTTCATGAAGTAATGTTTGGTTCTGTAGACTGTTTTTAAGCATATTAGCATCGGCTTCATCATCATGTGAATGTGGAAGCGATCCAGCTCCTCGACATCACGGATATAACGAGAGCTACACGAGAACTAATGCTACAAACACAACAAAAGTGTAGTGTAATGTGCTAGCTATTAATAAAGAACACAAGAACAAAGTGTCTTCGCCTTAATAGAGATAACAAGAAAAGTGTTAATAGACACTTTCTTATTATGAATACTTTTAATTAATTAAGGTTATATTTAAATTACTTAGTAATCATTTAAGATTAGATGGTAATATAAATGAGGTATTTCATTTTAAATACCTATTTATAAAAAAAAAATATTTACATGGCATGGCTCTGTTCTATAATGAGCTTCTTCTTCTGACTTCAATTCTATAGCATTGAAGTACTCTGTTAGTGTAGCCACTTTTTTTATTAGAAAGCCTAGCAAGAGAAGACCTCGGTGGGTATCACGCGGGATACTCACCCGGATACTCAACTAAACTTGCATAGCATGCACTACTCAGTTTACCACGCAATTTGTCAATGTGAGTCCTCTATTGGAGACCCAGAAAATTGATATTATCTGCTTGATCAATGGTCATTCCGTCCACCACAACGCAAATAGATCTTGATGCTCGGCCACTCAGGGAATAATATCGGTAGATCACAAGAGGTTGTATCGGAAAAGGACTTTTCCTTTCAAGGGGCACCCCTCCCTAAAGATACTGACGAATTAGTGTTCCTCTCGTTCCTATTCCCACCAACGCCGGCTGGAGTACCGGGTAAATATTAAAAATTACCATTTGGTCTTGTGCTGTTGGATTACCGATCCCGCCGTGTTAGGTAGAACAATGTGTATGTCATGTATATTTTTTATTCTATAAATAAGTTTACATTTAAATTAATGATAATAGTTTCCCTAATTATGAATACTGTTTATTGAATATTACATTAACGAGAACTATTATGAAAGTTGAATAATTAATTAATGCTGCCCGGACCTACGCATTTCCGGGCCATTGATATTGGAAATTCAACTTTGCCAGGCGGGTTGATAAGTTTGATACATCAGGATGTGGTGTTTACAATAATATGTTGAGTGGTGAGCCGATAACATTCAGTCTGGTGGAGTGGTTGACCCACCGTTGGGTCAGAATTCATAGATCGATCGCTAAAGAGGAGTAATACAATAAAACGTGGCTTTTTTATGTAGATGAATTAACGTAAATGTTATTTTGTCCATTAATTCAAATTTTCTAGACGGTTGAAACCTTGGGAGTCCTGTCCCACACGCTATAAAAATGTTATATAAATCATACCCAGACTTGTTTATTTTGGTAGGCAAGTGTCAGCCTTAAGTCATAAAGTAGGCACATTGTAATGATACGAAACACAAAGCTTAATATTTTATTTATTATTATAATGTATGTCTTTGACGACCACGGGCCATAAAAATTGTTTGGACATTTGGAGGGCTTGCGCGGGGCCATGGAAATGTCAACACGTAGAGGCTTGACAAATTTAATGTAAATGTGGCGTGACACTGACCGGCGATTATCTCTGTCTACACCATATAATAATGCACCCATGGACAAGCCCCGGCCAGTGTGGGACTATTGTGGGAAATGAGAACAGAAAGTACCGGGCTATTGGGGTGGCCCTGCCTTGGCCCCCGGAGCCAGGTACGAGGTGTCGCCACTCACCTAAGGCTTCGCCACAAAGCCCCCCTGCGGGATTATTATAATGATTATTGAAGTGTAACTTCTTTATCGGCGTTGGAAAAAATTTACCGTCACATTTTTCGGTTACGCGTCACGTCACATTTTTATATTCTTTCTATTATTTTGGTGATCAGTGAAGTGTTATTTATCTATTTATTCGAATTAGTGGTCGCCCAATGGTCGAAATTCGACCATAATCAATTTAAATTATAAGTTAGAACTATAGAATACTACTATAGAAGAGAACCTTAATAATGGTTCACTTCTATAATCACAAATTTCGCCTAGGTTACACTGTTAATTTTACTTTAACAATAAACAATAGAGTATATATATGTGTGTGTGTGTCATGGTATGGTATGGTATATCTTTTTTATTGATTTAATGTATTTTTTATACATAATAAAAAAAAAAAGCATTAGTCGCTTCTTTTCCATGTAAACCATAAGTGTGCGAAATTTCATACTCCTCCGTCCTCGCAATTTTCGTAAAAAGGGGTAAAAAGTTTTTGCTGTGTCTTTGCTTCACGTATTAATGCATAGATAATAATAGTTTCTTTCCTTTAAATAACAATTTTCATATCATTATTGTTGTTATGCGAGAGGGGGTATGCACTCGGATTAGATGGAAACACGATTTCCATTTTTTTATTCTTTTGTCCATTATCTATCTCCTCCTAAATGTAAAATGTGTCTATCCTTGTCTTTTATTCTAGAATTTTCTACCTTTTACTAAAGGTGTTACGGACTCTTTTATTGAAAGTGACATATTAAGAGAAAAAATATAGTTGTCAATTTAGATCCAAATAAATGTCTGTTATATGAAGACGTGCTTATTATTTCTTTAAAGAATAAATTATTAGAAAGCGCGAATATTACCCCAACAAAAGGTCTTGAAATAAATTTGCTTTTCCAGAACATTCTAGTATTTAATAAGCACTATTAGCCCTTTCACTGTGAGTGTCTACTATATATACACTTAACTGGTAAAATAGCGGAACGCTAGTAAAAACCCCAAAAATGAAAACTTTTTACTAAATGCTGACTGATTATATATTTTAAACCTTCATTTCATTACAGTTATTTAAGGTTTTTAGTGTAAAGAATCTTAAATTATTCAACTTTTCCAAGTTAACAATATTTTTTCACATTTCGGAATATATACAATAGTCTTTTTATACATATTATAATTATTATATTTGCCATTTCAGCGACTATACAGACATGAAACTGAGCGATGTTAATTTAGTTGTAACTTGAAGTGAAACTTCTTTAGAATTGTTGTGATTTGAAAATCGATGAAACGAAAAGGAGGTAATCACATAAAATTCAGCCTTATTTAATTCGAAATAAAAGACATTTCTCCTTAACCGTAAGTATTAATTTACAGTTTAAATAAAACTTAAAAGATATCAAATTAATTTTAGCTCTATCTGTATATACTTAAGGCAGATATTCTTTTATACTGAGTTCAATGGAATTTGTGCGTAACAGTGCATTGAATTTTGAACTTTATGCTAGTGATTTAAAGTGTTATTTAGATTGAATTTTTTGATTTAAAATACTGACTGATGTAGGCTAAAATAATTATACTTATTTTAATAAAAGTTAGAGAAGAATTATCTGTGAGTATATTCTCTGAAGGAAATCACTTCTACTGCGTGTGAACTGCACACACACACAATTTTTTTTCTGTTCCGCTACTTGTGCCTATGTGTGTATTGTTTACTTGGACAATGTGTCGCAGAGGGCATTAGTTGTAAGCGTTATAACTAGATGGCGCTATCTAATAATCGAACACACTATGGTTTGTAAAACATATTTTGTTAACACCTTTGTACTTTTCTGATAAATCAGTTTAGTCCAATAACCCAGTACTTCAAGTCAAGTAAGTGTTTTTATTTAGTACTAGTGCAATTTAGGTCATCTAGAGCACAATGAAAATTAGACGATACCCCAGGGACCCCCAAAAATGATAACTTGAGACGTCATAATTAAAACGCTCGGAGAAATTAATCCGGGGACCGTTGACTAGCTGAGCGTGAAAACGACCCAAATGAGTTTTGTTTTATAACTTCAATTTTTTTACGAGTCCCTCTTGCTACAACCGATTGGTGTGATTGCAATTTTCTTTTATTAGGCTTATGTAACTATGCTTATGTAATACTAGTTGTTAACTGCGACTCCATTCGCATTTTTTTTTGTTTTCTGAATGAAAAAGTTCTTTAACGTGTATTCCTTCATTAAAAAGCTTAAGTTTGTGGCGACCGAGGGTAGAACTGTCCAGCAGCGTAAATCAGTTCTAGAACTTAGAAAACAACACTAGAACATTCTGGAAGGAAAAGACAAGGACGGACATATTTAGAAAGGGATAGACGATGAACGAAAGACAGAGATAGATAGATGTTAGAAAGGGATAGACGATGAACGAAAGAAAGAGATGGATAGATGTTAGAAAGGGATAGATGTATAAACGAAAGTTCCCGAACAGAAGGTTCGTGAAAGAAGAGACAGATAGATAGATAGATGGGTTCTACAAAATTCTTCCAGGTATATAAACAGCGTAAGGCGCGCCCACCGGGCAGTTTTAGAGTTGAGTTCAGTCCAAGACGGTGAAGCGACAAGTCCGATACTAAAGAGTTGGAAGAGAAGGTTAATAGAAGACAGAGACGAAATAAGTGGTGAATTTAGTGACAAGTTTGGTGGACAGATACGTGAAGGAGGTGTGTAACGTAGTTCGAGAGAGGATCCAGAAGCGAGCTACACGCGATAATATCGGAGGTGGTCTACGCAATATCGGCGACGGTATTGAGGGTGTGACAACTTATTGTCGGGAGTATGCATCGTTGGTCGTGCGTATAAGGGCAACCCTGCAGAGAGGTACTACGTGCGGCTGTGTAAGTCAATAAAAGCTCTTAGTCAAAAACTGGTGTTTTCTTCCAATCCATAAGTACGTACCCCCGCTCGCACGTAACAATATTTTTGATTTATAACGTTTTATTATTGCATAAGTTCAGCGGACAGGCAGACGGGTCTGATGATGGAAAGCGATACCGTCGCCTATGGAGATATGTAACAACAAAGATGCTGCTAATGAGCTCTCTAAAGGGATCCTGGAATCTGGCCACTAATGCCGGAACACAGCTCAAGGATGTTAAGGTGGAATTTCCCTTTTTTGATGAATTCGAAGTTTTCCGAACGAATATGCGTGAAGATCTCGATTGTTGCGTACAGAGAGCACCTCCACTGACCCGCCCGCTGGAGCACACCTCTCCACGCCCCGTATGCCGCCAACGCCCATAGCTCGCAAAGTTAGCAGCTAGGCGTCGGACGGAACGTGGGAGATAGAAGCGGCCTTGGAGGCCGGAAATGCTCACTCACTCGTTCATTTGCTTCACATTACTCACATACAATAGCACCAATACGCATTCTTTGTATTTCTTCTACGTATAGTTTAAATGTAAATAACGCCATAATAAACCATAGAGCCCACATCGAGTTTTATTTTAAAGAAGCAAGTGCAACTAAAAACCAGAACCCTGTTATAATTTTAAATAGCAAGATATTCGTGACGTATGGATATTTCTGCTAAATCAGCATTCCAGACAAGAGTCTTAAATTAAATCCAGTACAAATAGTAGGTATTTAAATATTTTGCTTAGCATAAAGGCAGGCATCGGAGCCACGCTTCAGTCGCTGCTTTATATTCAACCCTGTACATGTTTGCCCTCCTCTTTATTCCACTCACGGAATAAATCTTTCTCTTTATTTATCCTTTCCACAACTAACCTATTGTTTTTTTCCCTCGTGTTCCCTTCATAGTGATTTGGATTCCTTTTTGTGTACATTTAGCTGTTTGATTTGAATTCACCTTTGTTTTTTCGCTGTCTTTAACAACCGACGCCTTTCATATTTGGATAAAAAGATTGTTTTGCGAAGCGGATGTCTTACGACTGATATTGACGTTTGGTGTTCATTTTTGGGAAATCATATCTGTTTTTCTTTTAGAAATGTATCTATTTATCAATCTACGTCGTCGTAGTAGCGTAATGGCCGGCGAAGGCGTCTTTAACTCAAAGGGCGTGGGTTCGATCCTCGCCGGAACGGATGCACCGCACCGGCATTTTTCTCACCTAATATGCATATTATCACGTACTAATAGCGGTGATGGGAAACATCGTGATGCAACCTACACATCGAGAGATAACCGATGTGTCAAACCTGCCAAGCTGCCTTAGACAAGCGTGGCGGGTATATTGTCCTTTCCCCCTATAATGGGAGGCCCGTGCCCAGCAGTTTTTTCCTATTGCATGAGTTCAGCAGACGGCCCACATGATGGAAAGCGGTTACCATCGCCTATGGACATTTGCAAAAAATACAATTTGCTACAAATGCGCTGTTGCTCTCTTAAGGGAGGCTGGAACCTGGTCACTAATGTCGAAACACAGTTCAAGTTCAAGGAACTAACATTATAAAACTTGTACTTTTGTATGTTTGTAACGAATAAACACGAAAACTACTGGACCGATTTCAAAAATACTATTACCATGACAATGATACATTATCCTTGAGTAATATAGGCTATATTTATTACTAGAAAAATAAAATAGGGCTCCATACTAAAACTTCAATAATGTAACATAAGCTGTAAAAAACAGCCATAAAAAGTATTTCACCGCATACATTGCGAAAACTGTTGATAAAAAAAATTTAAAAACTTTTTGAATTAATTTGGAAAAACCTAAATTTTTACACTTTTGTAACCCGCTTGGCAATTGGTTAAATTAATAACTTGTTTTTTAAAAAGGCTTTTAAATACAAGCTTTTGAGATCCTGGATATCATGTAGCAGCAGAGTGCTAGCCAAGAGAAGTAAAACGAGCCCAAAAACGACGGGTTTATCTTGTTTAGTACAGGAGTTTCTATGGCCACCTTCCGACTCCATCATCAGATCAGCTCCATGGTACCATATTATTGCATTGTCACGCGATGTACATATGTGCGCAAAATTTCAGCTTAATCGGAAACCGGGATGTTGGTCAAATGTAATTTGCAAGATTGCACATCCATACATCGATTGCACACATCGCAACTTAAATAAAAGCTTGTAATAAAACACACAATATCTTTTTCCCGCAAAATTGTCTATCAATCAGTACTAAAGGTTAGCTTGGAGTGTACATTTTTATTAATTAATTATAATTTCTACAAGTTAACAAAATTGGATTACGGAAACTTTTTTAACGGTAGCTTACAATAAATACTGCTTTCCAACTCTTATGCAACTCACATTATACTTGAATGTTTCTCTTTCAGTACCAGGGGAGCAAAGAATCAATGTAAGGTTCCGTTCTCTAACATAATAAACAATAGCGTTGCAATAAAAACAACTATTCAAACGGGTCACGTGTGTCACTAACGCACGGCAACATGGCGGATTTTATGTCGACGTCCTACAGGTAAATTGACGTAACTCGCTCGGGAAATAAAAACCGATACCTTTTTGAAGAATTTTTTTTTTCTGTCCGTCAAAGAGCAATGGAACGAATCTAACTAAACATAAAACTGAAAGATAGACAAAACAATTAAGATATAAGAAAGAAAACTAAATTTAAAGATGCCATATATCATGTAAGAAAGCTCAAGTGGAAGTGGGCTGGACATGTGATACGATACTCGGACCAGAGATGGACAAGAATAGTGACGGAATGGCGCGGCCCCACGTATGACAAACGTCGTGTGGGGCGCCCGCTCAAGCGTTGGGACGACGACATCCGTGCCGTCGCGGGCCCCAGGTGGCTCGCAGTGGCCGCGGATAGACAGCACTGGGCGCAACTGGAGGACGGACGGGGGATCCAAAAGTAGAACAATAAAAATAATAAATTGACGAATAAAATATGACATTTGAAAATTATTCTATATGGTAATATATTATTATGGACCAAATAAAAAGGCTTTTTATTTATTTTATATTTTTTTTGAAGTAGAAATGCACTTTACAATAAATTCTTATCACAATACAGACACAGACGTCGGCGTCTCGGACGCCGTCAGTCGCGATCTCTCCACGTCCTCGCGAGGGACGCCAGGAGACATGCCCCCCCTCCCCCCCCATAGGATAGACTAGGCGTTTTGCTGGAAAGTTTATTTCGCCGTTTCTTCTCTCACAGGCATAACACGTCGCGAAACGATAGTAAGATTAGGCCGCCGCGAACCGCCGATCCCGGTCCGCCGGAATCATTCCCCTCGGGCTTTATATTACCCGTCGCCTCTTCTCAATTAGTACATTGTGTCACCCTCTAGTCGGCATCGTTAGATTCATCCTCCTCTTATGGCAACAGTCCAGCTGAGGTAAAGCGCCCTAGGGAGCTCCCTCGAGGAATTTGTACCCCACGCTCGAGCACCGTGATATCCCACTAAACTATCGATATTCTCAAAAGGTACTAGCAGCAGACTCAGGTACGTACAGTGCTTATATCGTTACTGCTGATATAGGACGTCGAGCGTCAAGACGGATCACAATTCTACCCAGAGTGGTATTCGATCGCTTTTACTGGGAAATCAAATGCTACGATATACAAATGAACTAAGTCGTACTCTCACAATATGTTTTTTTATAAAGATACGGAAATATATAGTCCTCCTTGAAGTATCCGTCAACAGCAAACATTGTCAACTCCGGCTGTGCGAGCGCAGGTGGCTAAAGAAACCAAATTTGATTTTAAAAGTTCTTCTGCAAGGAACGCGATACAGCCGTCCTGTTGAGTCGTAAGTGTAGTTATAAGAGATTTTAGGAAGGTTCTTTTTGATAAGGCGCTGCTCGTCAGAGTGTTCTACTCGCTGCGTTTCGAAGGCAGCCACAGCCTTATCAATAGAACTGCGCCTCTTTGCAAAGCTAGATCTTGGGATGTCACATGCCGACAGGTGGCGCTTGAGTACGTCCCTGTAACGCAGAAATTGATTTGCGCCAGATTTGCGCTTTCATCCTTAATTCCTTCATTTTTCATCCTTCATCCTTAAGCTGTGAGTAAAAGACAGCTTTAGGCATTCTCCTGTCTTTCATGCGTACAACGTGGCCGCACCATCTCAGCTGTCTCTGTATAAGCATTGCTTCCACACCTCTTAACTTCGTCCGCCGCAGCACTTCAGTGTTAGATATTCGGTCTTGCCACTGCACATGAAGGATTGATCTTAAACACTTGATGTGGAAAGAATCGAGGTGCCTAATATAGACTTTATATTATAGGCGCCTTTATAGAGATACCACGTTTCAGTAGCATAAAGTAGAATTAGCAATATGATTGCTTTATAGACAGAGATCTTTGTACGTAGCCGGATATCATGCGAATCCCAAACTCTGTGACGGAGTTTGCCAAAAGATGCAGCCGCTCTTGCGATGCGCGAAGAAATTTCTGTTTACAGCATGTTATACGGAAAAAATAGATGAAGACAATGCATTTTTCTCAGAACATATTTCTTGTGAAATCTGAGGTTAACACCATTTGCCCTCTCACCGTGTGATACGTATATTCGCTCGTAAATCCCACTACTATCGTATAACAAATAGATTTTTATTGAAAGACTTTCAATTGAATCCCAAAAATTCATTTTAGGATCCAGACTGGCTTTATTCGACGTTAATATTACTTTCTCTGGGGCATGAAATAAGTATAGTTATTTTATAAGATGTCATTGACTAAGTATTTCATACAGGTAATTAGCTAAAAAGATAAGCAAATATTTCAGGAGAATATTCTTAGCCACGGAAGTGACATAATTAACCGTAGAAACCCAACCACGCCAAAACTGAGAGGGGAGACGGAAAACCAGAAAAAAAACCTCAAATTCATCACTACACACTGAACGGAGGATTGAGGACATAGTCATTAGGGGGAGCGATTGGCGATTTGTTCAATGTTAAATCTAATAATAGCTAGAGTCTCCTTTATTGAATTTAAAATTTATTTTAGTTATTATCCCACACACATATTTTACCAGGTGCTAGAGAATCTGCCCGTCTGGATGGCTACCACCCCTGGTCTAGTCCAGAGTATGCCACCATAACAACCTTGGATTGTGCTCCGGCATTGATGGCCAGGTTCCAGACTCCCCCCTCAAGAGAGCAGCAGCGCATTTGTAGCACCTTTGGCGTTGCAAATGTCCATAGGCGATGGTAACCGCTTACCATTAGGTGGGCCGTTTGCCTGTCTGCTAAACTCATGCAATAAAAAAAACATATGGAATTATTTCGGGTGGTGATATAAAATGGCTAAGGTGAGAAATGAGCACACATGGTAGGGCATTTGCCCGACTGGAAGACTACCACCCCCGGTCTAAATTATGTTGCCATAACAACCATGAGTTGTATTCCTGCATTAGTGGTCAGGTTCTAGAATCTCTTTACAGAGCGGCAGAACATTGGTAGCAATTTGACCATAATTAATTTAAATTATAACTTTGAACAGTATTAAGGTTCTGTTGTCAACGACTATACTTCTATTATCACAGATTTCGCCAAGGCTACACTGTTATATGCGTGTGTGTGTGACAAACACATGGTAGGTGTGTAATGTTTTTTTATTGATTTAATATATTTTTTATGCATAATTTCAATAAAATATTAGCAGTCTGTACTCCTTCTCTATATTAAACTATAAGTGTGCGAAATTTCATACTCCTCCGTCCGCGCAATTTTCGTCAAAATGGGTACAAAGTTTTTGCTTCACGTATTAATATTATGATATGCATATTCAATAATTATGTTATATAATATTTATAGCAGATACTATGTGTCCATCCCTATTGGCCATTTAACGAGGAGGGATGAAAGTCATGTGACACAAATAATGTGAAACTGGAAGATCGATGCGTTCAGATGTAAAAGTAGATCAAACAAGAGATAGATGTGTTGTACAAAGAATGACATGATGATTTGTGATGATGATGAGAGAGGACATATGCTAAAATAGAAAATTTTAGTAGATACCGATCTTAAAGTTAAGGGAAAAGGCGAATCAAAAGCAGAGATTACTATTGATCAAATGGTAATGATAAATATTTTAAAAGTACATGAAACTTGACTCTAACTAGACTATGAAACTTCCGCTCATGTATATTAATAAGTCCGCGGGGTTATTCTGCGAGCGGAATCCCGCTGAGGCGGTTAAATCCGGCAATTAGGCGGCCGGAGACACCGGCACAATGTCTTTGGGCGCACCCCGCCGCCCTTATCCTCGCCCAACCTATAGAAACGAGGCAATTACATGAAATTATTTGAAATTCCCTTGCAGAGTAATTAATTGGAAGAAATCTTTACAGATATATTACATAACTATGGAAGTTTAGTTTATTCTCTCTTCTTAGTAGCGCCGTATCAGTCGTATCAATGATACGGGGGCCTCAGGCTACAGGGGCCCCGAAAATGTGTAAGCAATAATTCCTATAATGTAATTTATATCTTTTATAGATTAATATTTTTTTGAGAATAACTGCTGGGCCAACAGAAACGGCTACCCGACTTGTCAATGTTGTCTATAGAGGCAGAAAATCTAGACAAACTGAAATCATCTTCAGCTATGGATGATTTGATAAATGAGTTTGCCGCAAAAAAGGCAAAAAAGTGTATGATTAATTTTAATTATTTATCTCACTTAGCTCCTAGCAGCATGAAGTAAAAGTAATGACTTATAATCAATATATAATTATCTTATTCAATTCGAACATCTTTTGTTACTTTCATAAAAAAAAAAACTTCACTTTGGCCATCATTTTGGCCCTCAACACATTTTGTTCCAGTGTCCTTTCGAGGCAAGCTATATTTAACCAAAATTACACGATACATTCCTTGTCTTTCAGATTGGACAGAAATGTAGCAAAAAAACTTATCGTTGCAACATTTTTCATAATAAATCATTTAATTGCTAGTAGTTAATTTTTTCGACTTCCCATTTCTATTGAAAGACAGAAGTGAACCCATGTAATTTTAGCTTAAGAAAAATATAAAAAGAAATATATTTAACAAGGAAAAGTAGATAAGACTTGTGAAGCACTATCTAACTGTATAACGTATTTATTGTTTGTTTTGTATGTCTATGTACGCATATATTTTTATAGCTAGAATAACTATTTCAACTGCACCCCAACGGTATCGTAGCAAATAGCTCTTCTCCATCTAAAGGTTGCCTGGAAGAGATTGCTTTCAGCAATAAGGCCGCCCATTGTACTACCTTTTTAGTATTTAAGCTTATTGTGTATTTTTTCTCTGTAATGTTGGTGTACAATAAAGAATATTGTATTGGATTGTATAAGAGTAAGACCAGCATGCATTTACTAGATTTTTTTATAGTAACGTAGCCAAACGACGATATAGCAGAAGTGTTTCACTTCTGTCGAACTCCTCATTGTTCATGGACTGCTAAATATTTGGCCAATTTTATTATGTAAATTTTTTTTTTATTGCAGTAGTTCAGCGGGCAGACGGCCCACTTGATGGAAAGCGGTTACCTTCGCCTATGGACATTTGCAGCACCAAAAGTGCTATAAATGCGCTGCTGCTCTCTGAAGGGAGACTGGAACCTGGTCACTAATGCCGAAACACAACTCAAGGTTGTTATGGCGGCATGCTCTAAAACAGGGGTGGTCGCCATCCAGTCGGGCAAATGCCCTACCACCTGGCAAAAATTTAAATAAATTAATTTAATTTAATTAAATTTTTTTAATTAAACTAAGTTTCACTAAAAACATTTTTTCATTTTTTAGTCGCACATAGTATAAGTTAAAAAATAAGTCTACTTCTTATTCTAAGAACTAAATGCAACTTATTATTGCTGTTTAGACGAAGCAAAAACAAACTCCACAGCTTCACGTCTAACTTAAAATTCTTTTTTCACATTTGTCTATCTTAGGCTCTTTATTAAAGTATACTTATATACTTTAAAAAAGAGCCCGTAGACTCCAAGGTATTTTCCAAATTTTGCAGAACTTTTCGCAACTTGTGGCCTGCCAAGTATTTGATATTTTTTTATTGCTTTTACTTATCGGGACTCTAAGACTCGTTTCACACAATGCCGCCGTTCACGGTCCGATATCATAAACAAAGCGAATTTATCCATTTTATTTTAATTATAACGTTGCTTCGAGTCTAAAGTCTAGTCTAGTCTAAAAAATAACTAAATACGCATGTAACAATGCCAAGTCTCACGTGAGCAGTAATTTACAAAGTTTACCAAGGCTGTCTAGTGGAGTTTGAAGCAAAAATCTTTTTGTTATAATTCGACGATATTCAATCAAGAACAGCCTACGTGATAAGTTTGTAACGGTTAGTTTAGCTTATTTTAATCAAATAATTGTTCTATTAGTTATCAAAAGGTGTTAAAGCTCTTGCTTACAAAATTGTAGTTATATATTAAAGTTAACAACATATGCTTTGTTGATAAACTACGTACGTCGAAACTAAAGCAATGTGAGCGATGTGAGTACGCTGCTTGATGTCGTACTAAAGTCCACTAGCAAGTATTGAAATTACTCTTGACCCGATATTGGAGTTGCTAGAGTTTAGAAAAATTAGCGAAAGTGGCGACTCTGTTAATTTCTACTTAATTTTGCCAAAATATATGTACACCACTACTTATGTGCTGTTAGTTTGTGTTGCTTCATTCAAATTTAATTTCCGACGAAACGGTAATGGCGCGATATCGGATCGGAAATCGAGCAATACGATAAGTGGAATATTCTTTGACCGGACCAGAACCGGACCAAAACCGGAGCGAGATTGAACCGTACACGGCGTCACAGTGTGAATCGAGCCTAAAAAGGACTATTTTAAATCACTGACACTAAGACCACCCTTCGAAAAGGTTTCGAACGTCCACTAAAGCCTCCGATGCCTGTCTATTTGTTTTGGTGACACTTAAATTCTAAATTTAAGGCAAAAAGCTAAAAGCGTTGACACGTACTGCTGCTATATTTATGTAAAAAATATTTTTTCGCTGTGAGGCGCGGTTTGTATTAAAGCGAGAATTAACTAAAATAAAAGCACTTTATTTTGTGCATCGCTGTCAGGTGAAACAATTTGCCGGACTTCCTCGATTTATATAAACCAGTGGTCTTCAAGTCTACTATGTAAGCATGCTATCCATCCTAGCATCCTAGATCACATCGTCACTTAACATTAGCTGAGATAGTTATAAAACGCGAACCTATACCATGATCAAGAAATAATAATAACAGAATTGCAGTTTTAGTATTAATTTATTTTTAATGTAATGAATTACACAATACTGATTTATTACATTTTTTAAGCTTCATTTAGAATAACTATGACATCGTATATCCGGTCTATGGGCGTTTTTTAACAATTAGTCTGTTAAAATAATTATGTCATATCGATTGTAAAATTGTTGTATTTATAAATTTGGTGTCTGTAAAACTGTTGTATTTAATAATTTGAAGTTATGTTGTATTAAAAAATTTGTAGTCTGTTAAACTGTTTCTTTATAAAATTGGAAGTTATGAAATAAAACCATTTAAAGAGCCAGTTACGTTTTATTTATTTCGATCTCCTTATGGCACACCCCCCAATATCTGGAGTACAAAATCTCCTTTAAAAGATTACAATGAAATAGTTACAATAGTATAACTTCAATAACACCTCCCGGATGACGTTGCAAAACTTTTCTATTACTAATAATAAATAATGAGTATCTCAGGCATGGAATTCGGTCTAAGACCATCAACGTATGGATTCGCTTGTGATTACTTTAAGAGACAATACCTTCAGAACTGCCTTTAATTATATGGTTGGTAATTAGTTGTTTGAGCGCCACTGGTTGTAGAAAGATAGGCCGGCAACCAGTCCAGCCAGGGTATATCACGTCTGGAGACTCGTAGAGGGGTCGCCTACCATTCGGAGTACCGGCGTAACTTTTGGCCCCTTACGTCGCTCCCAACTGTAACGTGCGATAAATAGCGTTGTAATTAACGCGTACTAGAATACGGGACGGTCGGCGACGGGTGGCGGTGCCAAGGCGAGTCAAAGCTCGTCTCCAGGTGACCTGGTGGAAAAGTGCAAACCAGGGTCCGCTTTCCCAGTCGCCCTGGTTTGTCATCCACGAGCCTAGTACTCGTGTCACGTTCAACTTGCGTGATACATCGGAACAATCTAAACTTTACTATTTTAAATATTGGAAACTAATATGTAACTACAACTTTACTAACCTATGGGGAACTTAAACGAAGACGTGAGGATCGCCTAGGTTTCCGAAGAGTGCCCTGCACGAGAACCACGCGTTTCTACGATGGTACACCATTCTGCAAAGAATGCAGACCTATACTATTGGAAGGATGGATCCGATGCTAGGATCGTGAAAAGAAAGAACTAAGGCTACATACCTTTTTTGAATTAAGATTCACTGATTTGAAAAAGATGCTACTATGCACCACTATATAAAAACAAATTTGGATTCGACCGTCTGGTAAGAACTCGAGAGTAGGAATGACACGACGCCGATCGAATTCTCTTGTCTATTCAATTGCCATTCACTTTGAGTAGCTACCATTTGAGGAGTCTCACGGGTGTGGTCACTGTGAACGGTTGTGTGATGTGTTCGTGCTATTAGAACTGGTTTATTTTTATTCGTTTAAAGTCAGTGTAAAGTGGTTTCGGCTTGTGATTGTCGGACCCTCTCTTACTATCTTGGGGAGGTTGCCATTTGGCCCGGTGGCCATATTTGTTGGTGTGTATCTCCGTGCTGCTTACTCGGGCTGTCATTGGAATCCACTGATTGGCGCGGATCGGACCCTCTCGTTTTATCTTCAAGACATCTCCATATACCACGGCGGCCATATTGTGGTGACGATATCTCCGATCCTTTCGCGCTGTGCATGCTCAACACACTGTTGTAGATTCTTGGTGTGAGCTTGTCTTAACAAGACGATTTTTACAATTAAGACACGTTGTGTTGAGATTGGGATCGAACCGGGACCGCCGAGCTTGCCCTGTGTGCTCTTTGCCCGCACTGCTAATTTGCACTGGTCGCTTGCTGCCGAAAATACGATACACCCTTCTCTGCACAACTAATATTTTCTGCTCTTAATTTTTATTCAGGCACTCTGCTTTATTATTATTGCTAAGCTATTTACTCAGGAGCTTATAATATATATTATAATATACTTTCCATTCCTATTGGGACTTACTTTGCGAATATATAATGTCGAAATCCCAGCGTACTGTCCCGCTGTCTAATAAGACATTAAATCAAGAAAAATCAGCGTCTGATTCCGATTTATTGGCCTCACAAGATAGACCCAAAACATCTAAAAACTCAAGGTTAAAACGCCAACGTCCTGAGGAAGAGTCACCTGTTAAGGACAGTATGCAATCGACTGAATCTTTCGATAACTTCAAAAGTGAACTTTTGGAAATGCTATCTACGTGGAAAATGGAACAAGATCAACGTTTTTCGAATTGGCAAACTAAATTAGACTCTACTCTTTCAGTACTTGTTCGAGACGTTTCAGATCTCAAAACCCAATGCAATGAAATACAAAAATCCAACTTTGAAATTGAAAAAAGTATGGATTATATTAATCACGCCTATGAAGATATAAAATCTAAAATATCCTGTCTAGAAAACGACAAGAAAGAATGCGAAGAGAGAATCGTCAATCTTGAAAGGCAACTCCACGACGTAAACTTAAAATCTCGATTGTCTACCATGGAATTACGCAACGTTCCGATAAAACTCCATGAAAAACCTGAAGATCTGAAGATGTTGCTTTTCGATATTGGTAAAGTTCTGAACTTAAATATAACTAATGCAGACATTCGGGATATATACCGTATTCCAGGCAAGTCAACCGGTTCAAAACCTATTGTAGCGGAATTTGTCTCTGTTTCTACAAGAAATCAATTGTTGTCAGCGGCCCGTCAATATAATAAAAGCAAACCTATTGCGGAAAAACTAAACACAGAAACTCTTGGTATTAGTGGAGCGAAGGAAGCAATTTACATCGACGAACATCTGACTCCTATGTTAAGAAAACTAATGTATGAAACACGCTTAATATCAAAGACCCATAACTACTCTTGCTGGCACGCAAATGGAAAGATTCTTGTTCGCACACACCCGGATGGGAAGCCAATTCAAATTAAATCAGAAAAATGTGTCACTTTTTTAGTAAAAAAACCGTAACTGTTACTGATTTTGTTACTTTTCTTATTATTACTTTACTGTTAAGTCAAAATAACTATTTTTGTCATGTAACCTATTTTCATTTTTTACTTTTTTTTTTTTTTTTGTGTAATTGCCAGTCTACCCTTGTAATTTCTGAACTCGCTATCTACCTAGTACAACATACTCTACAAAATACGGTGTATGTTTATGTCTCCAAACAATGTTCATATGTAATATCTGTCATATCATATGTGTTCACTATACTAGTTATTTGGGAAAAGCAGATTTTGTTTTCAAAGTCTATAACTCTGACCATTTCAAGCAAGTCTCTTTTTACATTTAAATTATTATAAAATATAATGGCTAACTTAAAGGATCTTTCATACAATATTGACAATTTTAGAACCAACGTTACAGTTAATCAATGTTCACCTGATATGTGTCATAGCTTTATAACTCGGTCTTCTAAATCTTTAAAAGTTATGCATGTTAATATTCGTAGCATCAATAAAAAATTTGATCAATTTGTTATTATGTTAACGATGACTAAAGTCACTTTTGACATTATTGTGTTGAGCGAATGTTGGCTTAAAAATCTGGTGCAAATACCTACACTACCAGGATATAATTCACATGCTACAAAAAATAACCCAATTCAAAATGATGGAGTTGTTATTTATGTTAAAGACTCTCTAAATTACGTAGTACAGGAACCAGATTTTGTAAATGCTAACTGTTTGACACTATACATAGGTAGTAACGCCTTTTTATGCATATACCGTTCTCCTTCCTACAAAGATCTTAATAACTTCTATAATAATCTTGAGAAATTAACATTAACTCTACATTCATTCAAAAATGTAATCTTAATAGGAGATATGAATGTTGATATAAAGCCCAATGGTACTGATACTAATCGTAGTCAATATCTAAACACTATGGCCTCTTTAGGACTCTGGCCAGCCCACTTATTACCCACTAGAGTTGACAACTGCCTTGACCATGTATTAATCAACTCGATGATAAGTGCTCGTATACTTGTATTGGATTCTCATATTACTGATCACCTTCCAGTTCTTCTATTTTTACACGCTGGTGACAATAAATCCGAAATTCGCTCAACATCACTACGGATAAACTTTATTGCCCTTAAGAAAGAAATAGAAACCACTGACTTTAGTCTCGTCTCAAAGGAAAGTGATCCTAATATTGCTACAGACAACTTAATTAGTATTATTCAAAATATTATCAATAATAACTCTATGACCATTAACTATTCTAGAAAGTTTAAAACTATTAAGCCATGGATGACGCTTGGTTTAATTCGTTGTGTCCGAAATCGCGATAATATGCACAAAAAACTGAGAAAAGACCCTGATAATGCTATATTAAAACTAACTTATTCCAGATACCGTAATTTTTGCAATGCTCTGATTAGAAAACAAAAGATAGCGTATGAAAAGGCTGAATTAGAAAAAGCTAAAAATAACCCTAAAGCTACTTGGAAAGTAATTAAGTCTATAACTAACACAGATTCCCCGACTCGACAACCCAAAGAATTACTTGAACTCAATAGTGATTTGTCTTCATCCCTAGATACGGTAAACTCATTTTTCGTCAATATTGGCAAGGAATTAGCTCGTAATATTACTTCCTCTGGCACTAATATAATTTCAACTGCAACATCCTCGCACGCTTCACCTTGTGACTCCCTTGTTATCCTGCCCGTTGATAAAAGTGATGTTGAAAAATTAATTATCAGTTTAAATAGCGACAGTGCAACAGGATGGGACAATATTCCTACCAAAGTTTTGAAAATATGCAGTTATACTCTAGTTCCCTTAATCACTCATATATGTAATCTGGCTATTAACTCAGGTGTTTTTCCTAAAGCTTTTAAGAAAGCCGTTGTAAGCCCGATCTACAAAAGTGGGGATAGAGGCAGTGTCACAAACTACAGACCAATCTCCGTGCTTAGTTCTTTATCAAAAATACTCGAACGAATACTTAATAATTCCCTTTGTAATTTTTTGACTAAAAATAACATCATTGCCGATAACCAATTTGGATTCGTAAGAGGGAAATCAACTGAAGACGCCGTAATCTCCTTTACTAACACGTTAGTAAGTAAACTAGATAATCAATTTAAATGTTACGGAGTCTTCCTTGATCTCTCCAAAGCATTTGACACTGTCTCTATTCCAATTCTACTAAATAAGCTGGAAAACATTGGTGTTCGAGGTATCATGCTCAAAATCTTCGAAGATTACCTATCCGATCGCACACAACGTGTTAAAATTAATAATCTTGTTAGTTCAGAGCAAGTAGTCGAATTTGGCGTTCCCCAAGGTAGTATTTTAGGTCCTACGCTTTTTTTGATATATATCAATGATTTATGTAAACTCCAGCTTAAAAATTGTAACATTTTTACATATGCAGATGATACTGCACTTCTAATTTATGACAAAGACTGGGAACGTGCTAGAGAAAATTCCGAATCTGCACTTCGCACTGTCATGGAATGGTTGTCTAGAAATTTGCTTACACTTAATATCGAAAAGACAGGCGTTATTCGATTTACTCTTCCAAATTCGCATATTACAGCTAATTACCATCACCCAATTAAAGCTCATTCATGTGCAAACCTTTTAACGTGTTGTGATTGTCAAAAATTAACATTTCTCTCTAAAACGAAGTATCTTGGAGTACACATTGACGATAACCTGAATTGG
Organism: Dendrolimus pini; assembly: GCA_949752895.1. Lineage (NCBI taxonomy): Eukaryota > Metazoa > Arthropoda > Insecta > Lepidoptera > Lasiocampidae > Dendrolimus > Dendrolimus pini. Next base: position 21,078,747 of record OX457139.1, read on the forward strand.
AGATCACATATTGAAACCATGTGTGGTCGAGTGAGACGTTTAATTCACCTTTTTAAATCTCTACGACACTCTGCTGATAGGGAAACTATATTTCTTGCCTATTGTAGTCTAGCAGAATCTATAATTACTTACTGTATTCCTGTCTGGGGTGGTGCTTGCAAAACTACTCTTATACAGCTAGAACGGGCACAGAGAGCAGTACTGAAAGTAATGCAGTTTAAACGAATGGACTATCCTACCACCCAACTCTACACTGACTCTAATGTATTAACAGTGCGGCAACTGTACATACTTCGTGTAGTTTTGCGACGTCACTCAGGCCTCCCCCTAGACTCAAATGTTTTTCTGAAGCGTCAAGGACACTCAGTATGTGATGTACCTGCTAGACGTACTACCTTTGCCAGCCGACATTATGTCTCCCAAAGTTCGCTTTTATATAATAAAATAAACAATAAATTATCTATTTACTCCCTAACTTCATTCGAAATTAAAAAGAAACTTGCTGAGTACTTGCAAACATTAAATTATTATGAAACTGAAAATCTGCTCCATAAAATTGGAGCCTAATTGTAGACAAACCTGGCCATAAATGAATGTAATAACATGTTTTATGTATATTGTATATACACCCATGAGAACCCACAACTAACCCCCAAGACACAGGTGCAAACCTAGTTTGGGGGTTAGGCAATGGACACGTGAACTAGCTAGATTTATATCAACTTGTAATTATATGTCACTGTATTTGGTTTTTGTTAGAAATAAATTATTATTATTATTATTATTATTATTTGTGTCGTCACGTCCTCCGCGTTTTGCATTCTAGAAGTTCTAAAATGGCGATCAATTTCAACGACTTGTGACCGTCAGATGTCGTTGCTATACTTCCGTTTATCCTTAGACCGGGCTTGCACTTTTCTAAGGTATCCAGCCTGGAACCTCTACCCACGTCTACAAATTGGATACTATTGAAGTATATATCCGATTCAGATAGGATTTAATATTGAAGTTGCAAAAGCTTAAAAACAACGACATCTGACGACACACTAATGCAGATGGTAGTTGCATTTCCTATAAGACGATATGACTATCGAACGAGAGGTGGCTAGTAATACGCCAACACGCAACAGATGGCAGTACCTGTTTTCAAAACACTATGGGGTGTGTATTTTATACGTAACAAAATACGTAATATCAATTTTGTTAATAAAAACTTTTTAATGCAAGGTTTTGTCTTTAACACTTCATAGACCAGAGTAAAAAAATATTCAAGAAGAGTTTGAATGCGTTAGGAGTTTCTTTTAATTGCGTTTAACAGATGTGATAAGCAAGGAAAAAATTAAGCATGTATGTTTTACTATTTTTTTATTTGAAATTTCTATATAACAATCACACGCTATTTTTGAATACAAGGAAGAAACGGAAAAAACATAGATAATGATGACATATTGACAATAGACTATAAACATTTTTTTTTTTTTTTAAACGTTACCGCCCCTCAAAGTATGTCAATACTTTCAAAACACTATACACACTATATTATAGCTACTAACTACTAAATGAAACTAAAATGAAACTTCTATTAAACAAAAAAAATTTCACTCTATTAAATAATATTAAAGAAATAAACAAGTTTTGAAAGGGGTTAATGTCTAAACAAATCTAAACTAAAACATCTTCTGTAGGTAACAAACATAACTTGTGAATTGGTCTTTTAATTATTGAATTTTTACATTTAATGCTAACTACTCTGACCATTTGATCAGAACCAGGATGGACATCAATTATTTTGCCCATCACCCATTTAGTGGGTGGTAACCTTTCATCTTTAATTAAAACTACTTGACCAACTTTAACATTGTTTTGAATACTAGTCCATTTTGTTCGCTTTTGCAAATTAACTAGATACTCTTGACTCCATCTACACCAAAATGATTGCAATTTTTGTTGAAGATATATCCATCTATTGTGATAAGGTACAGGTACGGATTCAAGATTTTCATCTGGAACTACTATAGGATTTTCCCCAATTAAAAAATGGCCTGGAGTTAGAGCGATAGTAGTGCCCTCTTTGTCATCATCAAGAGCAGTCAATGGACGAGAATTCAGGCAACTTTCTATTTGACATAACAATGTATATATTCTTCATAAGTTAATTTACAATCTCCTAACACTCTATTTAAATGTCTTTTAACAGACTTGATGGCAGATTCCCATAAGCCACCCATGTGTGCTGCACTGGCCGGGTTAAATTGCCATTCAGTTCCATTGGATTCTAAGTTATCTATAATTTCTTTAGGTAAATGACACATACTTTTAGAAACTAAGTTATCTAGTTCTTTAGCAGCACCTATAAAATTTGTACCACAATCACTTATGAGTTTTTTAAAATGACCTCTACGCGCTGTGAAACGTCTAAATGCAGCGAGAAAAGCTTCTGTACTGAGACTAGTGACTAATTCAATATGAATGGCCTTCGTTGCTGTACATATAAATAGAGCAATATAAGCCTTTTGAGTTTTATTTGACCCTCGTCCACTAAATAACTTTAAGACTACTGGCCCAGCCATATCAATACCACTTACTAAAAATGCTCTTTGAGGTGTCACTCTGTCTCTTGGTAAACTGCCCATTAATTGATTAATTGTTTTTCCTAAGTTTCTACAGCAAGGTACACATTCTCTAATAATTTTTTTGATAATATGTTTTACACCAAAAATAAAATATTTGTTTCTAATATAATTTAACATTAATTGATTACTGCCATGCAAAGTAGAATAATGTGCATCCTTTACAATCAGGTAAGCTAAGTAACAATTTTTAGATAATATGACAGGATGTTTAGTTTCTATATTTAATAGTGAATTTTGTATGCGTCCTCCTACTTTTAGTAAATCATCTGTATCAACAAATGGATTTAATTTTAATAAATGTTTTTTGTTTACAGGGTGTTCTCTTTGTGTAATCTTTAACAATAGTTTTAATGAAGTTTGCAATTCCTTATAATTAAGATAAGTTGTGTTTATATAATCTGGTAATTTTTTTTTGTTAATTTTATATTTACATTTATAGAAAAACCTTAAGCAATAACTAATTACTCTTATCAGTCTTTTAAGATTTGAAAATTTACTAATAATGTTTTCTTGTTCAGGTGAGTTCACAACACTATGCACTAACACTTTCACTTGGACCCTTTTTTCAAGATCCGTTGTACTAATTATTTCACTTATGTCTTTCATAGGTATTTCACTATTCTCACTAAGCCAGGATGGGCCATTCCACCACAGTTCATGGGACTGCAGGTCACTAGGTGAGATTCCTCGAGAAGCTACATCCGCTGGATTCTCCGATGAACTGATATGATGCCATCTGTCTTTATCTATCACATTGATTATCTCTGTTACTCTGTTGGCAACAAAGGTAGTCCAGGTGCTTGGATGTTGTTGTATCCAGGCTAAGACAATTGTTGCATCAGCCCATGCAAATATATGTTGTGATGGAATATTTAATCTTGTTTTTATTCTTTCTATCAATTTGGCTAAAAGAACTGCTCCACACAATTCTAAACGTGGTGTTGATATTTTTTTAACTGGAGAAACTCGGGTTTTGGCTTCAATCATTGTAACTTTGATGTTGTCGGGTTGTATTGTGCGACAATAAACTACTGCAGAATAAGCAATGTCTGAAGCGTCTGAGAAGCCATGTATTTCTATTTTAGTACTATTTTCAATGATCCCTAGCCATCTATTTAATTTTATTGTAGGCATATTACATAATTCTTCACGAAATTTAAGCCATTCTATCTCTAAAGGTTGTGGTAGTAAATCATCCCAATCAAGACTTTCCATCCACAAAGTTTGTATGAAACTTTTGGCTCTAATAACTATTGGTGCTAACCATCCAGCAGGATCAAATATCTTTGCTATGTCACCTAAGATCAAACGTTTTGTTGGTTTTTTGTTACTATTTTTCATATCTATTTTAAGCTCAAATTTATCTGATTGACTATTCCATGTGATACCTAATATTTGTCTAGTTTGACTATCTGAGTTTGACAGCTTTGAATTATTTGATATCCATTTATGAAGTGTAAATCCACCTTTTCCTAATAAATTAATTAAATTCATTTTAAGCTTTAGTGCCTTTTGTTCTGAGGATGCTCCACTCAACAAATCATCCACATAAAAGTCATTTAACAAAGCATCTATTACATAATCTGGAAAATTGGTCTGTTCATCTTGGGCTAGTTGTTTTAATGTTTTAATCGCTAAGTAGGGTGCACATGACATACCATATGTGACAGTGGTTAACCTATAATGTTGGACAGGTTCATTTTTGTGAGATCTCCATAGTATTCTTTGATAATTTCTATCTTGTTCATTGACCATGATTTGACGGTACATTTGTTTTATGTCTCCAACTAATACTATTGCATACTTTCTCCATTTTAATGTATTGTTTCTCAAGTCACCTTGTAATGCCGGGCCTATGAGTAAATTATCATTTAAAGATTTTCCATTGCTTGTACTAGCCGATGCATCAAACACAACACGTAACTTGGTGGTCAAATGATGCTCATTTATAACAGCATGATGAGGTAAATAACAAGAGTTCTTTGAAATTTCATTTGGAGATATTATTTCCATATGGTTTTGTTCATAATAATCGTTCATGAAGTCATTATACCTTTTTTGCAAATCTGGGTATTTGTTAAACTTATATTCAACTGAAGTTAATCTTCTGGATGCTATAGAAAAGGATTCCCCAATGTCTGGAGGGTTGTTTTTAAAAGGTAACCTCACTTCATATCTTCCATCAAAGTGTCTTTTATGTGTAGTTTCAAAATACCTTTCACACTGAATTTCCTCATTTGTCATGTTTCTTTTGTCAGATGTTGGCTCTTCCAACTCCCAAAAGCTGCGTAAAGTTCTATCTATATCTATTTTAGTGTGATGACTATAAACATGTGTTAAATTATTTTTATTACTATTTTCTGTATTCTTGCCAGATATTAACCAGCCTAATAAAGTCTCTTGAGCCACAAGGGTACTATTATTATTTTTGTGAATTCCTTGCAATATAATTTCAGCAAAAATGTCAGCTCCCAGAATTATATCTATGCGACTAGGTTGTTGAAATGTACTATCAGCTAATTTTAAACTGTTCAGTTCTGGCCAATTAACAGATTGTTTGTATTGAGGTAAGTATGAAGTTAATCTCTTCAAAACATATGCTTCTATTCTAATCTTGATATTTGGGTTGTGTGTTGACATGATATCAAATGCTACAAGAGCTTTGGTAAGAGTCTTGTTTGCACTGACCCCAACTATGTTGCCCTTTACAGGTGTACGCCTTAAACCTAACACTTGGCATGCTCCTTCAGAAATCAGTGATGCTTGTGATCCTTGATCAACAAGTGCACGCAGTGTATGTATACTATTATCTCTATTGGACTGTATATTGACTAAAGCTGTTGCTAGTATGACAGGGTTGTCATTGTGTCTATGGGTATGGTTGCAGGTGCTATTGGTAACTATGTTTACAGGTGTGCTATTGAGTGATTGCTCGCTGGCATTTTGACTATTCTGTGATTTTGATGAGTGTGCAGGATCTATGGTATACCCATGTAGTAAGGTATGGTGTTTACGATGACATTTTCTACAGTTGGATTGAGTACAGTCTTTTACAGCATGTCCTTTTCTAAGACAGTTAAAACACATGTTGCTATTTTGAATATATTGCTGTATTTGAGTTGCACTAAGATTACAGAACTCTTTGCATAAGTATATCTTGTGATTACCATTACAATATAAACAATTATTAAGGGGTGATACATTAGTAGTGAAACTCTTAGTAGGGGCTATTTGTCTAGGCTGTGTGATTTCTTTGTATTTGACTGCTTCTAATGTTCTAAATCTAAATTCAAGAAAATCAGCTAAATCTTGCCATGTTGGTAAGTTGTCGGTTGACTCAAGACATTGTTCAAAGAGTTTATGTGATTCTGTGTCTAGTTTCTGGATTATAATGTAAACAACAATATCATCCCATTTATCTGTAGGAATATCTATAGCCTTTAATGATATCAAACATTCAGATGTAACATCTAACAAATCTTTTATAGCTTTTGCTGACTCATTTATTCTTTTTTGATTTAATAATTTACTTAAAAAAGCATTTAATATACTTCTTTTGTTATGATATCTTTTGTTCAAAATATCCCACATAATGTCATAATTTGTCTCTGTTATTTGTAAATGTTTAACTAATTTTTCTGCATCTCCATACAGACTAGACTTTAAATATTGACATTTGTTTACTTTACTTAGATTAGGATTTTTGTGAACAAGAGATTCGAATAAGTCATGAAATGATAACCAATCTTTGTAGTCTCCGCAGAACTTTGGTATTTCTATTGGTGGCAATTTTGTGGTAACTATGGCTTGATCTTGTACTTCAACTAATGATTGAACTTGCACAGTTAAACTATCAAGTTTTTCTTTTATTCTGGTTTTTAAATCAAAGTATAAGTCTAACGTATTCTCATAAATGTTCTTTTCAAAATAGATTAGCTTCTGCTTTTGGTCTCTTGTCGCAGTGATTAGCTTGTCGTGTCGATCTTGTGTCGATTTCCAATAGGTTTCTAGCATTTCTAAACGGGTTTCTAAGTAAGCTTTAGATAACCTATCCTTTGGACATTTTTTAAAATTGCTTACCAGATTTTGTATAGAGTTACACGTTTCCACTTGACAACATTGTAATGTGTCGAAATCCATGTTATTTTACCAAAATCACAATAATTCGGCTCGTTTGGACCAATGTTTTACTATTTTTTTATTTGAAATTTCTATATAACAATCACACGCTATTTTTGAATACAAGGAAGAAACGGAAAAAACATAGATAATGATGACATATTGACAATAGACTATAAACATTTTTTTTTTTTTTAAACAATGTATTTAATATTTATTTTGACCTTCTTATACTTATTTATAGATAAAGCAAACTGTAGTAAGAGAAAGTTGTTAATGTTATAATTTTTTGTCACCTCTTAGAATTTTAAAAAATGTGGAAGAAGGTAAGATACGTGAAGAATGGTAGTGAAAAGCACCAATGTGACTCAATATTCCGTGTCTCTATCTCACATCATATGTACCTGAATACCATTTGAACGTAGTTTTATTATGTATACAAGTCGCGAAATCTTAATAAAATATATAAAAGAGTTGTTTGTTTAATACAGAACCCGCTGACAGTGCGACCATACCCCACTCTGACACGCGGACATTAGCCGCTGATGGATGCGCGTCACCAACCGATAGCACTAGATCGGGACGCGGGAAACGGACCGGGAAAAAAAAAGATTCTGTCTCAGAAACCAACGGAGCATTATGTACATGTCTGTTTTTAATTGTATAATGTATATATTAGTTTTATTTTAATTTGTACACTTAGTTTATTTTTAAAACAAAATTTATTTTAAGGTTTTGTATTATAGATTAATTTGTACCTTATTAATCTAATAGCAATAAATTGTAAATAAGTATGTCAATTTAAGTAAAAAGAAATGATGCGGCTACTAGTTTACTACTGTACTAGTTTTGAAGGGCTATCTGTTTTTTACAGAACCCGCTGACAGTGCGACCATACCCCACCCTGACACGCTAATGCCCGCTGATGGATGCGCGCCACCCACAGACAGCGCTGGATTATGACGCGGCCAACGCAACCGAGAAAAAGTAGATTCTGTCGCAGAAATAAAATGGCGCGGACCAACGTAATTTATTCCCGTTATGCGTACTCTTTAGGGCTTTTTTGATATATCCTGCATTTATACGGTTAAATGGATTTATATAGAATTGTTTTTAAAATGGTTTTTAAATACTTTTGAGATCCTAGATATCATGAAGCAGCAGGATGCTAGCTAAGACAAATAAAACGAGCCCAAACACGACAGGTCTATCTTGTTTAGTACAGGAGTCCCTATGGTCACCTTTCGACTCCACCATCAGATCAGCTCCATGGTACCATATTATTGCATTTTCACGCGATATACGTTTGTGTGCAAAATTTCAACTCAATCGGAAACCGAGAAGTTGGTCAAATTTAACTTGCAAGGTTCCACCCGAACTTACATACATACTTACATACATACAATACATAGGTGCATCGATTACAACTTAAATAAAAGCTTGTAACAATTTGGTACTCGTTGGGTTTTAAGAATTTTAGGAATAAAAATAGCTTAATAATAAAAAATACTAGTAACATAAATATTAGTACATATTGCAATTAAAAAAAATACTTTTAACTCGATTGGTTTTAGGCTAGAATTTTTACTTTTAATGTACGTATATGTTATTCAATGAAATTCACATGAAACTATCCTGAAGATGTATTGAATTCAACGCAAAAAGAATGGTCAAAATTTGTTCAGAAACAATAGAGTTATGGCTGGAAACCCTACAATCTACAAATTTTCTGTCTTATTTAATAAAGATCTATCGAACTGGTTCACGTAATATTTTCTTAAGTTTTCGCGACTTGTATACATAATAAAACTACGTTTTAACTGTATTTGATTTTGGTTTATCTTACGTTTCGGCCGCTTTTCAGTGGCCGTGGTCACGGACGACAAAGATGACATTTGTCTAACGTGTATTGTCAAAGTTTTATTTAGCTTACCGCCAACTTGTTCATTTTAATTATTTAGTTTTAATTTTGTTTATGGATATTATTTACTC